>VKOC01000003.1:13971204-13981747 GCA_009364415.1 Spea multiplicata | reverse complement strand
TATATATACATATATATATTATATGTGTGTGTGTGTGTGTGTAAGGGGAGTGTATGTATGTATATGTCTGTATAACAACCAGCAAATCCCTGGTAAGGTACATTGCTTGCCGTGACTGGCTGGTTGTTGTACGCTGGGTAGAGGGGTAGTCTTATACGGCGAGTATAGTCCAAACTCTATATTTGGACTGTAAAAGTTGGGGGTCGTCTTATACGCCCAGTCGTCTTATACACCGGAATATACGGTACATTTTAATCTCTTATATTACAGTGACAACAAAGAGCTAATTCTGCTATGTAACCCAGCCACTCCAAATTGCCTATGAAATTAGCATTAAAATATAAAGCCAATGTGTATGTGATTGTATGTAGAAATGCATTATATAGGTTTTCAGCTGCTTTTGTAAAATGTATTATTTCATGAAGAGGACGTTTATGAGCTCGTGGACAATGTGTTATAACTCCATCACAGAGTTATTGCTTCCTAGTGTAAATTAAGTTGGCAAGTCCACTAAGAAGAACCTTGTGCGATTCCACTGTAAGGTTCACCAGTTTAAGACCTAGGGCACTAGTGCATACTGTAAACAGCTCCGGGTAATAGATCAAAATGTTCAGTTCTGGCAGATCAAGCACACACACACACACACACTTTTACTTAATTTCCTAATATCATCTATCTTTTGTCTGAAAAGAACATCAGCCAAATCTTTAATATTTATCAACCCTTGAGGCGATTTAATCTTGCACACATGAAAGCTCAGAGAAAGTTGACACAAAGCATTGTATTTCCTCATCCACAAAACACAGGCTTCCCATCGTGTACCTTTATCAAACCCATTCCTGTACCCGATCAGTCATCACTTGCTTTGTAGTTCCTGAAGTTATGAAAGGGAATCCCTTCACAGCAAGGCATGCCTCCTCATTTAAAGATATAGCTATGCCTGCTAGTGTGTCAAAGAAGTGCCGCGAAGGGCCACAGGTCCATGAACAGAATTCCCTGCCTTAGTCAACTGCTGATGCACTTTTTTGCTTTGGGCAAATTTCTTTTTGTTGAAAATTAATTTTGTCTGTTTAAAACTTTGTAGGTTACAATATGACATCCTTGTCGTCATTTCTATTTAGTCATTTTCCTTCTCCACAGCTACGCGTTTCACAAACCAAAATGGTGAAACAAAATTATAACCGAGAACCTTCAAAGCATCCTTTATAATAGAAGGAACGTCCCTCGAATCCTTTTCAATTGTGTTTTAAAGGCATTGAGTGCTTAAAATGGCATTTATCAACCATCAGTGGACCTTTAAAACTGTTTGTGGCAACTAGCTTAACTCCAAGTTCAGTTTTTCCCACTAATCTGTGCATAAGGCCAGTGAAAACTTTTTTTTCAAAGCAACAATAAAGAATGGATTAAATGGTCTGTTCAGAGCAAGTGTTTTAGCATTCACCCTGTGTGCGTAGCTATTTTACCAGTGGGATTCATTTGTTGCTATTTAAACTTTTAAGGCAAAAGCTGCAAAACAGGACATTTTGAAACAAAGCCTTGGATGCCTCATTTTTTGGCAAGTTCGTTAAAACATAGCGCCTTAATTTGTCATGTCTTGTTGTTTTCATTTTTATCCAAGGCAATCAGACATGCATTTTACACTGATGATTTCATTCACTTTGAAGGACAATGTGCATTTTCACTTGTCTAAATACAATTCTGATCATAGTACAAGGTCTTCTAATGTACTTTATATTTCTGCATGTGGAAATCTAAGAGTTAAAGATCTTATCGCCTGAGGAAAATACAGTAACCCTCAACAATGTTTTTCTTTTGATCTACTTAAATCTGACATGTCTGGTTTATTCTTACACAGGAAGCCCAAGCGTGCCCTTCACTTCATCAAAAAGGTTTTTTTTTTATTCTCTAAGCTTCTAAAATGAAAAGCATGCGTCAAAGTGATGTTTGTAGACAGATATAAAAGTTAATAATATCGATGTCACAATGGTTGCCATGTCATTCGCTGGGAATCCAACCATTTGCTGGTTCCTCTAGACTACAGGATCATGCCTTAATTTATCTATCACTAGCTGACAAATAAAGATCCAGCGACACTTGGCACAGCGGGGATTTAGCAGGTGATGGACATTTCAATGTCTGCTAGCGGTGAAGGTCAATGCCCACTTTTGGTATTGCATGGCAGTGCAATGTATTTTTGAACCACGCATTATAGGATCATCTACGCTAAACAGGTTTATAAGCAGCTAGAGGAGAGCCAAAATAAATTATGTATTTAGCTAAATATTAAGTATAGACACTCCACTGCACAGAAAAATAGGTCTGAACAAACATTTGTTATATATAACTAAAGGTGAACTATGTTTTAAAAATACAAATCTTTTGGGAGAAATGAAACCACTCTATTTATTTCATTCAGCCTAAACTTTAACTCAAAAAAGTAATTTTAAAGACATTTTAATCATTCTACATACTCAAGACATACATTATGCACCAAGTGGATTCCTATTTATATGCCATGTTGTAGCATTTGTGATATTTCATTCCATTGCACCATGTGATTTATTGTCATGCACAATCTTCATATCCTTCCTGATCTTAGAAATAAAGTATTTCTAAGTATTTCTAATTTGCTCTTTTTTCCCATTGACTCAGAGGTCTTCATCGCTTTGTAGAAACAAAGATGGACACCATCTTTGGTGCATCACTCCATCTGTCTTGAACTAGTCTCTTGTCATTACTTCCATGAACAAGTTAAGGGACTAGCCCCAGTAACCTTCATATTCTTTGTTGAGTCTGTTAAGCTTATCTCTGCCCCATTCCCTCCATATTACTATATCACTTCTTCTTCTTATCTCTTGGCAATGGTCATCAAATCAGTCTCTTTCTCTTCCAGTTTAACTAAGAAATTAGTAAACCAGCGCCTGCTCTTAATTAGCAGAGTTCAAAGGGCCACCGTCATCTATCCTCAGGGTACATGCACCTTTTCTATTTCCAATTTTTATAAAGAGCCTATAGACAAATTGTTTAATGGCATTCAAGCATTCTAATGCTTATGCAACTCTGTTGTTAACTATTCTATCTGTCCTGATGAAGGTCACAGAATTTAGCTTTTGGCTCTCTCCATATGATAGTTCAATATTTTATTGGATTTAACCTTAAGATGTTCTTCTTAAAATCTCAAAAGTACTTCTATTTTGTATTTAAATTTTAAGCGAGTTTTACAATCTAACGTTTCAATAGAATATTATTTAGATTAAAAAAAAATTCTGATGTAATATAGGAGAATAATAAACGTTTAAGTTAGTTACAAACTAAATGGCAAAAGCATGGAAAGGATTGTTACAATGTGGCCATTTGGCACTCTGGAAAACCATTTATATTTTAACTGGAGCTTTACGAGTAATATTTTAACTGGAGCTTTACGAGTAATATCCATTCCTTTGTTGAAAACATAAAGCTATCTCCAGTATTCTTACATGTGGTTTTTGACCATCCTGAACAAATTTAACTAGAATGTTGCTGGCGGTACTACTGCATGGTATAAACTGAGAATTACAAGCTTTTGGGCAGATATGTATTAAAACGAAAGTCTCAGTTTACCACAAAAAAAATCACTCATATGGCACCTGTAGGTGAAAATCCTTGTAATGAGCATGTAATCACACAATATCTCGACTTCTTACGACATTTATGTAAAATGAAGTTAATATTTTGCTTGAGGATTTTCTTCACACCTCTGTGTTTATTTTTTAAAATTACTATTATGTAATACTTCCATACACTTAAAACTATCCATCAAATTATTAATACAATCAGCTATTTACAGTGTTATAGAGCCATTTCTGTAATATATGTGTGATGATCTCCTTCCTCAACAGTTGCTGCTATCTTCTTGCACAATGCATAAAGCTGTATCCATGTTGCACTGAGTATGCACATTGGGCACTTCTCCCAGTGCCCCATGCAGCTCCACCAACGATGGCGCTTTCTGCACACGCGCAGGGGTCTCCATAAACCCCCTGGAACTCTTACCTTACTCAAGCCAGTTTTGGAGCTGACCAGCAGTGAGCATAGCATGAGGGTGCACTGGGAAACAAGACCTGTGTTGGCGAACACTTCTCCTGCAAGCCAAGGAGATGGGGGGCAGCAGAAAAAAAGATGACAAATACATTTATTTTCAAGAAGGAACATTAATTCAAAGGGGATACTCAGCTTCAGGTGTACAAGTGCCTATGATGGTTGACATGTCCCTTTATGCTCTTCCATTACTCCTGGTTCGCACCCAGTAATAACTTCTTCCTGTACCCACATGCCACTGGGGATAATGGTGTTATACATGGCAGTGTAAGTGCACAGGTTGAATGCTATTGTTTGAATAATGCAGTTGAATTAGTATGCAAATAGCACAAAAGTGCTAGGGAATTGCTAAGGGAACACAAAATCTCTCCATTTGGAGATAAGTTCTCTCTAGGTAGGCCATAAGAATATATCTTAACATGAAAAAAAGAATTAGAAGAGACAATGAAGTGACTTTCAATGAAACAAAATCCAAACAACTGTACCCAATAAAACAGGTCTATTTTTAGAGGAGTCTGGTAAAGCAGCAGTCAGTCAACTTGTGAGGCTGCCTGAAACTTGGGGCTATTTTGCCTCCGACACAATTCTGTTTTGAAGCAACAATGGCCTCAGATGAGCCGAAAAACATGTACTTTGCTCTCCCACCACCGCTATTCCTCCTTTCCCTTTCTGCACTCTTTTCAGGCAAGATGAAAGCATTGGAGTGCTAATTACTTTGATCCAGAATATAAGAAAATGAGTTTATCTTACTGATCAAAGCAAATTACGCAGATCATGGCTGATTAGAATGCAACAGTAAAATCCTCATACTTTTTTTCTGTTCCTCCGCCTTTTCTCTCACAATCAGGGCTTGTGTCAAATATGTAGGTATTTCCCACGGCCAAGCCGGACTCTGCTTCCAACAAGCTCTGCTTGTGAGACAATGGTGCTTACACAGACACTAAAGTCCTTTAGTTCAGTCATTGTATGAGGAAAGAACTGGTAACCCTTTCGCCAGCATTCGATGACACATCTAGATTTACATATTTCCCTAATTGCATTTTTTTCAGTGTGAGTAAGATTTATCTCAGCAAAGTTAAATGCTTTCTTTATCGTCCGCCCTCCAAAACCCATCACAACTGGATAAATTACTTTTCTGCAACCTCCTGGAGGATCTGCTCCAATAGCTTATGCTCACAAAACATTCGAAATACAACAAATGCAAAACAAAATGTTTTGGAGACATGATGCTGGAAATAATAATCATTTCCATGTACCACTTTAAGTGAAAGCTTTAGATTCAGAATAATGATTTGCTTCGTTGCATTAGACACATGGGACCATTATAATTTTATACGTTAAAAAAAAGCTTCCTGCACCATCAGAATTTCATGCCATAAAAAATCCCACAAAAACAGTTTGCCCCACGCCCAATGCATGCGTGCCAGAAAAGATGAGATCCAGGTTAACCCGACCTTTATTTATAATCATTTACTATAAATTAATAGTAAAGCTTACATTTAGCTCCATTGAACATGCCCTTGCCAGCTGCCTATTTGAGAATAAAATTGTTGCCTTTTTCACGTCCCAGGGCACAATACAAAACATCTATTCAGCTTTGCTTTTTATTTCAGCTGCCGACTTTTAACAAACCAACTGAGCGGAATAACAATGCAGCTGGAACGTTTTATGGTATTTCTGTTAGTCTTCTTCCTACACTGAAGGTGTTAATTAGGAATCAAAGAATACAACCCTGCCAAGAGTCCTTTCACAACTACCCACTTGCTTCTGCTGGTTTCTGACGGAAATAAATAAATAATTCGGATATTTCTGATAAGGGGTTAAACATTCTGTGTATTTCAGAAGTAATGTATGTTTAAAGGGACTTAATCGTTTGGATATTGAGTATCAAAATTATTTTGGGGGAAAAAAAGTATACAATCGTGTAGTATTTACTTGTTGTATGTATGTATTATTGTATAAATGAAGTACATACATGCATGCGTGCATACAGCTGCCTCCCAAAAGTATTCCTATTAAAAAGAATGTTTCCAGTGAAGCTTTGCTTTTTTTAAACACATAAAATACATAGTCTAGTCACAGAAGTTACAATAATATTAAATATTATATTATTTTTTTATTATAAATGCGCAGTTTACGTGACATACTGCGAATAAGAGACAGATATGCCAAAAAGCCACTTATGTTCTGATGGCAAGGTTCACGTGATGGAAATAATACTCTTAATAGGATACATTTATTTATGCATACATAAATAATATCCGATCCGTTGTGTAGTAACATGGAACCAGGATGTAACAGCAAGAAGTCATTACCTTTAAACTTAAAAGCAGAAAATAAAGTTATGATGTTAGCAAAGCTGAGAATTAGTCAAGCCTGCTAGCTTTTCTCAGCAAGAGGTTACGTTGCTCCTCGTACAAGCGCTGCCAAAATCCATTACTCTAGCCACGGTCAGACGCTTAGAAGCTCTGCTTGTTGATTTAATGTTAACAAACTGAGCGGACATCTGAGGCTACCTGCCGAGTATGCGAAACGAAAAAACAAATGAAATCACTCTGAATAACTGTCAAAAATACAAATAATAACAGCCACAGAGAAAAAGTGGCGCGAATGATGGGAGCGAAAAAAGAAAAATGGTCAAATTGAATAAGAAGTTTAGACATTTGATGGGCGCTTTAATGTTAAATTCATTGCTCAATGCAAATTGTCCAATACGATTGATACATAAGGTAAATTTTCTGTATGCAGCACGCTAATGTAATGTTATATAATAAGTGAGGTTGAAGTATCCGCTGTTTTTTGGAAAAATTAAAATTGCATGGATTCATTGAGTTAATGGAAAAGAGAAACATTTTTCTTTTAAAGGCTACATTATTCCCATGTCCTTTTCCCCAGCTCCTCTTCCTGTCTTAGCGCGTCTTGTACTTCACATCTTCTGTCTTCTTTCTCGGTCTGCTTCTCCCCATTATCCCCTGCATTATCCAGGACTCCATGAGTGGTTCTCAAAAATGGTTGAGCCAACGCACACATCCTCTATGCTGATTGGAGAAATGGGGGAGAGGCTGTCCCCATGGTGTATATTATGGCATCACCGTTTTGCGTAAATACTACACCAGTCCAGAATTACACATCCTCGGCGACAGCGTTTTTGCACCCATTTTTCTCTGCAAATCTGTTTGCATCATTCTGGCCTCTATGAGCAATTTCACAAAAGGGCAGAGTCATGGAGCATACCTTGGGACAGCCTCTCCCCATTTCCACAATTGGAGGCCCCTGGTGTGCAACAAGGCCCCCCCCCTTTTGCGGAAGCGCTCCAGGAGGCCAGGTTAACGTAGCGGTTAGCAGGGAGAAGTTGAACAAGAAAGAAGAAATGAGACAGAAGAACAAGAAGAGGCAAGACAATAAGTGGAGCCATGGAAAAGGGGACACAGAAGCGCTTGGACAAAAAGACACAGAGAGTGTGAGAGAGCGTGAAGAAACAACAAAATGGAAACAAAAATTTGTTTTTGTTCGCTTCGTGGGATCCTTCATTTTTGGACGTTTGTACAAATTAATGAACTTGGCAAATTTTGTTAAAAGTCTTTAAGAATTTGCTGAGCCTACAAGTGACAGCTAGGCTTCTAGCCCTATGCGACCCAGTTAATATCAGAAAGGCTAAGCATAGATACATTTACTTGGCCATTTATGCAAGGAGGAGAAAGAAAAATAACCTTCTGTATATTCATGAGTTATTATTAAAAGCTGGCGTTTTAAGGTATGACCAATACTTTCATAGATGTATTTTTTTGGAAATTAAAGACTGGTTGAGATTTGTTTTCTTATGGTTGATTAACATTGCATTAACACTGGATATTTTTTTACTGGCTAGCAGTGTTTTAGGCAAGTATGCTATTGGTGAAATGGAAAGAAAATCCAGGTGCTCACCCTACATCTATAGTCCTTTGATAAAATCTATCCTAAATGGCCCTCGGTAATGTACTCAGGAAACCTTACACTGAGGGGAACTAATTGATTCAAAGGAAGGCCTAATTATATATGCAATCATTGTATGCTATTGCCATTTAAATACAATGTAATGGTGTATAGCTATATAGATCACGTTGTTTGCAAGTTTAGTCATCTCTTCAATCCAGTTTCAGAAAATAATAATGATTTTTCAGTAAACAGTAGGATGTTGTTTTCAAAGTCTCATATCCCCAAAACACCCCCAAAAAACAACAAAAAAGATATATTATAGGTCAATACACACATAAAAACAAAATTTTCGATAAATCCGTAACATAACTATCAGTTAGTTATACTAAGGACTAAACCATCAACTGCTTCTTTCAAGACTATGATGTCATATAAGGAATATTCATTCAAAGTTACAAAGTTACCAGACAGACCCAAAGAGTTGTATGAAAACCATGTTTCCAGTTCCCATTATTCCCGTGAAGAATTATAGGAGTGCACCAAGTAAATGCCAGTAAGTTAATGGTCAATACAGACACCTATATGGCAGAGTTCACTTTACACACCTATATTCTAAACTGATTATCAAGGTCATTTCCCCAGTACCAACCTATAGGGCATTCTCAAGTCTCACTATCAGCAAACTGTTGTGGTTTACTTGTAGCAAATAACATGAGTGGGACATAGGTAGAAGTGATTGAGGAGTGGCTGGAGCTACACATCAACCTCACCATCAAGAACTCAAGTGCTGGATTGTCATGTAATTGTTTATGACACAGGAGCTCATAGGGCAAATGCAAAAAGTTCCAAAGTATTGTTAGAACAAGAGGTCATAGTCTAAAACTAGAGGGTCAGCGGTTTAGATGTAATGTAAGACAGTTTTACTTTACTGAGATGGTAGTAGGTAAATCTCCCATCAGATGTGGCTAATACAGTGGGGGATTTTTAATACGCATATGCATAGGTCTAGCCTGAATCTAAGACTAGATCAATGACTGATTAAGACCTTATAATTTCTTCAAGAAAATGGACAGACTAGATGGCCCAAATGGTTCTCATCTGCTCTCAAATGATATGTTTCTATGTTGTCCATCAGAAAATGTTGCAGAAACAAGGTAAGATTTGGACACAGACTGGAAAAGTTTCCTAATACATTTTCTTCATCTAATTTCCCTTTTTATTATGTATTCTCCCAAATCATTTAGTGCATTGAGTCTAACTAGACAGCTCTCAGGTACATAACACACACCAGACTGCAGGGACTTTAATGACATTCTAAATACAGACATTATTATGAAGTTGCCCCCCCTTGCAACTATAACATCATTTTGGAGTGTTTCTGTAGGAAGTTTTGCTCATTCATCCAGTAGAGCATTTGTGAGGTCACTCATGTTGGACGAGAAGGCCTTTGCTCATGATCTCCAATCCAGTTCATTCCAAAGGTGTTTGATGAGGTTGAGGTTAGGGCAGTGTGCAGGCCAGTCAAGTTCTTCCACACCAAACTCATCCAACTATGTATTTTCCCACAGAACCACTCCAGAATCTTGTGGAAAGCCTTCCCAGATGAGTGGAAGCTGTTATAGGTGCAAAAGATGGACTGACTTCATATTAATGTCTATGTATTGAAAATGTAATTTCATCACTTCATAAAAATGTCTGTATTTAGAATAACATTAAAGTCATTGTACTTTACAACCAAACAGCTTTCTCACAGAATGCAAATAATAGCAGTTTCTAATAAATAATCTGTTCTCTTGGATAACATTTAACTGAATTATAACATCTGCCATGCAAACAATTCTCAAAAATAAATATTAAAAAAAAAGAAATATAAAAAAAGGGCATTTCAAATAAAATCCAGACAGACACATTTGACCCTCATTTCATCAGAGACAAGGAACGTAACACTGCTCTGATTGTCTCTAAGTTTTGACTTTGACAAAGTATATCACTTTGGTGATATAACTGGCTCATGTCATGTCTTCTGTCCTTGCTTATGTCACCTGTTGATCCATTGTTAACTTTTGAGTCTGACCCTCAAGAGAAGATGAAAAGGACCACACAGGCTATGCTTGTTTTCTCATGTTTTTGTAATTGTATGTTAACACCAACTTGGGAACCGAACAATATGTCTGGCTTATGTCTCAGTTCCTATTTAGGGAAATATGATGGCGGTCCATGGCAATATGTTTTCAATTGAAGTATTTTTCCACTATTTAACAGCCAACAAAATTTGATGCAGATCGCTAATCTGTATAAACAGGTTTACACAGCCATCACATATGACAGGGTGCGGCAACAGTAATTTCCCAAGCGGTCAGCATTTTATGAGAAGAAAAAGCCACAGATAGTGCTGGATTTCATGAACAGGTATATCATTGCTTTGAATACTTTAAGGGTGATATTATATTTTAAGAATGATTTTAACTAATTTGTTTTCCCCAGCACCGTTACAGAGAATAATTTGTACTATACAATGTTATAGAGAAAACATCATATCAGATATATATAT
>VKOC01000003.1:13924500-13936605 GCA_009364415.1 Spea multiplicata | reverse complement strand
TTTCCCGCGAGCGGGACGAGCCGGGAGCTGCCTGCGCGAGCTGCGTCTCGGCTCCCCCGCACGAGGACACCGCGGATCCGCTGGCGAGGTAACAAGTATTTGGTCCATTTGCACAAATCGAATGATTTCACAATCTAGTGAATAAACAGATTTCCCTAATTTTGGAAGCAGAAACAACACAGAGAAGCAGGTAGGTTTATTTTGCCTACATACATAGGCATTGCCGTGTTTTAGTGTTTGAAACATAATTTAAAGTTTTTGCTCCACCTACTGAATTAAAAACGTTTGTAGCTCAATTCCTAGTACGGTAGAATAAATGCTCAAGTTTTGCCTCCTTTATATATTTGCTGGGAACAATTGTCATGTGACGCAGGACAGGAACTGATAAGTTGTTGCCATAGAAACTGAAAAGAAAACTTTCTTAAAATTTTCTGTATTGAATTTATATGATTAAACCCACAGAGGAAAAAAAATAAAATGACAAATCGGCTAAGTAAGATTTGCTTAACATAATGGAGAATGGAATTAATATTTTGTCTAACTGGAACAGCAATTTTAAGATGAATTCCCTCATATTATCCCTAATCTGTTGTTATCCTTATTTTGTTCGCCGCATCAACATCAACTGTGATAACACTTGATAATGCTGCAATTTTGTGGCTTCTTCTGTTTGTGCTAAAATTGTAGAAAGGCTCCCTGATGCTGTTTTTGAGACAGTTATTTTAAATTGTTAAATTATTTTTTTTCATTGTTAAACAGGGTTTATCTGTTTTTTTTTTATTATTATTTGGTTCGATTCTGGAAGCAGTATGCTAGGCAATATTTTATTTGTGCTAAAAGGCACCCACTCAGGCTGTAGAAATGTACATAAAATGTGTTCATTATAGCTTCTCCTAGGATTTATTCAATAAAGTGTACGTTTGTTGGTAAGTTGCCACAAGCTCATCTATTTTACTAAGTTCTATAAAGATGCTCCCAACATAAAACATATTGATACTTTTTCACTCATCTTCTAAACACCAGGTTTAGTGAATGAACTCCTAAGGCACTAAAGCTCAGTGAAGAACTGTTGTGCATTTGTTTGCCAAGTACTGTGCAAAATTGGAAGTCATGTGTTCTCAATATATTTATGACTAAGGGCAAACCAAGGCGTTTACCATGCTGCACCTCAGGACAGTTTGAAACTGGCACGGGTACACCAGACCATAATCTCCTCTGCAACAACTTATTTTGGTGCCAATTTGGGACCATGTGTTGATTTACTCCATTATTTAACTGCACATGATTGAGTCCATATTTTCTCAATGTCACGTTCTGGGAATTAGTCATACTGATCCAACATATACACACACGAGGAGGTGGCCTACTCAATAGCGTTTGTAGGGAAGCCCTGGAATTGGGTAATGATTCATGGGGCTCTCATCATTCAGCAGGTCTGATTTATATGGGTATGCTGGCAATAAGGTTGCTTGTGTTGACCTTGAAACTGCTTGCTTTGTTTCCTCCAATGATATCAAATGATATTTTGATATGTATACTCTAGATTTGAATACATAAGGCTAAGGAGGATGGATAGCCGGTGCTAACATGGCTGTAATTAACATACACCAGAAGCTAAAGTTTCCAAGCGATGTATGATAGATTTTCTGTGCATTTTTAAACAGCTGAAAAAAATGACAAGCCATTTTTATAAAGCTCAGTTCTACGGTGCTAAATATGGAACAGTCGGCAGTAACATGCCATTGGTTTCCATGGTGAATGCTTAACATATTTTTTATTTTGCTTTATGTGTGCTTTAACATCCAAAGGTAATTATAGCCATAATACTGATATGAAACCATATAAAACCATTAACTGATGAGTCACTACAATTAGTCCTTAGTGCTTATGTTGTCTAAGTACTGCCCGGGCAGCAAAGCATGGATAAAAATGGGAAAAAACAACCTACAATAATATAAATTATTGTTCAACAGGGCTTAGCAATCACGCAAATAAAATACACATTTCAAGTGTGTACCTTTTTTTGCTGAAAAGGTCAAATCTGTTGTATTCCAAAGCAAATAAAGCTTTGAAATCAATGGAAAATCAGTTTACAGATTTGAATGCTTTGAGTTTATAGACATCTTAAAATCTACTGTTTTTATATCTTGTGGCGTAAGATCCAGATAAACATGCATTCAATGTGATTGTATAACATTGTGCCTGTAGTAAAGTCCATAAAACTAGTATAACATTTATTAAATTCTTAGGGTTTATGGAAACTATTAAAAATGCAAATGCCTCCTAGTGCATCCATATCATTATTTTAAAAAGATATGCAAAGTCTGTACATCCAGAAACGTATAATTTACAGATGACAGGTTTAGCCAGAGGACTGCGGTACTAGACTCACTAAGCAGATAAAAGCAAGAGGGTAAGGTGTTCTACAGATCACGTTACTTTGTGTAATAACACTGGGGTTCTCGCTGTATCTTTCTGGATCATAAGTTGACCTAACTGTACCATAAAACAAAAAAAAACATTAACTATAGCCGCTGATACCTCTCAGTGAAAGCTATTGTTTTATCGATTAACGTTTAAATTAATTTGTTGATTGCTTGCAGTAAATACTGTTTTTGAAAATGTATAAAAATGCAATAACTCACTTATGAAATTATGAAAGCATCTTGAACTCCCTGCAATGCTTGGCCAGGGAAGCAGAGCAAATGCATACATGGGATCCTAAGGAATCGCTTTATAAAGTTTCATGCGAAAAGGTGACACTAAGCTGTCATATTCATTAATGTGCACTCAATTGCTGGCGTATCCCTTTAAAATGTAAAGAAAGCCCCATTTATACAGATAGTTTCAGCTGAGCCAGTGACACCAGTGGGGTTTTACATATGGAAAGTGGGTCCTCTGTACACTCAAAAACTTGTTATTCGGACTTATCCTTTTAAACATGTGCAACACAAAATGATGCTGGACTTAGACACTAATTATATGGGGTCTTTGCCTGACCCAGCAAGGTAAATCAATACTCATCTTTACCAAGCCAATTGTTATCCTTTCTGTACTTTCTGTGCATCTCTTGTCAAGTAAAATAACCACCTATTTTTTAGAGTGATTACAGTAGTAAATTTGTCCCGAACAATCCATTAAAGCTCTTACGGTTGGTTTGCCAAACATCTATACAGCGGCTGTCTGTGTACACAGATGATTTCTAATTGCCTATTGGAAATAGGAACATAACACTGGGTTATATGTCCCTCAAGTAGTAGCTTAGGCAGCTATTTTTGTATACATTGTACAGCCAATACACTGTTTTTGCAGCATACTTACACCTGTTTGGTAGGCCTCGTATTATACATTTCTATTATTTGAGCCTGTGACTAGCTTAGCGCACTGACATTTTCTCTTTTCCCTGTTTGCAGCTATAACTCTAACAGGTATATTTTTATTGGATCCTCATCTGTAACATCTTGAAGTGCTTTTCTTATTAGTATTGTTAATTATTTTTCTTTATTTTTTTTTATATAGAACCTCATGTGAAAGAACCTATTATTAGTCATCAGCATGCTGAAACTAAATATGTGCTAATCAGGGGCGTAACTAGAAAGCACGGGGCTCTGGTGCAAAAATTGCCCCAAGGCCCCCCAACTTCAACAGCTAGTCTAAGCCATCAAACTTGTCTCTGCCTTCTTTGACCTTTGCGTCCGATTCCAACGTACAACAAACGTAAACACACTTACACAAATTATACACTCATACTCACTAACACACACCCCACCCCCCCACTTACACATACATGCTCACAAACACCTACACATGCCTGCTCACACACTCAAGTACACCTCCATGCTCACACACACACACAAGTACACATCCATGCATATATATATATATAGTAGTTAAGAAATGGATTGTTGCAGTCCAGGTTGAAAGGGCCTTTTTAAATTATTTTGAACAGGCACAGGGAAACAGAAAGAAGGGGTCGCACCCCTGAATTTACGCCAGTGGTGTTTATCTTAAACGTCTTTCAGTGTATGAAACACTATTGCACGAGCATGAGAAGATAGCAAGATTTCCATAGCACTGCATCTTTTTTGCATCACAAGCTAAAGGGTAAAATCTCCTGACTAATTACAAGAAACCGATTGCATAGCCTAATGTTTAGTTATTTATTGAGCTAAGAAACAGTTTTCAACTATTTAAAAGGAAATTGCACTCTATAGTAATATAACAAATGCTAACAGGGACGCATTATGCCCACACTTAATGCCAATTTACTGCATATCAGCAACATGAAATTTAGCACTATCTATCAAAGAACCAAAATACCAGTGTTCAACTCCAAAACTATAATTACTTTTATATGCATTTTTCTAAAACAGAAAAAGATTAAAGTGCCTACTCAAGGTAGAAGCTGCAGATATTTCGCTGCAGCTGCCCTTCTTCTAGGTAGTCTAACTCTTCCACTGATTAGCTTCTTCAGGCCAGTCTGAATAAACCCCGCAGCGTTGGTCGAGCCAGCCTTGGAGCTGACTGGAGCTAAGTATATCACGTGTAGGGGGATTTTTCTGCATGGAAAATGGCTGGGGTTGGGAGGAGGTACAAATGCATACATGTGGATTCTGCAGATGCAATAAAGTGCATACAATGGCTGGAGTGTCCCTTGTATATTTCTACGATCTGACAGGCACTGGTAGGCTAAAAGAAACATCACTCTCACCAAGATCACTGGAGGTCACAGGGCAAGCTACAGAATTTGTGATGCTTTTTCTATGTTGAATCCCCATGACATGATTTAGTATTGAGTATTTCTCTGCCAGCAGTTGGCAGCACACTTCATCCTGTACATGTACTTGAACCCTGTAAACCAGAAAGTAGAGGTCACTCCCTAGATGAAGAGCCAGTTAAAGTAATATAGTAATACGACATAGAATTTAACTGCCTAACCATGGATTTCATTCAGCTTTACAACATTCTTTCATTGTTTTAACCTCAAGCATTTTTCGCTGACTGCTGATTTCATGGATCTAATTTTAAAGTTAAAGAAACAAAACACATCTATTCAGTTTTCAATATTCACAATGTCTTGATGACTATTTCCAAGCCTTTACATTATCTATACAAATATTGTAGCCATATAAGTTGAACATAACCATGCCTGCCAACTCACAAAATCATTAGAGAACTATGTTTAAACATTGGGTGAAGTGAATGCACACAGAATAATCTGCACCATAAAATATATCCATAACCACTGAACAAATGTAACCATTATATACAGGTTTTACATTAAAAAAATGTTTTAGATGAGAGGTCCACTTACCGTACTTGTTAACAAATGCCAAACATAGGCAAAGCATGACTGATCTTCATGTACAGACCAGGCTATAAAGTTTTCCCTGAATAAATAAATGGCAGTTTAAAGCTTGTCTTAGTAGTTGTGTTTATACCTAAGATCAGATACAATCTTGAAGCCCAGGAGGTTTGTGGAATAAATAATATTACCCTCACCCTAAACAGACTCAATCAAGTATCAATAACACGTGTGCCACATATGCAGGATTACCAGGCGTGGTTCATGCTTGGTGTGATCACTTGAAGGCTAGTGAAAAGCAGTTTTTCTTCATTAGAGTAAAACATCTAGTAATATTGTAATCGAGTCCATAAAAGTATTGCAGCAGTTTACCTTCTGTGTTGATTAAAGTAACAGGTGAACGGCTGAAATCCAATTTCATTACTCCAGTATTCCTGCCAGTGCAGAACATTCTCAGAATTCTTCTGGTTTTCTCTCTCGCATGGAGGAATGTACGAACACTGTTGAGATGAATTTAAGAAACAGGAAATTAGTTTCCCATTGTGCATTGAGTTCATACTGAAGAGAGAGAATAGAAAATAGAGATCATTCCTGAGAAAATGCAGAAAAAAAACCTGTTCATGTTTGTTTCAAATTTCTTTGTCCCCACAAATGTTATATATTAAGTTGAGTAATTATATATATATATATATATAGTTTATATGTAAACACACAATCTCCCCCATTCTAGCAAAAATGATTGAATCCACAGTACTTATATCTAGCCTGCCTTCATCACTAAGCCATCCTCTAAATTAGTTGTTTTAGATGAATTGAAAATCCTATGTATACGCATAGATAGGTAGGTAGGCTTCACAGATGGCTGCTGCTGATAACTCATGCTACTCAACTACCAACCCATAAGAGATACAGACCTAAACGATGTCTGAAAAAAATGTTGGGGTGTATGTATTATGAAATGAACATTATAAACATAAAAATAAAATAAACAATATATATTTAACCTCTGACATGCAATGATCACATTAAGTCTTTTTTTTTTAATTAATGAAAATTAGCTTTTATTAAGGGAAAAGTCCTAGACATCTAGGATACGGTTTTCAATAGTTGGGTGATGGTTTTATATATATATATATATATATATATATATATATATATATATATATATAATATATATAGTAGTATATAGTAGCACACACACACTATATAGTAATTAGGTAGTTCATAGATTTGAAGGAATATGAATAACTAAACAAAAGTATTTAATTAAAAATTCTAATTAATCAATTTCCCCTTTCAGTAAAATTAGGTGTTTCTCCAAATACTGGAATTGTAATCTGCAATTTCCTGCTGAACTAAGACTGTTTCTCTGTGTTAAAGCCAACATTACTTGTCCTTGGCAGCAAAAATATGTACACTTTCCCTCCCCAAAAAAGTGTTTAAAATCATGTTTGCAAGTATTTTATGATGAGGAGATGAATTTTGACTTGTGCTGCATTACATTTTAACTGATTTTTGAGTCCAATATATTGCATCTTCTAACCTGTGCTGAATTTGTGCTTTACTGAAAAATCTCCAATATCATAAGGCAATCAAAAATCATCACTCAAAAAGCACAAAAAACAAGCAATATCTTCTCCAGTTTGTGGACCTACATAGGAATCGGTTCCTCGATGCTTCAAAATCCAACATCATGGTGGATGAGGGATGGATCTGGGAGATGATTAGCTGGAAATATGGTTGTAATGATCCTAAACTATTGTTAAATATTGAAAAACTTAGAGTATTATCAATTTGTAAAATTGTAGAAATGCAGTTTTCTTTACAATGTAAACAAATATATTTTTCATATATTTCAATATTTAATATGTGCTCAATCATAACAACCCTTTTATATTGTTCAAATTTTGTTCCCCTTTTATAAAAAGGTGAGTAAGGACCAAGGAAACCTTGTAGATAATTATATATATATTCTGAAGTAGCCTAAGTTTGGTTAAGTTCTAATTACATTCATTTGATGAAAAATACAGCTGTGGAAAATAACGAGGCAAAAGCGGATGATTTGAACTTTAGCTATTCAGAGTTAGGTAATTATAGTTTAAACATTCAGGTTATTGGGCTGTTTTGGAATTGTCAGGTGGGGACAAAATTGACAGTCTTTACCTTCTGTTTCCTACTTTTCTACTTGATGTATCAAACCAGTTAAACGGTAATTCTCCTCTTGATGCCTCTCTCTGTTTCCAGTTGATTTTACTATTATCTACATTATTTACTTGGACAATAAACAAAGGATATACAGAGCCTGATGGTCCTCAGGAGGCAGTCCAGGATGCCCCTTTGTCTGCTTTTATCTATTTTCTTTTAACTGTCACAAAATGCATCAGCCAATCCTGATTCTTCTCCTCTCTGCAATATTTAGTAATATTTTAAAGCTGATCATAGGTAAACAAGCCATACTTACTGCTGAGATCAGAATAGCCACACAGCCTTGGCTTGCTGTCTCTACGGTAAAGCTTTTCGTCCCCTCTTTTAGGGTTTCTTTCTAAAACTTCATTCTGCACAAGTTAACGTCATAACGTTTCTGAAGTTTTTGGACTAAACTGAACTGTCCAGATGTGAAATCAGGACACAAGCCAGATTACCCACTGCCAGATGTAAAAACATAATACATTGCTCTGCTAAATGCAATGGGTATGCAAATGAAGCATTGAGGCATGATAGACATAATAGTGATGATCCAGAGGAGCTTGTATGAGTGAATTTGAGTACAAGAGTGCGATGCAGTAAATTATTCTGAATAAACTGGATGGGTTATTTACAAATGTCTTTAAAAAATAGTAAAACTATAAAAAAGCAAGATATGGTTTTTGTTTATAATATATGCATACAAAGGTTGAGTCTATATTATCACTATACCAGAAGTGGATCCGGCCCCACCCGCATACTAAGATGGACAATATTACACTAAAATATCACAAAAAGCTATAAAAGAAATTACAGTTTTCTATACATAGTCTGCAATAGAATTATTAAGCCTGTTCTTCACTGATTCACTAACAGGTTTCTTCTATTCAAGACTTCCTGTTATTTACTGCTGTGTCATGTATTCTCCAGGTCACTTGGAAGATTGTCAAAACTAAATTATGGTCCATGGTACTGTGATAAAGGAAGCCTTGTACAATGTACAACTGCAGTACACTGCTCTCATTAACCAAGGGTTCAACCATCAACAAAAAGTACATGACATAGAAATACTAATTACAATATCCTCTACGTTGGTTTGTATTATCTCACTATATTTTGTTATCAGCCCTTGAACAGTGTTCTTTTGGAACATCTTTAGTGACTTTAATTTATACCATTAAGCATCACTTATTATCCATTTAAAGACTATAAATAATAAAGAATCATAACACATACTGTTGTAAAAGTCACAATTTATGTGACGTACTAGAATTTGGACGGGAGTATTGATCACAGGGAGGCTATGTAGAAAGTAGGCACTGTCGCAACACCCGGGGCCTCTGTCAAGCCTGACAATAAAAGGTCACATTTTTTATAAACCACCATCTCAGTGAAAATTCTGACCTTTTATGTTGTCATTGAGCATAAAGTAAGCAATTTGTTGACCCTCAGGGATGCTGTCATTCTTTAGAGAGAAAAAAAAAGCTGGCAACGTTGGGGGCCTAAGTGGCTTTCCCAAGCTCCATAAAGTTTGACAAGACCCTCGGGTTTAAAACGTTGCCAGCATTTCACTCGATGGCACAACAAAATGTCATCGCTTCCTACAGAGATACAGAATGTTATTGCAAAGTCCTTTCCTGTGTCTACATAGTTTGAAGTCAAAAAAGAATCTGCCGCTCCATACCCCAGTCCTCATATTCTTAGCTGGGTGCAAAAATCACAGAAAGATGGTACATGAAAAGGACAAAAGTAGCATATTTATTGAACACAAATGGGTTAACAAACTTTGATGCGTTTCACTACCGTGATATCCATTGTGTGGTTTGTTTTGGTTTTTTTTGAAGATTGTGGTCCCACTGATTTTTGTACATGCTGTTAGGTATTAAAGCAGGATGAATGGATCTTACAGGTAAAGAACTAATGAGAGGTATAACCCGCAGGAACTGCATGAGCTCTTAAAAACGTAAAAATCTTTTATGTTCAGAAGCATGTTTTCAAGCTTCACTTTGTCTACGCAGCCCTTGTCAGATCTTACGCTGCAAAATCCTCTGTATTGATCTCCTGCATTTTATAAAATATAACCTACAGTGGTTGAGACAGCTTTTTGCAATTAAAAAAAATGTTCTTTGGTCTCTGTTTCTCCTCGCATTTTCAAAGAACCATTTTTTAGATTGCTGATTTATTTTTATATAAACAGAATCCACTTCCTTTTGTCCTTTTAACTCTTAAAATTGCCAGTAGTCTGCTTGGTTAAATATGCAGAGGGCCACACACTGGGCAAGCTCATTAGGTTCTATTTATTTACTCAAAAACAACTTAGATTATCAAATTTGGATAAATTAATGATGTCTGCTTATAAAGATATGGACCTGGGGATACAACATTTGGCAGAATGAATTAACCTGTATGTTTAATGACTATCATGGTTCGAGAAATGAATTAATCTGTTTTAAAGAGAACATTTATATACATATTTGTGAACTATATTATTATTATCGTTGATTTTTGACTATTGTCCTCCAAATGGTTTTCACAGTAACATTGTATTTGAATAATCTACTCTGAATTAACTAATGGTCCAATAAACACTGACAGTCATACCCAAGCAAGCAGTATGATGGTTGCAGAGATCAGAACACGAACAAATACTATCGCTGGAGAAAACCCAAAAGCCCTACGGCTTGACAAACAGCCTTACCTCAATACATATTCCTTCCTAAACATACAGGTTGGCCTCATTTGGTAGTCTTGAACACAGACGTCCTACAGAAGATTAAGCATTATGTTCTTCTTACAGTAATTTAACTCCATTATCTAGTATGCTGAGCATATAAACTTTACTAGCAAATAAACTTTAGATGAAACGTATCCGTCAAACGTAGCAAATACAATCATCTTTGAATAACCCGTACTTAGATTATTTCCTCTGAAGGTTTAATCACATTAAAAAAACACTGTTTCTATGGCAACAATGTATCAGTGTCTGCTTTTGTGTCTCAGGACAATTAAGTATTCCTGGCAAAAAAAAAATTATGAATGAGGTCAAATTTTACATGATTAAAGAATTATATTTATCAAAAAAGGTCTATGTATTTAACAGTGAGTTTTTTCTATTGCTGCATTTAGTTATGTATTAAACTCTACAGAGAAGGTGGAACAGCATCTTTAAACAATTATTTTTTAATGAAGTAACAAAAAAAACGGACCCTCCTACAAAAGACAGACATGTTGTCCCTCCTCACCTCTGAAAAAATGAATATGTTAGTTACACAGATTTAAGCTAAGCTTACTTCAAGGGATTTGGTACATGTGCTAAATGTTGGCTAGGACTGAATATAAGTGTTGAGGGCGAGGACAATCAAATGATAGCTACTTTTTCCTAACATCCTTTTTCTCTATCTTTAATTAAATATCAACTCCGTCCTACTTGTTATACTAACATATCTTGTTGCATAAATCAGTGAGCAGTGTTAAATCCTGGGCTGGCATTTATATTCGTAGTTGGTTACATGAATAGACCATTTGGTTCCCACACTTGGCTATACACAACCAGGTTCAAAACAAAGATTAAAAGAGAAAATACAAATTTAACCATATAATTTAACTTCTGAAATGTAAAAGAAGTAGTGTTTGTGAGGTCTAGCTCGCCCTGCAGATGATATTGGAAAGAATGCTGACAAACTGCCTTATACATAATATAATATTCAAGTAGATATTTGTAAATGGCCCAAAAAATCAGGTTATATATTGTGTTATTAACAAGGTACATGAAGTAACACACTAACTGAAAAGAAAATTCACAAACCTTGGCTTAAAGTTGAACAAACACATAATAAGCTGCCAGCCCTGAGCGTGGAACTCAATGAATTGATTTCGTAAGAGATTCAATTCGGTAGCCATCAAGAATATCCAAAGGAGAGGATTCTTGGGTATATTTCCAAAAAACATTGCACTTAGTTACTTAAATCATAACATGCAAGCACAGCTCTAGTCTTTGCTTGGTGAGTATCGCAATGATCCACAGTAATATAACTGCAAGAAATAGAATATCTGGTGTTCAGAAACAAAATAAAAGTTACATGCAAGACTATAAATAAACATATGTTAGTAAAATAGAAGGGGGCTATATTTTTGTTAGATATTTCTACCTTAGCTAGAGCTCTCATATGCCGCTGTCATATGTCTTAACGGCAAATTTAAAAGAACTAAAAAAAAAACACATACAGCCTAAAACTTACTTCTCAAGTGTCCATCCTTGGCAGGGACAGTCTCCCTTTGGGATCTAAAAACTGCCCACTTCACCTCATTTCCCACCTTACTACGAGCTCAGAACGTTTGCTGGTCATGAATGTTTGTGTTCTATAGCCTTAATATAGAATTGGTTTATAAATAGAATTGTGTACCAAAAACACATTAATGGTCTTCTAAAGTGTAAAGCCTAGGTTCCCCTGTTATATCTATAATCAGGAGTATAACAGCGCGTCTAATTCTCAGCGCTAGTATGCACCACAAAATAAACCTTTGTATACCTTAGTGAGGACATTGTATATATCATAAGGATGATCAGGGCCGGCCTTTGGGGTGTGCGACCTGTGCGACCGCACAGGGCGCCACAC
>VKOC01000003.1:13913287-13924400 GCA_009364415.1 Spea multiplicata | reverse complement strand
GTTGTAGAACATCTGAAGGCCGTCTTGGCTGTTCATTATTTGCTCAATCAAAATTGAGACGACATCAAAACTTATTCTCTTTTGTCTCTTTTGGTATATTGTTTTTAATATTGGGAGGTTAGTTAATCACTAATTATGAAGCTAGTCTCAATGGAATAGTATAGAATGCTTATAACTGGCAAAAAGCATATGGGCGATTTCACAATTTTAAAGCAAAAACCCAAGGAAAACGTTTCACAAATGAATCGGGTCTGTTTAATGCAACCCCAAATAAATATTCAAACGTGCTGTAATGCATGATGAAGGATAACATTGCAAGCAATTTCATAACTGGATTCAAAGTTCTATGCTTCCTCTTGTATTTGCATTTTTGGGATTTGCTGGTATAGATTTCTTCCATGGATGAATAACAGACAATATTGTGTTGAAAGCATCCAGTCTAGTATCAGACAGAAGTTATTTTGTGTAGCAGGCCAGACTGTGTACCTTTTCCATTCACCGTCTATGGTGCAGGGGCAACTTAATTTGTCAGACCACTGACCACTTGCATCCCGTTTTTAGTCATAGTCCATGAAGATCAGTAATGAGGTGTGCAGTGCAGTATTAATGAACATGCTTATTTCAGATTTCAAAAAGAAATATTTGAATATGGGTATTTTGCCTTTCAGCATAATTATTTCAAGTCAATGCATTGCTTGCTTTTGCTTTAAAAGAAACATAAAACACATGTTCAATTCAGAAATGCTTAAATGGGCTTCATTGCTCGGTCACCTCTCAATTGTTCTACTTTTTCTTTGTTTGCCACCCAACGCCCCTCCTCCCCTCCCATTTTACCCTGTAGCTTTGTAATGGACAGGAACGCGATGCCACATTGCACAAATATTGAAATAGTCATCAAGACAATTGTCACGTTTAAGAGAGAGTTATAGCTCGAGAGCCAACAACATTGGTGTTTGTCCCCTACATCTTCCACTTTGCCACGAATGTTAAAGTTTTGGAAATGCCAAACATCACTAGTTTAGATGTTAATAATTTGAAATTGTGTGTTCTCTTTTTCTGTATTCAGTTTGCATGGCTAGTTTTAAATTCAACACATGTACCTTTCAGATGGAAGTGAAAATGTGACAGGATTGGACCTTTCCGATTTCCCAGCACTAGCAGATAGGAGCAGAAGGGAAGGAAGTGGAAACCCTACTCCATTAATAAACCCATTGGCAGGAAGGGCTCCTTATGGTAAGGCAGATGACTGCTTTGGTATTCTTTATTCTACGTATGTAGCAGATAGTCTTTCACGCTGTAATGGCTTTTCACATTTTTTTATCCCCTTAGTACCGTGTACAAACTTTCTGATTTTAATATGTATGCTACAGATCTATAATATTAAACAACCTTCAACAATATTCCCCTTTGCCCATTTCACATGTGTACATTGTAATAATGGCTATTTCATCCTACATCCATACTAAAGTATCATTAATTTGAAGCTAGTTTATTAGCTAGCTGAGATGGTACCTTTTGTACAACCTTTATCATAACTTAATTGAAATATGGATTTTCACTCCAAACGAATGTTTAGGAAACACTGCTGCTCGTGTGAAATACCTATTCCCAAATTTCCTTTTGTAGTTGGAATGGTGACAAAACCAGCAAGTGAGCAGTCGCAGGACTTCTCCATACACAATGAGGATTTTCCTGCATTGCCAGGCTCCAGTTACAAGGATCCAACATCGAGCAATGATGACAACAAATCTGTAAGCAGTATTATGCTATGATTCAGATTAGATATGACGCTTTATTTCATTTTCTTGCCAAATTGGCTGTGTTCTATTCACAAAACTAGATGGTAAACTATACAAGTTGTACCAAAGGAGAAAAAAAAAGTTGCAACATGTCCAAGAGTACAGTTAAGGAGCTAAATAAAAGTCCAATGAAAATGCAACCCTTGGGCTTCACGGCTATAGTTGAAAGGCCACAAACAGGCCCAGTATCCTTGCCTGAAAAAAATAGTTAATTAAATGAAAGATAACAAAGGCTGTATATTTCTTATCTGTGTTCAAATTCCACTAGCTCTACAAGGAGCCGAGTTGTGTTGTTTACACAATGCTTCCTAGTAAAACTGTTTTTACACCTTACTCTAGGAAAAGTAATATTTTAAAGGAAACTTCTACATTTTTTATTGATAGTATTGGGTTAAAATATGTTTTATATGATGTATTATAAGATGTTTTCAGCTGTGCACTTTTGTGTATCTTAGCTCTGTTATCGTAGCTTTATATACTAGACAAACACCCTGACTCCTTATCATACTGCCTGTAGTAGAATCGTTCAGTTTTTAAAGGGAAATCCCGTGATTTTTTTTTTCTTCAACTTGAATATAAAATACAATGCTGTATACGGCAATGCGGGTTACCATTGACAACAACTTTGTTCTATCTCATTTTGTTCCAATAAGCTTCGTTTATCTGCAGACCTGAAGGCTGCCATTGTTGTCAGTCGTATATTATGGATGGCTTTCCCAGCTCAAACACCACACTGAGCTGATTCTTTATGGCAATGCTAATGAAGTCTGTTCCTCCATTGGCTTTCATTATTGTGTGTCTGTAAGTGGGAATACATTATTGTTTGCGTCACTCTAGTGAAAAACATTTCAAAAGTATTCCAGTTGCCAATAAATTGAAAAAAGATAAACTCTGAATCTGAAAAACTGAATATTTTGGGAAGTTTTCTTTGAACTTTACAATTTTTACAAAACTTGTATTTTGTGCATTTCTATGCAGAATTTAAACACGCAGGGAAAGACTGCATCAAGTACGGACGGACCGAAATTCCCTGGGGACAAAAGCTCCACAACACAAAATAACAACCAGCAGAAAAAAGGGATTCAGGTTTTGCCTGATGGTGAGGTTTTTTTTAATTTATTCTATTATTATTGCTTTACTATGCCTTAAATGTGTGTGGATTTATTGTCTTGCAACCCCTTTCTTGCTTATAGAATAAATACATGTGATCCTTAATTTAAAGGTGGACATAAAAGGATTAACGTTTTGTGATGTCATTTCCTTACTACCCTGCAGTTTTCCAAAGTCTGCTAAAATAAATAATAAAAAAAACAACAACCCAAAAATAGCCAAAAAACCCCAACAAAAATAGCAGTGTGCTCTAGTTTTGGACTGCAGGCAGGTTTGTCAGACAAGTATTTGCTGAAATAGTCTGTGTAAAACATACTTGTGCACATTGTGCAGTGGATACATTTTTTATTTAAATGCTGAAGAATTAGGGTATACACAAACACAGGTATATTTAGGATATTTTAACACAATTTAATTAAGAACAAAATGAAGACGTTTTGTATAAGGCATAATAAAGTACTTAAATAGGTGCATGGGGGCACTCTTTTAAACTGCATAAGTAGGGCAGTATTACAGTATGATTTTTTATGTTTAATATATATATTTTTTTATTCCCTCCCACACACTGTTTGACACATCATAGCTTCTGCTATTAGTTCATGTGTTTACTAAATCAGATCCAAATGGCTAATTCACAGTCCCGCATGCTTTTCTCTTCCGCAGGCCGAGTAACCAACATTCCTCAAGGCATGGTGACAGATCAGTTTGGTATGATAGGCTTGTTAACATTCATCAGAGCAGCTGAAACAGACCCAGGCATGGTACATCTTGCATTAGGAAGTGACTTGACAACACTAGGCCTCAATCTCAACTCTCCAGAGTAAGCCAATTGGTTTTTTTGACATATTCTGTTGTTGGGGTTTTCTTACTTCCTTGCTGTCGGAGCATTGTTTTTATACTAATGGGATGACGCAAGACCAAGTCAATTTTGTAAAATGAATTGCACAGTTCAGAACAGACTTGCATTAACTGAGTTACAACCCAAGAGGCATTTGTAGCTTTAAAAGAGTGTCTTTGGACAGGTTAGGTGTATTAGATGTATCAGGCGTTTTTTCTATAGGGGCAATGGACTTTATTCTACTCCTATAGTATGGATTCTCTGTCCAAAAATGATTTTATTTTTTTTTTAGAAATTCTTGATCTCAACCTCATCGGCCAACTACAAGAGATATAAACCAATTTTAAATTGCAACTTCTCTCTTGTCAGGAAAAAACAATCTGCTGTGTACATTTAAGTGACAACATGAAATATAGCTGTCCAAAGCCCTCAAACTAGCATATTAAAGAAAATATATAAGAGAAGAGGAGACAAAAACAGGCTTACAGCTGCAAGAGGAAGACATTAGGCTGATGTAAAAATTAACTTTGCATTTTCATGATCATTTTTACCTGCCGGTAAAGATGTCACTTTGCAAGGGGGTAGCTTTTCACCTATACATTGTGCTAGTCAACGCATAGAAGAAAGCATTTCAAATCTTACGTATTGTCCATGCAATAGGGCATCCAGCATTCTGTGCTTTAACAGAAAGCAATCTATGTGATCATGCTAAATAACTAATTTGTCTACCTTATGAAGTACCAGTTTATTAAAAAGGTCATTTTTATTAGTGGTAGAGGGGTTGTTTCCGAATTGAGCGGATCTTTTGTTATGTGTTCTCTTCATAGTTCCAGTCAGATTTAAAAATATTTGTTTTGTACCTTAAAGTCTGTTGTTTTTTTTTTCCTGTAGAAATCTGTATCCAAAATTTGCATCACCATGGGCGTCATCGCCTTGTCGACCACAAGATATTGGTATGGCAGTTTTCCTTTTATCGCTTTTATTGTTTTTTGTGGTAGTCTGTCTTCTGTTAACTCTATAAACTAATTTTGAAATAATCATGTATACTTCTTGATGTGTTTGTCTTCTAATTCAGTATTCCCACATGGTGCCTCGGTCAGTTTACTTAACGAACATTCACAACTTAGGGATCTCGTCGTCGCTCTCGCTCTCTCCTCCGTAACTTCTGCAAGAGGTTTTTTGGCGGTTTTTGGTCTTGTTGTTTAATGTGAACCAATGTGAATAACCTTAAATTTTTTCCCTATATTATCTGGGTCTATGAACCTGTTGTCATATTACTAAAAAAGTAATAGATAACTAATAAGAGGAAACTTTTTTCCACATACCGACATAATTATGCACAGTGATACCATAATCATGCTTTTAATATATCAGCACGCCGAGGCATTTTGTGTGTCAGGGAAACCACGCTTTTAATAAGAGATGGCTGCATTTATTTTATTTTCTATAAACAAAACTAAATTGCTTTGTATAAAAAGGTTCTATTATGTTTTGTTGTTTTTAAGTGCCACCATTAAAATGAGAGAATTTAAGTAACTCAATGTAAACCCAAATAACAAAGAAAAGAGGCAATGTTTTATGGGTAATTGTAAAACATAACCACCTTGATTTTGCCATTTGTGTGTGACCATCTCCTTTACAAAAAAGTCTTCAGCAAAAGCTTTATATAGCTTTATAGAGCTTATCAAGTAAAATATGAATTATTTTTATGCAAATGTATGCATTTTCATTTTTTCTCTCTCCCTCCCTAGCTGGCGGCAATAAAGCTTGGTCGATATGGAGAAGACTTGTTGTTTTATCTTTATTACATGAATGGCGGAGATGTTTTACAACTCTTAGCTGCAGTTGAGCTGTATGTGTAAACAGTTTGTTTGTAATGCATGTAGTAGTCGTCTTATTAATAACATGACCCTGGTTAGCTTGAGGGTGTTCTATCCATTAAATGTAATGTGTACAATACATGTCTGAAGATGAGATCTGGGGTAGAGCAGG
Source organism: Spea multiplicata (assembly GCA_009364415.1). Lineage (NCBI taxonomy): Eukaryota > Metazoa > Chordata > Amphibia > Anura > Pelobatidae > Spea > Spea multiplicata. The sequence continues at coordinate 13,918,661 of VKOC01000003.1, read as the reverse complement.
AGAATTATAAAAATATCATAAACATACCAGATCAGCATAATGAATTTATAATCATATATTATCATTTGCATGTATTTAAATATTTGTTTCTTCCTTAGTTTTATTGTTGTACCAACAGCTGTTTTGCCCTCTATGTATAATGACAATTTATTTCCCATCAGTTTCAATAGAGACTGGAGATATCACAAAGAAGAAAGAGTATGGATTACCAGGGCACCTGGAATGGAACCAACAATGAAAACAAACACCTATGAGAGGGGAACATATTACTTCTTTGATTGTCTTAACTGGAGAAAAGTTGCAAAGGTACAAAAACAATCATGTCCTCTGATACTAGAGGGACTACATTTTGACATGACACCTGTTTTGCTATACTGTTAACCCCTCTTTGTGTGTGATCACATGATGACATTTACCCACATTTTTTGTTTCTCACCTATTCCAAATCTATTTTATGTTTTTTTTAAACTTTGCTTTATTTTTGTGAGAGTAAGAAACCATGTAAAAAGCAAAAGTTTTCTTAACAAAATATAAATAAATATGGAAATAAAATAATAGTGTGCTCAGAGATGTCATCTGGGATGATGAGGTCACTGGCATACATACAATGTACAGGAGATGCCTAAAGGGGTCTTTATCTAAGTTGCACTGATAACAGTGCAAATAAATAAATAAAAATAATGCCCTCGCATCCCATTTCCTTAGCACTACAAATATGACAGTATAACATTATAACCTCTCCTCACCACCCTTGTTCACTACCCACCAAACCCTTTAAGCCAGAAGTATTAAAAATACTACCCTATAGGATACTAGGTAAGGGATGGATGCGGCCCTTGAAGTTAAAAAAAATAAATAAAAAAAAATAATAATAATGTATGTGGGGTATGTTTATAATCAGAGGATGTTGTTGAACATAAATTGAGTTATTGTTCAACAGTGGCACATACTGTATAGAACGTCTAAGAAAATTGCAGGAAAGAAATTTAGTATAGATTTATTTTTTTACATAGTAACACCCACAATTATTTTTGGCTTGTTTCAAATGAAAACCCTATTTTTTTTCTGGAAAAAAGGATGTATGATATGTTTGAGTACAACAAACAGAAAAAAAAAGAATCTTAATGGACTTTTTTCAACCTTATGTAACTATGTAACCCAAATATGGTAAAATAGCAAAAGAAATACTGTCGGTGTGCTAAAAACCCCAGTAGTGAAGTAGATTACAATACTTTAAAATGCAAAATAATGTAAAAGACTTGAAGTATGCAGGAAGATATTTTTGGACAAACACATCTCCTGCATGGTGAATAGCCAAAGAAATAACACACAGTTGCCGTGTGCATTGATGGCTGGCATGTCCCCTTAAATAAGATAAAATGGGGAGCATGTATGTGTGTGACTGTTTTGTAAAGTAAGATTGCGCAAGGCCGAGTACCCAAATGCTATTACTTAAAAGTATAATCAGAGTAACCGTGACAGAGCTTCCTCAATAAATTGGACAAATCTAATCCAGCTAAATACAGGATAAGCCAATTCAGTGTAATTGAAAATAAATCACCGATTAAAGAACAATTTTACTTCTTCAAAATATATATCTGTAGAATAATCATGTAAAAACTAGCCATAGCTGAGAAATAATAAAAAATAAATAAATAAAGCAATAAACATCCAAAGATACATAATAGTATGGATATTAGTTGTAACCCTGTGCCGTTTCGCTGTTTGGTACAATGTTGTATGTAAATTTGGATGATTTAAATGTTTTAAAGGAAACACACACAATCTTTTTAGTTCTTTAGTTCTTTTTTCCTTTGTATTAGAGCAGAATGACCATAATGATTAATTGATATGCATTTTAGTACTTTAGCTATTGTCTTCTATGTAATAACGAATTATGTTTTGTTTCCTGCCAGGAGTTCCATTTGGAGTATGACAAGCTAGAAGAAAGGCCTCATCTGCCATCCACCTTCAATTACAATCCTGCTCAGCAAGCCTTCTAAAGACTTCCCTGTTCATGGGGTATGGCTGTCTCAGCACAATACTCAACAAAACTGCAGAACTGATGTGGCTCAGGCATCCTGGTTTTAATTCCTTGAGGATCTGGCAATTGTCTCATGCAAAGGGATCATCACTTGAGGTCCTGCCTTACTAATTATGTGCTGCCCAACAACCAGAATTGTAATTTGTTTCTTTAGTTTGAGCAGGGTCTGGATTATTTTTCTCTTTATGTTTTTGTTTTCATTTTATGCCAGCAGACAGACCTAGGTCTGTATACACACACACGAGTACAGTACACTGACAAAAGTTTACCACTTAGTTTCCAAATTGTACAAAGAAAGAGAAAACAAAATTAGCAAAGTTTTCATTGTTCATTGTAGCACTATTGGTAATAAAACACATGTTTGTGCATTTTTATGTGAAGATCCTTCTCGTATTTCATTTGGAAAGATGGGCAAGGTCACCTTCCTTCATTTTACTCCCCTTTCTGTTTTGAGAGGCGTTTTTGCCATGTTTAGCCCCTTCCCAGCCAAAGGGACCTACAGTTGCTTTGCAGTGCAAGGGTTTGCTAGCCCCTTTGACGGAGAAAGCGCTAACACAAGAATATTCGACTGTTTGAGAGAAAGATATTGCCGCAACCTTTGGACAATTTCCAGAGTTGTGTATTACTGAGCTTCATCTTTCCAGAATGAGCAAAACACTGTCCAGTCTTTGTTACGATTTTGTAATAAATGTGTACATTTTTTTTAAATTTTTGGACATCACATGAATAAAGGTATGTATGTACGAATGTGTATATATTATATATATGACACCTATTTTGGAAATGTTTGCCCTGCTGTACCTCATTTTTAGGAGGTGTGCATGGATGCAATATATGAAAATGGGACATTCTGGAACTGCTGGTCAGGGGACTTCTTTGTTGCCCCCTGTGCACTAAAGGGCCAGATTTTCAGCAGCCAAGGACATCCATACCCAAGTGAACGTGATGGGACTTAAAGAAGTGAACTGAGACAATTCACTCTGGCTGTGTGAACAGCAGCATTTCATAGGAAGAAGACAAAAAGATCAATCTTGTATTTTCTGACCACATAAAGGCTTCTTCTCTTTGTAATAAAGTAGAAAAGCTCTCCTCACCAGTGTTGACTTTGATTTGAGATTGTGATATCATTTGTGCAGTAATGAGCAGGTGCATCCTTCAGTTTCTTCACCAGTCCATTTAGATGAATGCCAAACTAGAATAACACATCTACTTCCCAAATGCCTAGCATCCAAATAACATTGAAAGATTTTGTCAATAGCTGATCCTCTTCAGATGTTTACATTCCCCTTTTTTTTTAAAAAAATGACTGCCTTCAAGTTTGTCAGTTTATATTTTTATTATACATATAAAATATTTAACTGTTAAAAACAATATATACAAATCTAAAAGAAGTAAAACAATGTTGTGTGTGGCACGTAAAGACAGCAATCAAAAAGGTTATCCGACTTCTATTTCAGCTCACCTGCTGTATATCCAACCATATAGTATAGCAGTTGTCTGAGAAAACCATCATCATGGTTAAAGAAATGTTTTCATTTGTAGAATAAAAATTTTAAATTGTCAGTTTTTTTTTTTGTTTTTTTTTCAGTCTTAAGACTGAATTTGTTTTATTGGTACATTTTAACCCTTTTTTCCTCTTCTGTATAACGAATAGTATAAATGAAATGTAGTGTAAATTATTTTACATATACTATATATATTGAGGTCCGCTAAACAGCATCTCTGGGGTTTAACGCATCTGGATTAAGATAAATCCTTGCCGATTGTATCAAATATCCATGAGCACTATTAACAAGTAAATGTTGTATGTGTATAGTCAATAAGCACTAAACAGCAGTGAGGTATCTTATCTATTTCTATTCCAGTCAAGATTTATCTCTCCTGGTACAGTGAAAAGAAATGTTTACCCAGGTTTTACAAAGTACTTTTTTTAACACTATATAGAGCTTTTGGCATTATAGGAATCGAGTTCACAACCATATTATAGGTCTTACAGGTCTTGTTAGATATTGTATAAAAACTTTTTCAAAGCATAACATAAAAACCCTGCCACATTTTTTTAAGGGTAAAAATAGCAGAACCAAATCTGCAAAAAAAAAAAATTTAAATAAGCAAGAGGTTTATTGTGTGGGAATTATGGGAAAACTGCTTAGGGCTTTTTTTCAGTCTAAAACCAAGGAGATTAAGATCAAATATAATAACAGTGCTTATGATCTATAAATAAAGCAGATGAATAAAATTTGACCTTGTACTGTCTAAAATCTAGATTAGACCCAGAAACCATGATAAATTAATAATTTTTTCAGGCCAGAGACCGGAGAAGTTTGTGAATAATCTTATTGATACAATGGACCAAAACCCCTTTTCTTTATACTTATTTAATTGCTTAAATTGAAAAGGGACAATATAATGTCCATATGTCCACACAAAGAACTCCCTACTTTAATTGGCATCATACTGCAGCATACCACCCCTTTCACACAAGTCTCTGGTAAGAAAGTGCTTTAAATGATATAAGAGTGCTTTCTGAACATGTATGCAGGGGGTCTCATTAGACCTCCTGGAACTCACATCAGACCTGTAGGTCCCTGGCGTTGGGTATAATTTGCGTGCTCAATGGCAAGCAGGAGGTGTTTTGGGCTGAATACATCTCCTGGGCACCAGGTCGTTATGATGACTCAGTTGCATGGAAAATAAACGATTAAAGGTTAACCTCATGCTTGTTGCAGGGCCGGTATTATTTATACATTAATTTCCCGTTCAGTGTCTCCCTTGTCCTCATCCACCTCATCGAAAGGCTATTTGAAATAGTTAACCATAAGTGGCAATTTATCAACAGGCTAAACCTTGCGAGAAGAAATTATGCAAATCCTTAGAACAAGAACTTTAAGATGGCTGGACCCATCAGATAAGGTGGCTTTTCAACACACACACACAGATATATAATTTTTTTTATTACTGTAGCAGAGCTTTGTATCGTAACCAATACACATGCAATGTGTTACAGATAGTTATTTTACATGTCTATAGGATCCATGTTAATGTAGGTCATTAAGATATCGGTGATAAGTATATGAATACTTGCAGAAATTAGCTTCCTGCTCTGTAACTTGGTGAGTTGTCCAAATTACCGTATTTATCGGCGTATAACACGCACTGGCGTATAACACGCACCCCCATTTTAACAAGGAAATTTGAGTAAGAAAAAATAATTTTAACTTGGAAGCTATGAACACAGTAAGACACACACAGTAAGACACACACAGTAAGACACACACAGTAAGACCTCCCTCCCTAACCCCCCTTCTCAGGATCTCCCCTCTCCCTCCC
>VKOC01000003.1:13880904-13913187 GCA_009364415.1 Spea multiplicata | reverse complement strand
CCAAGCCGATCTATTAACTCTTTCAGAAAAACCCATTAGCAGAATTCGATTCTTTTTATTTTCCCTCCCCAAAATTCAATGGGTTGCAAATCACTGCAGACCAGACCTTTACTGATACAGACTTCCAAATAATACTGAGTTTGCCCCACGCCACAAACTTGCTAGTTTTAACTATTGCAGCACAGCCGCTTGGGAGGAAATTAATACATTATTTAAAAGCTACTCAACCCCATGGCAATATGTATCAGCCTAACATTGCAATGGCTTTCCATTATTTCACTGCAATGCTACATTAACCCTTTTACTCACACTTCAGATAACTGATGACTTCTTGCCACAGTGTAACTTAAGGTCCATTTATCAAGCAGTGGGGAATTATTATAGGAAATAGGACTACATGAATATCAACATTGCTTCATGTGTAACTACCAAATGTTTCTAATTCGTTCGGTTGATACACGTAATATTTTAACCTCGTTACTGCCAGAAAGCTGTACAACCCATTAATAGAAAATCCAAACCTTTATTCTCACGATGCATGCTGTGTCAAGACTGTACTCTACTCTACTATAATAGATTTTGCTAATTAAATTGAACAACTGCATCCAGCACCTCCTGCTGGAGCTAGGAGACAGAGTAGCCTCACAGCCTTTCAACCACTTCTCCCTAGCTAAGACATTCTACTCAGGCATGATTTTTGGAGAATCTCCAGCATATTACCAAATATTGTACTTTTTACCTACCCTGTAGAAGCCACTTCCACAAAATCTTCCATCCATTCCATCTGTGATCAAAACTCAAAAGATTTCCCTTCTATGTACTTAAGTGATCTGATGTGGTCAACAGTCTTGGCTTGCTCAAGTATCTAGTGATTCAGTAGTTCCAGAACATAGGTACATAATTGACATTGTGTTTGCATTAACATGAAAATTCTATGAAAGTATCAAGTGCTTGATGGCTTAGGAACAGGAAAAACCCTGTGCCAAGCATTATTGATAGACATTGAGAGACAATTCCTCATCGTTCCCCCCTCTTCCTGCCTAAGGACTTGACTACATGTCAGAAGTAGAATGTTTCTTTTTCCATTTAACCTTAGGATTCTGAAATAACATGTCCCATAAAACAATTATATGACATTATTCCCATAGCAACTGTGATCAAACCTTCAAATGACATATGTCTACTTGTAGGTTCCATGAGGCCGAGGTCGGTGACAGACCATGGCACCAAATTGCATGAAGTCTTTTGTGAGCCAAGCTATGACAAAATACAATGCATTTTAATAACTGGAATTCTGTCCATGTCATCTACATTTTTTTTAACACCACAAAGCTTGGTGTTAACTTTAATGCCTGTCTACAGGACCACCATCAGAAATCTTGGGGCCCGGTATATGCTTAACACTTGCGTCCCCATACCCCTCCAATCACCCCACCCCATGTCCATCCCACAGTGTCCCCCACCCATTTGCTCCACTGCTATGTCTGAGCGCCGGGAAATTACATTATAGGAATTATAGAGTAAATAGTAAAATGATGCTAATGCTAAGTTTTGCAACAACCAAACTTATCTCTTAATTTCAATATGGTTACACTCAAATGTTTTGTGATTGTAAATTCAAGAGAATCCCAGTCAACAATACAACACTTGCTACTTCTAACAACCTAAGTAGAATGATTTTGATATTTAGGTTTCTTATTCTTAGACAACTGAAACAAAAATAAAACATTTGCTCGAAATAGATTTAGATCTTAAATTCCTTGACGGAAAAGGATATTTAAGAAGAATTCAAACGAAAAAAAAAAGACAGATGAGAAAAGCAGATTCAGTTAGTAGAAGTGGAATAATTGACAGGGAACTAAAGATAAAGGGCCTAAGTGAAGACTTTAACCATGTTTCCCATGTTCTATATCAATCAATGAAGTCCCTATACCTAACTAATTTGTCATAATTCTTCAGATTTATGTTACACAGCCAGAAGGAAAATGCCAAAAAATAACTCAAATGTTTAGCTTGTCATAGGCTGCAACATGTGTTATAAAAGAGTTAAAACACAAAACAGAGGCAATAATCCACAGGGGGTAAGTAAGTGGTGCTGATGGCAGGAGTCCAGTGTTTCTCCTGCCCATGCCAATCTCCTCTGGGGATGCAAATAGCACAGCTTGCCCAGGGATTATCTGCAACCCCCACTCACTCCAGCATCTCTTCAGGTTCATCTTGATTGCTGTTTCTGATTAATCACACAAAAAGGGAGGAAATGTCAAAATCCCTCTCAAAGAAATGGTATTGTGCTAAAAATACAGCAGGGGATGCAGATAAAATGCAGGACATTGTTAATCATTTGGATTTTCTTATAGAGGGATTTCACTGCTAAATATAATATATATTATAGAGCATTAGCTGCTACCTTCTTGAAGGCAATGTCATCGGGAGCTTAAAGCTTTAACAAACGACATGTGAATTGATTGCAAGATCTCTGAGTGTCACAGCTTTAAAAATTAATAATACTAACAAGGTAGCCACAGCCTTTCAAAACGAATGTTCCTGCCGAGCCACCGAACCCTTGATAACTAGCAAGAAATATTAAAAAAAACCCAGATGGATTTATATTTTTCCATAGACACAGTTTGAGCAGGTTTTCAAAATACATGAATGACATTTTCATTATTAAGGGATTTGTGTTGCCCCTTATTCTGTAAAAAAAACAGGTAGATGTTCCCAGTTTCAAACCAAAGGTGTACTGCAATATTGTGAAATAAGTGACATAAGTCACCATTCTGCTGTAATGCATGGAAGCTTATTAGAACATGTTATTAAATCGCACACGTTGTTAATACCTTTACCTAGCAATGGTAAAATCACAATTTTATTTGCTTCGGTACAGCCGAATTGTTTTGCTGTGACCTCTGTGATTGCATGTTAGTTTATTAAATCTAACACTTGCTTTAGGCTAGAGCTTGCTCTTCCCCTGTGAAACTGCACTGAAAATTCGATTCATGTTACTACATAGCAGATCAGAAGATGTGTTATGCAAACAGTGTCTCGGCTATTTGGGAGTCATAAGCAGAGCAAGGGTCAGCTCAAGGCTTTGGCCAGGAAACATAAGTAATATCAATAAGAAATCAAATTGAAGAAATTTAATTACAATTGATTAAAGCTTCTGGTCTCTCCTCTGCTTCCAGGTTTGGCGAACATGTTGATCTTTGACAAATCATTAAGAAACCAAAATATTAGATTAGAGGCAGTTATAACCGATCTCCTTTTCGCAAAACTTATTACCAGCAAAAAGGTGGTCAGGGTGGCAACTGGTGGAGTTCTGGAAAACAAACCAAGGCATTGGTGTGTTAACAATTATAGTTTAAGTATTAACAATGGAAAAGACACTCAAGAGATCAGTGTACAGTTAGCCGACTTGAATCCACCAAGTAAAATAAATGTTAATTTTCTCATAAAAGCATCAAGTCTGGTCAGAAAAAAGTATGGGGCAGCCATTGGTCTGGTTTATATATATATATATATATATATATTTATATATAGATATAGATAGATATATATCTATATCTATATCTATCTATCTATATATATAGATAGATAGATATAGATATATATCTATAGATAGATAGATATAGATAGATATAGATTAATTCTCAGATTAAGCGGATTAGTTCTAAGAAATTAACTACTTTTTTTTGGCATGGTTATTTTTCAGTATTTAACAACCATTGAATGTATGCCAATATATTGTGGTCCCATTGGCATCATCACCATTCATTGATAAAGGTCAGAGTTCATGAGTTACCAACTGGCCAGCCTCAGTGTCTATGTTTTGCAAGGTTGATAACAATATCTTCAAATGTAACAATAACAAAACATAATATTACAAAAATGGTCTACATCAGTCTTACGGGACAGCTGTCACCAAAAGTGATAAATAATCTTCATACTACTGAAACACAATGACCACCCTTCCTTGCTGTGGACCTCGCTGGGGCATTTAACACTGTTCACCACGCTCTTCACACTCAAGCACCCTATTTATTTCTGTCTCATGCCTCCTAAACTTGCAAGAACAAGCTCTTTTTCTTTTTGTACCAATATATCCTAACATGTTAATCTGATTGTGAAATTGTATATTGTAAATGTTGGTGCTCTGAAATTTGCTAGTACTACATAAGTTCCCTCATTATTCAACATGTTTTGTTGCTGGATGGTCAACAATCAGTCCCACTGCCATGTTCGGTGCGTCTGATTTTTACAGTGAACAACCCAAATCTAACTAAGACATGTCATTTTAGTCTAAAAATATATCAATTAATATTTCTGCATTTTTAACTATACCCCCACTTCTTTACATGTAACTAGGTTAGATGAGCTGACCAACAGCTATGTGATGCCAGTATCTTGCAACTAATGTATTACCATGTATTGGAATCTAATTATATCCAAATAGTACATTGTAGTAAACAGTCTTAAGAAAAACGTAATACTTGAAGGGGGACGTGTATATTCCTTTCACTTTAGTCTTAAGATGCAAGTATCTCAGCACCCCTGTCATACATCAAGTGGATGGCCGACTTTTAACCATTCCGCACAAGCCTGAAGCAGGTTACAAGAAGTGGCGTCTTAAATTTCAATGCAAGAATCCTTATTTATTGTGCTATAACTCTCAGTCCTATTGATTATAGGTGACTGTATGTACGTACTATATATCTCAGAACAGGGGACCACATTGACTTTTAACTATGTTTTAGTATACCATTCTCACTGTCATTTATGTACTGGCCGGTAGGAACAGAAAATTGAGCTGAATTAGATTCACGAAAGAATGTAAATTATACCAAAATCTTGTTTGAATAAGCAGATTTATCAAATGTCTTTGGCAGTGGCAGTCCTTGGGGGTCTCAGCTTCATAGCCCTGAATGGAGACTCTGGGGCTAATGTATGCTTTAGGTCCTGAGTCTCCATAGCGGGCTATGGACTAGTTGGGGAGATTATAGGTCTCCCTCTAACTGGCGCCCAAAAAAGTAGATTGCAAGGTCTGTCTCTACACTGACATCTGTCTTCCTGCACTCTCTTCCCCTTCCCCAGAAGAGTGGAAGCCATTATAGCTGCAAAGGAGGGACCAAGTACATATTAATGTCTATGTATTTAGAATACAATGTCATAAAAGTCACTCTTGGTGTAATGGTCAGGTGTCCCAATACTTTTGACCATATAGTGTGTGTATAGATATATATAGTCATCTATCAGGGAGAATAATGATAAGGACAAACTATCTAGGACTTTCATTTATGATCATTTTACTGTGCTATCATTTATGAGTTTAAGAGGGGTGTCACTGTATTAACAACATGGATTGCTAGTATTATTATATATTGTTTCAGAGAGTACCATCAGATTTAAGAGTTAATAAGCCATGTACAACTACAATAAGCTAAATAGCCCATCTAATTGATGATGCTTAAAAATAGAAAGACTTTAATGAAGCATGTTAAATAGGCCATCTGGTCATGCTAAAAGGGACCATAGCTAAGAGTGTCAATGTATACATATATACATACATAGAAACTAGCAGTATTTTCTGAGACTACCCTGAAAGTCCAGAAATGAGACTTTAGAAGAAACTCTTAAACAAACAAGATATTCCCTAAAGGGAGTGTATTTAGACACAGAAAATGATGAATTAATCATTTAAAGCCTATTTGAATTGTTTGGGCAAAGCAATTGGAGCTAATGAAATAGACTGTGGTGGGAAATGGTGAAAAACATCTGTGTACAGCACAGAAAATCAATTGGCACCTAGAACAAAATGTTCCCTTCTGTCTCGGAAGAAAATAGGAATTTGAAGGAGCTAAATGATAGTAAAACCTGTCAGGAAAGGAAACAGTGTTTATTTTAAAAAGCAGAATATTTTAAGCAGGTCATCATTGCAGCCCAAACTGTTTATTTAGTTGCAATACGTTGCCATAGTAACTACCAATGTTCCTCATCAGAAACTAGTTTTTTTTATTAATCTTCTACCCTTGCGTTCTTAGTATACGTTTTGCATTTCACTACTTGCATTTTTGTTTTCTGTCAGGAGAAAACAGCTTAGCAGATAAACAGCACAACATTTATTGTTTTTTCTTTCTTAGAAACCGATTGTGGCATTATGCACATGCATCTACAATGAAACTGTGTACTTTACTGATTGCAGATGAAACTCTTGCATTGCATGTTGCCATGGTGATGTCAGGAATAGTAGTCTGTTCCTTTGATTTAGATATTTTCTTAAAACAGAGCAGCTCCATAAATTATCTTTGTGTGTTTAACCCTTTACTGTCAGGATTAGGGTTACCACCATTGGGTGAAAAAAAAAATACAGGGACCCGTTCCATTAGTGTGATGTCATAACTAGTGTTATCAGCAGAAGTAATAATAATACAGACAAATATACACATTAGCAAAAATCCCAATAAAATAAAATTTTACTCCCCAATTTCTATAATATCAATATGTAAAAATTTTTACCTCAAGAAAATGTAATAGAAATGTAATACAAGAAGTAGAAATAAAGAAGAGAATAGAAAGGAGAATACAGAGTAGAAAGGACAAAGGCAAAGTACTGTACTTTGCTGCGTACCATAATTCTTTCAGTATACAAAGACATTTAACCCCTTCAGGACCAGCGCTTGTGTACTGCGTCTTCAGTTGAAGACCGCAGTTTTTAAAAACAATATTTTAATTCCGTGCTCATTGAGGGGGAGTGGCTGCTACTGATCGCTGGGGACATCATCGATGAAGTACCTGGTACGTCCTGGTCTAGCGGTGACGGTATGAGGGTATTCACATCCAAATTAGGTAAAAGTTTTAGGAATTACAGCTCTGTAGTCCCCTCTTTGTCAGGGGATCAAAAGCAGTTGGACAATTGCCTCAAAAAGCTGTTTCATGGACAGGTGTGGGTTATTCCTTAATTTTTTTCTTCATCAATTAAGCAGATAAAAGGTCTGGTGTGATTCGATGCGTGGTATTTGCATTTGGAAGCTGTTGCTTTGAACCCATAACTCAATGCAATTGAAACAGGCCATCCTTAGGCTGCAGAAAAAATCCATCAGAGATGGAACATTAGGAGTGACCAAACCAACAGTTTGATACACTCTGCAACACAAAAAGGCCTAGACATCAATGGAAGGCAATGGTGGTGGATGATTGTAGGATTCTTTCCATGGTAAAGAAAAACTCCTTCATGACATCAAGCTAAATGAATAACGCTCTCCAGGAGGTAGGCATGCCATTATCCAAGTCTACCATAGAAGAGAAAACTTAATGAGAGCAAGCACAGCTCTCTTAATGAGTTCACCACAAGGTGTAAACCATTTATAAGCCTCATGAGTAGAAAGGCCAGATTAGACTAGATTAGATGTCAAAAAACATCTAAAAAAGCCTAATTTAGTGACGTTGATTCACTTTACAGATAAACAACGACCCAAAACATACCGTGAAAGCAACCCATGAGTTTAAGGCAAAGAAGTGGGAAATTCTGCAGCGGCTGAGTCAATCACCTGATCTCAGTCCATTCGAGCGAGCATTTCACTTGCTGAAGACAAAATTTAAGGCAGAAAGACTCAAACAACTGAAGACAGCTGCAGTTAAGGCCTGGCAAAGCCTAACAAAGGAGGAAACCCAGCGTTTTGTGAAGTCCATGCGTTCCAGACTTCATTGCCTGCAAAGGATTGTAAACAAAGTATTAAAAATGAACATTTTATTTATGATTGTATTCATTTGTCAAATTTCAGTCATGACACAAATATAAATTTTCACAAAGTCTGCCACCTCAGTTTACATGATTGCAGTTTGCATATACTCCAGAATGTTATAAAGAGTGATCAGATGAATTGCAATCAATTGCAAAGTCCCTCTCAGTCAGTGATACTCTCGGTAACACAGGTGAGAGTGCTGACTCGGACAAGGCTGGAGATCACTCTGTTATGCTGATTGAGTTAGAATAACAGATTGAAAGCTTTAAAAGGAGGGTGGTGCTTGAAATCATTGCTTTGCTCAAAAAAGGGCTTCACAGGCAAGGATATTGCTGCTAGTAAGATTGCACCTAAATCAATCATTTATCGGATCATCAAGAACTTCAAGGAGAGAGGTTCAATTGTTGTAAAGAACGCGTCAAGGCACCCAGGAAAGTCCCGCTAGTGCCAGGACCATCTCATAAAGTTGATTCAGCGTCGGGATCGGTGCACCACCAGTGCAGAGCTCAGGAATGGCATCATCAACAGTGAGGCAAAGACTTTTGGAGGATGGCCTGGTGTCAAGAAGGGCAGCAAAGAAGCCACTTCTCTCAACATCAGGGACAGACTAATATTCTGCATGGGGTATGGGGATCGGACTGCTTAAGACTGGGGTAAAGTCATTTTCTCTGATGAATCCCTTTTCTGATTGTTTGGGGCACCCAGAAAAAAAGCTTATACGAGGAAGTGAGCACTACCATCAGTCCTGTGTCATGCCGACAGTAAAGCATTCTGAGATCATTCATGTGGCAGCCAAGGGAGTGGGCTCACTCACAATTTTGCCCAAGAACACAGCCATGAATAAAGAATGCTACCAACACATCCTTTAAGAGCAATTTCTCAGAACCATCCACGAACAGTTTTTCCAGCATGATGAATAACTAAGGCAAGAGTGATAACTAAGTGGCTCGGGGAACAAAACATTGAAATTTTGGGTCCATGGCCAGGAAACTTCCCAGACCTTCATCCCATTGAGAACTTGTGGTCAATCCTCAAGAGGTGGGTGGACAAATACTCACAAATTCTGACAAACTCCAAGCATCAATTATGCAAGAATGGGCTGCCATCAGTCAGGATATGGCCCAGAACAGGGGCGTAACTAGACGCCTCAGGGCCCGGGTGCGAGAATCTGTTAAGGGCCCCCCACCCCCTCACCCCCCCAAAAAACATGATTTTTACCCAACAATTTTTTTTCAACAAATTCAATTTACATATTGAATCATATCTGTAAAAAAATCTAAGAAAAAGGGGCGCATGTACAAAGGGCATAATCAAAGAAAAAGGGGCGCATGTACATAGGGCCCCTTTTGTACATGCGCCCCTTTTTCTTTGAATACATAAATAATGTATGGAAACATAGCATAGCGGATATAGATCAACAGAATAACACACAAACCCAGCATTGCAGATATAGATCAAATAGAATTCACATAAAAACTCTGCATTAAAGGTATAGATAAAACCCCCTAAATTATAGGCATAGATCACAGGTCTCACACCCCAAAACCAGCCCTGGCCTCCACACTGCCCACATAGAACCTGACCAGCACCCAGATAACACACGTAGGGTTTGCCATCTTTGTCCCCAAACAGCCCATCCTGTGCCTGGCTGGATGGGGACAAAGGTGACACTGGGGAGCTGAACTTGTGTGTCTAATCTATATAAAAGTGTTTATATATGTGTCTAGACAATTATGTCTATATAAAAATAAATCTAGAAATCTCCATTTTTTTAAGAAAAAAACTTTATGCGTTTTGTCCCCCTCCACAGACACACACATATATTTATTTTTATGTTTATAATTGAAATAATAATGAAATAATAATTTAATGCCATATACAATTTTTTTTTTAAATACATTATTGTACTGACCTAACTATTCCTTCCACTTTGGGGCCCTGATGAAGTGCTGATGGAGTGATAGATGAAGACTGCCGAGTCTGCCGTTTTATTTTCAAACTGGATGTACGTGACTGACACGACATCCGGTGCTCCAGCTCCAGCAGTCTGTGTGATGGGGCGGAGCTTTCAGCCCTCATGCAGCTCTTGTGGCACGATCCAGTGCTCCTGCAGTCTGTATGAGGGGGCGGAGCTTTCACCCCTCATGCTCTATGTGATCCGGTGATCCTGCACTCTGAGCGTGAGGGGGCGGAGCTTTCGCCCCTCACGCTGTATCAATGATTAGGCGGCCGTCGCCAGCTCCGTGGCGCGGCTTGCCTTATTTAAAAAAAAAAACAAAAAAACGGTTTCGGACGGCCCCTTGGCTTGGGTCCCCCTTCCACCGGGTCCCGATTTCGGGCAGCCCCTTGGCTTGGGCCCCCCTTCCACCGGGTCCGGATTTTGGGCGGCCCCTTGGCTTGGGCCCCCCTTCCACCGGGTCCCGATTTCGGGCGGCCCCTTCGCTTGGGCCCCTCTGCCGCCGGGGCCCGATTTCGTGCGGCCCCTTGCTTGGGCCCCCTGCCGCCGGGGCCCGGTCGCAGCCGCGACCCCTGCGACCCCGGTAGGTACGCCACTGGCCCAGAAGTTAATTGGCAGCATGCCAGGGCAGATTGCAGAGGTCTTAAAAAAGGGTCAACACTGCAAATATTGACTATTTGCATACATTTTATGTAATTGTCAATAAAAGCCTTTGACACTTAAAAAATGCTTGTAATTATACTTCAGTATACCATAGAAACATCAGACAGAAAACACTTAAGCAGCAAACTTTGTGAAGACCAATACTTGTGTCACTTTTGGCCACTACTGTACATTTGAACCCCTGAAATAAGAGGACTGTGTATGAAAATGGTTGCAAATCCTAAATGTTTAAAATAACATTTTTGTTCAATGTCTTCAACTAAAGCTGAAACAGTTCAAATATTGGTCATTTGCAATGTCTCTCCTAATCCCCTTATTGCTAAATTTTTTGGGGTAGCTTTTTGTTCTGCCAGCACAATAGTGTCTTTTAGCTTATTCAAATTCAGTTATTTCTGTTTTCATGGCAATTAGTGTTTATGTTTTATGGTTATGCCACTTTACTGCTTAGCTAATGCACTGGGGATGTTTGCATGTTTTGTAACACCAGCCTAGTATGACATGGTAAAATTATTTATGACATGACCTGTGTCATTAGGGCTGTATGCCTGTGAGGAACAATATCAATTTCTTTTTTTGTAATGGATTTGTTCAATCCAGATGATATTCAGTGGATTAAGATGTTATTTCTAACATTATAACTAAAATAACTCAAACGAGCAACTCAAAAAAGATTATTTAAACCTTTCTAAAGTCATCCCCAACATATTTATAACCTAATCATCAAAATGTGTAACGGCCACTGGGACAGATGCTAGCTTGTCTTTGTGGTCTGGAGCATTGACGTGACTTTGCTATAGCCACAGACAGTTTACATTGAGTGTTCTCCTGGAGCACGTACGATATTGGAGAGATACATGCTGAAAACAATCAAAAATGGGAAAGCTATTCTGAAGCAATATAATGCTTGTCCCTTACAACATTCAATAATTGAAAAAGCAATTGTTTGATAAATGAAAATAGCGGTTGTACAGACTGTTGTGCTATATATTACCCATTCCTTTTTTAATGTACATTTAAACACAATATGTAGGGCAGTAGATAAATTGAACATCCTCCAATGAGGTTTTGTAGAAGCTAATACAGTAAGGGCATAACGCTTTCCCGAATCTAAGACCGACGACAAATTAAGGTCCAAGTCTTTACATCAGGAAACGTGGACAGACTAGGTGGGCCGAATGGTTCTTATCTTCTGTCAAATTCTGTTTCTATGTAACATTATAATGCACAAGGCTAATATTCAACAAAAAAAGTAAAAAGCAAGCTGAATGTGCTTTTGATAATTGTGCAGCACATTAAAGTGTGCATGCATAGAAATCCTTTTCACATTTTTATGCAAAATTATACCTATCATATCCAGCTGCTTTGCAACAGCTATAAATGTCACACAATAGATTTGAAAAGATGTCATTTAGTCAACCTCCTTGTAGACTGTTCTTCTTCACACAAAGCAGAGGCTGTTGTGATTGCATTCAGGCACCCCTTATGAAGCTTTATTCCTTCATGGAATGCTAAGAGCTGATTGCTCAGAATATGCTCTCTTAGCACAGTATGATCCTGTAAAACAAAAAACAGAGCAAGCAAAGAGGAGACTCTGTAACAGCTTGTCCTTTCATTCCAGTTCTAATACTAATGAAGAGATAGAAAAAGCTGGTGGATTCACGTGACACCAGAGAGAACGAATATACCGAAACCATGTTTCCATTTAATATTACCATAAACTCATTTGAAATTAAAATTATGTAATTGAACAATCAGCTTGCACAAATCCATTCCTTGGGGACCACAAACAGGCCAGGAGTTTAGCTCGTCCATGCCTGAAAACACAGAGTGCCCTTAGGACGTACCCGTACGTCCTTAAAGCATGGCAAGAACCCCATTGGGACACACAGGTATGTCCTGACTTTGTTGCAGTGGCAGGGACACCTCCTTGCCACTACATGTGAGATCCCCAAAGAGATTTTGAGCCATACGGCACTGGGAACGGTAGAAAACCAAAAAAAAAATCACTTTCTTTATAAACAAATAAAAACAAACCCCCCAAACCCCTTAAATAGTATAAAAAATATGTAATATAGGGTAAGTTGTAAATTATGGGTGCGGCCCTCTGTATCTTGTGGGATATCAGGGGAACTTGCTGAACATAAATTGTTCAGCTGTGGCACTTACTGTATAGAAGAAAATTAAACTACTTAAGAACTGAGCTTTCCTGATTTTCTGTTTCTTTGGTATTTCAAAACCATATTTTTCAAACCTTGTAATCCTGCCCCATGTCCTATTTGGGAAATCTTTGAAGCCGAGCAATTTTTTACCGTCAAACCATATTTCTGATCTAGACATCCCCAGGTATTTCAAATGCTAGTCATTTAACTCTTTCCAGGAAATGACTTTCCAGCTTTTGCCAACGTTTAGGGGAAGTAATTTTTTCACACACACAAACACACACACTGTACTTTGGGTATGAATTTACAGCTCCTGGTATATGCCACTGCCAAACACCCCAATATGTGTTCACCAACATCTCCTGAGCACAGAGATACCATCCATGCATAGGTTGGTCAGTTGCTCGTTGTATACTCGTTGTATACTCGAGTATTACTGAGTATTATTTTTACATTATCACATTTTTTTTTTAACTTTAATTTTATTGATCAAATTGTGATTAGTAAACTGGGCTCTGTTGGCTTGCGTGGTTAAATGCAGTACCTGTATCAAAGAACTTCCTGGGCTGGGTTTTCAGTGTCACTGAATGCCAGCAACACTGTTGAATCAACAATCACCTCCTAAACTCTTAAAATCAGGCATCAGCTGCCATATTGTATAAGGCGGATGTTGACTCCCCAGAGAGGGTTCACAAGGAGGTCCTTGGGGCAGATTTAGGTGTTACGGAAACACTGTCATTTCTGGCACATCATTGGCTGTTAAGCCATTAAGATTGCAAAAATGTGATTTTTTTTCTATTATAGCTTTTATGTATTTCTATGATTCAAAAAGAAGGCCATACTACTCGAACAAAATAACGTATAATGTGTATGGGTTCATCAAATACGTAAAAGATACATTTTTAGCTTGTAACAACAATACACTTAAGTATAAGAGCTCCAATATAAAATGTGGTCTTTGGAATGACTGCATCAAAAGAAATATGTTAGCCAAAAACATTCAGTTTTCTTAACAACTTTAATAAAATTCTGTTTCTAGGTATCAAGTAATTTACCTGTCTTAATTTTTTGAAGTCATCGCTCATTTTCCAGCTTTACCCCTACAGGATACTGATATATTGCAATAAAAATAAATGTATATTACGTGCCAAAACTGAGCATATTTCTCATCAATTCCTTTTTTTCAACTAAGCAGCAGCTAACTAGCCATGTTGGGTATTACCCATACATTGCAAAATTCCTATACACCCTGGATGCAAATTAAGCTCTGGACATATACCTCTGGGGAAAACGGGGGCAAGGTCCTCACTTTAAGAAAATGCTTATTTTTTTCTGGATTTTACCCTTCAAATAAATACTTTATGCACATACACTTTATGATCAAAAGTATGTGGACACCCCTCCTTCTTATTGAGTTTAGGTGTTTCAGTCACGGTCATTGCTAACAGATATAAAAAGTCAAGCACATAGCATGCAATTCCCATAGACAAACATTTGAAGTAGAATGGGTCTTTCTAGAGAGCTTAGTGTGGCACTGTCATATGATGCCACCTTTGCCACATCAGTTCATAAATGTCTGCTCTGGTCCAATGTAAGTGCTATTATTGTGGAAGAGCCTAGGAGTAGCATCAGCTCAGCCACAAAGCAGTAGACCACGTACAATCACAGAGTGGGGCCAAGTGCAGTCTTTTCAGAAACTTTATATATATAGATAAATGTACTCACCCAGCTGCCTTTTTTTATCTCTTTCTGCCTCACGATCAGTGTCACAAATCTGCATTTGACTTTGGGACATTGCGTCACAGCCCATCCACATGGTAGGTCATGCTACGCCCATGGAAAATATCTTTATTCTCAAGCTAACAGAAATATAAGGAGCCCTCTACCATACAATATACTATAAGCATTTCTATAGAAAGCTTGACTGAATCTTAGCTTATAGTGTAGTTTTATAAAAATAATCACTGGCATGCCTGGGGGAACAATCATTCTTTTTTTACATTGATGACCTGGTCTCTTTACATAGCACATTTATATTTATAACCCATACCTTGGAACTAAATGAGCTGACCCCGATATTAAACCTTTACTAGCCCAAAGATTAAATTTTATTAACCTTTTGACTAATTTTATAACCAAATGCTTTTCACAACAGTACTTTGCCAAAAATCTGTCAGTTCTATTAAAGAGATCCTATTGTAATGACTTGCTAGTAGTGGCCACTAACGGCCCTAAAAGTCACTTGTATTCAAGCAGGAATTTCAACTTTTTTATACCAGCGAGAAAAATACCAACTGGGATGTTCAGGAATGAATAAATCAGAGTAGACTATAGAGTTCAGTACAAGACTGAGTGTTCCTAAGAATACATAATCAGCCTGTAACCCTGAAATGTAATAATCCTAACGCTATGTCCACACGCTAAACTTTCCAAGCATATCACAAATCCCCTTTGCTACCAAAAACTGCTGCACCTCCAGTTATTCTAAACTTATTACCGGACTCTAGGATGTGTCACACAATGTTATTGAAAAACTAGATATTAATACAGATACAAAGTACATAAAGCACATGATGGTTCTGGTAATAGAACACCATTAATCTATTTTGATCTTGGTTTATGGGAAATACCTGGTTGTCCTTTGAGCAACATTGAAACGAGGTGCAAACTAACCGTCCATGGTGACAGTAGACATCAAAAAAATAATTGATGGAGAGGCATAAATGACAGAGTTCACAAAGCTACTGAATATCTGCCAACTTACAGTGCCCTTATTACTGTATTCTTTGATTTAATTATTCGAGAATGAACAATTTCTCAGTATCCTTCTGAGCTACCCATTTTTTTTGTGTGGATTCCCAGAAATTTCAGCGTTATAAAAAAAAATGGTAAAATTTAAATAGAATTGTATAAGACATACATTTATCACATATTCAGCAATGCGTTTTCAATAGTAGATTAACATAATTCACGTGTTTAGTGTTTTGAGCATCGGCAGAACATACAAGCAAAATTTTGATGAGAATTCAGTGCAGGAGCACTCAAAGCTCTCGGAGCTCTGTTTTCCCACAACAGCATGGTTTTCTAAAAGCAGATATACTTCAACTTATAATATCTAGAACCTTGTGAGTATTTTCATGTAACATGGTCTGGGTTATCTAAAATTTAAGAAAAAAACTACAGGAAATGTCCTTGATTCCTGTATCAATATACAGTTGAAACACCCTATTTCAATCTATTTCATAGAATTTGGACAACTCACCAAGTTACAGAGCAGGAAGCTAATTTCTGTAAGTGTTCATATACTTATTACCGATCTCTTAATGACCTACATTAACATGGATCCTATAGACATGTAAAATAACTATCTGTAACACATTGCATGTGTATTGGTTACGATACAAAGCTCTGCTACAGTAATAAAAAAATAATATATCTGTGTGTGTGTGTGTGTGTGTGTTGAAAAGCCACCTTATCTGATGGGTCCAGCCATCTTAAAGTTCTTGTTCTAAGGATTTGCATAATTTCTTCTCGCAAGGTTTAGCCTGTTGATAAATTGCCGCTTATGGTTAACTATTTCAAATAGCCTTTCGATGAGGTGGATGAGGACAAGGGAGACACTGAACGGGAAATTAATGTATAAATAATACCGGCCCTGCAACAAGCATGAGGTTAACCTTTAATCGTTTATTTTCCATGCAACTGAGTCATCATAACGACCTGGTGCCCAGGAGATGTATTCAGCCCAAAATACCTCCTGCTTGCCATTGAGCACGCAAATTATACCCAACGCCAGGCACCTACAGGTCTGAAGCACTCTTATATCATTTAAAGCACTTTCTTACCAGAGACTTGTGTGAAAGGGGTGGTATGCTGCAGTATGATGCCTATTAAAGTACTTAGTGAGTTCTTTGTGTGGACATATGGACATTATATTGTCCCTTTTCAATTTAAGCAATTAAATAAGTATAAAGAAAAGGGGTTTTGGTCCATTGTATCAATAAGATTATTCACAAACTTCTCCGGTCTCTGGCCTGAAAAAATTATTAATTTATCATGGTTTCTGGGTCTAATCTAGATTTTAGACAGTACAAGGTCAAATTTTATTCATCTGCTTTATTTATAGATCATAAGCACTGTTATTATATTTGATCTTAATCTCCTTGGTTTTAGACTGAAAAAAAGCCCTAAGCAGTTTTCCCATAATTCCCACACAATAAACCTCTTGCTTATTTAAATTTTTTTTTTTTGCAGATTTGGTTCTGCTATTTTTACCCTTAAAAAAATGTGGCAGGGTTTTTATGTTATGCTTTGAAAAAGTTTTTATACAATATCTAACAAGACCTGTAAGACCTATAATATGGTTGTGAACTCGATTCCTATAATGCCAAAAGCTCTATATAGTGTTAAAAAAAGTACTTTGTAAAACCTGGGTAAACATTTCTTTTCACTGTACCAGGAGAGATAAATCTTGACTGGAATAGAAATAGATAAGATACCTCACTGCTGTTTAGTGCTTATTGACTATACACATACAACATTTACTTGTTAATAGTGCTCATGGATATTTGATACAATCGGCAAGGATTTATCTTAATCCAGATGCGTTAAACCCCAGAGATGCTGTTTAGCGGACCTCAATATATATAGTATATGTAAAATAATTTACACTACATTTCATTTATACTATTCGTTATACAGAAGAGGAAAAAAGGGTTAAAATGTACCAATAAAACAAATTCAGTCTTAAGACTGAAAAAAAAACAAAAAAAAAAACTGACAATTTAAAATTTTTATTCTACAAATGAAAACATTTCTTTAACCATGATGATGGTTTTCTCAGACAACTGCTATACTATATGGTTGGATATACAGCAGGTGAGCTGAAATAGAAGTCGGATAACCTTTTTGATTGCTGTCTTTACGTGCCACACACAACATTGTTTTACTTCTTTTAGATTTGTATATATTGTTTTTAACAGTTAAATATTTTATATGTATAATAAAAATATAAACTGACAAACTTGAAGGCAGTCATTTTTTTAAAAAAAAAGGGGAATGTAAACATCTGAAGAGGATCAGCTATTGACAAAATCTTTCAATGTTATTTGGATGCTAGGCATTTGGGAAGTAGATGTGTTATTCTAGTTTGGCATTCATCTAAATGGACTGGTGAAGAAACTGAAGGATGCACCTGCTCATTACTGCACAAATGATATCACAATCTCAAATCAAAGTCAACACTGGTGAGGAGAGCTTTTCTACTTTATTACAAAGAGAAGAAGCCTTTATGTGGTCAGAAAATACAAGATTGATCTTTTTGTCTTCTTCCTATGAAATGCTGCTGTTCACACAGCCAGAGTGAATTGTCTCAGTTCACTTCTTTAAGTCCCATCACGTTCACTTGGGTATGGATGTCCTTGGCTGCTGAAAATCTGGCCCTTTAGTGCACAGGGGGCAACAAAGAAGTCCCCTGACCAGCAGTTCCAGAATGTCCCATTTTCATATATTGCATCCATGCACACCTCCTAAAAATGAGGTACAGCAGGGCAAACATTTCCAAAATAGGTGTCATATATATAATATATACACATTCGTACATACATACCTTTATTCATGTGATGTCCAAAAATTTAAAAAAAATGTACACATTTATTACAAAATCGTAACAAAGACTGGACAGTGTTTTGCTCATTCTGGAAAGATGAAGCTCAGTAATACACAACTCTGGAAATTGTCCAAAGGTTGCGGCAATATCTTTCTCTCAAACAGTCGAATATTCTTGTGTTAGCGCTTTCTCCGTCAAAGGGGCTAGCAAACCCTTGCACTGCAAAGCAACTGTAGGTCCCTTTGGCTGGGAAGGGGCTAAACATGGCAAAAACGCCTCTCAAAACAGAAAGGGGAGTAAAATGAAGGAAGGTGACCTTGCCCATCTTTCCAAATGAAATACGAGAAGGATCTTCACATAAAAATGCACAAACATGTGTTTTATTACCAATAGTGCTACAATGAACAATGAAAACTTTGCTAATTTTGTTTTCTCTTTCTTTGTACAATTTGGAAACTAAGTGGTAAACTTTTGTCAGTGTACTGTACTCGTGTGTGTGTATACAGACCTAGGTCTGTCTGCTGGCATAAAATGAAAACAAAAACATAAAGAGAAAAATAATCCAGACCCTGCTCAAACTAAAGAAACAAATTACAATTCTGGTTGTTGGGCAGCACATAATTAGTAAGGCAGGACCTCAAGTGATGATCCCTTTGCATGAGACAATTGCCAGATCCTCAAGGAATTAAAACCAGGATGCCTGAGCCACATCAGTTCTGCAGTTTTGTTGAGTATTGTGCTGAGACAGCCATACCCCATGAACAGGGAAGTCTTTAGAAGGCTTGCTGAGCAGGATTGTAATTGAAGGTGGATGGCAGATGAGGCCTTTCTTCTAGCTTGTCATACTCCAAATGGAACTCCTGGCAGGAAACAAAACATAATTCGTTATTACATAGAAGACAATAGCTAAAGTACTAAAATGCATATCAATTAATCATTATGGTCATTCTGCTCTAATACAAAGGAAAAAAGAACTAAAGAACTAAAAAGATTGTGTGTGTTTCCTTTAAAACATTTAAATCATCCAAATTTACATACAACATTGTACCAAACAGCGAAACGGCACAGGGTTACAACTAATATCCATACTATTATGTATCTTTGGATGTTTATTGCTTTATTTATTTATTTTTTATTATTTCTCAGCTATGGCTAGTTTTTACATGATTATTCTACAGATATATATTTAGAAGAAGTAAAATTGTTCTTTAATCGGTGATTTATTTTCAATTACACTGAATTGGCTTATCCTGTATTTAGCTGGATTAGATTTGTCCAATTTATTGAGGAAGCTCTGTCACGGTTACTCTGATTATACTTTTAAGTAATAGCATTTGGGTACTCGGCCTTGCGCAATCTTACTTTACAAAACAGTCACACACATACATGCTCCCCATTTTATCTTATTTAAGGGGACATGCCAGCCATCAATGCACACGGCAACTGTGTGTTATTTCTTTGGCTATTCACCATGCAGGAGATGTGTTTGTCCAAAAATATCTTCCTGCATACTTCAAGTCTTTTACATTATTTTGCATTTTAAAGTATTGTAATCTACTTCACTACTGGGGTTTTTAGCACCCCGACAGTATTTCTTTTGCTATTTTACCATATTTGGGTTACATAGTTACATAAGGTTGAAAAAAGTCCATTAAGATTCTTTTTTTTTCTGTTTGTTGTACTCAAACATATCATACATCCTTTTTTCCAGAAAAAAAATAGGGTTTTCATTTGAAACAAGCCAAAAATAATTGTGGGTGTTACTATGTAAAAAAATAAATCTATACTAAATTTCTTTCCTGCAATTTTCTTAGACGTTCTATACAGTATGTGCCACTGTTGAACAATAACTCAATTTATGTTCAACAACATCCTCTGATTATAAACATACCCCACATACAT
Source organism: Spea multiplicata (assembly GCA_009364415.1). NCBI lineage: Eukaryota > Metazoa > Chordata > Amphibia > Anura > Pelobatidae > Spea > Spea multiplicata. The sequence continues at coordinate 13,893,162 of VKOC01000003.1, read as the reverse complement.
TATTATTATTTTTTTTTATTTATTTTTTTTAACTTCAAGGGCCGCATCCATCCCTTACCTAGTATCCTATAGGGTAGTATTTTTAATACTTCTGGCTTAAAGGGTTTGGTGGGTAGTGAACAAGGGTGGTGAGGAGAGGTTATAATGTTATACTGTCATATTTGTAGTGCTAAGGAAATGGGATGCGAGGGCATTATTTTTATTTATTTATTTGCACTGTTATCAGTGCAACTTAGATAAAGACCCCTTTAGGCATCTCCTGTACATTGTATGTATGCCAGTGACCTCATCATCCCAGATGACATCTCTGAGCACACTATTATTTTATTTCCATATTTATTTATATTTTGTTAAGAAAACTTTTACTTTTTACATGGTTTCTTACGCTCACAAAAATAAAGCAAAGTTTAAAAAAACATAAAACAGATTTGTAATAGGTGAGATCTAAGGGGTGAGTTGAGTTAACATTTAGGTATAGATCCAGATAAAGAAAACAATCGGGCACACAACAAGGTTTTGGATGGCAACACCATAACTAAACAAACAAAAAATGTGGGTAAATGTCATGTGATCACACACAAAGAGGGGTTAACAGTATAGCAAAACAGGTGTCATGTCAAAATGTAGTCCCTCTAGTATCAGAGGACATGATTGTTTTTGTACCTTTGCAACTTTTCTCCAGTTAAGACAATCAAAGAAGTAATATGTTCCCCTCTCATAGGTGTTTGTTTTCATTGTTGGTTCCATTCCAGGTGCCCTGGTAATCCATACTCTTTCTTCTTTGTGATATCTCCAGTCTCTATTGAAACTGATGGGAAATAAATTGTCATTATACATAGAGGGGAAAACAGCTGTTGGTCCAACAATAAAACTAAGGAAGAAAAATATTTAAATACATGCAAATGATAATATATGATTATAAATTCATTTGGTATGTTTATTATATTTTTATAATTATGCTTCTCTACCCCAGATCTCATCTTCAGACATGTATTGTACACATTACATTTAATGGATAGAACACCCTAAAGCTAACCAGGGTCATGTTATTAATAAGACGACTACTACATGCATTACAAACAAACTGTTTACACATACAGCTCAACTGCAGCTAAGAGTTGTAAAACATCTCCGCCATTCATGTAATAAAGATAAAACAACAAGTCTTCTCCATATCGACCAAGCTTTATTGCCGCCAGCTAGGGAGGGAGAGAGAAAAAATGAAAATGCATACATTTGCATAAAAATAATTCATATTTTACTTGATAAGCTCTATAAAGCTATATAAAGCTTTTGCTGAAGACTTTTTTGTAAAGGAGATGGTCACACACAAATGGCAAAATCAAGGTGGTTATGTTTTACAATTACCCATAAAACATTGCCTCTTTTCTTTGTTATTTGGGTTTACATTGAGTTACTTAAATTCTCTCATTTTAATGGTGGCACTTAAAAACAACAAAACATAATAGAACCTTTTTATACAAAGCAATTTAGTTTTGTTTATAGAAAATAAAATAAATGCAGCCATCTCTTATTAAAAGCGTGGTTTCCCTGACACACAAAATGCCTCGGCGTGCTGATATATTAAAAGCATGATTATGGTATCACTGTGCATAATTATGTCGGTATGTGGAAAAAAGTTTCCTCTTATTAGTTATCTATTACTTTTTTAGTAACATGACAACAGGTTCATAGACCCAGATAATATAGGGAAAAAATTTAAGACGCTTAAAGGTTATTCACAATTTAACTTACAAAAGACAAAAAAAACAAAACAAAAAAAACCTCTTGACAAAGTACGAGTAGAAAACAAACACTGACCTTATCCCTAATGTGAATGTTCGTTAAGTACTCCGAGGGCACATGGAAATCTGAATAGAAAGACAAACACATCAAGAACTATATCAATTTTTTCAAAATTAGTTTATAGAGTTAACAGAAGACAGACTACCACAAAAAACAATAAAAGCGATAAAAGGAAAACTGCCATACCAATATCTTGTGGTCGACAAGGCGATGACGCCCATGGTGATGCAAATTTTGGATACAGATTTCTACAGGAAAAAAAAAACAACAGACTTTAAGGTACAAAACAAATATTTTTAAATCTGACTGGAACTATGAAGAGAACACATAACAAAAGATCCGCTCAATTCAGAAACAACCCCTCTACCACTAATAAAAATGACCTTTTTAATAAACTGGTAGACAAATCAGTTATTTAGAACGATCACATAGATTGCTTTCTGTTAAAGCACAGAATGCTGGATGCCCTATTGCATGGACAATACGTAAGATTTGAAATGCTTTCTTCTATGCGTTGACTAGCACAATGTATAGGTGAAAAGCTACCCCCTTGCAAAGTGACATCTTTACCGGCAGGTAAAAATGATCATGAGCAAAAAACCGTGTGTGGTAAAAATGATCATGAAAATGCAGCTGTAAGCCTGTTTTTTTTTTTTTTTTTAATTTTCTTTATATGCCTCGGTTTGAGGGCTTTTTCCCCAGCTATATTCGTTTGTCTTGAAATGTACAAGCAGATTTATTTTGTTTCCTACAAATAACGATTGCAATGTAGAAATTGGTTTATACTCTTGTATTGCCATGATTTTATCAAATTTCTAAAAAAAAAATAAAATCATTTTTGGACAGAGAATCCATACTATAGGAGTAGAATAAAGTCCATTGCCCCTATAGAAAAAACGCCTGATACATCTAATACACCTAACCTGTCCAAAGACACTCTTTTAAAGCTACAAATGCCTCTTGGGTTGTAACTCAGTTAATGCAAGTCTGTTCTGAACTGTGCAATTCATTTTACAAAATTGACTTGGTCTTGCGTCATCCCATTAGTATAAAAACAATGCTCCGACAGCAAGGAAGTAAGAAAACCCCAACAACAGAATATGTCAAAAAAACCAATTGGCTTACTCTGGAGAGTTGAGATTGAGGCCTAGTGTTGTCAAGTCACTTCCTAATGCAAGATGTACCATGCCTGGGTCTGTTTCAGCTGCTCTGATGAATGTTAACAAGCCTATCATACCAAACTGATCTGTCACCATGCCTTGAGGAATGTTGGTTACTCGGCCTGCGGAAGAGAAAAGCATGCGGGACTGTGAATTAGCCATTTGGATCTGATTTAGTAAACACATGAACTAATAGCAGAAGCTATGATGTGTCAAACAGTGTGTGGGAGGGAATAAAAAAATATATATATTAAACATAAAAAATCATACTGTAATACTGCCCTACTTATGCAGTTTAAAAGAGTGCCCCCATGCACCTATTTAAGTACTTTATTATGCCTTATACAAAACGTCTTCATTTTGTTCTTAATTAAATTGTGTTAAAATATCCTAAATATACCTGTGTTTGTGTATACCCTAATTCTTCAGCATTTAAATAAAAAATGTATCCACTGCACAATGTGCACAAGTATGTTTTACACAGACTATTTCAGCAAATACTTGTCTGACAAACCTGCCTGCAGTCCAAAACTAGAGCACACTGCTATTTTTGTTGGGGTTTTTTGGCTATTTTTGGGTTGTTGTTTTTTTTATTATTTATTTTAGCAGACTTTGGAAAACTGCAGGGTAGTAAGGAAATGACATCACAAAACGTTAATCCTTTTATGTCCACCTTTAAATTAAGGATCACATGTATTTATTCTATAAGCAAGAAAGGGGTTGCAAGACAATAAATCCACACACATTTAAGGCATAGTAAAGCAATAATAATAGAATAAATTAAAAAAAACCTCACCATCAGGCAAAACCTGAATCCCTTTTTTCTGCTGGTTGTTATTTTGTGTTGTGGAGCTTTTGTCCCCAGGGAATTTCGGTCCGTCCGTACTTGATGCAGTCTTTCCCTGCGTGTTTAAATTCTGCATAGAAATGCACAAAATACAAGTTTTGTAAAAATTGTAAAGTTCAAAGAAAACTTCCCAAAATATTCAGTTTTTCAGATTCAGAGTTTATCTTTTTTCAATTTATTGGCAACTGGAATACTTTTGAAATGTTTTTCACTAGAGTGACGCAAACAATAATGTATTCCCACTTACAGACACACAATAATGAAAGCCAATGGAGGAACAGACTTCATTAGCATTGCCATAAAGAATCAGCTCAGTGTGGTGTTTGAGCTGGGAAAGCCATCCATAATATACGACTGACAACAATGGCAGCCTTCAGGTCTGCAGATAAACGAAGCTTATTGGAACAAAATGAGATAGAACAAAGTTGTTGTCAATGGTAACCCGCATTGCCGTATACAGCATTGTATTTTATATTCAAGTTGAAGAAAAAAAAAATCACGGGATTTCCCTTTAAAAACTGAACGATTCTACTACAGGCAGTATGATAAGGAGTCAGGGTGTTTGCCTAGTATATAAAGCTACGATAACAGAGCTAAGATACACAAAAGTGGCTAACACAGCTGAAAACATCATATAAAACATCATATATTTTAACCCAATACTATCAATAAAAAATGTAGAAGTTTCCTTTAAAATATTACTTTTCCTAGAGTAAGGTGTAAAAACAGTTTTACTAGGAAGCATTGTGTAAACAACACAACTCGGCTCCTTGAAGAGCTAGTGGAATTTGAACACAGATAAGAAATATACAGCCTTTGTTATCTTTCATTTAATTAACTATTTTTTTCAGGCAAGGATACTGGGCCTGTTTGTGGCCTTTCAACTATAGCCGTGAAGCCCAAGGGTTGCATTTTCATTGGACTTTTATTTAGCTCCTTAACTGTACTCTTGGACATGTTGCAACTTTTTTTTTCTCCTTTGGTACAACTTGTATAGTTTACCATCTAGTTTTGTGAATAGAACACAGCCAATTTGGCAAGAAAATGAAATAAAGCGTCATATCTAATCTGAATCATAGCATAATACTGCTTACAGATTTGTTGTCATCATTGCTCGATGTTGGATCCTTGTAACTGGAGCCTGGCAATGCAGGAAAATCCTCGTTGTGTATGGAGAAGTCCTGCGACTGCTCACTTGCTGGTTTTGTCACCATTCCAACTACAAAAGGAAATTTGGGAATAGGTATTTCACACGAGCAGCAGTGTTTCCTAAACATTCGTTTGGAGTGAAAATCCATATTTCAATTAAGTTATGATAAAGGTTGTACAAAAGGTACCATCTCAGCTAGCTAATAAACTAGCTTCAAATTAATGATACTTTAGTATGGATGTAGGATGAAATAGCCATTATTACAATGTACACATGTGAAATGGGCAAAGGGGAATATTGTTGAAGGTTGTTTAATATTATAGATCTGTAGCATACATATTAAAATCAGAAAGTTTGTACACGGTACTAAGGGGATAAAAAAATGTGAAAAGCCATTACAGCGTGAAAGACTATCTGCTACATACGTAGAATAAAGAATACCAAAGCAGTCATCTGCCTTACCATAAGGAGCCCTTCCTGCCAATGGGTTTATTAATGGAGTAGGGTTTCCACTTCCTTCCCTTCTGCTCCTATCTGCTAGTGCTGGGAAATCGGAAAGGTCCAATCCTGTCACATTTTCACTTCCATCTGAAAGGTACATGTGTTGAATTTAAAACTAGCCATGCAAACTGAATACAGAAAAAGAGAACACACAATTTCAAATTATTAACATCTAAACTAGTGATGTTTGGCATTTCCAAAACTTTAACATTCGTGGCAAAGTGGAAGATGTAGGGGACAAACACCAATGTTGTTGGCTCTCGAGCTATAACTCTCTCTTAAACGTGACAATTGTCTTGATGACTATTTCAATATTTGTGCAATGTGGCATCGCGTTCCTGTCCATTACAAAGCTACAGGGTAAAATGGGGGGGGGGGGGCTGTTGGGTGGCAAACAAAGAAAAAGTAGAACAATTGAGAGGTGACCGAGCAATGAAGCCCATTTAAGCATTTCTGAATTGAACATGTGTTTTATGTTTCTTTTAAAGCAAAAGCAAGCAATGCATTGACTTGAAATAATTATGCTGAAAGGCAAAATACCCATATTCAAATATTTCTTTTTGAAATCTGAAATAAGCATGTTCATTAATACTGCACTGCACACCTCATTACTGATCTTCATGGACTATGACTAAAAACGGGATGCAAGTGGTCAGTGGTCTGACAAATTAAGTTGCCCCTGCACCATAGACGGTGAATGGAAAAGGTACACAGTCTGGCCTGCTACACAAAATAACTTCTGTCTGATACTAGACTGGATGCTTTCAACACAATATTGTCTGTTATTCATCCATGGAAGAAATCTATACCAGCAAATCCCAAAAATGCAAATACAAGAGGAAGCATAGAACTTTGAATCCAGTTATGAAATTGCTTGCAATGTTATCCTTCATCATGCATTACAGCACGTTTGAATATTTATTTGGGGTTGCATTAAACAGACCCGATTCATTTGTGAAACGTTTTCCTTGGGTTTTTGCTTTAAAATTGTGAAATCGCCCATATGCTTTTTGCCAGTTATAAGCATTCTATACTATTCCATTGAGACTAGCTTCATAATTAGTGATTAACTAACCTCCCAATATTAAAAACAATATACCAAAAGAGACAAAAGAGAATAAGTTTTGATGTCGTCTCAATTTTGATTGAGCAAATAATGAACAGCCAAGACGGCCTTCAGATGTTCTACAACAGGTGTTTAACTTATGTTATTTAAATATTCATGAATAGCCATTTCTACAAGTTTGTAGACATATTATGTATAACTATATTTTGTAATGTATATATATTTATATGTTTAATTATGAGCCAATGTAACAATAAAACTACTAGGTTTTAAGATATATATAAATAAATAATGATTCCCTAGCCTTACTAAAGGTTAAATATTTCAGAAAAGAAGAAATTGTACCTTACCTGTTCCATTAAAAATGTTACTCGATAAGGAATTATTCAAGCCAAATGCCTGATTTCTGTTCATTCCAAACCCAGACATGCTGTATGTTTTAAACAAATAAAAACAAAATACAGCAATTAGAGGAAAAAAAGGCCCGAAAGAATCAATTTTATGAGTATGCCAACAGAGAATATAATGCTATTGTATAAAACATTGCTGTCATTAAAATAAGGTGGCTCCACATAACACTGGGGCATTGGTACACCAGCCTTTTAATGCTTGGATAACTATTTTTATTACCCTGGGCAAACTTAGTTAAAACCCAGTCACGTGATCCTATGATTGGAATAGCATGCTGTGCACCTCTCACCTGTTCACAGTAAAAGGTTGCCGAGAAGATGGCTGCTTTGGCATACATATTATGCTGGGCGAGCTTCTGTTAGGACTACCTAACCCTGAACTGCTCATGTTGTTTGTCCTGCTGGGAATTCCTCCAATGCCCTGTCCAACCTGGGAGTGGTTCATCATATTCCTGGGATTCATCGGCAATATACCCCTGAAGAAGACAATGCAGCAAATATTCATATTAGGAAATGTAAGATGCACTACATTTATTCTCATAAAAAAAATGTTTAGATGTGGAATGAAATGATACAGAAATGTACCTTAATCCTCCAAATATCACAATGGTGAGCAACCACAAGAGCTTTCATTTCTAATTTTCTTTAATAAGTGGCTGACTGATGTACACAGTGGTTTTACGTCAAACATCAGTTGGTGTGCTTCAAGTATTTATTTACTTTAGGAGAAACCATATTTAATGCAGGAACATGAAGTACCTGGTCTCCCCAAAACAAACCTGCTCGGAGATGGTGGTGTATGAAGTGACATTGTTGGTACCCCTGTTGTCGGTGTTACATGGTTTGGTAACTGTGTGCCTTGAGATAAACTGCGGCTTAGCTGAGGAGTGCTGTTGCTCATCCCCCTCATTGGAAGGCCTAGTGCACCTGTAACACAACCAATATTAAACATGAATATATAGCATTTCAGAACCCCTACATACACACGGTCAGTCTTTGCCTCTATTAAAATGGATTATGGTCTTTGCTGCATAAAGTACGAGCTATACACATACACATTTGGTTTCCGTCACTCCCAGGAGTTACCTGGGGCAATGTTAGAACTAGTGTTCTTGGCTTCCAAGTTTGTCTATGGTGTGTTTGTAAGATCACTATAATCAATAACTTTGTGGAATGATAGTGAGAAACAGAGCATTTCTTTCTTTTATATTTTATTCAAATCAACCCCCCAGAGTCATTGAAGTTAATCTAGTTATTGCAACTGGACAATTGCGCAGGTTCGTTTAGCTGTACAATAAAGGGGAGAAGCAAAAGGAAACAAAGGGGCAAAAAGTGGGCTCATAATACCCACCAATGTATTGAAGTGTACGGATTGCTAACAGTATTAGATGATAAAATACAAATTGCGAGCAGAGCCATCTACATACACAGTACCAGAGGAATGCTAAACGCCCTTACTTCAGGCTAAGAATAAAATATTTAATTTCAAAATTCCCCGTCAAATAGCTTGGTTTTATTTATACAGAGGAAAGACCAGATCATGATCATTATCATGGTGACAGCAGCCATGTTTTCACTCTGAGAAGTCTGGAGTTGCTTTGTCAATGGTTGGGCTTTGGGCAGTCCAAGGGGCTATGGTTCCAAAAATGTAACAGCATGCGTAATAACATTTATTACAATCATTGGTGTATTGCAGTGAAAATACATCTCCCTACTTCACCAGCACCTAAACCCACCACTTTCATTTTTAACAAAGAATAAGGAAAAATCCAACACAAACTAACAATATTATTAATATTGCACCCACAGTATATTCATCTGGTGGGGCTGGGACAGTTATAAGTTGATTTTATAAATCAAAAGTACTATTAAATAGGTTTATTGAACTATAGTATGGAGGATAAGGGAAATGGACAGAGGATAAAATAACTTACTTTGTTGCCCGTATAAACTAGCCCCGAATTGAGATAGTTGACCCGATGCGGATGGTGATGGAGATGCCAGCATCTAGATTTAAGAGTAAAGGGGAAAAATATGTTACAAAAGTAAACTGAAGTTTCCTGAAAATAGATATTTCAATCTGTACCCAATAGGCAAAAGTAAAGAAAGAAAAAAGTATAAAAAAGTTACTACTTTAGCGTGCAGTCTACTGTTAAACTACCACGCATTCTGTCTAGCACAAGTACTAGTAAGAAGTTCGGTATAACCCTGCTGTAAGGTTGTTAAAAAAATTCTTTAAAAATATCACAAATATACAATCTTCTGGATGCACCACAAAACATAGAGCCTTGTCATCAATGAGGCAGTGGTACGCAAGAAAAAAGATGACGTGACAGAGGTGGGGAATACAGACGTGTATGTGGTCATCAAGAGTGCCAAACATTCTGTTCGAAAAGGAAACAATTTTCTGGAAAATTCCATTATACGGAATTATTCATAATTTTAGAACTGGTGTTCTTTTTTGTAATACCCATGAACACAACAGTGACTCCTACAGGAAAGGCTAGTAGTACTATAACCGACAGGATTAATATGTGCCGACGGGTGAGCAGAGCCATCGTTTCTCATTGTGCACAAGGTAAGATGGTTGGCACAGACCTTAACTGCATCCAAATTGATGAGGCAAGATTTGCTGGTTGACGGAAAGATAATCGTGGAAAAATACTAAATGGGGATAAACCCTCCTGTTTCTGAAGATAGTGATGAAGGAACCATGGATGTAGAATTGATGGGCCTTGGGTTTGTGGTTCTGAGGCAAGGCTCTGATTGTCGATATTTTTTTACATGAAGCGGCGTGACATGAAATGAGAAACAGTTTCAGTGACCAATTCCGATGAATGGCCTGCATATGGATATCTAAATGCCATCGGTTACAGCCATTTTACGATGAACCATTAAGAAAAGAAGGGAGAAGGTACGCAAGCGATTGAACAGTGATGGTTGGATGCCAAAATACCCATTTAGGAGAAAAATGAGAGGCGTTCACAACGAGCTATTTCAATCAAACCTTGATCACATTTGCTGGAAAGTGCTAAAGGAAGCAGTTTTGTTTTTGGCATTTCCGAAGGACATATGGTGTGTATATCGCTTAAAGAAATGACAAGCAAAATGTTATTCATATTAATCAAATTAAATGTAAATGATACAATTATATATAAAGCAACATTTGATTATTGTTTTTTTATGATAAGGTCCAGGTAGACCACATGCCAAAGTAGAAAAGTTCAGGTAGACTGCACGCTTAAGTAGCACCGTGTAAAGTATAAAATGTTTGCATACAGGGGTTGAAAAAAGCACGAGAGGAAAGTAACACAAAATTTGACGGCAAAAAAGATCAAATCAACCCACCTAGTGTACCCATTTTTCCTGATGCAAGACTAAGATCTAAAAAAGTCTTTGATCTTGTCTAAGATTCAGGACAGATTTATGCCAATCCCATGCATGTTTCCATTCCCTTGCCTTATCAACCTCTATCAGTCATGATACAAGGCTATTCCATTCCATTTACCACCCTCTGTAAGGTAAAACTTCCTCACATTACATCTAACCCTCTAGTTTGAACTAAACTTGTGTCCTGTACTTCATTAAATACCTTTATGTAGTTTAATCACATCTAGTTTCTATCACGTCTTTTCTTCTTCTTTCCTCCCAGCTATACACAGTCCTCTTACGCTTTCCTGATAATGTTTAACTTTCAAACCATTATTAAAATCGCTCCAAAATGTAAATATCATTCTGTAGATAGAGTCTCTAGAGCCGTACGCAATACTCTAGGTAAAGTATGTTTCAAAGGAATTGAAATGTTAGGAAAAGATCTCTAATTAGAGAATCTGAGGTAATTTTTTTCGCAGAGGTTGGTAGTTGAGGGGAGTCACGTGGGTTAATACAATTAGGGAACTTAAAAATGCATATAGTACGCATAATTGTATCATGAATAAAAGACAAGAACCAAATAAAGTCTGAAGTCTCTATTGGAAGAAAACTAGACCAAACGAGCAAAATAGCAAAAAATTCCACGTTTCTAAAGTTTTGTTTTTTTAATCAGACTGTTCACTATCTATTAGCGTTGGGATTTCTTCTCTACCAAAACATATTAACAGCTGTTATACTTCTTAATCACGATGATGGGCAAAAATATTATCCGTGGCAGGCAGGGTATGTATACATTTTACTAGTAAAAGTGCTATGAAAAGTACAAATAAAAAAATTTAAATTTACTTGAAGCTGTCAAATGTTGAAATGTAAACAGTTCTCTGAAAGTGTTCAACGCATTGTGGGTGAGTGCTGCTCGCTTGCCTTCAAACGTGAAGTTTGTAGTTTAATTTTCTACTGTCACAAGAGAAATTATACATTTATCAGCCATAATAGAGGTGTGACCTATAAAATCCCACATTATTATTATTTCTCGAAAGGTGCAAAAGCCTCCATAAATCAGAGTGATTATCTTTATAGGCCAGTTTTTATTGCCACCTATGTATGAAGGATTTACATTTTTGATTTCTATTTCATCATTCCATGCCGTGTTTTAAAAGTAAATAATGTGCATTAATTTATTACTTCAACCTATAAAGTCTGTGAATCTTCAAGAATTAAAGTTTAGAACATCCTAAAATCAATGAGATGGGAAGTTTTTGTTTTTTTTATATGATCACACACACTATCTACTATTTGCACAGAAGGAGATAGCAAGTGTGACGACCTCTATAAAAGCAGAGGTTTTAGCAGTTTGCTGGTCTGGAGCATTCAGGACAGCAATGATCTCAGAGAAGCAATTGTTGTTGCCCATCAATCTGTGAAGAGTTATAAGGCCATTTCCAAACAATTGGAAGTCCATCATTACACAGCAAGAATGATTTTTCAAAAGTGGAAAACATCCAAAGACAGTTGCCAGTCAGCCAAAGGCCAGACCATGCAATACTTAGAAAAAGTAGATGAGTGTCTGTAGATGAGTGTTTAATAATACTTCTACTACACCAAGCACACCATCAAATCTACAACAGAAAGGCTGAAAAAGAAAACATCAAGGTATTGCAATGGCCCTGTCAAAGTCTAGACCTCAACCCAATTGAAATGCTGTGGCAGGACCTTAGGACAGCTGGGCATAAACAAATGCCCACAAATCTCAATGAACTGAAGCAAAAATGTAAAGGAGAGGGTCAAAATTAATTTCTACATACTATTAAATCATAAGGTGTACTTAATTTTGACACAACTTCTCCATCTTGGTTTTATTGTTGTAGAATAAATCATGTTCAGGAGGTCCGAGGTCCCTAAGAGGACCTCTAACCAATTTTGTGTAAAAAAAAATATATAAAAAA
>VKOC01000003.1:13857453-13868358 GCA_009364415.1 Spea multiplicata | reverse complement strand
AAAGGCATTTCTGGAGGCAGAGTGGCATTAAGGGGGTAAAAAGGCATTTCGTAGAGCACTCTGCCTTATGCCCCCCATTTAACCCCACCCCCAAAAAAATATAAACTTACCGGTGATTCTGACTCTCGGTGTGTTGTCCATCGCGCAGACCTTCCCCGGCTGTCAGAGAGAATTTCCTGGTGAGGGGAACTCTTGATCTCTGACAGCCAGGGAAGGTCTGCGTGATGGACGCACACAACGCCTGCTGCTAACTGCACCTCCTTCCGGCTGCAGCGGACGTTGCCTACGCAAACCGCATAGACATCTACATGCTGCCCCGGCTACACACCGGGGACTCAGAACCGGTGGGGGGAGACAGGAGGATCCAGGTCCCCTGCAGCGTTGCAGGGGATCTGGATCTTAGTCTCATAGTCAGACCTATTTGAGGTCTGATTATAAGACGACCCCCCGCTCTGAAAAAACCTCGTCTTATAATCGAGCAAATACGGTAAATGGGCTGACGACCTACAACTCCCATTACCCTTATGTAAGTGGCTGCACAAGAAAAGTGAAAGGCTGGAATATTTGTGAAAATGTATTGCATTTATCAAAACTGTGTTTGTATGAAGTATTACGCCATTTAACACTTTATTTACTACGTGCCCACCTTGCCCTATGGTGCGCTGTTGTGCAGAGAGACGAGCAGCGCATTTAGTATTTAAAAAATATACAAAAACCTATGATGTGGGGAGTTTCTGCAACTTCTCTGCAAATAATCATAAATAAGCATGGAAAGTTTGGGGAGAGAAATACATGTTACAGCTCCTTTTGGTGACCAAATGCTCCTCGTGCAATACCCTGGCTTGTCTTCTCTCCAAAAATATACCCTTTTGTGGAGTTATTTTGAGCTGGTGGGCTGATGAATGGTCCTAAACGAGACATGCGCCTCACAAAACTAAATTTGAAGATGTACTAAATGTTGGATTATACATCAAATATCAAAAGAAAGCTATCTGCCCTGGTTGCACAAAAAAATTGAAAAGGAGCATCATGGTTAAGGAAACAGTGTAAAAAAGCTGAAAAGGTCTATTTTCTGGGGAGCAAAACACCGTCAATAAAGAAGGTGTTACTGGACTTTTTAAAGCACCGTACTTTAATGTGGATTATTTGTTGGCGGGGTTGTATGGGGCACTAAACTGTCCGTTTACAACAAATTACATGAAACCCCACAACATGACCACAGAATATGTAAATCTAAAGAAAGTGAAGATATAAGCCCAAGGTATTTATTAACTCAATAAACAAAGCCACAGGGCAATAAGTTATGAACATATTAAAAACAAAAAGCTTGCTCTTATAAATTATTTAGGACATTCTTTATTTAATCTCAGAAGACTGAATTATTAAAAACATCAATTGTAGAGAAATACAAAGTGCTAAAACAGGGTCCAGAATTGGGAATTTGATAATTTTTCTTTGCATATGCAAACACAAAAATAAATAAAACTCAGAATAAGAAGACACCGCCGTGAACACGAAAGCCACCCCCAAGCATGCAATTTAACTAGATTCTAGAGTTGGGCCTTGTTTTAGGCAACAGTGAAATCTACTAGAACATCAGATCCCCCCCCCCCCAGTAATGTATGGGAATGGGGGGGCCTTTTATTTTGTAAATTACATGTAATACACTTTTATGAACAAAAAAAACATTTATTCATAGTTTTAAACTGGTAATTATACACATTAGAATAAAGGGGAGTATTAAAAATAGCGTTAACTTGCCTCATTGGAACACTCCATACCCGATATTATATTTATTTAGTATATATATTTTATATTTTAATTTATTATTTGACACCACACTAACTATTACAATCTAAACTAAAAAGTACAAAAATGAATCGCTTTCAACAAAATTTTAAAATAAAAAAAAACACAAAACAGCTGAAAGATTTTTAAAAAGTTTTTTGTTATTGCTCTCTGTCCCTCTCCATCCTGCAATCACAGAGAGGAGACAGGCAGAGAACAGATACAAAGACAGTGCTTACAAGCATTGCCAGACGGTATCTGTGCATGTGACCGGCCATGGAGCAATCAGCAGCACTGATGCCGTGTAATCATGGTCACATGGGAACAATTTTAGCCAATGACATAGCAGTTATGTCACGGGTCAAAGAGGTACTCGTGTACAAAATTTGAAAAAGTGCTCTTATTTCCATAGCAACCAGTGGAATGACCCTGCTGTTTGAACTATTACATTGGTTACTATGGTAACAAGAGCACCCCCCCTTCTTCAAACTCTCCAATTTATCAATTGATATAGTTATATATAAATACAATCAAAGACATGGCTATAGAATGTGATAATACTCTACCGTGACCCTGTGCTAGTCTGATAATTGGAGGCAGAAGGGGCTGTTTCCCTAAATGACTGCCCTCTATTCTGATTATTCACACCCCCTACGCAAACAGAGGCAAAGGGAGGAGGCCACTGCTTTAATATGGTAACGTGTGATATGTGTAATACCTAAGCCCGTGACATGCAATAAAAACATGTTTAAGCCATGAAGAAACCAAATGAGAATTCTAACACTAACCAATATATATTATATATATATATATAAAAAATTAAATATCATATATACTTATATGATGTAAGCGATGAGGCTGTTCTGCTCATCTACCACCCCCTCGGTAATAATCTGCAGATATTTTCATCGGGTGGTTATGAATATATCAAAGAAAGGAGATGCCAATTGTACACTACTATGGAATTTGATGGCGCTATATAAAACAATAATAAATAACAATAATGCCCATTCAGAACAGATACAATTACAAAGTACACAAATTGCTGCAAATGTGGAAAATAGTCAATTCTGTTATTCAAAAACCCGTCAAACCTTCCAGAGGTTTATATGCTGAGAAGGCTTTACGATATTTTGGTGGGTAGGGAACGTGGTTAATACCAAACCTCTAATTAAAGGTAATTTTTAATCAAAATTCCAATGTTCTGTTTCAGCATGGCTGAGTCCGCCGTATCTCATGGTTAGGAAGCATTCATTTTTTCATGTATAGCATTGTTGCCGAGGGTGGCTCCAATCAAGGCACCTATTAAACTTATATTGGAAAGCCTATGTAGAATACAGATCTTGAAATGATTGGTGTAAAAGACAAGGAAAAGAGGCACGAGAACGAATCTGTAACCTAATTCCTACAAAAAATAGTAGCAAGGAGGTTAATTTAAAATTTAAAAAATCTGAATTTGAATATAATAATTGACCACATAATGACCAACTATACACAACCACACAAAAAAAGGGATTGGGCATTATCAACACCAAGCGTGACTCCGCTAGTCATCCATAGATTTTTTTTATACATCAGTTTACCCTTTTAGTTTAGGGGCATTCTCTAATAAGATAAAAGCAGATTTTTGTCCATGCTAATGTACTTTACTGTATCCCGCACTTTATTTAATGCTCAAGGAGAAAATAAGCTGTCGCCAAAAGGGGGGGGAGGTGCAGAATCCTGGCAAAACAGGGAAGGAATAATCATGAACATCCTGGGGATGAGATGTTAAGATGTTCCCAGCGTTACACACATAGGGACGGTTGCACATATAGTGTACTGAACTACAAAATCCGTTCATGGATGTCATGACAGTGGCCATGGCCTACTTGGTTTTACGTAGGACTTCAATAACACCCAGCCGACTGCACGTTCCAGAAACTAAAGAAAGCAGAAGAAAGCAGAACACTATGCTGTATCTTGCATAAAGCGACACTATAACGTCACTGACGGTCTCGCCAAGCAGAACGCATATCAAAGTACTTTTTACGATTACTGGGGATCCCTTCTACGGCTACAACGTTCACCAAGCTGGTACGGTAGCTGAGCTGACTGACAGCAAGTAAACCACATGCGACGCTGAACACATCTCCTGCATGGAACGTAATGGGGGTGGGGAAAGGGACCCTCTGCAGGACCCTCCCTCATGCACTTGCAACAAGGACGCCATGATTATATAAAGGGGCCTCTCAGCTTTCATGTATTAAAGTAGATAAGGTGGCTGAAATGTCCCGTATGTAACATATATGTGTTTGCCTGCATACAAAGTTGTGTGTGGATTCTGCAGGTCGCGTTAATAATATCAGATTAGTGTGAAGTGTCTTACGCTAGCTGATACTTATTGGACAGGAGTGTGTTTGGGAGCATACTTACATTTTTGAATCATTTGGTGTTGGACTCTTACTTATATTAATTACAACAGTGGTAGACAATGAAACACGCCTAATGCCTAAAGAAACTGGCAAATGTCCTTAATTTATTTTTTTTTACGAATCAGAATGTACAAGTCTAATAAACTTGAATATTAACTCTACTGACATTCATAACGGGGCATATGCCGCAGAGCGAAATCCTACAGTTTGTCTTTTGCTACATTAAGGTAATTTACACAACACCTGAGGCCCTAACCACTAAACGCTGCACACATACGCTGTGGGTGCCAATGGAACACCGTAGCTGATTCTGCAACCATCAACACTTTCCCATTTACTAATGGAAGTTATATGAAGATCTAGCCGTAGTGAGCATCGACTCCAGGAAGCGCTTGACTGGCCCTGTATAATGTATAGTTACATGCACAATATTTCTTCAGCTGCATTATGCATTACATGGGGCATGTTGGCCTCAGTAAAGCGAGACAGTTGGAACCACAACTCATCCTTTAGTAAATAAACCCCTCTGTATTAGAATTACTCTTTATACCTAACTAGGATTATGTTTATAGGAGCAAGAGAGATACATGAAGGTGCTATAAAACACACAC
The DNA here is from genome assembly GCA_009364415.1 of Spea multiplicata. Taxonomy (NCBI): domain Eukaryota; kingdom Metazoa; phylum Chordata; class Amphibia; order Anura; family Pelobatidae; genus Spea; species Spea multiplicata. Next base: position 13,863,545 of record VKOC01000003.1, on the reverse strand, counting down.
ACTATATATATACACATATACATATTTTACATATTCCGTGGACAACAGCATAACAAGCTAATCTTTGGAAACAGAAGTTAATTCAAAAATACTGACTCAATTCTAACCTCAAACAGTAATGATCTTTCATCTGGTGTTGCAATCTCCAGGAGCAGAGCTACCTGATGCCAGCCCCCAAAGACTAGTTCGTAAAAAGATCTTAATTCTCTAAATAGTATACGGTATAGATCGCCTGTCTCGTGGATGATGATTTATTACGAAAACCCTCATTCCAGAATAAAAGTCGATTTTCAAAACCAATTATCTCTGGTAATATAGAGCCAATGAATTACATAATGAAGAGGATCACAGCATATGGAATACACCACACATTAACACAGATGTTTTCTAGAACATCTGACGAGAGTTACACAAACACTACGCACATTTTATTACAGGGGAAATACCTGCACATTAAACTGTAACACACACACACGTACACACACACACACGCTACACACACACACACGTACACACACACACACGCTACACACACACCACACGATACACACACACACACGTACACACACACACGTACACACACACACACACTGCCTATTTCTGTCCCATACTACAGTAATTACAGCTTCCATTTCTACATCTAATATACTCATTTGATGGCTATGTATCCTATATATAGGAAACTAACCACCATAACCCCCACCTCATACTATACATATTTATTTATATAGCTATATATAGATGCTCTTTACCTTACAATGTCACTGAGGCACTTGGGGAATTACAAAAAGCCTCTGAAAACGTTATTTTCTTCACAACACAATAGCTGAGTAGCCTTACATAATGTTTATAAGGAAAGTAACAATCTCAAGTTAAATCGACAAATATCGGATTAACAGCTTCCATCCAAACCAGTTGAACTAAACAGCCCTGCTACTTTTTATATACGCGAGACTTAAAATACAGACATGGACTTCTTAAAACGCAGATGACTTTGCTTGCCCAGATTAAAAGAAAATTACTATTTCTATAACTACGGGACAATTAACCTCAGCTGTTAAAGTTAGTGCTAAAAGAAAAATTATAAATACTGCCAATGTGTATTTTGTATATTTCGGATACTTTTAGATGGCAACCACCCTAAACGTTCTGTCTGAATGCGCAGCTCTTCGGAATCTAATGGCGCGACTAATTAAAGCATTGGATAGATTTATTTTTTATTTAAAACATGACAGAATAGGTAAGCAGGTTACTAGAACGCAGCACATCTGTGACAACTAAGGCCCATTGCTACAAGTATTTGCTCTACATTTATATTACAGGATCGCTAAGAAAACCAGAAAAAGCGCAGTCTCCATCACCAATGCCGCAGTTCTGGTGCAAAAGTACAAAGGTAACGTAATCACTAGAGCAACTAAAGGATTATAGTGAAAGAAATGGATCTTGAGTATTTTTTATTATTATTATTAGATGACAGCACTTCTCAGCAATCTGGATCATGGTATGTGACAGCCTCGGTTACTCTCCATTCATCCCTGGACACACACACATATTTATATATATATATATATATATATATTATATATTATATATATAGTTTGATTACAGATTAACAGAAACTGGGATTATTTTACTTAAAGTGAATGTGAGGTTCTCTTGATTTCTTCTGAATGTTTTTAATGCAGTTTTATTGGACTGTGGCAGAGAGGATGCAGAGAGGAGTCCTGACCTCACAGCCTCATCTGCAGTATCACAGCAGGACCCATGACATCTCTCCAGCTCCAGGAGGCATTGAAACCGGTAGACAGGACCAGGAAGTGCCAAACTAGCAAAGGCTTTCACCCCAAAAGAACAAATTAGAGTCGCCCCCCTTTTGTGCATCATTCAAATGCCTCGGCCACATATGCAAGTGATGGTCAAATAAGCCTCCCCAGTACCAGCTATACAGACAGCGGTGCCCTGCAGCTCATCATAAAGCCGCTTACACTAACCCGTTCCCTGTGCGCTCCAAGGCCTGGAATTCCCATCGTGGACTGCGTTGCAGGCCTTAATCCGCACCTCCAGTCACTGCGGTCTCTACTCCATCTCCCAGCGGCTTCTCTCCCTTCCTTTCACAACACCTAGTCGCAATCGCCTTCTCCCTCCTCTTTCCTTGGGCCTTGCGGCCTTCTCTAATCTACCGCCAGGCACGGTTTTCTTTCATCTACTGCTCGCCACTCGGCCGCCCCCACTACTCTATCCACTTTACGGTCACCCGCCACCCACTATAATACCGCTCCGGCCAGATCTCAGACAAAAGCCGCCGGCCCCGTCCGCCCGGGCCTAGAATCTCAGCACTGTCTATCCCCCAATCGCCCGGAAAAGTCACCGGCCGCCTCATCCGGCGCCCTGGATAAGTGGTAGGCCCGACACGGACGGGAAGAGAGAGGAAGGATGACGGTTCAAATAAATAAAAACACTCACCGCATGAATTTTCTTGTCTCGCAGAACCAAGATGGCTGTGTATCCAACACGGAGGATGCTGGGTGGGTGACCTTTCCCCTTTGACCCTCCGCCGTGACCCGCTCTCTCCTTCTCCTCCCTCCCTGACAACGGTAACTGGTAACCAGGAAGCGGCGCGAGCCGGGGCCTAGCATACAGATGGGAGGGGGTGGTCCTCTCCCGTGTGCAGCTCCCTCCTCACCGGTGCTCGGCGTTAGGCTTCCCCCTCCTGTCTGTGTGTCTGCGGGAGGAGGAGGCGAAGGGGGATGCTGTTTTGGCGGCTTTACTCAAATCCCAGGCCATAGGGGAGGAAATGGCGCTCGCTCTGTATGTTTGCATGTATGTGTAAAATACGTATACGCAAGGAAATGCCAATGAAAGACTGAGGAGGTGGCGTTTGGTATTTACTTTTCATTTCCTTGTCATACCTTGACATGCGTGTTTTTGCGTTAATTAGAAAATGGGTAATTTCATATTTTAGCATAATTATTAAACGTATGTGTAGGAAATCAAACGGAGTTTAAAAATCATGCCAAAATACAGGTAAATGCTTAAGTGGACTGGATTTTTTTTTATTTTTATATTGTCGACTAACATTTTTGACACACAAAAAAAATGCCACAACAGAAATATAAAAAAATGGACTGAAATACTATTCATTTTACCAAATGTATGTACGTATACCAGCATGAATATCATAGATTTGTATGGACAAAACATTTACGCTTAAAACTGTAAAACCTTATATAAGCGCTGCGTAAACTGTTGGCGCTATATAAATAAAAGATGATAATAATAATATAATTACACATTCTGCTCTTTCAGTTCAGACAGAATTTGAAGGGCTTTTTCCGTTTGGGAAAAAAATTGTCTCCCTCACTTACTTTGTCATGCTCACTAACACTCACACTCTCTCTCTCTCAATGAATCCATACCTTCTCTGCCAACTGCTTCTGTATCCCTATCTTCTTTCCCACAGCTCCCTTTCTTTTCTTGCCTCTTGTTCTTCTGTATTCTTTCTGTGTCTGCATCTCTGTGAAACTGGATGCCAGGGGAGTTACTAGAAACTACAGGGCCCTGGTGGGAAAATTGTCCTGGGCCCTTTCAACTTCACCAAGCAACCTGTCCCACAGTGCCACCTTTGCCCCAAACAGCTTGTGAGTGCCTTCTCCCCAAGCAGCTTCTCAGTGCCATCCTAACCCTTCAAACAGAATATCTTTGCCCCAAGTAGCTGGTTTGTGCCATGATTGCCCTCAAACAACTTGTATGTGCCATCATTGTCCCAGACAACATGTGCCTTCTAGCCCCCCCCCCTTCGAACCTACACATTCATTCTAACACAAAAAATATAATTGAGATTTTATTTCCTTTTATTTGCCAAGCTGCCTTCTAGTTATGCTAATCTGGCACACAGCTTGCTACTCTGTGCCCCCCCTGGTATGCCTTATATATATATACCCCCGGCTTACCGAATGTCCCCCATGCTCCAGGCTCCCTGGTGTCAAGTGAGGGCAGCTGGTGGAAGTTGCATGATGCGCGCAGATAACCTCTGCTGCTAATCAGGACTTCTGCCTGGGCACCGGAAGGCACGCTGGTGCTCCATCATAGAAGCCCCGGCGGAAGTGTGTCGGGCAGCAGCAGTGGTTGTCTGTGCGCATCATGCAGACGTTCACCGGTTGCCAGAGAGGAGAATCCAAGTCTCCTGCAGTACTGCGGGGGATCTGGATCTTAGTCTTTTAGTCAGTCCTCTATTTGAGGTGTGATTATAAGACGACCTCAAATATAAGACGAGTGTTTTTTGTTTCCAGAGCATTTGCGGTACAATTACACATCCATGCTCATACACACACACTTCCATGCTCACACTTATACATAGACAGCCATGCCTACATACATACATACAAACATACCCCTTCTGGCCATCTCTAAAGCAGCTTTCTCTCTTAGCGCTCACACACATGTCTACGTATTTAGAATGCAATGTCATCAAAGTCCATGTTCGAGTAATGGTCAAGTGTCCCAATACTTTTGTCCTTATAGTGTATATCTTGCAGCTAAATATGTGTCGGCAGAATGGAACAGTTCTGGAGGCACTCTATCTGGTCAGTTTCTGAGAGATAAGTTGCCATTATAACATCACATATCGGTCACTTCCCCTCCTTTACTGATCTTCCCCTTGTTTGGCTCATAAACATGGTCTTAGGGTGCTTGAAAGACTCTTTTGAGTTTCATGTGGATAGCAGCACCTTCAGGAACTTAGGTGACCCGGGTCTTTCTGCATCAGCACCAATCCTTATTGATTGCATACTTAGACTGTGCACAGGCCAACGATATGAAACTACAGTAGAGGAACTCCAAAACTTGGGCCACATGTTTGTCTCTCAGCAGGCCTTCTTAGTCAACTCACTCAGCCTTTCTGCCTCATAAATTCAATATGAGTTTGAGTACATTTGCTCTCTTTTTTCATTCTGACCTGGGACATGTTAGTATGTTTAAAGTTATTAGGTGAGTCTCTTGAGCCTGACCCATTGCTCTATGTAATGTTCTGTGTTGAACATCAAACTGCTCCTTGTTTAATTGTCTAATTTTCAATTCATATACCTTTTAGAGGGCAGTTAATAGGTTGTCATTCTACCACTAGCTGTTGCTAGGTGACAAGCCTTCTGGAGAACAAAGAAGACCGTGTTGGAATCCATGATCTATAAGCCTCATTTGTTATAGAAACATTTGACGCCATAGAAGAAACATTTAGCCCAGCTAGTCTGCGTGTTTTAACCAATGTAAAATGGGTCCTTGGTCTTCAAATCAGGATAACTTTATGCCTATCCCATGCATGTTAAAATTCCCTCCCTGTATTAACATATACCACTTCTAATGGGAGGATGCTCCATTTATCTACGGCTTTCTTGGTAAGGTAACTGGTTTACAACATTACACCCTCTTCACCTTCTAATTTTAGATTATGTCCTCTTGTTCTAACAAACAAACTTCCCTCATGTACTTTGTTTAATCATATTTCCCCTCTTGTCTTTTCTCTAAGCAATACATATAAGGTCCTTTAGTCTTGCCTTATACATTTTATCCCTCAAACCACTGAAGAACAGGCCTATAATCTTATATTCTAATTTGGGATTTTTTACATTTAGCAACATTAAATTTAAGATGCTGCACTCTCCACCATTCTGTAGATTATTGCAGCGCTGCAGGAGACCCGGATCCTCCTGCCCCCATTTAACACCTCCCCAAACTTACCGGTGTTTCAGAGTCCCTAGTGCGTACTCGGGGCAGCAGGTAGACATCTACGCAATTTGCGTAGGCAACTTTCGCTGCAGCCGGGAGGAGGTGCAGGTAGTAGCGGGGGTTGTCTGCGTCCCCGTTGCTAACCGCACCTCCTTCCGGCTGCAGCGGAAGTTGCCTCAGCAAATTGCGTAGACGTCTACCTGCTGCCCCGAGTACACACTAGGGACTCAGAGTCAGAAGCACTGGTAAGTTGGGGGGTGTTAAATGGGGGGCATAAGGCATTTCTGTAGGCAGTGTGCTCTATGAAATGCCTTTTAACCCCCTTAATGCCACTCTGTCTCCAGAAATGCATTTTAACCCTCTATACGCCA
>VKOC01000003.1:13784188-13847285 GCA_009364415.1 Spea multiplicata | reverse complement strand
GCCGGAGGTCTGTTAAAGACCTCCGATACCGCTCCCTTGCGATGCGCGCGGCAACAGCTGCTGTGCGCCGGGATTTGTTGTCAGATCCCGGCGCACAGCACTGAAGCCGCGCCCACTGAACCGGAAGAAGACAGAGGAACTGAAGAAGAAGAGGAAAAGAAGCTAAAAGAGGACAGGTAGGAAAGCGTTTAGCGAGAGTGTCAAACAATTTAATTAACCAGAAAGCTTTCATTAGTTTTAATTGGTATCTTGTTCGTTCTCCTCCATGTGAAGTTAAACCAAATAGTCTCACTTCATCCCAGTAAATGGGTTTCATTTAAATGTCATTACATGTTCAATCTATGTGTTTATAAATGAATAAAATCCATTGTTGCAAGCTATGCTCCCATAGATCTGTTCCATATGCCCCTTGTTGCATTTACCATCCAAAAATGTAAACAGTGCTGCTTGATAATTGCAGATATAGATAACAAAGATATTTTTAAAATGACTTTGTTGACAGATCATAGAAACCACAAGAATATGTGAGTGTAGTGTGAAATAAACACAATTTTCTTCAAGTGATAACAGGAACAAAGTAGACAAATATCTTAGGGGTTAGTTGCTTATCTATGGGGACCCCATTAGATCATGGAGGAGAAAGACATCAGGGAGCACTGTTAAAGTTGGGTTCCTCCTGAATCTTTAGTCTCTTTTGGGCCCATAAGAACCCAGACAACAACAAAAAAAAAAGATGCATGAGAATACGGTTAAGACAAATATGGCTGAATAAGCTCATCAAACAGGCTAATGGATTAGTGTATGTGTGTGTGGATTGGTATATATGTGTGGATTGGTATATATGTGTGGATTGGTATATATGTGTGGATTGGTATATGTGTGGATTGGTGTATATATATGTGTGGATTGGTGTATATATATGTGTGGATTGGTAATATATATGTGTGGATTAGGGTATATATATGTGTGGATTGGTATATATGTGTGTGGATTGGTGTATGTTTTTTTAACTTTATTTAACATGGAGGATGTTAAATAAAGTTAAAACAAACAAAAAAAAAACGTTTTAATTTCCTTTCTTTTTTTCGGAGGGGGGGGCGCCAGAGGAGTAGTCCGCACAGGGCGCCAGAACACCTAAGGCCGGCTCTGCTTAGACATCCCTGGAATGCAATACACTTTTCCCCTTCCTGGCTGGGCTTTTTATTTTAATGTTTGATAACGTTTCATAACTGGTGTAGAGAACAGGACACTGTTCAGTCTCTTAAGTGACAGAGACCATTTGAATAAACAGACATTGGTGAACAATAAAAAGGGACAAAAATGTTGGTCACATTTATGCAAAGAAAATAAAAATGGAAAAATAGTTGGATTAAAAAAAAGAGAAAAGTCCAGTGTGACAATGCTTCCTAGTCATCCAACACACATTTTAAGCACAACTTAAATTTGATAGAAGTAGATTCCAATATAGCAATTTGACAACAGATGAGAACTGCTTCCCTGCCAAGACTCAGTTACTATGACATATAAGAATTTGGAAAGGTTTTACTATAATACAAAATTAGAAAATTAAGTGAAAAAGGAGTTACACTGAAAGCTTAAATCGGGTTATAACATATGAAACACCAGAGTAGTTATGGCCCAATCGCAAATATATATATATATATATATATAAAGCCTTTCTCCTGTTTCGTGGATTAAACTGAAATGTCCTTGGCTACAACAATGTTGAAGCTGTAATTTCAGCATATTTAAAAATAGGCCTGCTCAGAAGCCCATCTGCACACCGACTTGGAACTTGGACTAAGTAACATTTCAGTGACTATTAAGTGCGGCCAAACATACCAGACGTTAAAAAGGAGATTTGCTGTGCCAACTGCAATGAAAGGCATGCAGACCATACAGCATCATCCCTCTCAAAAGTTAAGCCTGCCAGAGAACCTAAATCAATATATAAGGTTCTATTCAAAGAGCCCAAAAATAAATTGGGTGTGAAATGCCCTTGTTCGGGCTTCGGTAATCTATAGGCTCTTGTATGCTGGCTCTTATCCTTACTTTGGTAAAATTATGCTTTAACATCAAGCACTGTTAGTCTTTTCCATGAGACAGGATCTGTGGAGTCCAGAATTCTGTAAAGGTCTTGATTTTATTAATAGGTCCATAATCTCACCATACATTAAAACAATTTATGTTAAAAATGATGAATGATGGCAATATGGAAGATAAAATTTAGCTACATACCAGCTTCTAAGCGATAGGATTATACGAGTTACAATGATCAGCACCACATAGCTACAGAAAAGTATTAAGATTAATACAATAGCTGCTTACAGTGAACACACAGAAGGTGAAAATGGTGTCTTAGAGAGTCATCACGTGTGATTCCCACATTGATTCTATGGCTAGAGAAAGAAAATGCAGTACAAGAGGGGGAAATAAGGCCATACTATGAGCAAAAATAAAATTGATTTTGAAAGTAAGTCATGTAATAAGCACCGATCACCACATATTAAGATTACTTTATGAAGATTTTAAAACAATACCTACATCTACATCAACCATTGTGAAGAGCTACTGAAGCTACACATTTATTAACACATTATTACATCAAAGTACACTGATTGAAGGCCTGTTTGCCAAATTATTTGATATCTTTTGGAAAATATATATAGTTTATGGCGGGATGATCATGAGGAAGAATTTAATTGTAATTACCTCTTTACATTTCTTCACAATTGGCTGCATTACAGTGAGATCTAAAGAGGCAGCTCCCATAGCACTGCTTGTACTTTTGTTCCGTGCATGGCCCTTTTTGAAAGGAGCCTTCCCACCTGGTTGCAGTTCTTTGGTAGGTGAAGTTGGGGAGGTGGAAAGAACCAGAGTCTTTAGAGCAGCTACTTCTGCCTGTAACACATCAATCTGGAAAAAAGAGGGAAAAAAAACCCCATAAAAATTATGAATAATAATAATTTGGTGTCCAAAGAAATAATATACTTGGAATCAACTTATAAATATATTACAGACTATATAAGAGTGTTTTGCCCACTAGATGAAACAGCACATTGTTTTTCTAATTAGTTTGATACAGGAGTGTATGGTATGTTATTTCGCGGAATAATTATCAACTGATTTGTCATTTTTAAAATACCATATCAAGTTGATTATAGATCGCACCCTTATGCTGCCATTTAAAAAAATTTTCATTGTAGATATCTAAACCCAGATAATATGCCGCATCCCCTAATTGAAAGATTTAAATTAGGGGGGGTGCAGCCAATGTTCCATCTAATTTTTCTTAGGTGGCGTGCGCAGAAAATTTCTCTTGTGCAAAAATTTTCCCAGAGACCAAATTATGTGCGCACAATATCCGCATAAAGTATCAAAAAATATATATATTTTTTTTTTTATTGGGAAAAACTGTTGTGCGCACAATTTTTGGACGTGGCGCTCTCTAAAAATGCTATGTGCGTGCGCACAAGCGCACAGCTTAGAGGGAACACTGGGTGCAGCCTATAATGAGGACAATAACAACTTCTAAAAGGTAAACAGTTGCAAGTGAGATGAAACAAAGGATTTTTTTATTTTCCTTATATGAATAGTTTGTAATCCTTCAGCGTTTTACAATAACCACCGTTTAAAATATTTTACAATGTTTCAGGAGGAACAACCACAATGTGCCTTGAAAAGACGTAAAGGAAGAGGCTTTTAGCCTCCTGGCTGACCGCCGCAAGAAATATCCATATAAAAATGGATCATATAACACACTTTAATGCTCCTCCAACCAAACGGTTAAATATTCATACCTTTTGTGTTCCGTGTTACCCTTTTAACCAATTAATACTTTATATCTCAAATACATATGGACATATCCAAGATAATACAAAGTGATTTAATAAAAATACATAATGCCTTGTCCAATTTTAATGAACAATGCTATTTGCTAATCAGCGTTATCATGGCATGTGGGAATTAAGGGGCATAGTTCATTCACTGCTGCACTTCATGGTGTCTGATTTGTCACAAATAAAGAAAAAACATTTACCACAGAGATATAGATATAAATATATACAGATATATATATATATGTGTGTATATATGAATATGATACAGCTCATTTTGAGTTACTAGGGATAAGTGGCAGCAGATTTATTTTTTTATTGCTTTAACACATACCTTTCCTTGTGCTTCCTTCAACTGCTTCTCAGCTGTAGCTTGTTTAACATTTGCTTCCCGAACCATTTTGTGTGCCTCCTGGGGGGAAAAATCTCCATTATACAATTGCAAAAACTAGCATTTGTGTGTTCATAAGATGCATAACTATTAGAAAGTAGGAGGACAAAAACATTACACAATCAAAAGAAAATAAAACACATACAAAACTTTAAAAGGCAGTTAAACGCTCCCCCTATTTTGGCTTTTGTAAAGGTAAAGTTTTAACAGAGGTGGCCCCATGGAGAATTTTATGTAAACTGCCAAACCAAAAAGATAAATGTTTTTTTTTTTTAAATTTACATTTGCTCAAAAAAACAATATAAGCTTACAGCTTATAGAAAAGAGGTGGAACGGCCAACAATTTTGATTATTTTTTTTTTTAATTAAAATAGTATATGACATACTAGGAGCAATCCATGGTTACCTGGCAGATTACCATGCAAGACATTTTTAGAAGTTTTGAAAACGTAAATGTTTTTACACAATTAAAACCTGTTAATAACCCAGTCTGTGTGGTATGCTCCTAGCTAAACAATGTATCCCTGGAACAAAATATATTCACTCTTTATACCCTGGGTAAATCAAACAGAAAGGATAATATTTCTGTCAAAATCAGAGATATCCCTACATGGATCAATGTAAGTAAAGTTTTAGGTTACCAACCTAAGTTTAAGGTGCCAACTCAGTAGAGCAGAATTACAATCAGGAAACAAGGGGATGACAGAGGGACTTGCTTTAAATTTACAAGTTCATTATCTGATCTTATGTTCCTTAAAACTGGTAATAAATTAATTAAAAAACGAAGACACAGGGACATAAAAATACCTTGCAATCCATGTGTATTTCCTCATCTGAAGTCATATAGTTATTTATCACAAAGCAGAAAGACAATTATACCAGCAGTGTGCTGCACATATATAGGGCTTTCCTAAATCCCATTTTAATATACATGTAGCTTTTCTATTATCATGGTTACCATACTATTAAAACAATGTTTCATGAGATAAAGAATTCTAAAAATGAAAATATTTCCATATCCTAATCATTAGCAAGACCATTGTATAACCCACTGGACAATGCTGCAGAATATGATGGCACTACACAAATTGATAAATAAGAATTTACTATTGCCCTTACGGGGCTTTTGAGATCTTACTTCAAACAGGCTTGCAGTTAGCTCCTCGAGCTCTTGTCCCAGCTGGTCTCGTACTTTGGAAAGTCTTTCACACTCTTCATCTTTCAGCTTCAGCTCCTGGAACAACCAAGCAAAAGAATAGGTAATGTGCTCCAAATATTTGACTGGGTGTAAGAAATATGTAATTTCAAATTTTCTTTAACAAGAAAAAAAATGTTATGGATTTGGACACAGAAAACGTTTAAAAAACGACCAGAACAGTGTTAATTAAATTCATAAGACTTAAGGTCTTTCATAATTAAAGGCTACGCAGGGCAGGAACTCCAATAGAAAAGTATCCAGTATAATTACTCTCTGAGCTTTAGCCAACTCTTCCTTTAGCCTTTCATATCCTTTCTCTCGGACCTCCAAGACAGAAGGACTCCTTAAGTGGGACAGGCTGTCTGTACTCCAACCAAGCACGTCATCTGTCCCATCTACTACATCTGTTAAGGCAGCACCTTGCAAAAACTCCCTCTCTGCACGGTTGCTGTCCTTTCGTTTGCTGTGTTTGGGGGAACACGAGTGACATCCAGAGGTAGAGCATGATGAAGGATCTGCTAAAGTAGTGCTGTAAACAATAGAGTACAAACTTACTTCATGTCATGTAAACACCACCACCAGAATATTTACCATTTGTCAATTTGCTAGTTTAGTCAATTGCCAATTTGGAAGATTCAACAGGTAAAAAGAATATGATCTAAAGAAATTATTTAGGGTCTTTTGACCAGAAGACTATATAATACAGAATAATCAATGAGCAAATACAGAAGCACTGGCAGCTGGGTAGAAAACTATAACCCCATTAATCCTCTCATTAAATAGTATGCATATTTCAGGAGCAGAGACATTCTGTTCTTTGTGTGTTTATCTGTACATGACCTACCTTATCCCAGAAATGTCGCCGCAGTTTAAATGCCTTGGAGAAGAGTACACAGGTTGTGTTGGTAGGTCTGATGCATTTAGTGTATTCGGTTGAAGAATGTTTGAGCTTACAGTTAAATGGGGTCTGTATACGACAGTAGGTGAGGTAGTTGGTTCACGAGAGCGAATGTCGTTCACGCCGAGGTCTGGAGTAGTAGGTGAAGCAAGGTTTACTTCATGAAAGCCTTCCAGAGGGTCGCTGGCCATATTAAACACATCATCCAGAGACCTAAAATTAAACATTTACACAAGATGTTCAGACAAATCAGAACAGAACCTGAAGTTCAACAACACCAGTGTGAATGTAAATCAGACTGTATAAAATACCCCACATGGAAACGTTATCAAGATCTGGAAGAACCTCTTACCAGACGCATCAAAATCAGGTTGGTTCAAAAAACTATATGGCTACAATCTACACAGAGGGGCTAACATATAATATTCTTTATAAATAGAATTTCCCAGCACTCTGAGCCAAGCTGAGGGGGTTGTGGCCCACAAAAGCGAGTGCACGAGATAAGCAGAAGGCTGTCATACTTGTGAAAATGTATCTTTTTAACTTAAACTCTATTGTGTATTATCATTTAACCCATTGTTTTCTGTGTGCTGTTGAGCAGTGAAATAAGCACATTGTGCTGGTTGTGCCTGGTAAATTTCAAACATAATATACAAAAACCTACGCATGTGGGGTACTTTTGTAATCTGAATACATTTTTGGTGGGGGTATTTTGAGCTGGTAGGGTGCTAAACAGTCACAAATGAGACATAAGCCTGATGGGCATGTTCTATTTCGTGCCCTGTAGCTTCCAAAAACATTTTAAAAAAACCCTATGCATATTTTTCCCCAAATTCACTTACATTAATATATTTTGTGGTACCCAAAATGGTTTGGGAACCATTTTCATACTAAAAAAACTTTTTTTTCTGATAACTGTTGGCCTATATGGCCCTCAGTATATGTTTCTGCGGTTTCTGCCCCTTTAAACGGTATAGTAAACAGTAAGCGAGTGTGGCTAGAAGTGTGTTAGAAGTGTGTGGTGTTTGCACATGGCAGGTGTGAGGCTTCCCTGCAAATGCTAATAGAAATGAATGGTTAGGATTAGAGAGAGAAGGGATAAAAGAATGAGCGAATTGTAAAATTAGCTGTCCTGTCAACAGTACAGACTTATTGCCAGGCAACTTTAATCTGATTAACTGCAACGCTCTGAAAAGTTGACACTGCGACAGAGTTATTGGCTTAACAATTATTAACAGCTATTAAAAAACATTACTATGTCAGAGTAGTTGGTTTTCAAAAGCACCTGTGTTATTATTAACCACTGTTTGAATCCTTCTAAAAATATATATTTATTTTTTACATAAAACACAGGACATTTACCTGTTCATATAACGCAACATATAAGCAGCCTGGACCCGATAGCACTGAAGGATGCAATGTGTATTTTAAAAATGTTTTCGTTATATTATGCGGTTAACAGACAATTCTACAATTCTTTTGGCACTGGATACTTTGTGAAAGAGATTTGCATGGCACTTCATTTACCGAGTGTCATCAGATCCCATAGCAGTATTATAATAGGGTGAGAGAAAACTGACAATATACAAAACTGGCAACACACTTTAAAACATACTGTTACAGAACGAGAAGAGGGCCCTTGTCCGGCTACAAAGTAGCGCTAAAAGGTTTCCAGGGAGTTAAACAACACTTCTGCGTTCCCGTGTATCAATCTGAAGTCAGCCCTGAAAAATTCATAATTCAATCTTTTGGGTAACAGATTAAAATATTCTTTACACACGGCCATCCACGCTGCCCTGACCGAGTTGGCCAATCATAACGTACGTTCTCCATTGAAATAGAACTTCCTGTCAGCAGCCAGGTATAATACGAAGTGCTTGGAAAAAGAAATACATATCAGAGGATTGGGATTGTACCCGCAGCGTGTGTAAGATGCTCATTTAAAAAGATACCCACCAATTCCCCTGTGATGTTTCACTCTCCCAAGGTCCTTATTGAATAATTACACAGTGATTGTAATGAATAATGCGCACCATCTTCTAACTAGTAACAATCCCATCCATATGTTTTAAAGATAGAGGGCTTAAATGATTATTTTAAACCAACTTATATTTTTCTAGCCAAATCTTTCACATATCAAGGGCGACACGTAAAACCTCACAGAACAATAGGACACTATCAAGATGTAAAAGCTACGAAAAACATGTGTGTGAAAGGAGCACAAGCCACTTTCAAGGACAAGCTCTGCTATTTACCCATTAAACACACACACTGGATAAGGACAGGAAACTTTCTAATATTCAAGGTTAAAGGCTAATGTTTTTGTTAAGAATATACAATAGAAATTCTGCATATTTCTTATTTGAAATGAAAGGGCAGGTGTGGAAGTTGTATGTGGAGATATCTAGTGATGGGTCTTAAAGCACAGCTTGTGCCATAATAGACGGTTACCTCCTGAAGCAGCCCCTTATAATATCCCTAATACACCACAGAATATTTGTCTGAAACTCCTCATTACCAGATAATTGCCTAAATAAAAAATTCCAAAAAACAATACTGTTCTTTTGTTCTCATTTCGAATTTATCAAATAAAACAGGATAAAAAAAATATGCAAATAACAGAATTATTGTGATTGCATTTATAAAATTATCTGAAAGAAAAAAAGAGGGAAACAGATGCTCCTGACAGCGCCATAAAGTAGCCACTGCTGAATGTGATTAATGCAAGCTCTCAAACTGTAGTCTAAGAAATGCTCGGGTTGCAGTAAATTGCAACCAAGAATCATCCTCCCAGAAGAAAATCTGTCTAACAGCAGGAATAGAATTACACAGCTTTGAAAGAAAGCGAATATGAGAGGCTTCTTATGCATGTTTAATGGCTTTATAGTGTAAGGTTTCATTAGGCTAAAGTGCGCCATAGGGGAGACCACAGCTAAGATGAACAACAGGTGCCAAAGAGAAGAATGGACCTGGAACACAGGCAACAAAGCTTTCACAACGTACACCCAGGAGACCACTGGTTGCAATAATATTACGATTATTCACTCGGGCATATTGTACGTCTACCGCATGTAGGACAGCAGCTAGAGGATGCAAAACTGTTGTATTAAAGAGATAGAAGCCATCAGGAGGAATGCAAACGTTCCTCTATGTCCATAATGTACAGAGCTTGCAGCACAAGGGCTTCTTGAAGGGCTTGGTCCTCAATAGAATCAAAAACTTCTGTGCTGCAGAATTAATTGCTTTATAAATATATACAAATTGTATTATATCACTGGTTTTATAAGAAACATCTTGCCTGAGTTTTTACAACCCATAAAAAACACTGCCAAAACATAGGGCAGTTATTAATTGCTTACTGCTGGTGTCCACTTCCAGGGTTTATGTTCCACGTATACACAAAGAAACAAGACACCTCAAGACCACCTACCCACCAAATAAAATGTACTAGATTATTGTAGGGCTACAGTACAGAGGGATACGCAAGGAAATGTATTATGCTTATGACAAACCTCATAAATTAGGTTATTACAATTTGTTAGACAACAATAACAAGGAAGACATTTGGAATGCATGGATATCAGGTGACTACCCCAAAAAACACTTTAATACTTACACATCTAACCAGCTTCAACTATTCCTACCTAACTCATAAGGGGATTAACCCATCCCACTGTACATGAACTACGACGCTGTGCTAGTTTAATTACAGTATGTTTATGACAGTAACAGTCTACAAGCATTTTACAGAATTGATAAACCGGACACAGTTTAAAAGCTGAGGATTGTCAAATTACAATTTTGATAATTTAATGCTAGCAACAAAAAAAAAAATGTACTAACATTAAAAAATGCAAGGCGTGTTTGCAAAGTTTGTGGTATTTTATAACTGTCTGAAGCTCAAAACACAACTTAAGAAGATGTTTGCGGTCTCATCATAGTATGTACACAAGTATTGTGTAAAAAAAACAAACAAACATTACAGAAAGCTCTGCATTTGTAATAGGACCACACAATCGCCATTTTGGCAGGCCCAGGACACTATCATACATTATATATATATATATATTCTATAGTATGTATCACAATGCAATATATAAAAGTAAATTAGTATAAAAGTAGAATATCTTAAGTCATGTGTTACTGCTGGATCACAGAAGCATGACCCTCTAAATTTAATCAAGGTCATATTGAGGGTTTCTGGTTTTTCCATGGACAATTGCAAACCATGTATGGTGACATATCCAGTACTTCTGGAATAATTTATAAAGAGTGAACTAAATCAGACTCAACTACACCACCATGTATGATCACCAACACAACATGCAAGACTATCACTATAACTAGGCAGGGATGTTATACTGAAGGCATTAATCGTCTTATGTCACAACAGGAACCAAACGTTTTTTCACTCCCTTATCGCAATCACAGAAATACTGCCATGTCAGACATTTGGAGCACTTTGCATAGGAATAGGAATATACTGCATCATCCAACGCATGATACAACGATGGACAAACAGCACAGAATGGCAACGGGAAGCATTTGAATCATGATAGATACTGCATTGAACAAGTCTGAGAATCTCATAATGGCAAGGGCTTCAGTAACGGATATAGGAAGTTAAAACTAGGCAGGTAAAACTTTGTTATAGTTGCCAAGCTGGTCAAAGCCCTGGCAAGATGTGCCAACTACTCATTACAGAAATATTTGGGAGGGCATCTGTGATTTCTGAGTATTGCAAAGTATCTTTTTCCCCTTCTCAAGTCTTGCTGAAATATTACACTTTAATCGACCAAATTCATTTTTTGCAACGGAACAACAGCCTGTAGCTGAAAGGACTCAGTGTTTTCTTCATGAAGGGCCATGCAAAGATTAAACTTGAGTCCAGGAGGAGCACAGCCTTCAGCTTTAGAGAATGCTGAAGTTGATATTTGTACATGGCCGGAAAATAGTTTATTTGCTAAAGCATAAGAGTTTGCAATGTCAATTCACAAACCAATACAAACGGAGAGCCAAGCCTGATGATTTTCTTCTGCAAATAGACAGAGCAGACCTTGTATAATGCAGTTAAATCAGTTTCAAGGTGACTAATAACATTTTATATTATATAGCCAAGTTCAACTTGCAGAAACCATAGAACCATCAAGGAGTTCAACTCTCATTCACATTCAATCCCACAGAGGACATCTGAGGTTAAAGTTCAAAAATACCATTAAGCTGGTATTGCTGTACACGAATAATTGTTCAAATACAAGTAAACAGACAGGCCAAAAGAAATTTATACTACCACTAAAAAATGAAAAGCAAAACAAATCCATGCATAGAAAAGTTGCTTGTGAAGGTCTATCCAGCCCTGAAGTGTGCGGTCAAAGAAAGGGTCTAAATTACCAATAAGAAAAATAATAGTAAACCAGTGAAAAGAAAAAATCCATAATATACTTAATTTAACCAAACACTGTGCATGACCAAGTCAGAGCCCTTGCAGTCAGTGACCTACAAACTCAGATTATTTAATAAACCTGTTACCCCAAACATCAATCTATTAACACAACGGAGCTTTGTTTTGTTTACTATGTACTTCTGGAATACAGAATCCAATGTCAATACCACGAAGCAGCGATTTTCTACACAACCATACAACAGGCCAATGCAACCCTTCAAGCCGGGCAATGTCTGGAAGAAAACTGATGGGATATATTGCCGTTACTAGCAGACTGGTAGGGGAATAGTGCTATTAATGCAAAAGTAACAATAGCAATAGAAACACATCACACATCTGGTCTAAAGTGATGAACCAATGACAGCATGCGTGTATATATATATATATATATAGATGGTATATTAATGACAACAGACCAGACTCAAAACAGCTGTAGCATCAAACATACATTTCAGATCATCTTCTTCTCACAAGTTACTCGAGCCACATTGGTTCCTGGTTTCAATGAATGAGTACACGACGATATATATCATACACATATATAACAGAGTACATGATAGGTAGTTATAGATATGTGTAGCACTAAAGAGTCCTCAAATGGTTAAATATACCACAGGCTGCCCTGACCTGTGCAAGGCCCGTGAGGCCTCAAGTGCACGGCACAGTTAGGTGACTTTCCAAGGCATAGGCTGAAGGGTGCATGGGTCACAATCACAGTAGCAGCAGGGAAATGTCTCTCTATGCAGGCAGCCCCAACCTCTGCACGGCAGGGTAAACAAGCCGCACTTGGAAGCAGTTAGGTGGCTGTCCGAGGCAGCCAGCACAATGACGGTAGCGCGCCCCCGCTGTTCCTCACGCCAGAAACCGGGAGTATAGAAATTACCCACAATCCCCCTGTATTGAGCTGTCGGACCCTATTATGTAAGGAGCCCCCCTTACCTGTCCGTGCCGCACGGCTGTCCCCAGCTCACGAGAACCAGGTATGAGTCCCGCACGCGCCGCGCGCCCCCTCAAACAACGGGCAGGTGCACAACGAGAGCTCAGGGACACAGCGACACTGGCAGGAACCCGCCTCGGTGACGTCAACCGAGCCGAAGGAGCCAATCAGAACACGAGGAGGTGAAGCACCTGCGTCCTCGCTTGAAGCTTTCATTTGTAATAACTAAGTGGCTTAGTGGCTGCTGCCCGTGACGTCAGAGCAGGCGGTGGCCATGCTCTGTGAGGGCTGCTTATATTTGCCCATTAACTTTGGTTAATAGAATGTGGGCAGCAAATACAGCGACAATGGTTTTCGGGTACTTCATTGTCCCCTAATGAATTACGAGGAAATAAACGAAACGGTAAAGACCGAGTTATGTAAATTGGGAGAGGTCTGTTCGAGAATGGTTGGGCCCTATTTCAAGGAAGTGTTGAGAGACACCCTAGCCCCGTATCTATTATACGTCATCCCACATGTGTGAAATTAGAACACTAATGTGCTGAATGCCACCTAGGTGCTAGGTTTTCACATTAGGGCAGTGATATAACAAACACATTGCGCGTTAGCAGTAGATGTCATAAGTGTCATTCAAACCAATAAATGAATTGCTCTTTTTTTCATTATTTGGCTATTCTTTATACATATGGTGATTAACAGATGAGGATCCTTTTTTTATTCTTCAGTTATTGTCCTCTGTATCTGGCTGATTATTACTGGTATACATATACTGGAGATCATAAATTGTTTACCTGCTGGCACCACCTTAGGACATCCTGGTACATCCTTAAAAGCTGTGCCAAGATTCCCTTTAGGATATTCTAATACGCCCTGACTTTGTTGCAGCAGCAAGGACATCTCCCTGCCATTATACAGCTGGATTCTTCCCTGGAAGCAGAAGCCTGCCGACCAATTGTCCTGGAGGACAGATCTTTCTAGACCCTGCAGGGATTTCCAATAGCCCCCCCTGCTGGCTGATCGCACACATTGTGATCTTACTGTGCAAAAAACAAAAAAAAAGTCAATAACGAAATACATTTTTTTAAAGTGTCACAATATCCCTTAATCCTACCACTACAGGTAAAATAATCAAGTAAAGGATGGATGTGGCCCTTTTGAACATATATAAAATATGCATGTGAGGTATGACTAATCAGGACATGTCATCTGTCACGGTTACCCCCTGAGGCTGAGGACACATGGGAATAGGATTGAGTTTGGGAGGGGCCATGACGGATTCTTGAGGAGACTCCTTACCTGCCTGCCCAGTCCCCTCTTATGTCTAAGTCAGCCTGTGCTCTTTGGGGGTCATAGGGCAACCAGACATCCATGGAAGATCTACATGGCCGCAAACACTCCATACAATACCTAGCTGCAAATCCATGGAACCGTGTGGCAGCTAGGAACTGTGCCAACATTTGGAGTCGATACGGACCGTTGCCCTACCACTCTTTTTGGGTTATATTGTGCTTGTGGTGGGTCACAATCGCAGGTGGTTACGGAGAGGGAGCTCATTTGGGAAACCTGTTTTATCACCCATCCTTAGAACAGGAGTTTATCCAGCCGCGGCTCTGGAACTCTGGCCCAGCTACCGTAAGGACTATTCCCAGGGATGTGCCCAGCCCTGTCGCTCAGGGTGCTGACAACGGATCAAGTTGTTTTTCTGTACATAACATCCTTGGAGCCTGAGCTGTGCTGGGCTGTCTGGTAGTTGATGGGATTATACACCTGATCTAATTAAGTTTGTGTGTATAAATATGTGTGCTGTTCCAAATAAACTCAGTTCTGTTCTCCCCATCCTGTCTGATGCTTAGGGTGGACTGCTATAGTAACTCACTGTCCTTTTCAGGACAGTACATGCACTGAATCCCCTAAGCTACGGCTACTTATAGCGCCATAGCAGCATCCCCCTTCTCTCTACAATGCTGGTTCTGTCTTCTGAAGGGGTTAACCGCGGGTGTCTCTGCAGAAGGAAGCACAGCTTGGCAGGTGTACCTGGGCACAGGCCGTCCCATCACAGTGTCCAGTTGTGTGTGCAGTGTATTCTCAGTTGTGGGTGTTGGCTGATGCTGATACACGCTTTCCTCGTGTTGCTCAAATTACCCGATATTACCCGGTATA
Organism: Spea multiplicata; assembly: GCA_009364415.1. NCBI lineage: Eukaryota > Metazoa > Chordata > Amphibia > Anura > Pelobatidae > Spea > Spea multiplicata. Next base: position 13,832,422 of record VKOC01000003.1, on the reverse strand, counting down.
AACGCCATTTATTCTTGAACAGCGTGTTGGTGTTATGTTATTTTGGGATCTGAACTTAGTTGCTGAAAGTAAGGTAGTTATTATGATCTTAGAATTCTTAAGATTTTCTAATATTTTAAGGGAATTTCTTGATTGTTAGAAATTTATATTTTTTAGTCCAGATTCAATCTGAGATTTTGATTCAGGACACTACCTGAAAATTGGGTTGTAAAATGGCTTTGACTAAAATACTGGACACTGTATAAATGACATTGAAGGTCTGGAGGGTTAGGATGTTATGTACTTGCTTCTATTTTTACTGTTGGCAAAACCCCACCAATTCGTTATCACTAGTAGTGGCTGGATGAATTTATAGTTCAGACTTTGTGGGTTAATGTGAACAACAGTCAATCTGTGCATGAGATTAAATGTTTTAACTTTACAGTGGATTATCAAAGGGCCAAGCTAAATCAGATTTAACTATGCATTATTTAGGGCCAAACCAGACTTTTCTAATGCATAGTAAAATCAGTCAGTGTTTCATTTCATCATCACAACTTATCCCCAAAGTCACTTATATACAGATGGCCATTTCAGGAAGGGGGCAGAGGTGATTAACCCCTTCGTGACCATATGCACATACTGGTACATACGTTACATGAAAGGTAAGGCAACATGCGCCTTTGGACATACCAATACATCTGACAGATGATACAGCAGCACCACATCTGGCAGGTTCTCGCTTCAGGAGACTTCCAAGATAATCCTACGCTGTGGCAAACAGTCATGTCATCTGTTAGAGCTTATGCCCCTTATAGACCTTTATTGTCTATTATCTAAATAATAAAGTGAGCTAAGTGATGTCATTGTGACATCACTGGCATTAATAACATGTTCAAGAGGTCCCTAAGAGAACCCCTAACCATTATTTAAAAATATATATAAAATAATACAAAAAATACATAATAATAAAAAGAAAAAAACCCTTACAACCCATTGCCCTAACACAACCTCTAAACAGTATAACCCTCCTGCCCCTGTTCACAACCTCCAAACCCATTAAGCCAAAATTCTACGAATAATGGACACCTTATAGTATGTTCCCTATAAGTGCTGGGAAAGTATGGAAAATCTATATAAATTATGTATTTCTGAAATCAGGACACTTGAATTGATAAACTTGGAAGGGATTTTGCATAACTTTACCTAATTTTTTTTGATGATCAGAGGGATGTATAAAAAAATTAGGGTGTTTTTTCTTAAATTTCCGCTATTTTTAATCTAAAATTCCTCATCCTAATTTTTCAGATATATCTCTAACTAATGGTATCATAAAATAGAAGCGCTTCATATCTCTCCTTTAAAAAAAAAAACAATATATAGTTTACATGGGTACACTATTCACAGGCAAAGAGAATAATGGCAAAATTATTCTGCTGGGAAAGTATTTACGGTAAATTCTATATAATTGAGGTACTTGCAAAATCAGGAGACCTGCATTGTTACATTTTGAGTGTGTGTGTTCTGTGTGAAACTAATTAAACTAATTTAGTTAGGATTCAGAGAATATTTTCTATTTTTCTATTTTTACTAAGTAACTCATACTAAATGTTCAGCTAATCATGATGGGGATGAAAGAAAGTAAACACGCTGCTCTCTGCTAGTCGAGACATAAGAGGATGAGTAGCAAATGTTTACTTGGTAGTACTAAAGCTAACATCTCACACCTCGGTCTGGCCTGCTTATAATTCCAGTGATATTACATGTGGGACACTACAAAGGCTTTGAATGGGTCACCCAACCGTTTGAGCTACTGATCTAGCAACTGATAAGAAATGGAAAAAGAACAGAAAATTGTTGCACCATATAATTTTGTTTATAACTTTAGAATAGTTAACATTAACAAAACCTTTCTAAGCACAAGAAAGACTTTCTGAACGCCTTTGCCGATTAAGTAAATGTGTTGCGTACAAATACTTTCTACAGAGGCAATTAAAGCAAGTGAAGTACTGCCCTAGGACAGCTATTTGTAAAGTCTATGAATTATCAGTGATGTCACACCCATCAAGCTTATGGCCAACAATGTCCCCTAAAACTATCCCTTTTTTCCGGTGTAAAGTTTTAGTGAGTGTGTTCCACTGGCAGCGTAAGCTGTGCTATTTAAAGTTCTCCAGCACAAATATAGGATTAAATGGCCATTTAGTCCTAGGCTATTGAGTTGGTTTGGGTGATTATAATGTAGATTTATAAATATTATGTACAAAAGTTATAAACCCTGATTTCAACAGCCCTACCTGCAGTTTATTTTTTCTCCAGAAGTATTGAGTGGGTCAGAATTCAGAAAACCTACATGAAGGTTTTCCCTCATTGAGGTGATCCCTTCATCCTATCATACCTTATTATCTTACCTTATTATAATATTAAATTGGGACGAGAAATTAATCAGTTGATATTTATTTCTACAATTGGATGAGTCAATTGTATGATCTGTTCATGTGGTTAAGGGATACTCTAACCATTATGTGCAATTTAATGCATATGATAGCTCCCCATACATTTTTATGATGTCCCTTCTGCAAAAGCAGAACCCCCCCTTTCCATTTGCCCCACTTACCTTCCCTAACTATTTCCAATGTAAAAGATGTTTTTGGCCTTGTTGACTCAGCAACATTGTGGGCTGGGGTCTGTTTAGACACCCGTGTGCATATGTGGAAAGTGCTTTCCATGTTACAGCTCATCGTCTGTGAGAGCAAGCCTCAGGTTAGTGTCCACATAGCTCTTTTTGGGAGTCTGTCAGGGACACTGTACTTTTAATGTAGGGAATTGATGATTCTTTGCTCACAGTGAGCATCTCCACGATGAGCCAAAATACATAATTGCACCTCTCTTGTTGAGTCTTCTTTGAGTGACATCTACATGCATTTAGAGGTCCCTTAGTCAATGGTATTCCTTGGAGGGCAGATGGTCATATAAATATAGACTAACAGAGAGAGCTAGGTCAGCAGCTGCTAGCTGTCTTCATTCTCCAGAACAGTCTCTGATGTTACTGACACAGGGTATGTTGGCACAAACAGAATACAAGTAGAGAAGATAGTAGGCCCCTCTATACTACCGGGGACACCTTATTGCTCTGTGATTAATGTTTTGATCATCATCAGCAGAAGACTGTGAAAGTAACTGAATGCCAAGCATTTTTCACCACTGAAAGGATTCCAAGGACCCATCTATGACAATTCTCATAACAGGTTGGTTTGAACATATATGGGGCTGTTTAGTAGGTTGTTTACTAGATAATGCTTTTATTTCTTATATAATTAGGTAGTAGATGCTAAACTCATGTCATCAGGCTACAATGTAGAATATTAAACTGCAGGCAGTAATAAATAACTTGAAGAGTAGGATAAACAAGTCATGTCCACATAGCATTTGTCAATATTGTGCAATACTTGCTGTTTGCTTTACAAAGTGGAAGTTCAGGATAGATAGTCGCATAAAGTCAAGGCACAAGAAGACATAATAAAATGTTCTTGACATCCTAGTTACCACTTGTAACCTTTTGACCTTCATTTTGACTTTCTTTATTTTTTGAATAATTCATTTAAAAAATAATATATGTAAAAAAATGTGGAAGTGAGTAGATAAGTAATGGGTCATCTTTACAGAAAAACAAATAAAATAAACTGAGACACAAGACACAACAAACATGTGAATATATTATGTGTGATGCCTGCTTAAATGAGCTATTTTGTAAAAATATAAGCACGGTAGTATATACTAAGTGAATGTCCCAGTTCCTATGAGTCACACATGAATTCAATAGGAATGTTATCTCGAGGAAAAATTTTACAAAATGTGCAAAATGATCCTACTGTTTGACAGTTTCTGTGTGCGACTGGTGGGGGGTGTTTACTAGAAAAGCATGTTTTGTGATAAAGTAATAATGCAAACATCTGCACATCTTTGCTACTTTGATATCAAACAAACAGTATGGAGAAGATTTCTATGAGCAGTTCAGGATTTCTCACAAATTTCTTTCAGGGGAACCGTGTTTTGAAGATGACCGTCACTTACTCTAGTAAAGTAGCCAACGCTACATTCTTTGGGTTCCATCGACTACTCATGAAATGGAGAGGCAGCATCTACAAACTGCTCTACAGAGAGTTCTTTATGTTTATCAGCTTATACACTGCACTAAGCGTCATCTACAGGTATGAACCCTAGTTATAGTTCACAACTAGGTTTTTGGTGATCTAGTGGTCATGACCATTCGCATTAAACATTAAAGTGGATGCGTGGAGAGAGAGAAAGAACGAGAACACACCCATAGCCTAGGAAGCCAAAAGTCACATTAAAAACATACTGCCCCAGAAAATGTAAAAAAGTACCGTGCTGTTTTCTTTTTATAAACAGTTTTAGTTTATACATAATATAACAGTTCTAATTTTTGCATAACGTGTTTCCGGGCAGCTGCATGTTCCCCATTTGTATGTTTTCTAGCACTGTTATCTTAACTCAGCGTACTAGACAAACAGCCATATCTCTTCATCATACTTTCTGTGGTAAACAATACATTCCCCTAACCTTATCATCCATCTGGAAACTCTGAGAAAATTCATAACAAAAGTTATGGTGGGGTGATGGAAAACCCCTCCGCTTAAAATTAAAGTGGTAGCAGAGGCAAAATTGAACACTAATCTGCAGCCACCAGACTTGTTTTTCCCTCAGAAATCTTGTTGTGTTATCACCACTGTAAGGGAGTTAACAATGATCACTTTTTGCCACTATATCCACTTTATACATCGACCTCTTATAGCAAAGAGGTGCAAAAGTCAGATCACCAATCATGGACAGCTGTTTCATGCTTAATGGGACTCGTCAGCATGAGGTTGTGATACTGGTTTATTGCTTGAGGCTTGCTATAAGAAGCACACGTTACAAAACTAATGGAGGGGTAAAGGTGATGGAAAGACCCTCCACTTTAAATTAAGGGGGTAGCAAAAGCACTATTAAACACTAATCTACACCAGAAAAGCCAGAAGACTCTGCACGACGGGACATTAAAGGGTTAATATTTCTGTCTCAGGGTCAGCTAAGGTATGATAATGAAAACCTTGCCTCTAGGTTCTCAAGGAGTAGGATGTACCCTTAGGTAAGAAATGGAAAAAAATAAATCCAAAGCAACATTGGCTTAATAGAATAGTCAGTCAAGAAATAAGGCAGGAGAGAATGCAGCATAATTTATCAAATACAATGATGCTAACAACATTTGCTAAAGCATACCCAGAATGGCTAAAGTAGAAAATTAAAAATGGATAGGCGATAACAAAAATCCCCCCCATAAAAAATAATAGATTAATGATAAAAAAGGAAACTGTTGGCCCACTAAAATCTGAATTTAGTAAGTTGATTAGTAAAGATTATTAAAACCAGTGCCTGCCAGTTTTCAAATGAATGCTACCAAATGCTTGCAGCCAACATGCTAGTTGCTGGCACAGCACAAAGTAATAAAGCTGCTAAACAAACTTAAAAAAAAGAAAATGGTATTCATCTCTGGATACTTTGGCAACTTAGCCCAGAAATAGATCTTCAAGGATTCTTTCTTGCCTGACATGGTGTCAAAAACCGGTGTAAAGCTGGTACCAATATTAAAAAAAAAACTTTACAAATTAAGTGAGACAAAACCTCTAGTTTTTGGTCAACAAAATAACTCATGAAAAGTGACAAAATAAGGCATTTGACTGTGTTTGCACACAATGTGTCTTAGTCCTTGAAATAGTGTGCCTGAGTAGAGTAGAGTGCTTATTTACGCTCCCAGCCAAACTTTTTATTCGGACAGCACAACTGTTACAGAACTGTTACAGAAGAGCAGTTGTAAATCTTTTCTACACCATGCTGAGGTTAGGGATGAGCAAAACACATCAGCTCACATTTTGGCAGCACTTAGGATGATGCAGTGGATTGGTCTACAGGCAGGCACAGCAGTAAAAATGGAAATGGATGGGGCAGCAAACATGGTAAACGCAGTTAGAGATGGTGTATTTTACGGCATGTATAATACAGCTGGTGGTAAGGATGGATATTCCAACTGACGGGCAGTAAGGAGCAGGAGAAAGCAGGTCTTCCCCACCACCATCTATGTCAGGATGTAGTCACCCGCTGGAACTCCACCCTGGACATGATGGAACGGATCCTAGAGCAGCAGAGGACTCTTCACTCATGTCCTCTGAGCACAACATTGGGGTGTCCAGCCCAATGGGGAAAGGGAAATGGGCATTCATGAGGCAGATGGTGGCAGTCCTGAAGGCAGTCAGGGATGTGACCGAGAATTTAAGCCAGAGCACTGCAACTTTGGGCCAGGTAATCCCCTGCTTACCTATATTAAGAAATGCATAACTTCCTGAAACAATATTGGTGTTTCCAGGCAACAGATTACATGTGGAGGTTGAAAAGCTGATCAGTAGGCTAATAGAGAAGCTGACAGGTCGCATGCAATCCATCATCAACATCCCAGAGTACAAGATGGCAACATTCTGTGACCCAAGTGTTAAGGGCAAGTTGGCCTTTAAAAGTCATTTTAAAACTTGGAGGGACATGCTTGACAATCATTCAAAGCAAATGGTTGAAGGATGTTTGCTTACAATGTTATTCAGTGCCCTGCAGCACCAATTTCCTGATGAATGGGGATCTATCGTACACCTCAAACGGTTGTCTGCGCTATCAAGTAACAAGTAAGGGATCTCTGGCATGACATTCATACTAAGTTCTCCAGCTGGAAGCATTTAGGTAGTCTGGAGGATGTGTGTTTGCAGTCTGTTTAATTGGAAAAAAAAAAAGAAACACAAAAACTGTTACAAAACGTGCATTTATTTTATTTATGCTACAGATTCTTTCTTACAGATATTCAAAAACGTTACTTTGAAAAGCTGGCACTTTATTGTGACAGATACGCTGAACAAATCCCAGTAACATTTGTGCTAGGTGAGTACCGCTTACTTATGCAGTCATGCCACCTACCTGTTTGCTCCAAAAAGAAGCTCAGCTGCTTGAATCTTACATTGGCATCTGCACTAAGATGCCACAGTGGATTTGGACAGCTCAAGTCATTTGTTCCTAAACTCCGTAGGTTATTGTACCAACTGGAATATTTTCATTCAATGGATGGAACACTTTCTAATGTATCTAACTGATTTTAGTAATGCTTTGTCATGGATTTTTGTTTACAATACTACCGGTATATCTTATATTTTCAGCAGATAGTACATGAGTACTAGCGCCCCCTGTAAGCTGTGTTGAAGCCAATGTTATGTGCAGGCTTACTGTTTAACAAATAAGTGCAACATATACATTTTGCACAGAATTGGTTGCTAATAAGTAGCTACAAATGGCATTGTGTGAGTCCACTCACCCTAAGAAGCCTTCGGGATTCATACGATTTAAGATCTTCTGCGTTGCACCCCTCTGTAGCCATGCTTTTAAATGAACATGTGTCACAGTTTAACAACCGAATGGATCAAAAGAATTGTCTAGTGGTCTGTGGGACAAGAGCAACATATGAATGTATAAAAATGTGCTGAATAAAAAAAAATAAAATAAAAAAAAATAATACATTAGATGTACACTCATTGTATTAAATGGGTGAGAGAAATAAATCTGAATCAAACCAGCATAATGGTACAAGAGTTTTGCCTTGGTAAAGGCCACAAGTATCCTCTGTGTATAACACATGCAGGCCAACTCAGGGCCAGTAATGAGGGATGCTACGCTATTGTGGTGAACTCATATATCCAGGGAAATTCACATATAAAACCGAAAACACAAATGTGTAATTAACATAAAATATTCTATTTAATAACATTGTGAAACTAGATCAATACACAAGGTGGATGTGCCTTTCTTTTGAATTTAGATCAAATGTTATTGAGAATTACAAAATTCTTGTGATGCAGTTTTGATTAATAATAATAAATAATATATATTATAATATCCATATCCATTCATAATAGTACAAGACAAGTTATTAGATGTCTGGCAGCTCTGGTTAGTTTGTATGTGCTACAACTGCCGCAGGATGTCTTATCCATCTTTTCTATGACTATTTTTGTAAATTCAGAATTTGAAGGGTGAAAGGTAGGTATTTTTTTACATCTTATTTTGTGTTTTCTCAGCAATTTTATATATCGTGGAACATGTGGCATAGTGGTTTTATATATCGGATGAGTTGAAGGGGACTCTAATTTCTATGTGTTGTACAGGTTTTTATGTCACCCTAGTGGTAAACAGATGGTGGAACCAGTTTGTGAATCTCCCTTGGGCTGACAGACTTATGCTCCTAATCTCCAGCAACGTACATGGAAGAGATGAATATGGACGTCTCCTTCGGAGGACACTAATGCGTTATGTAAACCTCACATCCTTACTGATCTTCCGCTCAGTCAGCACTGCTGTTTATAAGAGATTCCCAACCATGGACCATGTTGTAGAAGCAGGTGAAACAACTTTAGTGGTTTCAAATCTTATATATGAATGTCATATAATTTAGGAAGAGTCTGGGTAACCTCCATCTGAAGGCCTCTAATAATATTATTACTGTACTAAATGTATAATATACATTGTTTTCCATTTTCCAATTTATGTAGGCTATTGGGGGAAACAGTTCTACAATGATACTGATCTTCACAATCAGTGTTAATATAGAGAGCACATGAAATATGTTTGCCGCCTATAGGCATTTTTAAACCTTTTTAGCACCCGCACTGTCTTCAGTATGTATTGTACTAGTAGCCATTGTAAGGGTTTAATACCCCTTACTCCAATTATGTTATAAAGAATTTCTTTCCTTACAGGATTTATGACTGCTGATGAAAGAAAAATATTTGATAACCTTAAATCTCCTCATCTGAAATATTGGGTGCCTGTCATTTGGTTTGGAAATTTGGCATCAAAAGCAAGGGCTGAAGGGAGAATTCGTGACAGCGTAGATCTACAATTAATGATGAATGTAAGTAGGAGGAAAATATCTACATGTTGATGGCTTTAGTATGACATAACAAGTTAATACTGCTCATTAATACATTTTATTTATAGAGCACCAACACATTTAGTAGCACTATTGCAATAACATTAAAATGAACATTATACACAATCATCATTTACACATGTTAAGACATTCTGGCACAAGAAGGTTCTGTTCTTGGTTACAGTCAATTTGGGGGTTGAAGGGTAGTGAGATATGAGCACGGGGAATGAGAAAGAAGGAAAGAGGCTGCTTGAATAAGGGCGATTTAATTGTAGCATCTATTTCAAGCTGAGGTTAGAGGGTTGGAGATCTGAAAGGTGTAAAGGGAACAGTTATTTTTCTCCTAACAGGTGAGTTTTTAACTAGGGTTGAAAGCTAGAATAAGTAGGTACGAATCTGACTGAATAAGGCATGGTTTCAGAAAATGGGTGCACTAAGGGTGGCATCCTAGAGATGAATATTTGAAGAAGTGAAAACAGTGAGGAGCAATGCATATTCATATTTAGGTTTTTCTTTTAAGGAGATGAACCAATATCGCTCCTGGTGTGGTCTTCTCTTTGGTTATGACTGGGTCGGTATTCCCCTAGTATACACACAGGTAAGGAAACATGAAAGTTCATATTTTATATTTTAGAACACTAAAACTTTAGAAAGTATTTTATTTTTAGAATTTAAACTAAAATGTGCCTTTTTGATGTCTCCAGGTAGTTACACTGGCTGTTTACACCTTTTTCTTTGCTTGTTTAATTGGACGCCAGTTCTTAGATCCAAAACAGTCATACCCAGGACATGACCTAGACCTGTACATTCCAGTTTTCACTCTGCTACAGTTCTTTTTCTATGCAGGGTGGCTTAAGGTAAGTAATAGCTGAATAATAGCTAAATACAAAATATCCTTATTTTACATTAGCTTAAGTTATGCCATGCATAATAGCCCCCATGTCCCTCCCATCAGCCCGCCAACATCCATCCCATCGTCCCAGCCATTGCTCCATCCATCACTCAGCCTTACCATCCTCCTATAAGCACATCCTATGAGAGCAGAGGTGAGCTAGTGGCACCTGGGTGTAGTATTTCTTCAGGGCTCCCTATTAGATGCTAACATGCAAACTCACTCCATCTCACCATCTTACACCATCTCACTCTAAGCAACTTGTTACCCTAAGGCAGACAGTGCAAGATCTTCAGCTTCAGTTAAGAATTACACCGTCTCCAGAATTCCTCTGATTCTCCTATGTCGAAAACTCCTCCTTATTTGGAAGAAGCAGCAGCTCTTGAACCTCAAGTCCCTCTGCCAGAAAGGGTTCTTAGGCCAACATGACATGTGTTACCTTTTCTCCTTGAAGCTGCAAACGTAAAGCAGTGATTTCATTATTATCTGGAGAACCTCAAACTTGGGCTCATCATTTGTTACATATTAACAGACCTATTTTAAACTCCTGGGAAACGTTCATCCAATAGATGGACAAATTATGTGGAGACGTCAGCCTTCAGCTCAAGCCTGCATGAAGGCTATTAATCAAGGACTTTGCAAAGTTGAGAAGTACATATCTGAATTTCAACGTTTGTCCGTTGAACCTACATGGAATGAGCATGCCCTGTTGTACCAGTTTCACTTAAGCCTTACTGAAAATCTAAAAGATGAGGTGACATTAAAAGGCATTATTCAACTCTCCCGGCAAATAGGGACGATTACGTGAAAGATGCTTGGAAAATGTCTCCCCCTTTTCTTCCCACTACTCCTACAATTCCTTTGTCCTCCTTCCCCTCTAAAGAAGAACCTATTCAAATAGGAAAATTGGACTCACCCCTGGTCCCTTGAGTCCTCAGAAGATTTTGCACTGCAGGTCTCAGACATTTCCTTAGATTGTGCCCTACAATACCTGCAAAGCGTAGAGGTAAGGAGCTACCTGATCCTATGTTTATTAGGGGAGACTCAAACTGCTCCACTAATTTACTAACTATCCATCTTCTATTGCAGTGGACAGAACAACTTATGCCCCTTCTTGCAATAATTGCTGTTTTATAAACATCTCTTTAAAAAAATATCCTTTCTATTCCTTTTCATCTGATGCCAAAGCCACTGTATCTTCAAACCATGCATGGCAGTCCTTTATGTTCTGGGCCAGAGACTAAAGAATCAATTCCTCTGCAGGTATAGATTGGATCCCTACATTATGAGACTCTGACTATTGATCTTGTCTGTTCAAATAGATTCCCTTTCATTCTGGGGATCTTATGACTCTGTCTTCACAATCCCGTGATCAATTGGTCTACCAGTACAATTTTATTCTCTTCTGATTTCTGCAGAGACCTGTCCTCACGTACGTGCTGTTGTCTCCTCCAACACAAGTGAGCCAAGATTGTTGTTAACCTTACTATTCCTCGTTGATACTGTGATTTTAAGGAAGTTTTTAAAAGAGGAATGGGAGAAGAATGGGAGTTTACATTCCCTATATTGATTATAGGGAACTTAACCCAAACCTTAGCCCAAACCCTGATAAACACCCCAAATCATTATTCCTCCTCCTCCAAATCTTACAGTATGCATTCTAGTAGGTAGAATCCTTGCATCCACCAAACCTGGATATGCCCTTCAGACTTCCGGATATTCCTTTCAGAGGATTGCCAGACCTGCCCTGTTAGTATGTGTGGTGTACCGCTTCGTGGCTGAGCGGTTCTTACTTCTAGACAATTCCATTTCACTATAATAGCAGTGGACCGGGGCAGATCTAGCAGGGCAGAAATTTTACAAACTGACTTGTGATAATGATCCTATGTACTTTTCAGTAAGACCCATTCTGCTACCAATGTTTGTGGGTGTGGCTAAAACACCTAAACTCAATAATTAGGAGAAGTGTCCACATACTTTATATTACAACTGCTTCAGTACAGCTCACCAGGGTACAAATGGAGGATACCCAGGGGAATGTTCTTGTTATTTCCGGCCATGCAGCAATGCACTGCAGGGTTGTCTCTTATCTTGTCTGCCATGCTGATGACACACGTGGGCATTCTCCTCTTTAGGGCAAAAGCTGCTCAATATTTTAAAGGGGAACACGTGCCCACTTCTAATTGATGGGTGTGAACCTTGTTCATCTTAAATACCCTCACTGTCCTTGTAGCCCTTGCCAATCCAAGAGGCTATTTAGTCTCTTGGTGTTATACCTTGATATTGCCTGGCCCCGAGTCCTGTGCTGGTTTCCTTTTTATTTTTGCTTTGTTGTTCCTGTGTATATATATATATATTATATATATATATATGAGACAGAGAGGAGGGTGTTGTTAAATGTTGCCCCATCTCATCTGCATCCACACCCAAATAACAGCTATCTTAAAAAACTTCACTATGATTTTAAGTAATCAGAGTAAACTTATTTTGCTTTGTTAACAATATTTCATTTTAACAGGTAGATATATAACAAACTAAAATTGCAAGATTGTCTCAAATGCACTTATTACAGGTTGCTGAACAACTAATTAACCCTTTTGGTGAAGATGATGATGATTTTGAAACTAACTGGTGCATAGACAGAAATTTCCAGGTTAGTGTTCTATTTATAGTATTTAATATAATTCATTCACAAAACTTTAATTTTAGAAAACTAAATTCCACTCAGTGCAATGATTGACTTTGTTGTCATTTTGAATACCCCTGTCCATTAAGATATTTACATAAAGAAAATATGTGAAATGTCTGCTCAGATATGGCTGTTTATTGAATCCTTTCTTGACTAGAGGCATGTGAAATAATAAAAAAAAAACATTGTTGGATGTGAACACAAGCTACTGGCCATTAAATGCCCAAATATATTAATAAATATGTCCAATAGTTCCAGTAAATTCATTTGTGTAATCGAGGAGTTGGATCTGTGTAATGGAGGTGTAGACGGTTATAAAGAAACATTAGACTGTAGGTTTGCATATAGCGGAATTTGTGAACATTATGCAGGACGCATCTTGGGACAGAGAAAACAACAACCCACTAAGACTAGGAGGTTTCCATTAAAACATTTGGACATTATGATAATTAAGGAAACAATGTCCACATCAGGACAATTCATGTAAAACATAAAAACAATCTTTATTATATTTCCACTTGTAATTTCTGTGTTAGAAGCGTGTGAACTAATTTTGCTCTTGTTTTTCCTCCCCGCAAAAAGAAATGTCAGAGAATAATAGCTAAATTACTTATCTTATTAGAGTCTGTAGGTTAACTTGTACTTCCCATTTAACCCTCATATCTGCAAATTTATATTGACCTAACCAACAATATGCTGTCCACTACCTGATAGATTGACTGTGTGGATGGAGAATGTGAGTTTGTCAAACCGAGAACACATGTATTAAATGTTTTATAAGACAAGTGCAACAATATTATCTATAACCAGATGGTTTTTTATCTAAGATTAGTTACATTAAGAAAGTTTAAAACGTGACTGTTATGTTACTGGAATTAAAGCCTTCATGTGGCTTAAATTACAGTTTAAACCGTCCATTATAGTGTAGAAGACTAAATCAGTAGGGGAGTAATACTCTCTCAATGTGGCTGCACCAAAATCTGCACTTGTAGTAGAACCATATAGCAAAACAAGGAATCTGCTTACAGCCAGCAGACACATACTGCTAATGCTATAGGTGCAATTTAAAAGCATTTGCATAACCATTGGGGATTTAGTCACACCATATAGCCATATATTGCCGAGCCCACCACTGCCTAATATTAACCCAATTTTGATGAGTCCTATTTAATCCTCGTACTGCTGCATTTTATCACATGGTGCTGAATCAGTCTTTAAGCCACTGAGACTCTCCTGCAATTTAGAGTCCTCTTTGGACACATTAATGAGGCACCTGTGTGGTGTTTAAACGAGAAGTCTTTGAGAGCGTCTACCTCCAGATTAGCACGTTTTAGAAATAATATCTTCAGTCTGACCAAGAGTCAGTGGCCAAGGTCACGTCACTAAATGTTCAAACTTACATGTACTGTGGTTAAAGTGTACATGTTCTATTTGTGCCTAGGTTTCTCTCATGGCAGTAGATGAAATGCACATGAACTTACCGAAGATGACTAAAGATATTTACTGGAATGAGTCTGATGCACGACCACCCTACACGTTGGCAGCAGCTGATTACTGTATTCCTTCATTTTTGGGATCAACTGTCCATATGGGGTAATATAACATGTGAAAATACCACCATTCCAGTTTTTGGTTTGAATTGAGTCTTCAGTGATATTGTGATGTGTATGACAATGGATGTTTGTGTCTGTTGCAGGCTTCCAGACTCTGTATTTCTACATGAGGATTGGCTGTTGGATGAGGAAAAGCACAGAAGACAAAATTCTGTTCTAAGAAGAGTGAAGAGGTTCTTAAGTGTTCACGAGCACCCTGACTCTCCTACTCGAAGAGCTTTCAGTCGTCAAGGAAGTGATACTTCTAATTTATTTTTTCCTGCTAATGAAACGGGTAATATTGGTAGCTACCATGAAGTGCCTCATAGGGGAAGGTCTCATTTAATTCATGTTAAAAGACATGAATCATCAGAAAAGAATCCTGTGCCCCATACCCCTAGAGGTGATTTGTCAACAATTCGGGAGGCTAGTAGATCTGATACATCAGAAAGACAATCATCCCATGACAGCAAAAATACACCTAGCTCACCTCTGCATGTCCCTGAAGTTGTGGTTACTACAACCGATGAGACCATACCAGTTCCAAAATATAATGAGCCTTTGCAGTCAAATCCACCCACAGTTACAAATAGTTCAACGAGCACAGTGGAACACCACACCACTAATGACATGGAAGATGACACAACTATTGTTAAACAGAATGTCTTAGAAGAAAGACAAACCAGTCTACAGGTGCCAACAGATGAGAGAAAGTCAGAGAGCTGTGAACAAGAGCAAGCGAAGATTTCTCATAGATGGAGTAAACCGGAATTTCCATCACACAGTCCTGTAGAAAGTGCAAAACCAATTGGGAAATCATTACAGGACATTCCGTATGCATTGTCTACTGAAAATAGAAAGTCTGCTGATGGGAAGGACTCTAAACCAGCACCTCTCCCTCCCCCTGAAGAGGAAATGTTTGAGTTAATAAAGCATATAGATGCCAAAGAAACCGACATCATCGATTATAGCGAAGAAAACAAAGAAGGCAATATATGAAAGGAATCGACAATAAAACAAGTATTGTGAAAGTACAATTATGCATCGCACAAGAAAGCACAATTATTCATTACTATTTTTCAATAATTGTATTTGTAACAAAAATGTGGATTGACTCGGATAAACTACACCTCATGTCACCAGCTTCACAGAACACAGCCTTCCAACGTCTGCACTTTTGGATAAAGCACTCTCAAACCAATATCTACAATATAATACTGATATAATAATGTCAGATACCTCAATAATATCAAATATTTCACGGACATTTACATTTGTTTCAGTAAAGCGTGGGCACCTGCATCGATTTTAACAAGTTGCAGTTCTATACCTGTCAACAGTCCTGGACAGGCTCTGGACAGGCCTACCGTTTGCTTGCTCGCCCATCATTTTTATCATATTTTAATCTTTTGAAAATGTAAATCAGCTACTGTTTTTTTTTCATTAATTTTACTGCTACTTGTTTTAGCAGGATTATGGTGAGTTATATGTTTACATATAAAAAACAGATCTAGATTTTTATTGCAGATTTGTTATCTTTTTTTAATTCAGTACTATGAATACGCAATGTAAATGTGACTTCCAAAAGTAAATGACCACACTCTTACCTTATTTTTGCAGATGTTTAGGTGGCAGAATTGAAAATAAGTATTTTTACTTGTCTGCTACATTTTCTTACCTATTACAGTCAAGTAGATTCATGGAAATTTTGATAAAGAACTTAATAAAAATACACAAGTCTTCTGTCAGAATAGGAAAGTATCCATGGGTCTGTCCTATACAACATACAAAAGCAATAGTATTTATTCAGTTACTCTTGGAAAAAATGGCTGATGAACCTTTAATAAGCAAGAACATTTTTTGTGAAGCAACAAGTGTACGAATATTAATGTCAATTTATTTGTAGAAACAATAAATTTACAATACAATCAATAAAAAAATACCTTAAAGGCCACTATGACAAGAAACTCTAGAGAAATGGACCCAATATACATTTAAGGCTATACTCATCATAGGTACCCTAAAGAAAATGCCAATTTTTAGGGATATATGAAATGGTTCATGTTGAAGAGCCTGTACAATTTTATGCACATGGAGACAAGTTTAGGCTCAGTACAAACTTAATATTGGAAGTTCTTAAATATTATACTGGGATGTTATGGTGTTCTGTATGAAAAGGAAAACATCGGTGCAGTTGAGCACAACTTCCCAGGGTTGACCTAGTCCTAGGGTGGTGGGTCGAGGGGCGCAGCCCCTCTGGTGCAAAACTAAGGGCAGATTTGGAGCGACCAGACTCCCAGGTGTTCCATTCCTTAGTGGGCTGGTTGGGGAGATCAAACAGGCCAATTTTATACAAAACGGCATCACAGGAGTGGTTCCAATTCTAAATTTAAAATCAAGCAAATTTGTGTACAAACATTTGTTTCAGATTTGGGATTATGTGATGAATTTAGCCGCTATGATACAATTATCTAATGTACAAAGTATAATGCACTATATAGTTCAGTGTCCAGGATTCAAAGATTTCTTTTGCAAGATTTGGCAAATCCAACTCTGTCATGTTCACGGTCAAACACACTGTAAAACTTGGACATAAAAATGTCTCCTAGAATCCAAAGAGGTCCAGTTTTTGTAGAAATATCTATGGCTTGAAACCCCGTCAAGCACAAATGAGATTTGTTTGATGTTTCCTGCAATAAGTAAAATCCACATATTATTATTTACACAACAGTAGATGGCCTGGGTGCCTACTTGTAGTAGTGTTCCCTTTGTACTTTTGGAGTTACCCCCGGTACAATGTAATTTGCATTTTGAGATCCGTGACATATCTATGGTCAGTGTTTTAGCTATTTCCCTACCCTTCTCTCCAACCCGCTAATACATTAACTTTACTTTGTATAAGATCCTCATACAATTTAAATTCCTCTTTTCAGTTTCCCCAGGTTTGAGACAACTTATGAGCATTTATATTTACTCTCCTTGGTGGTTTCAGTGCACTTTCTATGATTTAAGTCAATAGTGAAATAAGTTACAGACAATGTTTTCTGTATTGGAAACCCGCAAGCACCCCAAAAAAAGAGACAATGATGTCTTTGTAGATAGCCATGGGTTTCATGTTCCAGTGAACATAGGGTCATTTAAAATATTCAATACTTGCCCTGTCATTTTTCTTCTGATTAATTTCTTAATCATTATGCTTTGACATTTACATTTCAATAAATGAAATATATTAAGGAAATTTAGATTGTGATTTAATACTCTGCAGATAGTATGTCAGCTGTCAACAAGGGATGTAAATTAACCCTTTGGGATACTTAGATCTGACAACTGGGTGAGCCTATACTTAGTAGATCAAAGAATAACTTCTAATATATAGCTAAAACATGGTGTTCCTATTAGATTGGTACATACCTTGATTACATACTGGTCAGATGTTAATGTGTAGTCTCGATGGCCTATGGTGAATGTTACACTTGGGAGGGTGGAAGCCAGTGAGCAGTCTATAATATACTACAATATAAAACAATGTTTCCAGTTATTGAAAAGACGGGTATTATAATATAGAATACAAAAATACAGAAATTCCTAATTTTTTTTATTTCAACATACATAATACATAGACAATACAGCTTATAGCATGTAACTGGGTGTCCCTTCTGGCTGACGTGCTGTTGGAGCAAATGGATATTTTATTAGACAGGACCCTAAACCTGGGAGATAAGAAAAACATGACTCGGACTAGACTATTGTTGTCCAACTGGTAGTGTGAATGCTGGAAGCTCCTTTCCAGGATAAATGGAATCCCCACTTACCTCTCCAAATAATGTAGATGTTGCACCCAGGATCTCCTGAAGCTGTTTTATATTAGGACTGGGGCCAGTAATCAGTGATGTGCCTGAGTCAATAATGGCCTCACAGCCCTTCTGGCAAAATATTGGTTTTCCCTGGACTTTGACACTGTATGAAAAGTGTTAATTAGGATGGTCACATCACTGATATATAACATTATAAATATATATAAACACAATACAACAAAGCTGTCCATAATGGTTTACAAAGCTTTTAAAGCATCAATAATAAAGTATTACACTAGTCTCTACTGCAGGTACAGTCTTCATATATTATAAGAAATTAACTGCACAACACAATAGTTGAATTGTTCATTAAAAATATATTAATATATTTTTGTTAATATTATTGTAGCTGGTATTGAAAATTTCTTGTGTGTCTACATAATCCACAAAACCTGTTTTTAATGGAAATAAATCAGATTTTGATTATACTGTTTATACCAATGGAATTTCATCATACACATCTTATTCAAGAATTTTGTTCTTATACACCTTGTTCAGGTTGTTTGTGTAACATAGTAAAAATAAAAAACATCAATCAAGTTGCAGCCCCCTAAGTAAAATACTATATTACTATGATGATACTTACTTCTCCAGCCTAATTTGCCAGTATCCTTTCTCTGTGATGGGGACCCAGTGGATTGGACCTTTATATAATGACTTGTCTATTCCTCCCAGTATCAATTGTCCCCCATAATTGGTATTCAAATCCCTAAAAAACAACACAGCTGTTCACTCACAACAAAAAGAGTCCAAAATCCCATAGGTAGGAAAAACTAATGGAACTGTATTAATAAATGTTGCTTCCACAATTACTATTATTGTATTAATTCCAGTAGTTATTGCATTTATTAACTAACCCTTTCAACTGTAAAAATAAATGCTACTATTTAAATAATATACCTTAATTCAAAGAATCGTGGCATTTATCTACTAGTATAAATGGTGATTTCTGTCACAGTACTTGTTAGTATATGTTAAGTTTAATAAAGAAATGTTAAATACCGACCTGTTCAAATGAAAAGAAAATAGTGGTTTCTCTACAAGTTTTTGCTGCAATATCTGGTCAAATACCGGGATAGCACCAGCAACAGCTAGTGAGGGGTATCCCAGGCCTAGCACTCCATCGAACTGAGCAAGAACAAATGTCCTGCCAGGCTCCATCACAGATTGTCCAAAGTCTTGACCTATGATGGACATGTTACTGATCTGTGTAGGAACACAATCCAAAAACAATGAATCACTGGACTTAATGTGGTAAATGAGATGCTAAAAAAATCCATACTTATTTGCATCAAAAACCTACCATTATATTTGTATAACTATATGCCTGGCATAACTGGTTTTGAGGTGTTTTCTGTTAGATGCATGAAAGAAATCTCTCTCTGAATTAGTGTTGTCCAGTTCTTTAGTGGGTTGGACTACATACCATTAGGAAGTATAGATTGGTGGCCAGATAAATTATGACATCAGCAGAAACTACTGGGGACTGGGATCGAAAAGGACCATATTCAACTTTTAGGCATCCAAATGGGCCATAGTGTTCTAAACTAAAGGGTCTTTTTATCCTTTAGTAATCTCCCTCCCCAACAATTATGTTCCAGTAAAATATGATTTTTGGTAGTTCAAGATAATTCATTAGTAAGAGAGATCCAATAGTCAAGCGGTGGAATGGTGACTTCTTAAAGACTAATAACCAGTTTTGGTTTCCCCATCTACAGCTAATAGTATTATCAATTCCATCTGCACGGTTCAATTTGAGAGAAAAAAATATTACAAAAAAACTTATATTTTACAACCCCTATAATAAGGACAAAGATTAATATAGCAGCCAGGTTATGAAGCAGATCATAATATGACATCACAAGGTAATAAAGTGTGTCATACCTGCAGTGTGTCTTTACCTGTTATACCGACAAGCTGTCCTGTGCCATAATGGATAGAGAATGGTTTCCCCCCATGCTCATAGGATAAAGACTCATATGATTTAAATCTCCCATGTACCTCTACAAAAAAAAATAGATAGCCTTCAATGAAAGCAGTGGAAAAACAAAGCAAAAAGCAAAGCAATTTTGCTGTCAATTAAACTTTTATATTACAATGTTTTCTGTTATAATATTATGGTGCCATGTAAAATAGTAGGCTGTTGAAAAAAGATATAAAATTAGCGTTGTCATTTAGACAACCAATGCTAATTCATGCGACGTGAGCACTCAGATACAAGTTTTAAAGAAATGTTTTTCAAGTCATGAAATGCCCCTTGGGGCAGAGCTGATGGGCTAAAACCGGTTTTCTGTTATTGCTTCTAAATAACTTGCAGTCTGATGCATTGCAGACTGCTTAATAGTATAGAGAAAAATATAATTGTTTAACCTTAACAGACCTCGAGAGAGCCATTGAGGCCAACGGCTACCGTATATCATCAGGTTGTTTTTCCTTTAGCAGTGATTTCACAGCACGCTCATCTGGGTTTCCCTTTAAAGGTTTTACGGATGATGTTACAAAAACATATTATACAAAGAGTAATAATAAAAAAAAAACTTTTTGATGGCTTACGGCATGCTTCACTGATACAATACGATGATGGAACCCAGAAATTGGAGGAGCCGGTATCAAACACCACAGTGAAATTCTGAGGTGGTGTTCCAACACTGATCTCACCATAGTACTGAGCCTGCAATGAGATTCCAAGTTATTTATCACTATATGTCCAAATCATCAGGAAGACAGAGTCGTTTTCAGGTTGTACACATCTTCTTGAGTCGCCTTATTAAAGGGACTCTCCAGTGTCACAGTCCGCCTCCTGAACAAATAATGCATATTAAAGTAATTTGCTAGGACTACTATACATACATCAGTAAAGCTAAAAGAAATCACATTTAGGAGAATCTGCAGCACATTTCCTCATCCATCCAATGTTGTGTGCCATTGATTGGCCACTGTGTGACCTCCTCTACACTTTATCGAGGTTGATGTAGGTTGATTCTCCAGGTTTGAGACAACTTATTAGCATTTATATTTACTCTCCTTGGTGATTTCAGTGCACTTTGATTTTAGTCAATAGTGAAATGATCTACTGACAATGTTTTCTGTTGTGGCTCAGTGTAGTACTTTGAGCCCAGACAGTACAGTGCTGGGTAGGCCTCAGTATCTGTGCTGTACTTTACAGTTTGCAGTATTAAGTGCAGTTAACAGATCAGTTTATCATTTACTACTGCTGCCTTGTTTAGATATCACATAATCCACAAACTTCTGTACCCTCATTGATGATGAAACCAACTCATTTATTGAAGATAACTTTGATTCACAACCACCAAGCTGACCTCCTTGTGTCCAAGCATGTTCAAAGTGTCTGAGGTGTGCTGCAGCTCCCCCTACAGGTTGATTGCATATATTGCAACAGGCGGTTTGCCCGCTCTAGAATCTCGCTGTAGCAACGCATGTCCTTCACAAAACAAAACATGGCACATGGCGTTAACTTGTAATAATTATTAACCAGCCTTATGTACCTAGATTATGTTTTAAAGACAAGCAGTAGCAGCAATGCCTGTATGAGGCAAAAAATAACTCCATACCACTCCTCAATTATCTATAATGTGAAAGTTATGTACAAAAAAGGTTAAAAACATGAGCGTATAAGTAGTATCTTGGAATGGGGAGAAGTTGACTGATGAAGAATGTATTTTTAATTAAACAAAACCTTGGTATGTGACTGGAACATGCCCTACTTAATTCATATGAACATGAACTGATATTAGGGGGGGCCAGGAATGTGTAAATGACGAAATATCACCACTTCGATTCCTCATACTATATCTGCGTCGGAGAGCAGAAATGTAAAGTTATTAATAGATTCAACAACCCTTAAACCTAAAATAGAGAGTGAAACATTCCTTGTACAGATATCACACAAAGGCGACAGGCTCTGATGTTACACAAAGCAGACACTGCTGTCAAGTTGGGTCTCTTTAATAGGAAACCACAATTTAGTAGGATGACTATTGGGTTGTAGTTCAAATAGCTGGCTACGGTGATATTCAGTGTTTCCAAATGCAGATAGATCTTCTAAAGAAAATGCCGCTAATTCCACGTGTACATTTCATTATGCCGGAAGCGAGATATTTGGCACTTTTTGCATCACCGCATGGAATCTGGGACATCGCCGCACAGATAATTGAAATATAATTCTCATGACTAGTGTTGTCAAATACTTACGTTTCAAGACTTGCCTCCCAGACTCCATGATTTTGCCTCCCAGACTCCTGATTTTGCCTTCATGAAACCACCATAGAGCTGTAAACTTACAACGGCGCTGAATCTGCAAAGCTTCTGATCCCAGAAATCATTGAACAGTCGCTTTCCAAAAACAGTTAGCCATTATAATGCCTTTAGAGCTTTCAATTGTCGGTGTTACTAGACTGGGGATGACTAAGTTGCCTGGAACTTAAAGGCCAATGGCTGCCAAATGACATACATGTAGCCTCTGCCTTGATATGCATGGTCGCATGCGTGCAGCTGTGCACATCCAGCCAACAGATTTGGAGCAGCAGTAAGAGTCAGTATGTATGTACGCTACTGGCCAATGGCCACTGAGCATTTGCCCCTTGGGACAGATGACTAGTCCAGGGCATAGTGTATTAATAAACAGACTTGCTAATCAAATCCAATTTCATGGCAGGTAACTGTAGGGTGTATCCTTCTAGTGCCCTATTGGCACCAATAACTTTTTTATTGTAGATTTTATTGGTCTCCAGCAGTGCTAGAGGCTTCGTTCTATGTATAGGGACTCTCTGTTTCATCCTATGTAATGAAAACATCATATATCATATATCATAAATAACTTCCCTGTATAATACTTACATTCATGTAATCAAAAAGATATTCTGAAGTTGATCCAGCAACGAGTGACAGCGATGATGGAAAACACTCTCCATACTTTCGGGCAAAGTTACGGGGTTGGTGATGCAACCAAAATTCCTCTAATTCACCCTTTTGTCGCAGTTGATTCCGAACTGACTTAACTTTCACCAGAGAAATTCTAAAAAAAATTGGTTACAAGGTCTAGTAGTGTTTCCAGAATACATTCTGTTATACAAATTGCATTGGTCTTCTCTACCACCTTGTCATCGATCCAGTCCAGGGGTAAGCCAGAAAAAAATAACTCCAAAGTGCATTTAACATGAATAATGCGTTGGGAAGAAAGCTGAAGGTTATTAGTTGACCAACAGCAATAAGTCAATAGAAGGCTTGTTTCAAGAGACATTAAAGATTTAGATGTGGAAGTTTGGAATAACACTGTCTTTGTTATTCAGTAGAAGCTAAAAAATCATAGAAGAACATATGCTCTGGACCGTTATTGGAACATTTTATCACAACTTTAAAAAGAATGCAACAGCTAGATTTAAACTACGTCTCCACTTTCTTTCCCTATGATTGTTCCTTAGTTGGATAACTCACAATATTATTTATGATTGCTATGTATTTATGCTCTAAATAAGTTATTGGATAGCATTGGTACTAGGTTCCCAAAAGATCTAGGACTGTGACTGTCCTGGAAATAGGTTTTTGTGAAATCTGTGGATCTTCATTGCCCCAGCTGTAAGATTGATGATTTTAGTCATGTGGAATATGTTAATTCTTTCCATGTTTACCAAACATATAAATACCTTTTCACAAAAAAAATAATTGAGGTAGGAAAATACTTTTTTTAAATTTTTCCCAGATAATGATGAGGTAGGAGGCACCAAGTAGTATAACTGCATGTGTGTCTCAGGTGAGCTACTTTTCCTACAACTCCAAGTATGCAGCACCAGCTGAGTGAGAGTAACCAGTGGAAGACGGAAAGTGGGATCTTACTGGGCAAGCAACCAGACATTGGGATTTCAATGTCTAAACTTGGGCAATGTTGTAAATGTAGGATGTATTCCCTGGATTTGCAATTAGATGATCTCTGCCCATGAAATCTAATTGGAGTAATGATTCTGAAGTCTATGATTAATATTCTATATGGATTGGTCATTAAATTATTGCGATATGGTACATTACAGGTTTCATGCTCCTTCTTATTGATTTTGTTCTATCCCAACCTTATTCATCATATGCAATTCTGTAAAGATGAAACATTTCTCCTTACCTTGTAAGTGCAACAATGTAATGGGCATAAGAGGAAATCACGAATGCCACCAGTAGCTTCATTATGTCTAGAAGGTCTGTTTTGACATGTTTACTCTTCTCTTTGCTTTTGTATATTTTCTCAGGTCATGGTGTGCTTATTATCAGGTCAGCCAATGATAGTAGGTCACTGGTCTGGCTGGGATACATGCAGTTTTCTCAGAATCCCAAGAACTGATAACACCAAGCGTGTATAGGTTTCATATATGGATTCATTGACCTAAACTAATCCCCTTGATAGAGTCATTTTAATTGTTGTGAACATTTTGGGGAGCCTCCCAAGCTCAAAAACAAAGTAAATCAATGGTTATTTAGGTCTAATTAATACCGGTAATACCATAGTAGCTATTGGGGATTATTGTATTGAAAGCCAAAAAACCCAAAACTTTAATTAACTTTGAATTCCATTGGAAAGCCACTTAACTGAATTATTTTGAGATATATTGTGCATTCCCCTTGGTGGAATACAACAAATAAAGTGTTGTGAATATGGAATATGACATTGTTGCTGGGTCATTTAAGTGTGTTTGTTACTGCTTCCTGGGCTGACTGTTGGCTAAAGTAGTGATATTTAAGGTGCTCTTTTTATTTACAGACATCCAGGGCACAAAAAGTATTCACAGATACCCTTCCAATGTCACTCGACATCCAAAGAGTATGTAAAAATGTGCGTGGTGCCTATATCACAGAGTAGGTGAAATAATGCAAAATAAATCACACTCACGCTTTAGTATTTTGATCATTTTGGGAGTCGTACATGGCTCTTTTGGAACCGATCCAGAAGTTCCACAGATTACAAAAAAAGATATATGTTCTAAACAACAGTATATAACAACAAAGTATATTCTTCTGAAAAGTATTATTCACCATGTAGTGGTGTGTGTAAAGGCGAATAACTAATAAGAACAATATAAGCACCTCATATATAACTATGCTTCAAAAGACTATGTTTAGGGATGTTATCTTTGTTTTCATTATTATTGTTGATACTTATTATTGGCAAAAATGTTCAACACTGGCAGAGCTGTGGAGGATTTATGTAAAACCCAGGTCCCGTTCAGAGGTTTCTAGAACCCTAGATGAACCATGTTTGTGGCCCCCATCTCCTGCATGTTTGCTAGCACTGGAAATAACGTCATGCTGTCACCCTCTAAAAGCTCAGCGCCCACAGCTAGTCACCTACTTTGCCTCTATGACAGGGCCATGTCTGGTAAAATCGTTCCTCCTCTGTGTCCTTGGTAAAGTGTTTGGATTTATTCATCATGTGAATAGTTGTTTGTCAATTTCTCAATTTTTAAGTTAGAAAAAACTACAAACGAAAATGTTATAACGGGGCATTCTGACCTTTACAATATCAGGTTGGATAATGATTAAAGGAACCTGTTTTAATCTAGTTTTCAGTTAGTGAAACGCCCTTATTGGTCAAATATCAAGATGAGTAAGAAACTCACAAAATGAATAAAATGTAATTTTCTGTACACATTAACTAAAAGGTAAAAATAGAATTGGAATACACATATTGGCACTAGGAGTGCATCCCTGCCTTAAAATGAAGTAGCTTAGAACTATATAACACCACATTACCTAACACTGTAGTAGTAGCATTCACAGCCCATTGAAATGCATTATAATAGAGTGAACCAGCACTTGAACTAAAACTTAGGTGTAAGAGTGCACGATAACTTCGGTCGGACAGTGTGAGAATGCCAATGGTATGTTTGACCAGGCAACAACCAGCTTTGTCCATCCCTGATGAAGATGGCTGCCCTGTAAAACATATGTCCTGGACACCCAGCCTTACATGAGTTCTTGGGTCATATTGTGTTGTAGGTAAACACAAAGGGACATTTGGCATGTCAAATATCTGACCGTTGACAGATACACAAGTCATTAGCCTGCATGTGGTCCATGATGGCTGTTAGTCCCCTAGACCTACAACACAGGAACATAGAGTTTGTGATACCACTAACATGATCCCCCCACAAAGTTCAGGACTGCAGTTCCAGTCCTCGAGAATGGCTTGACATATACAGCAGCAATGCTTAAGCAAGAGGCTTTGTGACATATTCCTACTCGTACCTTCAATCTAGCCAGGGGTAGGCAGGAAGACATTTAGGATTTGCACCAGACTGTGAGGCAAATGTTTAGGGCCAGGAAATAGTCTGTCACACTTTTCTATTCTATGGAGCATACTTGTCATTCTGGTACCTTTATGAGACAGTTTCATGAGCCGTACAATAACATTAGGCCTAGCAAAAGATCTCCACAGTACAGATTTTCCCATCACATAATGCACAGATGTGTTCCAGGCAACGCAAGTCATTCAGGTACATGGTGATACAACAGACCCGGATCTGTGGTCTTTCAGCTTTCTTTGTTTATTTCACAAATCTGACAGATTCTAGCTGCGGTACAACATGAACATAAAATAAATATTAAAAGGAAAATATGAAATGAATCATTCCCCAGATTTCTGTGAAAGACATTATATACATTGATTTGAACCCCTTAGTGCGAACTTCAGTATTTATGCAAGTCAGTCTAGAGTACAATTGAATTAGGCTGCTACTATTCAACAAAGTTATTTTAAAAAATGACAGGTATTATAAACAGCATTTCATTACGTAAGATTTTTTTTTTGTTGGTCTGTTAAAAGTTGGAATGTTTAGTTAAGAATGATCCAAGTTTAAAAATTCTGCCTTTTCTAGATTACTTTATCAGGATGTAGATATCTTAATAAATAAGAATGCGCATAACACTTTTTGTTCCATTTTTTTTTTAACTGCCTAGAACAGTATACTGCGCGGAAAAACTGGATCTCAGATGTTAATTTAGCATTCACTGTTGATATAAAAGCGTAGACTTTGGAGACAACAGAGGAACGTTCTTTAAACCTACTCCTGTCCTTCCCATCACCAGACGCTCCTTCAGTTATCAGTAACATTTCACAACTCTTGAGATTAATCGCAGTTGCCACGTAAACAGCATATTGTAATGGGACGACAGAAATGCCACTCCTAACAGACTCCAAAACATAGTACGAGAGGAATATGAGAACGCTCAGAGCATGAAGTTTCTGGAAAATAGTGAAGATGGGTAACACAATCAGGTCGATTATTGCTTTTATTCCGTCTAATAGCTGCCAGAAGTACCTTTTAGGGGATTTGGAAGAAATGCCTATTGATAAGATGGTGGACTTGAGCAGTATGCAGCTGAGAAGATTTCCACTGCGGGTATGTGCTTTTACCGAGCTTGTTAAGCTGTATCTCAGTGACAACAATTTAAACACTCTTCCTCCCGAGCTGGAGCTGCTGCAGAAACTTCAGATTCTGGCTTTGGATTTCAACAACTTCAAAGTCCTACCACAGGTTGTGTGTAGCTTAAAGCAACTTTACATCCTATATTTGGGAAACAACAGACTAAGGGACCTTCCACCAGAACTAAGTTACCTCAAGAACTTGCAGACTCTTTGGATTGAGTGCAATTATTTGACACAATTGCCCACTGTTGTTTGTGAACTGAGCCTTCTCAAGACCCTTCATGCTGGTTGCAACCCTATCCGCCAATTGCCCAACGAGCTGAAGAACCTGAAAGAATTACGCAGTATCTGGTTGTCAGGAACTCTTTTGACCGAATTTCCACGGGTCTTGCTAGATATGCCTTTCTTGGAAGTTATCGACGTTGACAGAAATGGCATTAGGTTTTTCCCAAGCCTGGTTCACCTGTCTAATTTGAAGCTTGTCATCTATGACCACAACCCATGTCGAAACGCTCCAAAAGTGGCAAAGGAAGTAAGGCGGGTAGGAAGATGGTCTGAGGAGACTCCAGAACCCAAGAAAAGATTTGAGGTAGAAACAGAACTTGAAAAGGCTGTGGACAACAAGGAGACCCAAAATTCTGCCCCAGTGGAAACTACTGAAAACAAAGAAAACCCATTGGATATAACCATAGCAGTGAGTTAAAGTAATTGATTCTTGGGAAGGATTTTTTTTTTACATTTGTTTTTTTGCAAAACCTTATATATATATATAAATACAGATCTATATTTCAAAAATGTAGAATAAAATTGGACATTATTTCACATAATGAAATATGTTTATGCTTCATTGCCATCCACAACACAAATGGCTTTCTTCATGCTTCCAATATATGGACTGTAACTAGGAAACATCCATACCTCTTAGTGTTGGGACTGGAGAGAAACTTAGGAGCCAAGGCAAAAGGAAATCAATCAGTAAAGAAACAATTGATGTTTGGCATACTTTCTCTGCGTTATTCTAGCCATTCACTATTTTTGCTACATGACCCTTGCTCAATGCTTGGATTATTATTTGTGATTGTTCACCCATCAGATTCATGACACATCTGAAGATTTGGGTTTGAATGCGCAAGGCAAGGTAACGCTATAACCAATATATGTATTTTGAACACTTGATCAGTTCGGATACACACAAATTTTCCATAGTATTCCAAGGGCCATGCGTTTAAAGTGCAAAATATGGAACATGAACAGGAATACCGGATTTCATGGGGAATTCACATTGTTTTCCTAGAAATGCTCTTGATTAGATATATAATCTAATCAGATTGCTAATTTATGTAAATTGTGTCGGTCACATATTTGTGGATTTACATACATTAGTAAAAGTTGAATTGTTACAAACAGCCTTTGCAAAGACATAGAAATTGCTGGTTTAAAATAGCTGTACAGCAAAAAAAACTGTTACATCAGTAAAATGTTTTATTTCTTTAGGGAGGCACAGTCCCTACTGTTTTAATGGCTCTTATGAGTAGTGATGTTAATTTAAGGTAGTTCATGTATCTTATAAGCAATGTGTTGTACTATTCTGTGCCCGTAATATGTACATATATATATTAACTCAAAAATAAGCTCAGTGCTTACGCATACACCAAACCTTGCGCAATGGAAGTGTTTTTTATTCCAATAAATTAATAACATGCCCAAATCGCACAATGGAGTTGTCTCTTATTTCTCCATTCACTTTGTGCGTGTCTGTTACACGAATGTGTAATTTTTCCTTAATGCAAAAAGCAGACAAATCAATTTATATATATATATATAAACAACCAGAGCGTGAAATGAATCTTTCCATTCCTACGGAGCCTCTATTTAGAGTTAGACATTACAATATTCATAGCGTTACACACTAGAGAGTTGTCCATCTCTCTAGCGTGTTATGAAATAAACCTCTCCACGCTAGAGAGATTTCCTATCATGTTGGGATGTAGCAAATAAACTACATTGCATAGCAAAGCAGGAGTCAGAGACATAACACAATAGACTGTACATTATATTCATGGGGTAATCAGGTAGTCTATGGTTTCCGTAAAGCAACATTAAGAATTACTGCCATTTGTGCATTAATAAAAATTGTGAATTGAGTATATGTGGTCAGGGAAGTATGGTGGGTTACTTGTGGCTTTGTTTTATTGGCAGTTCATAAAGAACAGACAGTGTGAACCTCATGTTGGGAGTGTTACTAATCCCCCATTTAGAAGCAGCAAAACTGTGATAATTCACATAATCAAACATATCTTGCTGTAAACTAGATGTTGAGAATGATTGAGTTTAAGGAGTGGACACAAAATCAATTCCCAGTAAACAAATCGGTACCGATTCTCCAAAGAATTCTTCCTTGAGTTTCAAAAGGACATCACAGATTCCTTTATGGTGGCCTTAAAAATTGTTAGCCGGGTTTAATGATCCTCATGTTTAATTTTAATCTAATTTGTCAAAATTCCAACAGTTGTTGAGGGGGGGAACCTCTGTACATTTAAAAGATAAGTTCTACTACAGCCCCCAAAAGAAACCCTTTGTAATTACAAGATAAAGTACGGTATGTACAATTCCCCCACCTACTGGCAACCAGATGTAACTGTAAGTTATTTGTTTCTACCATTATCCAATGGACTTTTCACGCTCCTGTTTCCAGATTCTGGCACCAAACTCAACACCAGTGCTATATCAATGCTTCTCAGCAGCTTGCAATCTAATTAGGAAATTTAGCACAGTGTGCACACAGATATACATAATTTGGATTGCATTAGTCTTTAAAATACATACACAGTTATCATTAGTGTCATAGTAAATTGAATAAACTGAATAACTTGAATTGAGGAAGATACCGGACCACATCTTACTTCTCTGAACTGATCACAACAAACCCTAAATGAGGAATATTTATATACAGCCTCTGTAGTGTCCTTACACACTCTAATCCGTGACATTAAATTGAGCGCCAGGAACACAAGCAGTGATCCAATTGGTGTAAAATGTAATACATAGGATCAAAACCTGTTGACAATTCCATCTGCTGTATAGTATGGGGGATGCAAAAGGGTAGATCAGAAGTTGTTTGCAGACTATCCAACATGCTCGGCTGAATTATATAACTATTTTGACTATAGGTAAACCGAGACCTGCATCCCTTCCAAGAATATATGACAAAAGTTACATTCACTTGCAATTGGCAAAACAGCCTTGTACAAATATAAAAATAAACAGTACTGATGAAAAAGAAATTTTATTTCAGTGCTCATAATGGAAAGCTTAGATACAACAACTGCATCTAAAGGAGAAAAAAAATCAATTTCCTGCAAAACAATAAATAAACCCAGATACAGTATGGGTGCAATCTGCAAGTGCCTAGTTGGTAACTTCTCTTCTCTGGAAACTTTGTGGTCATCAGTGTAAGCAGACAGCTGAAGTCTGGTCCACAAACCCTCAGGGCTGAAGAGCACTTAACACGGGTGATGGTCAGGAACACGTTTCCTATCGGGAGTAAGGGGGAGTACATTTGTAAAGTTGTTGGCACTATCACAGCTGCTGCCATCAGCGCAAAATTAACAGTCTATGGCAATCTGTTAAAATGCAAAATCAGAGTACATGGGTGAACAATATTAAATTTGTTTTCCCCAGAAAAATGATATTGCAATGAACACGTCTTTTTTTGTACCCTGGATTACATTTATCTTTGAGGGTGTAATGGTGTAATAGAGTGAGTGAGTGAGTGAGTGTGTGTGTAAACTCTTCCACACCCAGAAGAGAATGTACAAATTAAAAAGGATCACAGACACACCAGACTTGTGGTAGTATTGTCATAAAACCCAGAAATAGGTAAAGAATCATATTGAATATCTCATTTTGAGAAGACCAAGGGGGAACACTACCTTCCAATGTAAATATTAAAACTATTAGGATAAATTGGGAAGATCATTTAGAGTATCTCATCTAGGGTAATAAAATTATAGAGACAAATGCTCCTCTCTCCATCAGCTCCAGGGATCCCATATAAGATATTTGATTTGTTAAAATAGAATAACTGATTGCGATTGGCAATTAAAAAGTTTAAATCAGCCATACTAGGGATCTCACTAGAATTCAATTTCCGTACCAATGTCAATTCTGTTGCCATAATTATACAGAGGGGTTTATTTACAGAAGACAGTTTTAAAGGGTACTTTATAGTGCTTACTTAATGGGACCTGTATAATGTCTGTTATTTCTAATATTGTCACCCCAGATTTACTAACAAATCATAATCTCAAATTACGAGTGTCCTTTTTATGTGATGGCATCTTCAACACAATGTATTTTGCATTAAATATTGTGCAGCAGAGGCTCATACTATATAAGACACTTAAGCAATGACATACCTTGGGGCAGCTTTAATGATATTATCCACACGCAGAATAACTTCAGCAGCTTCTGATGCACTCAACAAGACTTGTCTCTTCACTTGGAAACTTTCTGTTATACCCAGCTCTTCCATGTTCCCAATAGTGCCATTTTTCATATCTAAACCGAAAGGTCAAATTATGTTTTATACCAACAAACCACTGCAGACAGAACCAAAAGCGAACATGGGAAAGAGAAATGGTTTTCCATATCATGCATCTTTGAAAAAGTTCCCTTCATGATTAACAGTTTGCGTAACCACGATTATAGCATGCTGTAGCAAGATTGCAGCTCTTATGCACAATAAAAATATATAAAGATATATATATATATATATAGCTAATTAGAAACTGGAATCCAAAAGTTGAGTACAGACCCTTGCTTAACTGAACCAAGCTTATAAAAACAACCCACTTTTTTCACATATTACACAGCATAAAGTGAGAGAATCAAAAGCAAAACACACAGCTTCTGGCAGTCAGGCGAAGCAATGGTTATATGATGTGATGAATGATGACTCTCACATACCAAGGCCGTAGGTTGATTTTCCTTCACTGTGAGCTGCTCTGAGCTGAGCTACAAGGTCTGCACTGTCGTACCCAGCATTGTCCGCAATTATAGTTGGTAACTGAGCACAAAAACAGAATCACAATCCACAGTAAGATTAATTAGGATTGCATTAGAATCAAAACAATCACTTTTCACAACCTCTGTAGACGTACCATTTGGAGCGCTTTGGCAAATGACTCCATGGATACAGCCTCTTTTCCAGGGGTCCTGCTTGCAAGCTCAGCTACAGCATGAGCCATTAGCATCTCTGAACACCCTGAGAATGAAACATTACACAGTCAACATCAGCTACACAAGTGAGCAAATATCCTTAGAACAGGACGGCAATTACCTCCTCCATAAACTGTCCTGGTATCTTTTACAGTTTGAGAAAGGACACATAGAGCATCATGCAAGGACCTGTCTGCTTCATCCAAAATCTGCTGAGTGGCTCCACGAAGGACAACAGTGCAAGCCTCACCTGGAAACAAGACAAAAAAAAACTTCTAAAGCAATAGGACAACTATATATGTACACAAACGTTACACAGAACATGAGAGAGTATACCTCCAACGTTGTGCATTAAGGCTTTAAATGTAGCTCATGTAAGCACATGAATAATAAATATAATAATAAACACATAACAGAAGTACTATTTTACAAAGCCTACCCCCACGTCCCCACAATTTTTAAACAGTAATCATGTTCATACTCTGCGTATTCAGAACACCACCACCAGATCATAATAATCTTACCCATGGCAACACCAGAAAAGTGGATAAGCTTATCTTCTCCAATCATGACCTCTTCGATGAGTTTACAGGTTCCAAGCTTTACCAGCTCAGGGTGATCAAAGGTGGAGGCAATCTCACCACCTGGACAGGAAAGAAATGCTCTCAGGCTATTGTTTCACATCTTTTATATGTAAACATATTTAACACAAGGGGCTAAATGTGCTTTATGCACTGATCAGGCTTCTGGATTTCATCAAACAGGGGGGCTCTATATGAAAACACGCAGGTAGTGGCTATGAGACTATTTGCATTAGAAAGATGCTACACAGCAAAGAACATATGTTACTCATTTTAAACAGCCATAAAATACCTGTAACGAGGGCTAAGCGTTCAACACCAGCAAAGTCTGCATGTTCAATTGCCATGACACCAGCTGCACCAAAAAGCTGCTCTGGATAATTATAAATCAGCTGCCTGAAAGCAAATGCATAAATATGTATACACAATGAAAACCAAGTCTGAGTTCCAGAGACACTCCGTATTTCAATTTTAACACAGGGATATTAAGGTACTTTCTCACACACATTCAATACATACATACATTCAATACACACACACACACACATTTACTTTTCATAAACAAACTATAGCTTTGTGCTACCCAGTATCCACGTAAGTTGCATTTACCTGTTAATAAAGCAGTTAATGCCATGCTTCAGAATACGATCGACTTTCTCCTTCATTTTGTGTTTTTCAGCCTGCTCAATCTCTGCCACTTTTGCTGTAGAGTCTACACGCACCCGTGAGCCAAAGACCTAGAAACAAGAAGAATGAAATGAAAAACCCAAGTAAAAAGTAAAATCACAGTAAAAGTACAAATTCCCAAAAGTTGTATACCTTTATTTTATCAGTATCCATTCCTGTGTTGGCAATCAGAATTTTTGCATTTTCTATACGTTTGGGTTGGTTTACACCAATCTTCTTATCTAAGAGAAATCCTAAAAAGAAAGGTTTTTAAAAAAAATGTTGGTACAAAAAAAACAAACAAACATGGCACTAGATTGCTCATGTTCTGCTCACACTACTTTTATGAAAGAGAAACACACAAAATACCTTCATCCAGGTAAGAGTCTGTTAGACTTCCTCCCAGCTTTTTAATGATGTGTATAGCTTCCAGATTGCCAGAACCTTTCAGCCTGAGAACAGCTTCCACAGCCAGTTTAGCGAAGTGATCTTTATGGTGGGTGAGAAGTTTAGAAGACAATGTCGTCCGGGCAATGTTTAGCAGGTCGGCACGAAACTTCTCATCGTCATTTCTACAGAAAAGAGCATATAATACCATCATATATAATACACGCAAAGCTCAAGCATCTGCACATAAATATTTCCCTGGGACAAAAAAGCACCTTACTGCACCTGAACATTTAAAGCTAAAATCTTTCACAAAACACAAAAACATTGCGGGAAAGGCTTCTATTGGCAAATCCCATAACATGTTGTCTGAGCATTTCTGAAGGCAACCTGTTTAATCTTAGTGAAAAACAGCATTACACATTTTAAATTATAAGGGCAAATATTAAAGTTATTATTTATATTCCTCCATCATACTGTGTAGTATGGTACAATGGGTAGACAGGACTCAACAAAAAGTATAAATTTAAGTCAATACAAATCATAATCAACCCTCTACAAATTGTACATAACATGGCCAAGACTTCAAAAGGTCTTAGGTAATGCTGTAAAATAATATGTAACAAACCCGTGATCCACTGCAGCTTGAAGGAGGGCTTCTCTGGCAACCTGTGTTGCCTTTCTCCATCCAGCAATTATAGTCTGTGGGTGAATCTTCTTTGCAATCAAATTTTCGGCTTCCTGGAAACAAAATTGTCATTAGCATCAATATTCATCTAATTACTTAGATTCACCTGTCCAATTGTCGTTGATGCGTATGATCTTGTGCCTGCATATCTGTGTAATTATCTTGTATACAAACAATACTTTGTAATATAATATTTAAAATATTTCTATTTCTTAGAAACCGCAACTTTCTTACTCTAAGCAACTCTGCTGCCAGTACAGTCACAGATGTTGTTCCATCGCCTACTTCATCATCTTGAACTTTGGACATGTCTAGCAGAAGAAAAATGTAATTGGAAACAAAGAAAAACAGCAAAATTTATTGGATGTCTTTTTTTTTCTTTTTTTAAACAAACAAAATGAATAATAAAAAAAAAAAAACACTTACCGACTAAAACCTGGGCAGCAGGATTGTCAATGCCAATAGCCTTCAAAATAGTTGCTCCATCATTGGTGACTGTTACACTACTATCTCGACCGCCGCTCAGGAGAATCTTGTCCTAAAGCAAAATATTTTGAAAATATGCCCATGAATAACCTTCCAAAAATGTTTAAATATTTACATTCCACAGAGTTAAATACATCGAAAATGGGCTGTTCTCTATTGGGGCACCTTATAGCAATGGGCCCAAATTATATTGCTTGCTATATGGTTGGGGTGGATTAAAGTTAGCCAGTCAGAAAATATTGTTCTCCAACACACAGTTTTTTATTTATTTAAATGGCTTAGCTTAAGAGGATTGCTGCTAGCAAAACCCTTATACTTATAGATTGAAACTTGGCATTGCTAAAATAATCTATGGCAATGCTACACTGACAGGCTTGTAGAGAAAATAGCGTACAGTAATAATGTTTTTACTCCCCCTCCCATTTAACAGTACTTTATTTTTGTAACAATCCCAATAAACAAGTATTTTTGTTATATGATCAGTGAAGCACTTTGCTTCACTAATCCCTGTCTTGCAGCTAAAGTAATATTGGCAGTAATGTAAGAAGCCATTTTATTGCAAGGTCTCTGTAAGAACATTCTGAATATGAAATATAATATATATATATATATATATATATATATATTATATATATATGAGAATATATACATACATACATACATACACACACACACTCCTCTTAGAAACTCTGGATGGCCAAACTAAGATGTTAGTTGAGCAGAAGCACTTGCCCAGGGGAACCGAGCTGTGCCCTGTCGCCCCATGTCAGCACATTGGCATTTAAAAAACAAGCCACGTTAAAGAAAAAACAATGCTAAAAGCAAATGAATTAGAATTCTAATTGCACATAATGTTTCTTAACACTTACCATGCCTTTTGGACCCAATGTGCTTTTAACCAAGTCTCCAATAGCAATAGCTCCAATGAAGGAAGACTGAAATGAAATTGCACATTAACAGCATTCTACTGAGACCCTTCTTTCTAATGCAGTTCAAGTGACATACAAAAATGTAACATGATTGAGAAATAATAAAGTCCACTTCTCTTTAAACCAGTTTTACAGGAAAAAAAATATCTTGTCAATTATGGTAGTAAAATTATTACCAAATTTGACATTTTAGTTTATTAATTTAAGGGGGGAAAAAGTGGCATGCTGACACTTACCAAGCGGGCCGTTTCTGCCCTTTCCTCATCGGCTCCAGCTCTGAATATATTCATAGGTGCGAGTGAGAGGGAAGCCTGCAACAAAATTAAATAGAAACAACTCATCTTGTGTATTTCAGATACACTGCCATCAGGAAAAATAACGGTTTGTATGCAGTACAATATTTAACAAACTAAATTTTAAAAATATACAATTCATTATATACTCTCCGTAAACAGGTTCCCCCAGTTGTAGCCTTTGGAGCTGCAAAAACGTTGCTTATTTACTTTGCTCTTACTGCCCTTAAAGTCCGTTACTAAGAGTGGTTTTAAATGATGAAGACGACAGAATAAAGCGGTGACAGATATAAAGGGTCACCTATGTAAAAAAAAAAAGTGGCACACGCCAAGTAGGCTAGCTCAGCTTCACTGGATCGCTCTCCATAACGGCTCAAGCATTTGCACTGTGTGCGAGCCTCAGAGTAAAAAGGGAAAGTTTGGGAAAAGGGAAATGTACATTTGCTTACATGCAACTTATCTAACAAAGAAAGAATGCCTTCATAGAATACTTTGGGCTCAATGGGTATTGTGAAGCCACAGCAGTCTCCAGGCATCCATTAAGGAATAACGAATCCAGCACATTGTGCCATTGGCCAACAACACGAGCGTGGGAAAGAAGACCAGCAGATCGGATGCATCCTACTAGACGCAGCTGCTGTGATTTCATATGCAGAAAACTAGCGGACCTCAAACCAGTACGTTACAGATCTGTTACGGACAGGACAGACGCTAGCGGCACACTGACAATTCTTCACCGGAATCACAGGACTGAGTTTGTTATGCGCCTATTCATGACTGGATATGACTGGAAGGTGATCTCCATACACAAAAACAATGAAATCCACTGCAGGGAATATTCCACGCCCATATTATTAATATATATATATATATATATATATATATATATATATATATAAACATAAAAACAAAGGCGATCATGGGATCTTTGGAATGTATTAACACGTTAAGACAGAAAATAATGTGATTGTAAGGCTTCGGCAGGACATAAAGGGAGAGCCCATCTTTCGTGCCAAGTCTTTGCAATCACTGGAGGCTACAGAGTTATTGTGTATATTTTCCACACTTAGTTTATTGCTCTTCGTTTTCTTGGCTGTCATGTCACACTTCTGGGTGACTTCTTCCACCCACAACATGTGAACGGCCCACAATCCAAAGAAGGTCCTAGGGGGAAACACCCCACGCACCATGGCCTTGACTGAGGATGATTTCCCACGCAGGTCCTCAGTTACCCGCCAACCCACCAAAGCGGAAGGAATAAGATGCTATTAGCCCGCGAGGTGGGCGTCGGGCCCGGGTTTAGGGATAATGTGGGCTGTCAACTTGGCTGTGATAAAGGGCCTAAGGAGCACCAGGAGGGGCCTAGCTAGACCAAGACATGTGCTACCGGAGGAGCGTCCGATACCGAACACTCGTTTCGGTGGCGCTCGATATAAACACGGGAGCGGGGATATCACGGCGCCGGTAACTCCGGGCTTACTCACCATGATAACGACAGCGACGGGCACACAATGGTTGAGAACACGCTGCTACTTCTCCAACCGCCGGCTTCAGACAGGACGTGACGCAGCTAACAGCAAAGAGGCGGGTACAGAAAGCACTAGAGAATGGGCTGGGACTTCTTAAAATTGTGTGCTGTCGGCCATTTTGGTATCGGGAAAAGAAGGGAGGTGCCGTGCATTCCCTTTATGAAGAAAGATTATTTAAAGTTCATATTTATATTTACGCCTCCGCAGAGCTATGCGATGAAAGGACCGCCTGAAACTAAAGTCACCTTATGAGTGTTGCATTTTTGCCTGCCCATTACAAACATGGCGTCTTGGAGCTGTCAGTGACGGCGTGCTAGGCCAGCCCCTTGTCAGTTGAGGCACATGCCTCCTTATTAGGGCTTGCATACTGTCTGTTCTGCTCAACTCTATGATTGCTTGGCCTTCAGTTGTGTTAACCCATTAAGGACAATACATTGTGAGTCTGTACATGTATGGGCTTTGCTGTAAGGGTTAGACATAAATACAGCTAACTAACCCTTTATTCATTTCAGTGAATGTCATGATAATGGACTCCCCCCCATATATATGGTTTAGGTACAAGTACCTCATCATCATTGATAGTGGCAGTGTTGCCTACAAAGTTGTCTTCCCTGGCACTCCATAGGTTTAGTAGTGAGGTGTAACTGGAAACAGTCCTGAATTGATGAACACAGACTCGCTGTGCAGAGATAAATTCACAGAAGGTGCCTCTGTAGGCCTTAACCTGGGCTGCACATCCTGGTACACACACAAGGAACTATCCATTTTATCTTGATGTTATGAAGGAGCAAGCCTTGGAGATTCACCAGAAAACACATTGCACTAGGCTGCAAAGTGCTGTAATACATGTAAATTACACACAGAACTCTTCTTTGTGGGCTGTACTGTGCATCACATTGTAGTATATTAGGCCTAAATCAAGAGAAATACAAGAATGACAATATCCCAGTGGGGCTGTCAAAGTCTAATAACTGAGAATAGTTCCTGTATTGTTGAGTAGGCAAAAGCATGTAGTAGTGCGGTAGCAGTCATGTTGCACTTCTATCTATATGGCAGCATCCAGCAGTCTTTCAGTAGCACATTGACAGCATAGAAAATTGCTGTAAAACCTACAAAGATTTGCATTGATTGACACTGGTTGGGGCACAGCACTATCATTCTAGAACAAGAACCGTGAAGGATTCAAGTAGTAAATCCATAGAGAGAAATAACATGTCAGAGGAATGGAATAATCCTACTAAAAGTAATGTCACACCAGTCACATTATAGTTGTGTCATTTTTCAGGATCCCTCAAGCAGTAGTATACTGTATGTTTGTATGCTGAGACCATGTTGTCCATGAGTTTCAAACTGTATTTGAAATGAAGTTATACTTACACAAGAGTCTCCTCCCTCAGGTGAATTATTTTCTTTGGTACGGTGTAAAGTTTATGTAAACCCATTTTCAGTGCGAGTATACAAGTGGTGTACTTTAAAATGCTGAAATATACTCCTCACAGCCTCCATAAATGTGGAGTAATAAGCAGTGGTGTGCAGCTTTAGTTGTAAAGACCCCAGAATAGGTTTACTCAGTTATAGGCATGTACTTTAATACAAAGTCCTCTAAAAATAACCAGAGATTGGAAAGATGGACAGGCCTTCACTATTACCTGCATACATTCCACAAACATCCCGGCCGCTTCCTACCCATTCAATTCCTGTTATATAGCCTCCCTCCTTCATCACTAGAGCCCTTTCTTCCTTTAATCTGTCCGCATGAAGGGCTTGGTCCTACAGAAAGCATAGTTTTAAGAGCAATTAGACATTTATTTAACTATGAATTAACAGGATCAACCAAGCTGTTCTTCCAGAAGCTCCCAGAGACCACCGCTCCTCCATAATGCATTGGGGAAGCGAGTTCAAAGTGTAAAGAAACGTAAATGGCTTCCCACTAACCTGTTCCAAAACAAACATTCGATTTGTGATTTTATTTGTCATACAGTTTCATTCACTTCCTCTTTGAAGTGTCACCGCATCTGCCAGTTGGGGTCCCATTATACATTATTCAGATTTTCTTTCTAGCTCTGACACCACATTTGCCTCAACCATGACTCTCTAACTCTAGAGAGATTTAATCATACCCACCAATACAGTATGATTCAATTCAGAGAAGATGATACTTCACTTCAGGATGTCTTTTCTTCTCTTCTTCTGGTCCCAAATAAGAAGTGACAAAGGAACTATGTCTAATCAGTATTTTATTGCCATGCTACAAAATGATGTTGGCACCAATGAATTGACAATATTGCCAATATTAAAAATATGAACATTTGGTAAGCAGTGTCAATATCTGAAAATGCAAACCAAAATAAATTAAAGGCTAGTATTCAGATGGAGCAGTTTACGTTCTTGTAAACCCCCCCCCCCAAAGAAAAAATACAGATGATGATTCTGCATAGTATCACATCACTTAAACCCAACAGTGCAAAGAGGGGTTAATAACACATCGCTCTGCATTGCGTTGCCCATTTCTTAGCACAAGACCGTATCATGGAATGTTTAGTGCAGATATTAACATAAGACTCTTTTTAAACAAGGTGTCATGAAAGTTTGGCAATGCACATCTAAAATAAGTATTTAAAAAAATCAACTACACACTACTTTATACAAAGTTGCTATTTATATATCTTTAAGTAGGAAAAAAATTAAAATTTATAAGGCAAATTAAGGACACGCAATAATCTTACAATATCATACAATGTGATAAAAGAAATATTTTTGGCCTTTACACAAGTCTGCATTTAATCAATGCAATCCCGACACTGTAATTGAAAATACAACCCACTTGCAACTCGATTTATATTCCTCAACAACTTTACGTGAGATGTTGACCTACAAGTGGCCATTTTTGGAACAGAACTTCGATAGTGCTTTACATGCGAGAAAGAAAAAAAAAAAGGGGGGGGGGGAAGCAACCTGCTCTTTTTAATGGAGCATGTTGTAAGACTAATACAGCACTCCAACCCATTCAGCGCCAGGGAGTGGAACATGTTCCCTATAAACTCAGAGGGTTCATTCATAGTCAGAAGCATCTGTACACTCATCCCAACATCCTAATACTAAATGCTGGTGAGACATATTTGGCAAAATTCTGGCTTCATAAAAAGTTAGTATAAAAATACATGCTGTATATACCTCACGCATTCCAAAATTAAAAAAAAAAAGGTTCCTGCAGCTGTAAACGGCAACAGTCTAAATGCAAACTATAGGCAAGTATCTAGTATGTTTATTAATCCAAAGTTGGCAATGTCACTGCTGCAGGTCTATCCAATTAAATAGGCACGGAAAATGGCAATGCAGTTCTGCAGCTATACAGTACGTATTACTACTGTAGAGTGAAACGTATTTGATGAGTACCTGCTCTACATAAAATTCCCTTTAAACAAAAGCACATGTAAAATTCAGTCTACAAAAAAAAAAAGTGTTAGTATTTAAAATATGAAAGATATTTTTTTTTGCTTTTTGTGTTGCTAAGAAATATCACAAAAAGGTGCAAATGACAACGCGCTTTCAAAGGCTCACATAGGTAGGTCAGTACTGTTGTGCCTAGTCTTTCTAGAAGTACCATCGTCTCGTGGCAGTGCTTTCTGCAGATTGGACATAGCAGCAGTCCTTTCAATGTCTATCACAGCATAGAGCTCGGTGCGTCTAGTAGGGGTTTGTGGAAGTGGAGTGGTCGGGGTTTTCGGAGTCTGGGGGTTATCTGAGTCACTGGCACCTTCCAAATCAACCTGTATGTAATTAAGCTGTCGATGTTCTAAACTCGGGCGCCTTACATCAAAGTTGAAGTTAAAGACTGTTGGTGTGCAATCCCGACGCCTGGTATATTCTACTTTGTGAGCACTTAACGGAACAGTTACATTTTCCGTGTTCACGTAGTTATGCATGGGATCTAAGTTATTGTGAAAACCGTTCAAGGACGGGGACTTCAGCCCTGGTGTGTCATCTTCCTCCCTGATGGGTTTCCGGGCTTCCCAAACCGGAGGAAGAGATGGCAAATTTTCATAGTTTATTAATGCAGTTCTTCTCTGTGCAGAATTATTCATATTTTGGATGTCTGTGGCAATGGACGGTACTGCTCGCCCCCTTCTGGACCCAGAAGAAGGGAGGGATATTCCATTTACATTTTCGTAGACCATTTTATTGCCAGAAGGTGTATCTTTACGCTCATCACTGTCATAACCAGTGTCCCACTCTGTGCTGTTTGGGCAGCTGCTACCACCATTTCCAGCAGCTTGGTGTTCATCAAGTTTCTCCAGTTTCTTTTTCTCCATTAATTGTTTTTGTACAGGAGTTGGTCCTAAAACAAATTTTACTGCTTCAGGCTCTAGAAAAACCTGTGGTTCTCTATCAGGAATGGGAGGCTGTTCACTCCGGGTCCTGTTTCCTTCAGTACTGAGAGGACGTAGCTCTAGCGGCGCTGGAACGCTTGGTCTGGATTTTTGATCCTCCTGTACCCCAGTCGTGTTGACATATGTATGCACCTATGGTAAAAGAAAATGCATGCTTAATTTTATTCTACATTTTGAGAACGCTTGTGACTTTAAACAAGAGATATTCATTCAATACTCAACTCTTAAGCAGCAGTTGAACTAAACAAAGTGGATACAAAGAAATTGTAGCTTAACATGAAACAGCTTTGAAGACCATCTACTCTGCGTTTTTTACTGTACACAGTTAACGGATGCAGGGCTGCATTATAGGCTCAACATGCAAGGAGGGGGGAAACAAAAGTTTATCAATATCCTAAAGAAACTGCATATAAGATGCAGCTAATTCTTAAGAAACTTTTTTTTTTTACCAAATCTACTAGAATCTCTCGTTATATAAACTTTATGAAAGGATTATAAAAAATAAAAAACCTTACATGGTCTTCTGGTACAAGCAATGGATGTGTAGACTCTTCTCCTACTGAAGGAAGGCGAGTACTTCCTACTGAAGGATGTCTGCTGGAAGGGTGCGAAGGTGCATCCCCAAAAGATGGATAGCGAGGGTATCCATTGGGTAACCCCGGACCACTAAAACCAGGAGCTAAAAGGAGAGAAGAACAAATTGGAGGTTTTACACAAATAGTACATAAGGACTAACATGGAAAGTTATATTCCATTTCCCGATACCAATGCTAGCTGCTGCTACATTGTAACTGGCCCAGTTGGGCATGAGGTATCTCTTAACTAAAAAACACCACTGCAATATCTAAAGTGTGGGGAAAAAACAACTTTAAGCAATTAATCTTTTTCTATGTATATACATGCAATTGTGCAAGCAAAGAATTTACAGTCCCCATAAATGTGCATGCAAGAGATCCTCAAACACATTATGTGCCGGTGGTCATTAGTGGCAAGCAGAGAGCCGCCCTTACTGCTTACAATAAACACATATGTTGCTTATTTGGTAACAGGAAAGCCACCGCCTGCAAACCAATATCAATTTTAGCAGCACAAGAAAACCACAGCTGGGGCCATTTCTTTAACAGAGATCGCTTGGCGAAAACTGAAA
Source organism: Spea multiplicata (assembly GCA_009364415.1). Classification (NCBI taxonomy): domain Eukaryota; kingdom Metazoa; phylum Chordata; class Amphibia; order Anura; family Pelobatidae; genus Spea; species Spea multiplicata. The sequence continues at coordinate 13,788,656 of VKOC01000003.1, read as the reverse complement.
ATTCTGTAAAGACGTGCAGTTGCCAGTCGGGACTTCTGTGTATTTGTTATGAAACTAACTTATCAATGCACTGTACTTCCAAATCACATCTGCGCATTACAATCTAATATAATTTAAAATAAAAAATAAAAGCATTGAAATAAGAAAGAACATTTACAAAATGCCATCTGATCCAACAAAAAAAAAAAAAAAAAGCCGTATGTTTGGAATGGTAAAAGTACATACTGGTGGGTGTTCGAGGGGTTCTGGGGACATCAAGCTCTGTCTGGGCAGTCCTCTCAACCACAGGCTCCTCCACTACACTGATGCTATTATTCTGCATTATCTCTTGCAACATATTAAACAGCTCTTCCGCACGGGCACACTTAAAAGCAAAAATTCCTGAAAGAAATGGAGAAACACAAAAACCCTTCAATATTTTTGGTTTTCTTTAAACGACAGACTCCAGGATAATCACAACACTTCTACCAATTCACTATGACATACAGAAGAAAATACATCACACAATAAAATGACCTGCACAAGGAAGGCATTAACATAATGTATAGATTTCAACGTCCAAACAGAATTGAAATGTATATATAACATACATTACAGGGCTTTTTATACGAAAGTGGGGTAGAAGTAATGATGTGGTTATAATGACACAACTCGCTTTGCATCATAAAAAACTTTTTCCCAAAGCTATAGCATTCTATAAGAAGAACTGGCCCGTTTGCGTTGCCTCTGGGAGAGATGCGAGGGGAAGAGAAGACAGACAGTACGAAAGTAGCATTGATATTATGGTACCGTGCCCTCTTTGGACAGCAGAGGGAGCCCAACTTACCAGTACCAGCAAAGACAACCAGTGTGGTTCCAGCTTTGGACTGCTCTTCCTTTTGCAAGCATTAAGTTAAAATCAACATTCTCATTAAAATGGTTTTAACCCAATTTGTAGAATCTGAGCTAAGGCCCTGGTTCTTGTGGACTCTTTAAATGTACGGAACCGATGCATTTATGTACGGTACGTGAGAGTTTTATCTATAATACTAATACGTTTGCAGTCACATAAATGCTGTAAATTTGATTAACACATTTTTTTTTAAACACAAGCACAACAAACTAATTTATTTTCCGCCACCATTAAAGACAAAATGCAAAACAGGCACTTAATGTGACCAGAAATCAGCATACCCATGTTATGTCATACTGCAACAAGATTCTTACTCTGTACGCGAGATGAAATCATTTCGGACTTTATTAAAAAGTGGTCTTATCAATCCATAATTAAGTAAAAAAAAAAATTCCACAATCTAACAATGCGGTGTGTCGGACACAGAAGTCTGTATATACGAAAAAGCTATTTACTCGTTAAAAAAAGGTTTTGCTTTTCTATGTCAAAAAATGAAAGGGATAAGAAAACGTTTTCCCAGTCATTATTAGTAATTTATCCTGGCTGATGAATAAGGTTGCCCCTTTTTCTATTAGAAAATACCACCCTTCCTTCAATGGGATTAACTGGAGTTACACTAAATATTTTCAGACCGTCAGCCAGTTTTCAAAAGGTCCTTTGAATTCTCCATTTTACAAAACACTATCACTAAGCCACATAGGCCTGGAACCATTTTTACATTTTGCTTGGAACATTACAAAGAAAGAAAAGACGTGGGAAGTGGGTTGCTTCCGCTTACCTTGCCCGGTCTGGCACCTCCGGCCACTTTCAAATGAAAAAAGATTTGAGTCATATCCATAGCGGCGAAGGCAAAGGTAGGGCCATTTCACAGAGTCTCTCTTGCGAGTGTACAAAACCAGTTCATTTTCTGTCAGCTCCATTATGCCAGACCCCAGTTCATTACCATCATCATCCACATTAATAACCTTTGGGGGGGAAAAATACAAATTGAGGGTTCAGGGGCTAATATTTACCTTCTCAAAGTTAATAACGAGGTTGGGCTTGACAAAGGTCTCATTTTAGGAGTTAAAACGATTTATAAGTGGATAACATTCCCAGTTTTCCTGAAATATGGGATCACTATTTCACTTCAATAGGGTACAATTAAGAAGAGACTCGTTTGTGGTCCAAAAGACCAGTGTGAGAACCTCTGAACTAGAGAAAATACAGAAACGGCTATTAACCCCTTCAATTCCCTATGGACGTAGCGGGACGTCCAAAAAACGCCTCTCAAGAAACCCCTATGGGTGTACCGGTACGTCCAGCCCTTCTTGCAGCGTCAGGGACACATCCCTACCGCTGCACGGGAGATCAGGCTGTCGTTTGACAGCCTGGACTCCCCACTGACAGCAGAAGCCAACATCTGAAAGCCAGAAAGCTGTTACATTTTAAACTGCCCGATCGCACATTCCCTTCCAGGTTGCGTCACTGCTGACGTAACCCGGAAGTTCATTGGAGGACAGGATATCCCCCTGCGATTTCTATGCACGTCTGTGAGGACCTTATAAGTCGGAAATAAGTTAAGGCAGATAATAAGTATGCAAAGTTCATTTAACATGAAACATGAGCATGTGGCCAAAATACTGAATATAATCATGGTCTGGCTCAATACAGATATGATCGTGTATATAAAAAGTTGAATACACTAAATTTGGTTGGAAAATATCCAAAATATACTTTGATTATTTTCAGAAAGTTTTCATATTTGCCTGACATAATAAAATATTCATCAATATGAAGTAGCATAAAATACATAACTTAAAGGGCAACAGTCTGCTTTTAGCAGCAAACCAATTTCCTTTCCCTTCACTTTTTCATAGGCTCTCTGAGCTAATCAGTAGTGAAAGTTCCAACTGTCAAAAGGTATACAGTAACACCTTGACATTTATGAATGACAAACTTTAAAGACACTTACCTTGAACCTGTTTGGTTGGTTATCTTGAAAAGCTTCTTTGTCTGGACAGCTACAACAGCTACCCATTGCTTCTTTAAAAGACCATGTGATCACTGAAAGCCAAAGAAGAACATTACAGAACAGTTTTGATGATGAACTACAGTCAGAGTACTCAAGCACATAAATTTCTTTTTATAGAAGACGTGGAGTGACACTAGATCATTTTCTGTAATCCAGTAACATCCTTCACCCATTACGGACAGGGCTGGGTGCAAAATCACCAGATGTTTTTCAACTAAGAATTTTGTAATATGGTAATGTTCCCCCCTTGTCCTATTTGGGACATCATTGACACTGGTGAATGCAATGTACTCCCCCAAACCATTTAATTTTTGAAATCTAGACATATCAGGGTTTTTACAAATGCTGGTATGTTCACAATTTCCATGCACCAATTATATCACCCTGTGTAAAAAATAGTGGTAGCAATTTACACACAAAAAATGCTACTGCAAGTTTTGACAAAGGCTTGTGATAGAATTAGTGCAAATTATTAAAATTTCTAGAAAGTAGTCTTTAACTAGAAAAAGATGAAAATCAAGCTTATTACTATTTTATTTTGGTACAGATAAGTAGCAGAACGCACTGAAAAAAAAATCTATTGCCATTCCATGCACATGCAACAAATATATCCTTGAGAGCATGCCAAAACTTTGATAAAACGGCAGGATACAATTATGCTGTAATTAAAGGCAATGAATTAAACACATTTTTTTAACTAAATGCAGCACTAGAAAGAATTCCTAGTACTAATCTTTCCAGTATTCATTCTTTAATCGTATAAAATGTTGCCAGGAACAATTGCCATATGAAGCAAAAGCAAAAAAAAAAGTGAAAAAACTTTCATAAAATAATTTGCGATTTAAACTTCAGAGGAAAGAATAAAAGCAACAGATCTGTTAACGTTTATAAGTGAAATAGCACCTTTAATAGTTATTTAAAGAACACAGAATTAGGCAAGCATCTTCATAATAATTACTTACATAGATCTGGCCATTAATATCCCTAGCCTCTGCTGGAGCATCAGGGCATCACTCGTACTCCATGATATCATGCCGATTGTGTTCCGTAACAACCTTTCAACCTTAAACAACAAAGTCTCTGTCATTTTCCCAACAAAAAATATTTTAACATACATTTATTGAAATATGTTTGTGTTACTAGAATCTTTCATTGTAGGGATTGTCCCAAAAACATGCACTAAATCACAAGGGTTATTACAGGTCATTATAGCGAGTCTAGCAATTATTTAACGAATATACTGTGTGCGTGCGCATATTTATATAAATACACAGGTATACAAGGCATAGGTTATATATAAAGTAAACTAATTGTGGAAATCTGTATGAACAGATAAATCCTGGATCAGGTCACTCTAGTGTTCATCATTAAAGCTTTCCCATTGGCAGAAGAGGACTATGTATGTTAATAGAATACAGTAGAAATTAAATCATTTCATGGAAAATAAGTTGCGTGTCTCACTAAGTTTTGCATATCAGATCCTTCTCCTATTACTCATTAAAATAAATGACATATCAACATTTTCACTGCAAATTAATTAGGGCTGCAACTAACGATTATTT
>VKOC01000003.1:13755216-13784088 GCA_009364415.1 Spea multiplicata | reverse complement strand
ATATATATATTACATACTTATATATATACACTTACAGTTAGATGAGTGTCACAGCCATGTGGTTCTGGCCTGGAGAAGGAAGGGGCGGGGCCAGTTGTCACGGTGATTACAGGGAGGGGGAGTAAGTAGGAGCTGCTGCTGCTGTGAGACGGTGAGTCAGTGAAACAGATTATATAATGAGGGGGATATTTCAGAGCGTTTGCTCTTTAAAACCCCTCATTTTATAATCAATAATAATCGATTCAACTAATTGATAATGAAATTCGTTGCCAACGAATTTCATTATCGATTATTATCGATTTTATCGATTAGTTGTTGCAGCCCTAAAATTAATAAGTCAATACAGGGGTTTAGAAATGCTTTTGTCAAGTTATAACCGGAGCGCTATGTGAATACCCAGTGCATTTTTGTAACATTTTAATTTAAATAAGTATTCCAATGAAACTTAAAAAGCGTGTTTAGTTTTCACCGCTACAAAATATGAAAAGTGCACTTTTCTAGCAAGTCACAATTGCCTCAAGAACTATGGCAAAAACGCAAGACTCTGACAAACATGTCAGACGCAGTACATTCTTGCTAATTTCAGTCATGGGGGGCAGGGGTAATTTGTTAATCTGAAATCTCAGCTATGATAGAGCTTTACCATCTAAAGATAGCACCTGTATGATAGATACCAACTTTGCGACGTAACAAAATAAAGCTAACCAAAGCCAATGTGCTGAACAGCCTAAAGAAATATTTTGCACCAACTGAAATAACAAAGGTGGAAAACTAGTCCAAGCTCTCAATAGTTTTACGAGCATCTGGTAAATTCTGAATTGGAATAATTATGGATGTTAGAGAAGGATTGGAGAAGATTCTGGAACTCTTCCATTGCATGGACACAGTCCATACAACAGCATGGCAGGTCCATCTAGGTTTGAGGAAGAACGTCTATCCCCAGCTGCTGAACGTTAACAGCAACAATGTGAGCCGGACTGGATATATATATATGCAAGGCCTCAGCCTCTGGTGATCAACCCTCTAGGAGCTCTGCAGGCTCTGGCCCTTCCACCTCCAGTACGAACAAGTACTCGAAGGGGGGGGGGGGGGAATTGCGTAACTTTTGTTGCAATATTTTTAAAATAAAAAAATTTAGATTTAAATATAAATTTAAAAAAAAGATTTTAGTCTACCAAAAACAAATGGGTGGAAAAGAGCGCTCAAACACGCTTGAGCGTCCGTAGGCCAGCATCGATGCTACGATTCATAGGACCCATTTCCAGACAATAAGCTTCTCTGAGTACATTTACTACTCTGTTCCATGCTTTAATCAAAGATGCCAATATTCTTCTTAAGTGTGTAATGAAAGGAAAACATCACTTTTTTTTTTAACAAGCAAAATTTGTAGAATAGGGAAAATGAGAATATTAAGCACCAAAGGGCAAGACAATATTAAGCGGGGTGAAAGTTTCATATACTTAAATGTTCTGCACTGTCAAGAAGGCAAACCTTCAACTGCCCCTCACATGCATTCTTCATGCTACAACCATAGTTACCCTAGCAACTCTGATTTATACAGACAGCAGGTCAATTTAAGGGGTTCCCTGGCAACTGAAAGTTCCCTTAAAGTGGGAAACGGCCTTTCCTTTAACTCCCACACTACTTATGTCAAACTTCAAGAAACATTTGTGTGAATGTTAATGGAGGGACAGAAGGCTTACATCAAAAGGAGCAAATAGGGAGCTCTCACAAAGAAAAGGGGTAGTTAGCTGAACACCACAAGCATCACTTCTGAAAGAGGGGTTAAATCACTATTCCCCCTTTAGAAACTGGATATTAAATATTGGACTGCATCGGGGGTGCCCATGAGTTTCTGCCTTTTTGTTATTGGTGCTGTACGGTAGGAAAGAACAAAACAAAAACAGCATCTGCTCAAATCGAAATTGAATAAAGCCATTTTAAATCGCCTGCTGCCAACGTCACGGCTTGTTTACATGTAAACATTACTTCTGGCAGGTCGGTTTGTTTTTTTACTCAGAAGCTTATGTTCTCCAACAAAAAGGAGCTATACGGTCAACATGAGGGGACTAGTTAGAAGTAAAAGCTGATAACACCAAAGGGCAAGACAATTACTAAACGTCACAAGCTTTTCGTTTAGGCGGAAAGAAATGTAAAATTATGTTCCCAGTAAGCTAGTCACTCAATGTAAATCTGTAAACAAAGGCCATAAAATGTAATGGATCCCATGTCTAAATGGCCATAATAAATGAACAGACACATCCACGGTGGCGGTATTGTATCTATCTGTGAGGAAGTCCAACAAAACCAGGATTTTAGCCGTTGCATCCATCATGGGCTTGAGATACTTTTACACATAACCCACGTTATTTCTAATAAAATAATGAATCCAATGAGCCAATCCTTTCAATTTAAAAAGAAATGTGTTTTATACCAAAATTAAATGGAATAACAGGATTATTAAGGCCCTGCTAATGTTTAAGATAACTCTGTCTCATTTTTTTGTAATGCTAATCGGAGCACACGTAGTTTAGTTACTAGAGTCAGAAAACAAGTCCTCCCCTGGCTACCTCTAGCAAAAGTACTACTAAAGCATCAGCATGTAAACTAATTACATACTCAGTAGCAGGAAACTGAATGTACGCTAGCAAAGCATCAATGGTCAGGCAGCATGCATGTGATTGGCTGATGCTACTACCAATGACTGAGCACACTTCAGCTAGGGGAGGAGTTTAAATGAGACCTAAGTAACTTTCTAACTGCCATGACTAATCCAGACCTGAGCTGATCGCAATGGACTAAATGCACATTTACCACTTTTACGCAAAACATGGCTGAAGTGCCACTCTAGCGAGTCCCATTCTCAAATTTTGTTTAGAAATAGTTGCACCGTCTCAGGAAGCAGTGATTTAAGGGATCTCGCTTCCACCAAGGGTGCACAAATACAGGGGGCCACAAATAAGCCAGCCATTCTGTGTATCAGTGCCTTACAACAGCCTGTCTTCAGACTGGGATATCTAAAAACTGTGACCTCGTCAGAACCTATAAAGGACTTATCAACTAATGTAAAAATGATAGGAGCTGCTTCATGGAAAATAAAATTCAATTTGCAACGTCAAGCAGACAGGTAATGGATGTCCAGGTTTATATATAAAAAAATTAAGTCTATTAAAAATCAGACCCATGTCTCAAATGAATGCGATGGCTACTCGAGAGGAGAGAAGGCCAGTTCCATTCAGTTTACCGTTCTATATGCAATTATTCGTGTACATTTCCCCTTCGCTTTCAGTCTCTACAAAGCCTTCTAAGGCCAACAGCTGTTCTTTTTCCTTTTTAAAAGGACAACCTGGAGTGTTTTACAAAGCTGTTTTAGGTGTTATGACAGCTTGGAGGATCAGAGCCTACGCCTTTGCTCTTTACATAGCCTTGATAAGCAGTAGCAACAGTAACCAACGTGGGCAAATGCCAAGAGGAATATTTTACAGTCTACTATAGTGCACCAATGACAATATAATGACACATTCTACAGAAATGTAATCTGTTTCAATGATACAATAAGCACTGTGAATAGTTAAGAGACCGTTTATCAGAAATCATTAACCCAAAGTGGTTTATGCCCACAACAACAAGGCTTATCCGTTACAAAAAGTTGATAAAATCATATGCACACATTCTATAGAACATCTACAGGTACTACAAATACATACATGAAACACACTAAACATGAAATATAAAAATGTAAGGAAAAAAGAAAAACCACCACACAAGATATTTAAGGCAAACAGCACAAAAGTACACTCAACCTACACTGCCATTAAGACTGGACTAATTCATCAATTCTTAATGACCACCCACTGCACAAAGAACAGACCACACAGTTTGTGTCTCCTTGCATCTCGTGTGAGGAAACTACATGCGCCCGCCAGAGCTCTCCACATCCACCGCACAACATCTTCACCAAACTCTGAATTTGGACAATGGCGCACAGAAAACGACTACAATACTTTCTAAGCTTCACAAAGAGGGCATCTGGCAGCAGCCCTAACGTTACACACTACTCAAAACAACTCGGGGCCAATGCACGGTGACCCAGAGTAAAACCAGAGCACAAGTACGCACCAAATTAATGAATTTCAGGAAAGTCACCCACCTAACATGTCAATTTATTGATCACACAATAACCAATAACTCAATATTCCTTCCGGTACACAGACCACTAGTACCCCAAGCTTCTTATGTCTGTAAGAGCGGACATTGCACCAAACACGTGGTAAAACAAGACAAAGCAACGTAAACCCTTAAGACAGCTTTTCTCAAGTTTACGGACAACCCATTTAGCTGAAGGTTTTGTAAAATGATATATACAAGTCTACATCTTCTTTGGGTAAATCAAGGCCTAACTGTCTATAGTATATTGCAAAACAGGTTATAGTTCTCAAATTTGCTCAGTAAGGCATACAGAGATTCAAAACCATTTCTCGGCATTGTTGCTCTTTTGTTAGCTTACAAAAAATGGAGAGTTAGCTTAATTAATGCATTTAAAAAGAAATGTAGATAGAATCAAGATTTAGAGTGGGCTTCGTTCATGTGAATCAAAAGAAAGCTTTCAGTAAAAATAGGGGGGGGGGGTATACAGCAACCAATCCCTCACATTTAGATACACACATCTCTGTATTTGTGACCAAGCCTTTATTTTAACTAGTCCAATGCAAATGAGACATTCTTTATCTCATCTACACACAATATTCCTGGCTGCAGTAACCCATGCAACAGGCCTGTGTGGCCCAACCCCCGCCTACAAGAGAGCAAGACACAAAACCTATAACCAGAAGGGCCGGAGTACCAACTCCAGACTGTGTTTCAGAAGTGTAGGTGATCCACCTTGGCTCCTCCAGCAGAGGTCTTGCATGGATAAAAGTACGAGCAAGACTATCATTTATGGGGGAAGACACGTGTTTATTAAACAGTGAACAACAACAAAAAAAGCCCATGGAGTAAGGAGCTCAATATGGCAACTTGTTACCATAACAGATCCGGAGATCATACTATCAGGGCCCTGCCGTCATCCCGACACAGAACGTTAAATCATATAGGTTCCCTATGTAAAGAACAAACTGGCCCGGCTACTAACAGGGGCAAAAAAGTGCAATGACCCCCTCCTCCCTCCCAATACTCAAGGTGCTAAAGTACTAGATCTCAGCTAATTTACACCTTTTGTGGAGAATGAACTGCTGACTGGAGTCCGTTAAATACAGTTAACGGGGAAACCATGCCATGGGCACACGTCTGTACTATTCCTCAGTAATGCCACACACAAAAAACTGAAATTTCTTCTCAAACATTTTTTCAGGGAAATTGGCAATTGCAAAAGTATTTCTCACACTTCATAGGCCGCATATCACACAATGCATTTGAAAAATCAGAAAAAGATAAAAAAAAAAAAAAAAAAAAAGATTTAAACAATATGTAGAAAGCATTAAACGCTTAACATCTCTTACTTGGCACCCTATCACAGTGCGAAATTGCTGCCTCAAACAGCGTTTATGTTTATTCCTAGAACTCACAGCAGAAAGGTCAAGGGAGCCAGCGGCTTGAGGCAGTAACAATTTGTGAATTGTTCCAGCTCTACGGCACTTGAGAAACACATTTGGCACACAGAGAGCCCAGGGCCCAAGTGTTTAAATAAGCCCTGAAAACACAGAGTCTTACTTATCCATGGCTGTTGGGAAGGTTTCACATCTCACGGCACATGAAAAGCTCGCATTCTTCGCAGCTCCTGGGATATGTCCAAGCGCTGACATTTTGAAAGAGCCGTGCGTGTTACAGATGGAAGGGGCAGGTATGAGGGCTCGTTTCACCTATCAGCCGCCCGAGATAAACGCTGACCTGCATGCCTGTTTTCAAGATAAATATACAGCTGACAGACCTGAAAAGGCTATGAGGTAATGTGAATAAATATAGGCTCTGACACAACATAGGATCCCTGTGTTTGAATCAATACAGTTCTATAGATCAAACCCCTGCCCTCCAAGCTAGAATATGATGTTTTTGATTAAGATTATTTGGCTTAGAAGAAAGCATACAAGTATTAAATGTAATATTTTTCCTGACATGAGGGCATTACATAAAATGTAAAATATCAGAGTATACGTGCATTAAATATTTTGTAACAAAACCCTTAACCTCGTCCACGTGTATTTTTCACACATTAACTGCATTTATAGCAGACATTAGGTTAATAAAATAATTGCATCCAAAAATGCAAACAGACTTGAGGAATAGATGTCTGATCTACTGATCCAAGATACATATGCTATAAAACACTCCCCGTTATTTGGTAGTGACTGGGGCAGGCTTCCATACCTGGAGAAACTGTAGTAGAATATTTGAGTTGGAGTGCAGTTATGTTTTGCTTCATAGTCAAACAGCGCCCCCATGGACTAAAATCCTGTTATTTTTACGGCTTAACAACTGATGTAAGGAATATGACTGTCCATAGTCTTCTACAGCCCCAAAACGGTCATACGACGAAACATAAGAGCAGATTCCCTTTTATCTGGTTGGCAAGAGCGACAAAAGGAAAGATTAGCCCTGGGGTGACCAGGTGACCCCAAGGAATACTTTAGACCAGGAGATATATCTGCTTTGAAATTCATATTGCTCTCAACCACCAGGCCCTCCTCCACCTAGAAACTTAGCAGGGTTGGCCCTTCGTCATACATGATGAAGTTAGAGACCTGAAACATCATCTCAATGCAATTGACCAATATGAAGCAGAATATTACACCAAAGGATCTTTTTGCTCTGACCCAAGACATGTTTACTTTAATAAACATTAATTCTAAGTTCTCAAATTAGTCAATGAATAAATGCTACCGTACAAAAGCAGTTGTAGTTTTGTATACAGAATTCTAATCCAATTTTGGGGGAAAATGATCACATTTGGAAGAATGAGAATTGCTTTAATGCATGTTGTAAACATTAGTTTAGACGGGTTCTAAGAGCTCTCCAAGAATTTCTAACAAAGCAGCTTTCATAAGACAGCGGCTTAGTGACTGGAGCCATGCATTCAGCACCTTACATTCAGATGTATATTGTTACTAATTAAATATAATTCAGGTCAATTGTCATACATTAGCAGTGAACAAGAATAAGTGTGCATGCAAAATGCTTGCCCAGTGCTTTCTCAGCCCAGAAAAACGACGAGACTTTAAAGCTTACATGTCTGTGAACGCCATTAACCCGATGCGTGCCAAAGAAACAGCTCCTGCATGGTTCTCATGACATACAGAACTTCATGAGCCTACAGAGACTTAATGACTTGCCAACAACTATACCTTAGAAGGACTCTAGAATCCAGTTACAGGTCCAGGGTAAAACGAAGACAAACCAGGCCTTTCAAGCCGCAGCAAAACAAGTACAAAGTGTTTGTTGATGGCAATAAACTAAGTTGAAAAGCTTTAAAAGGTGTATGAAAGAAATGTACTATGTGGTCAAACTGACTTAACTCTGGCATAATATGAAATCCCCTGAAAAGAGTCAGTTATTGAGCTAATGTCCTTGCAAAGAGAAACGGTCTATGCATTCTGTAACCATTCAGGGCTTAATGTCCTAGTTACCCTCAACCATTAATGTGTCTCAGAAATACATTTAAAAAAACTTGGATAAACAACGTTAGACTTCAGGCAGGGATTCTAAATAGTATTCCATAAGCCACTGAGCAGTAAATATCCATGGCATCGCTGCTACACCCTCGGCAGCCGCCCTTACGATGCATGTATTTAATAATTATGCTTCCACACCTTTTCTCCATTTTTGCAAATGAGCTAAATTATTCATTATAAACGACGCATGGCCAATGCCTCGAACCAGTGTTAGTATCACAAGAATTTCTGTATGGAACTTTTTAAACAGAAAAAAAAAAAACTGTCATACTGGAAAAACACTTTCAACTATCTACTGGTTATCCATACATTCAGTACCTGAAACCAAAAAACTTGACTTAGATGAAATCCTTACTGTTTACAGAAGGTTTTTGTAAATTATGCACAACAAACATTCAGGGGAACCATGTATGATTATTCGGCCCCATTATTAGAAGTAATAATGCTGCGGTCCTGTTCTCATCCACATTTAAACTCCCCTCCGGCCATCGATGCCAACCTTTTATTTCAAAGCATTGGCTGTCACAGTATGGCAAGGTTAACCACCTGGAAGCAACGGTCAGAGACAAAGTGGCAGTAATAGCTTCTAAAGATGCAGAGGAGCACTGGAAGACAAAAGTTGCCAAGTTTCAAATGCAATCCCAACTATACCGACCCATTCAGAAACGGAGGCTGCTTAAACGTAACATTTTGCATTAGTGATCGACAAAGTACAATTGTCCCTAAACAAAAAATTGTACGCATTTAGCAATAGCGGGTCCTTAAAAAAGATGAAATAGAGACCCAGGTTTTTTTTAAACTCCAATTAAAACCACTTTCCAATTAATGCTAACAGCACAGATCGCTGTGTCTTTAATGTAGACAATAAGTTATTTTGCTTTGGGATTTATGGATGTGGATCCATGGAAGCACGGGCTTGGAAAGTTATGCACAGCTGTTTATCAGCAAGGCTGATCAGGATCATGGAAGCTCTTTACATTACACATGAAACTCCAAGACCCTTTTGATAAACTCCTCTTGAAGCTGATGCTCAACAGCGCGTTCCAAGTATTTGTAAAAGTAGCACTGAGACACTCGGTAGGGGTTCCTCATTGTAATGCGATTGCCTGGCCGGCTTCCATTCATCACCTCCCGGAAAGCTCGAAGCCAGTGTAGTAAATGACAAGCATGCCTCTTCCGACAATACAGAATAAACGCAGGGGCTGCTAATAGAGATCTGCTCTGCAAGGCAGGAACACACGCCGCTTCTTAACATCAGTCATTTCTTCATCAGGTAAACTACAGTCAGACCTGCACACAATGGTTTTAGAAGTTTAAAAAACTTAGTGCTGATTTGTATTGCTTTTGGTGCAACAGTTGAGCTTATCTGTAACCCTGTTATTTATTTGGTGTGAATATCTAATGAAAACATAGGAACAGACACAAGGAAGACTCAACTACTCCTTGGAGGTTGGGACACAATCAAGAGTGCCATGTAACAAGTTGAGATTAACACTTACTGGCCACTTCCGTTCTGTTGTAGAGTACCGAGGCAGAGCAAACCCAGAGGCAGCTCCACTAACAGATACCACGAAAAAAAAAATGAATTTGAACTAGTCCAGGAGCCATTCATTAGTTCTCTCTCTCTCAGGACGTGCGGCTAGTCTAATACCTCTGTGCAGCAGGTCAAAAACCTGTCCTAAAATATTACTAACATGTCAAGTACCATGGTGCATTGTATTGAAGACACCAGTCAACTGATATGGATTTTAGGGTTGATTGACCACATCCGCTCAAGAGAAGTTAGCCATAAAACATGGGTATGATTCCATAAGCTGTAAGTCCCCGATTTTGTACAAAAGAACTTTGTGAAGTTAGTTTGTGCATAGATGTCTTTTACACTGCTGCACGAGACGCAGTAGAGATCAATGTTTACGTTAACAAAGAGGTTAAGCTTGCTATATGCAATGTTTACATTTTACCATGGTACAGCATATTACCAGATATTAGGCTGATAAAGTACAAAACAAGCTCAAATGCTCTAAATAAACAATTGATACCCAGTTAACACAATGTCCATTAGACTGATTTTTAATGCAATGTATGTTTAGAAACCCCACTGTGTTAAGTTGCTGATTTGTTCAGACAGCCTTTCTAGGGGCTGTATGAGGAAGGTAGAAAAATTCAGGGGAAATAATTGAAAGGATAATGGTGGCCCTGCCACCGAGAGACAGATGTCAGCTTCCATGCGTTTATACTAAAGAACACAAATATTTCTCCAAAACATTAACACTAATTAACAAATAAAGGTAATTTGTAAGGCAGGTAAACTAAGTTTAACCATATGGACAGAAATATCTGAAAAGTTGATGGCAGGTTGCACATGACATAAGACTTCTCCACTTTCAGGCATTACTTGCATCTTCTAATGTACAGTGAGATACTGAAGAATTAGCAATGGAAGACACTCTGGTAACAAAAAGGTTTTTATACCATCAATCTGGCAAAAATGCCTCTTTCCTGAACCCAGAAGCTAAAAGCTCAGATAAAGAGGAGGGCTTTTCATTCATGTTGGAATTCAGATGGACTAACAGAAAACAGCTGAAGCAGAAGAAATGAGCGGCATTACAATATGTTTCACCACTACTGGAATGTAAATGGAGTGATTAATCTGAGCTCCAGTTAAGCTTAAGGGTAACAAACACATCACAGAGCCCTTAATACAAAAGACCTTCCCATGCACACAAAAGGGCAGAAACCTTTTCAAACACTGTGCCGTGAAACCACAACCACCTACCACGTATAGGAGTATGTTTTTTGCTATAAAATCACACTATAAAACCCTGCAAAATGGACATTCTACCACAAGGAACTAAGGATGTAGGGAAGTATAACAAACGGTAACACGTTACCATGCCAGTGTGGGAAACCGTCCATCATATGACGTTGTACAGCCAGATACTACAGAAAACTTTGTTGCGTATCTAAAATGTAGATGTTATATGTATCCCAGAGCATCTTCTGTTTAAATGGGACATGCCACCTACAAAATGGCGTATCTTTAATTTCACTTAGCTTTATGTTGTCTAAGTACTAACCTCCCCATGATGCTGTAGCACGTTCCAACCTCTGTCCAAGCGGGAAGCAAACCAGTCGCACACAATGCAGAGTATAACGGAACGGCACACGGAGGCTGCAAACGGCATCTGACGCTCACACAGAAGCCTGATATTGCTGATATAGTTGATCGTTGAGACCTCTGGGTCTTGTTTTTCACAATTTATACTTGTGTTTTTATAGACCCTATTTTATAGTAAAATCTGGGATGGACTCAAGTGGATTTAACGGGATGCCAATAAATAATTTTTTGTTCTGCCGTCAGCTTGTACTTCAGTATGGTGCACATGTAAGGGTTGAACTCCCTTTTAGTCAGGCACGCAACTTGAAACTTCACCATCTTCCAACAAACATTAAAAAAATCGTGAGGGCTCAACAAACCACAGGCCTCAGTTGCCATGACAACTAGAAACCACTTCAACACGTTCAAGGTTTTGCAGGACAAGGGGGTAAAAACTTGCCAGGGCTCCCCTTGTGAATTCGGCACCCTATGCTTTCCTGCAAGGGGAGTAAAGCAGGTGGCTGGGAGGCACCCAAGCAGGGTCACGTCATGTATGTTGTGTGACCTCTCTGGGCATCTGGACTACACAAGGTGAGGAGTGTATGCCTCCATACTGTAGTGTTAGAGTTAGTGTGTATGTATACTAGAGCATCAAATTCAGTGTGTATAGTGCTGGAGTCGGTAATATATAGTGTTAGCCAGTGTGTTTTTTGTTGAATAGTGTATGTATGTGTAAGGGTGAGGTGTTGGTGTGTTACCTTATGACATTAACATGAGTGTGTATGTCAGCATATGGTGTTAGCATGTGTTGCTGTAAGTTGTTAGTGTGTCTGTTACTGTATAGTGTTAAGTGTGTTTAAGTGTGTGTTAATGTATAGTGTTTCCATGAGTGTGTGTGTTAGTTTTTGGTGGTAGCATGCATGTGGTGTTATCGTGTGTTATGGGACTACCTAGAGAAGACTGCCTGACGGATTTGCGCTGCACTGGGTCATGCACATGATGCGTGCTAACAAAAAGTATACACAGAACACAGAGGGGCGCAGTGGGCTCCATTCCAGGTAGATTCATATCGCATGTTTAATAACGTAGCAACGCATTTGTCAACTTTATTTAATGAACACTGAAATTGTTTTTTTTTTTTTCATTTTTACAATTTAGCAATGTAATAATCTATTAGCTTGATTTACCAATAATTGATATTAATGAAGAACTAAAACTCTCTTAGTAATGTCTTCACTTATTTATCAATTCTTTTTGAAATATATTATATTATATGTCAAATATTTAAAGTATTGATTAAAGTTAATTTAAAATGTTGTATTTATTATATATTTTGTAACATACCTTTATCTTTAGAATAGGAACTTTTTCTTAATTATGATATACAGTATGTATTTATTATATTAAATGGCTCACTCTTAATAACTCAGTCTGGCACTCTGACTAATGAAAGTCTATAGAAGTAGGACTTCATTAGTATCATTATAAAGAATATTAGTGAGATGTAAGAGAAGTTAATGTCACCTAAAATATCACATGACTGACAACAATGGCACCTTCTGTGTCTGCAGGTAAAGGAAATTCATTGGAAAAAAATTAAAAAAAAAAACAAGTTATTGAAAATACTTGCCTATATCACTGTATCTAGCACTGCAATTACCATAATACTGAAAAATACTTCTTTCATGGGATAAGCCATTAAAAAATTAAATATAAAAAATATGTCAATCTTACATTAGAATGGTTATTTCTAATGTAATATGTACATAAGTAAATGTTATTAGACATTGCTAAACAATGATAACTTGCAATATAATTTCAACATTTGTTATAATTGGGATCTCAAGACCAATCTGTAAAACACGTGTGTTTCAAATACAATTAATAGCTCTAAAATTAAACACAATCCACACGCCATCACAAGACCTTGTAATTAATTTCATAGGAACAAGCCACCAATACATAGGCAAAGTATTTGAGTCAGTTTGCCTAAAAAAGTAAGCATTTCCAGGGAAAGAGAAAAAGAATGTATTAATAAGTAGCTTGTGATATACATACATACATACATACATACCACCCCATCTGGTGTGCTCTAATGAAACTGGCACCCACAGGATTAGACTGTCTGGGACATTGCATAAACCTTTTAAGCAATTTTTAGTGATTATAGTTGGGACAACATTAGCACCAGCAGCAAAATGAAGGTTGCCCAGGGTCCAAAGGCACATTCTACGCGACTGCAATTTAGTCAGCAAACTTAGGCCTGGAGCAAGTTAACGGAGAAGGCAGGGATGACAGCCAACTAAGTTTGGCTCACATCCTACATGGATACACCCATCTTCTCTCGTTGTGGCAAGTGTCTCGGGGTGCAAACACAGCTTACTACTAAAAGCACAGAGCCCCAGCAGTATAATGAGGCAGGCAGGCAATGCCCAGTAGACACTGCAGCTAGATTACTACTAGTTACTAACGCAAACTTCAGCATGGTATGGAGGACCTATAAGAAAACAGCTTTGATACCCACCACAAACTGGCTTGCCAGTGTTGGTTCTGTAAACACAAAAATACAGAAACAAAAGTGCACTTAAATGTGATTTATGCACTATAGGGAGAGTTGACAAGAGAGTTTTGTTTCAGCTCCTTGACCTCGTTGTGCATTATGAAGGGCCAACCTGCGCAGGCCCTCTATATTGTATAGTTACATCTGTGAGATCCCTTTAGTCTCATTACAAATTGAATTAAGCAACATACAGAGCCAGCTCCATGTTGCAAGTTGAATAGACCTGCTAGTGCTGGCCCTTCATAATGGGCAGTGAACAGAGTTAAACCCATAACTCTCCTGCAAACTCTGTGACTTGGAAAGGCCTCATTGCTCCATGGCCTTCACATTAAAATGCCAAGGTTATAAGCCATATCGGAAAGATGCATTACATATTTTTTGTGTGTTTCTTTATGTTTTCTAAACTCTTGCAGTATTCTAGGTGTATCCTTGTTGCTTATGTTCTTTACATAGCATACAGAACTAACTCCAGCTTTAAGAGAGACAAGAAGAAGCAACTTCTCAGCTCTTAGTGGGTGCAACTAGAGGATCAATGGAGACAACCAACAGGCAATTTGTCAGCGGTAACACCGCAACAAGAAATTACTTTCATATTAGGGTGGCCATCACAGGCAATACATGGTTTACATGTAAGCTAATCTGAAGACTAACTCCACCGAAGTATTGGACCTGGTCTATGGAGACTAAAAAAAGTGCTTCTTGTCACTATTATGATTATGTCACCACATATCAGGAAAGCAAAGAATTCCTCTGGGCTAGTGACAGACACAGCTGGGCATTCTGTGGGTCTGTCATGTTGTCACACCCATTGTCCACCAACTGGAAATACACAAACATTTAGGTCCATGGTGCTCCTGCATGACATGCGCCATAAGACCACAAGATACCGCTAGGTGATATGCAAGCTCCAGGATGAGAAAAGCCTGAAGCGAGTATCATGGATGGAGCAATTTCCACGTAAGAGCATTTCAATTTCTAAAAAGGCAGAGTCATCGAAAGAAAGGCTGCTTCTTAATCAAGCCAGACCAGTTTAACAAATTCACCGATACCACGGCAATTTCTTACGTTAAATCTAAAAATGATAAGTAGGAACCTGAATTTAAAAAAGTGACTTTGCACACTCATGCCATAGACATGGATGCTCTATATCTGACATGCGGTTACACAGGCCTTCATGGTTTTATCCATTTGAAATAGTGTTTTTTTTTTTTTAACAGTAACAGTGGATTCATTCTTTAACATTTCGGATCCAGTAGCAAGAGATGTAGAATGCTACATTTACGCAACCAACATTATTAAGCTCTTAATTGCTAATCCAGCAAACAAGTTCCAGGAATATTTTAATCTCTTTCTAAATTAAAGTAGTTTATACATACAAGGACCACACTACACAACTAGCAGGATGTGGGAATTGCACAGTATTCTGACAGACCCCGCTTCATTCCTTACAAAAGGTAGCATTCTTCAAAAGGGCTATTACAGGTAGTACATACGTATTCACAGGCTTCATCGAAATGCATCATAAACAGAAAATCAGACAGAAAGGGCATTCTTCTTACAGTCATGTGATTAAAAGAACTGAATAACCCTATTTTTTCCTTGTTGTCTGATGAAAAAAGCACCTCACATCTCAAATGATTACCTATGGTCCAGTGGGCATCACTACGATGACTTTCTGTGATGCATTCATGGGTGCACATTCCTTAACCAGCATAGAGGTTACACTCAGGCCACAGCACAAACAAGTGATAACATAATGACAAGGCCCACTTCGGCACTAATAACCCGGCAAAGTCTTATTGTACTATACGAAAGCAACTGAGTATTCAGTACATTACCCGAGGAAGAATCCACACACTAAAAATATAAAGCGACAGTTTGGAAGTAGATACGGTATTTGTTCCGACAGTACAACCACTCTTGTGCTGCTATAGAATTGACCTAAAAGGCCCGGGCTGGACAGACACCTCTAAGAGTCATGGTCAACTTTACAGTTGGCATCTAGCTCTATAAATGGCACAGGGAGTTTATCCATGGGAACACATTAAGCACTGGAATGGATGCCCATGGCAGAGGCAAAGCCCCAAGAGAAAATAAGCATCCATATTCTTTACCAGATCACATTTGGGAAATCTGACAAATGAAGACTGTGCGTACTGCGTAAGTTGTCTAAAAACAGACAGGAGTTGCACAAATTGTTCAACACAGAGAACGCACATTCAACACAACCACAGCCGGAATCAGCACTGAATTGTGCTCTTAAAATCTGCATCCAATATGCATTCCCACAGGCATACAGTCATCATACACCAACAATTTAAAGCACACTTTACAAATGACACACATATACACACGCAGAGATAAGAACAATGCTTCTGGACACTAAAGGTAAGCAATGGTGTCTGGATCCAGAGTTCAAGCTGCCCAAGACTCATAATGAACATCTACCACCCCCCCCCCCCCCATCAGCACATCTGCTTACACGGCAAGACACCCCCTAGGATACGGAGTAGTCAGGTTTCACGTTTAACCAGAGATCATAAACCGTTCCACGAAAGCCATCACGGTATACGTTAAGCAGATGATCGTAGGGATAGTACTTTACACAACATTCATCACATAAAACACGAGTCCGAACAGACTATCGGGAGTAACGCGAAAAACGAAACGAAGTCCTAACTGCCGATTGAAATGCACTGCAGATCGCCAAAACAATACGCGCAACTCACACAGCGGTATCAATAGCCCGGACATAGACCGGTGCATACATTGATACATGAACACTATCTCCCGCTAAAAGGTTTTCTAACATTCCTCACCGTAACAATCATAAAGCGATGTGTTTACAAACGTGTGCAGGGAGTGGATAACCACCCTCAGCACGGAACAAAAACAAACCGTGTGTGCCAGCGGTGTACGGGAACCGACGAACAGACCTCACCGCACATTAGTGCCGCGTTATGTGAAACAAGACGCTGCTCCAGGCAGCCATACCCTCCTCGCTGCCCCGCTGTGACTACATCGATAAGGCTGGAGCTGGATGATATGGAGTACGAGAGTGGCCCCTCTTGGCGGGCACAAGCGAATAAAGATATGCGAACAAAGCCGGCTCCCTGGCAGTTACTTACAGCTCTTGGTCGGAGTCCGGGAGGCTCCTGCTCCGACCTGGGTTTATTCAGACCCCAGGCTCCAGGCCGCCAGGTGGGCCGAGGCTTTCACGTTCTGTGCAAATTCCCGGGACAACTGCTTCCGGGTCACGCGAGCACCGGGACTCAGACACAAGCACGCGCCCAGACTTCCAAAGGAGACGCGCGCGCAATGACGTCAGCAGCCAATAGAGAGGCGGAGAAAGCACGGCGCTCCATACTCCGTTCCATGTGTGTGGGTTCCTGGATCCGTGTTTCCTACGTGCCGGCATTCCAAATGGCCAAAGAGGGGGCAGCTTGTATAACCGAAAACACATACACCTTTGTTATCGTTTATGCGTTACTCGATGGTAAAAGCAAATTAAGACCGGTGCAGAATGTGTTATGACGGTCTTTTTTATTGCTTAATAGATTGTAATCTTCCAAGCAAATTGACCTCTTCTCCTTCTGTACCAATATGTCTTATTTTGTGTTCAATTTTAAATTGTCCTTCACTGTCCTCTGTTGTAATAGCGCTACAGTATCTGCTGGCGCTATACAAATAAATGTACTTGCTTGCCAACTGATGGACACTGATTTGCTCTTGTGTCTCCGTAATCTAGTGCAATAAAGCTTTTAAATTACACAATGTCTCAACATGTACTCCACAATCCTAAAAACAGGGTATACATGGCATATGGTCCAAATTTGCAACATAGTTCCAGCTTCAGCACACGATACGAAGGCCCGGCTCCTCTGAGCTTCTCCTGCATAAGCTTGATTGATCCAATACATTACGTTACAATATTCCGAAGCCTACGAGACATTAAAAATACTTAAGAGGGACAATTTACAACTGACAATAACTTTACACTTTAAGTAAACCATCTATTATACTGTGCCAGCCCGGCCATTCTGGCTGGAGAACCTTACCACGCTTGGCCATTCGTACTGTCTTGTGAAGATGTTTACGTGGAACCGTAAAGTGAACCATTGCCTTGGGGATCACATTTTTACCGTGCTGACAAAAGGCTGGTGTGCATGTTAGAAACTCGGTCAAAAATAGTAGTAGTTCTCAGAAGTTTTAAGGCTTGCTTATGAAGGGAGCAGATGAAATGGGCAAAATAGACATTTGTAGACTGAAATAACTGCTGATAAAAAGGCAGCTGCAAATCAAACTGATCAGGTCAGTGAAACTCAGGTAAAAAGGTTTTATGAAAACAAATATTAAAATGTATAATAATTTGTATGTGTTCTAAACTCGGGCATCATTTGCATTAAAATGCACGTGGGCTGGAGTGTATCTAGAATCACAGGATTAGATAATATCAGGACTACCTACAGGCTGAGTAGGCATATGGTATAGTAGGCATATGGTATGGTAGGCATTGTCCGTTGTGGCAATTTCGCAAGCGGCTCTAGATCATGAAATGTTTTTTGCTTTTCTTTGAGGAAGTCTCAAATTGAATTCAACGGGTACAGTATGTATACATCATTGCTGGGAATGTTCTTTATTTGCTCCAGAGAATTCAGAATTCACAAAACGAGGTCCCAGAGCCAGAATATTCCTGTTATCTCTCTCTTTCCCCGACCAGGGCCAGTCAAACCAAATGTCTCCACAAGGCAAGAATGCTCATTGCCTCCCCTGTAACTCACACACTCACACACACACACATTTTTTATTCATTTTAAAAAGCATTATGATTTTTCACAGAATTTCATTTAATAAACACACTTGCTGTTTGCATACATATTGTTCTGATTTCTAAGGCTATGATACAGTCATATCCAGCAGACATTCTGAGCTCCTAGATGGTCCTCAGGTCATTTTAATATTCCAAACATACTTGGGATAAGAAACTGCATGTTCCCCAAACTCCCTTCTACCCACGTACAAATGTATGCACCTTAAAGTATGTATGACTAAAGCTTCATTTCCTATGAACTTGCAGGAATGTACAAGTTGGTTATGACAAATTTTTGAATTATGAAATATATTCACCAAAATGTGTACTCCTGTTCGGTAAAGAACAAGACACAATATGGCAATGGTAAAAAAACAGTTTTTAAAAGCTTTAATAAGGTCTCATCTGTCTTCCTACTAGTACATACATGCAATAAATTTGGACATATACACCAATGGATTTTAAGAAACTGGGGTGTATACCAGTCATCCTCTGAATTTTATTATATACCTAGGGGATGTTTTGGTATCCAAGGGCTGTATTCCTAATCTATGGTTTATACACAAGTCAAAACATTTGATAAACACAAATGATTCCCATAACAGTTTGTCCTCTTCTATACCAGACTCCTGTTCTGGAATATGTAAAATTAAATAACCTTCCTACTACTCTTCTTTTATCCTTCTGAAAAAACATTAATTAGTCAAAAGGAGGAGGTTTCGGAACTGTTATATACTGCACATTATAAAGAATTCAACCACCTAAGGCAATATAGAAACAACATAAACAAGGCATTAGAATTTGTATGAACATAAGGTATTGTTCACCATACTGAAACAAGTTCAACAACATAGATTTTAAGTACAAGTAAGAGATCCAGCTGGTAAAATGTTTAGGTGACTACACACATACGACACTTATACTGTACACCGATAGTAAGTACACTAGCAGGTCTCACCCTACAACATAAACTTGTAACATTTGGCTACATAATTAAATGATAAATGCTAGATTTTTGTTAGATTTTTCTCAGAACCAAACCTATTGTTTTCTTTATCTGATCCATATATATATGTGCACATTTTGTTTTCAGACTGTGTGTTTCTGTTATAGTAGACTGTGCGGTGTCTGGAAAGAGTGGGGCAATCTTAGTTTTCAGCATGCAATGGGGATACACCTTTTATGGTCTGATCCTGTTAGTAATATGTGTGTCTTGGCATGTTTTGTGCACCCTGATGTCTTTTAGTTTTGTTTACACTTGTTGGCAAATAGTTTTTGTTAAGTAGCCCGGAGGCGTGGAATGATGAAATAGCCGGCATAATTGATCACTTCACTGTACAGTATACGTAGAGCATTATTGTCTACAGAATTTATGCTTATAATGAACCGGCAATATGAATAAAAGTATAGCTAAGCCTGTGTGAAAATGTTAGTCCAATGCACATACACACAAGAACCGGTAATACAGGTTAGTGAACAACACACATTTCATTCCATTGTCCCTGATCGGACTATAAAGAAAAGATACGCTCAGTGGAGTAACTATATTCTGCAGGGGCAGACTGGCCCAAGAGGGGGCAGGGGGCATTTACCCCAAAGGCTGGTACAAAAATCTTTAAAAGCAATGTTACTTGACCCCACAGTAATTGCACGTGCAATCGGTGAGGTGTGACCGAGTGGGCATCGTTTGTGTGTGATTGACTGCATGTGTGTGTTAATGTGTGTGTATGTGTAACATTATGTGATAATATGAGTGTGTATGTGTAAGTGTGTGTACATTTTTGTATGTATAAGTGGAAGTGCATGAGCAAATATAAATGTTACAGGAGGTAAGGGGCCAGGTTTGGTGATTTTACGTGACACATAATTGGTAAGAGTTAGTGGGTTATATATAGAAAGCAATGATGCTGATAAAATTGCAGCAATCACCGTACCAAATCCATCTTCACCCAGAGTCACTCTGTATAGATGATCCCCATCCGATTTGAATAGCACCCATTTCTTAGTGCACTGATTTTGACTGTATGCTATGTACCTTGTGACGTGCACTGCTGTGCGGAGCTCCTAAATAGCACTACTGTTAATGGAACACAAATGGCTACTGTTCGTTGAACTAGTAAGTCTGCTTATTTCCATTAACAACACTAAAGACCAAACATTATATATATATATATATATATATATATATTATATAATATATATATTAAAAGTAGGCCTTGCTTTCAAAAATATGCAATAACACCAATAGAATATAAAATAAATGTTTATTAAATAAATACAAAACCACAAATGACATATAAAATTATAAAAACATTATAAAAAATTCAAAATAAACTATAAAAGAAGACAAATTATGGGGACTATCCTATATTATATACTGTACAATGTTTTTACTAGAAATACGTAAGAATACACAATTTATACGCATTTGCAAAGAAGCTCCCACTAAACAAGAATTCTAATTAGATACAAATGGTATCCAATATAGTACCCACCTCTTTGTTTAATGTTGTCCCCTAGCCAGGATATTTAAGGACAAAAAAAATACTAAATGTATACGCCACACAGGACGTGTTTCTTGCTTCTTCCTCAGCTGTAGCATCGGCCCTAATTATGGATGGGGAAGAGGACATATATGTGTGTTTATATATTTATATATATATATATATATATATACACACAAATTTTGCGAGTGGTGTTTCGGTGTTATGCAGTCAGTGTGAGCACACAACGCTCCTGGCATAGCCGGCATAGCAGGGATCAAAGGAGACCAATTTTTTAAAACGACATTTCAGATATGTACAGTACTGTGCAACAGTCTTAGGCGAGTGTGAATAATGCTGTAAAGTAAGAATGCTTAGAAAAATCTGAATCGAATCAATATTTGGTGTTACTACCCTTTCCCTTCAAAACAGCATCAGTATTCTTCTAGGTACATTTGCACAGTCAGGGATTTTGTAGGCATATAGTTAGGTGTATGATTAAACAATTACACACAAAGTAGGTGCTAATGATCATCAATTTAATATGTAGGTTGAAACACAATCATTAACTGAAACAGCTGTATAGGAGCTATAAAACTGGGTGAGGGCCAACCAAAGTCACTAATAAGGTGAGGTTGCTGAAGAAAGTTTAATATCAAGTCATTCACCATAGAAAGACTGATCACAGCAACAAGTTAGTTATGCTGCATCAACAAGGTCTCTCCCAGGCAGAAATTTGAAGGTGTACAGGGGTTTCCAGATGTTCTGTCCAAGCTCATTTGTAGAAGCACAAAAAAACAGGCAATTCTGAGGACAGTGGTTGGCCAAATAAACAATGCAGCAGATGAAAGGCACATCATGCTTACTTCCCTTCTCATTTGGGAGACGTCCAGTGGTGCCACCAGCTCAGCATTGGCAGAATACAGTGGGACCCTCGTACACGCACCTACTGTCTAGAAACAAGGCTAAGCCACTCAACTATTCATGAAAACACAGCAACTTGTGTGCAGAAAAATGGCAGCATGTGTTATGACCCGATTGAGTATCCAGGATAGAAGTCCAGGGCAGGAGTAATTAAGCAGGGTAAAGGTGGGAGCAGGTAAAGGTGATACCCTTGAAGTAGTAACGAGACATAGTCCAAGGGTCAATACACAGGCAGTGGTCAAAAGAGTAAACGGGTATACACTTAAGGCGTCAAGGCAGGTAGCGGTTCAGTAGCATAAACAAGTAACAATCCAGGGCTTAAGCCAGGCAACAGTTCAATAACATAAACAGGTAACAAACTAGGGGTCAAGGCAGGCAGAGGTCAAATGTTAAATATGGCAAAAAAAGAACAGCGTAGGAGACACAGTATATCAGGGAGGTAGCACCAGAATATCTGAGCATAGGTAATAGGGATATCCAGGGGCTAGAAACCACAGAGCCCTGGTGTGAAAATTGTCCCGGGCCCCCCAACTTCATGAGCTGCCTTCTTTGCCCCTCCCTCAAAATACCCTTTGGTACACATAGGTAAACACACTTACACAAATTATACACACTTACTTATACTTACACACACACACGTACACATTCATTCTAAAACATGCTCCATCTTTCCCCACTTACACATAAATGCTCACACACAAACACATACATAATCACACACAATTACACATCCATGCTCACACACACAATTACACATACATGCTCACACACAGTTACACATCCACACATACATATATACAAACACATATATATATATATATCCCACCTCCCGCCCCCGCTTACCTCCCAAGGAGGAGACAAAGGGGTCACAGGGGTCGCACTAGAGGGATGGGCCTGCTCTGCGATCCATGTAGTTACACCAGTGGGGACACCTGAGGCTTTATATGGCTTGTGGGTCTGTAATTAGCACCGCCCCTTAACCCCTCCTCAAACCGAGGACACATAGGGGGCTATGTTGGAGCTTTAAGGTTTGGCTCTGCACCATCATTTGTTGCCAAGGCAAGGCTTTTGGCTTGTTTACTGGAGCCATGTTTCTCTGCTCACCACGAGGATGCCTATAGCAATGGACTGCACAAGAAGGGTCCCACCAAGTGCACGGCAACCCGCTAGGACTTCACCTCCACCCGAACAATGATGCCTGGTGGTACCGTAGTTTTTTGCAAGTTTGAGGATGCATTTTTGGCAAATGGAGTTGGAGATTTGTTCAGTGGTGCTAGGGGGCCACAAATATTCTCCCCCATCACTGGCCAGTGGGAGGTTTGGATCGCCCCTGAGGACTATAGCAGGGCTATGGAAACTTACTGCTTTACTGATCTTCCTCTTGGGATGGCAGCTAAAAAAGAGATATTACACTTGATCCAAAGGCCTAGAAGCAAAATATATTAGACTAAGAGTTGCCAGTATGCTCTGGTTTCTTACTATACTTTTAGTGATTACTGCTGTAGATATATATATATATATATATATATATTTATACATACATATTTAACCAAGGAAAAATAGTTTACTTCATAAAAGTAGAACATAAACATGCAATGCATTCAGGACGTCAACAATAAATGTTTTAATTTCCCAAGTTAACAATGCAGCTAGATACAATATAGTCACATAATCTCATTTTGACTGAAACACAAATAAAATATTTAAATAAAGATTAGAGCACACTGATCTTTTCGCTTTTATGTATATAACACAGAGGCGTATGTGTACTCTTCACTGTTGCCGTTGGTCTTTTCTTTTTTCATGTTACAATACAGCCTTCAGTTAGCTTTCAGTAAGGGCGGGAAGAAAATAGTCAGTGCAATAACATTTCATTCCTCCTCCACCAAGTTTCCCTGCCAGTTTCACCTACACATTTCTGTGATTGAGGAAATGGCTACTGTTCAATCGTTGCCTGGGGCAAATGAGCACATTACAGACACTGCCTCTGCACACATTCTTTCTATAGAAATATATTGCCACCAAAGATGAAAATCAATAAATACTGAGTTTAGATATCACCACTATTGGAAAAATAAAGTCCTTATGACCTAAGTTTACTTTGTGTTTGTCTACCTGTAAAATCCTGGCATCTCCCTCTACATCAGAATTGTTGAGGGTGCCAGAAATTAGAACTTTATGAAAAGACGTTGCTTAGAGTTGTACATTTTATGCGTTGGAAATGTTCTGATGGCCAATAAAACATATTAAACAGGCACATTCAAGTGCCTTTATGTTACTGTGGAAATGTGAAAGTTTTTTTTTATTATTTTCATTTGGGTAGTATTTCCACTATGATCCCTTGTCTCCTTTTTGGTCTTCTTTGTTGGAATAATTGGACCATTTGGCTGAATTTGCATCCAGGGCTAACAGTTGCCAACCACCCCCCGTTTGAACAACAATTTCATCATGTTAAGTGACATTTAACTTGGTTAATGCTATTGAAAATCAATGAGAACTTTGGGGCATTGCTTTGCAATAAGTTGCACTCCCCTCTGGAACTCGGATGGCAATTACAGCAATTGCCTTTTCTTGGTATCACATAAGGGAGCCCCAGTAGGTTATCTGGTAACTAAAAATCTTGTCCAGTGAGTTTCTCCCCTTGAGGACAATGCAGAAACCAACAGCATTTACAAAACTAAAGTGTCTTACTTAAATGCAAATAGGAGCTTAGAAACAATGTTATTGACCAAAAGTGTGACATCTAGTTGAACCTCCCCCCTCGACAACTTTAATGGATCACCGTTAACAGAGGTTATAGCAAATCTTCTACTGAAAGTAGTATTATGTGGTGAAAGTGATGAAAAACCTTTAATTGTTCACTTGACAGGAGAAACACCTAAATACCTCATCTCGCACCAAAACTCGGTGAATAAACACTGCAAAACAAAAACATATTGATAGAGGATTTGTTACCGTGTGATATACATGGTTACCATGTCTAATTTATGTTGCTTTTTATCCAGTACATTCGATTACCCTACTGGAGATTATCAACGAAGGTTGTTGTGATGTCAGATAACTGATTAAGAGATATTTGTTTCAAATGTTTAGCTCAAGGAAGTTATCACCTATGTTTAGGTGTGGCACAGTTACCAGCATATCATTTATCCTGTCGTGGTTAGGAGGTGATAAAACAGCAACAGAATTCCACCTTTTCACATGTAGAGATGCTGTCAACATAAGCGCAGTTGTTGGATCTGCAAATGACACCCGTTTACCTATGCCTATAGATGTTTGTAAGTCTCCCCAGTAGACATGCTCAGAAAAAAATTCAGTAAATTACTTATGGATAAAGATCTGGAAAAATCCTTCAATATTTACAAGAATCTCCTAGTGTACCAACCACATACCTGGGACGCGGAAAAAAATATACATTTTCTGGTGGTATCTAGCTTTGTTTATGCCATTTTAAATTTATAATCTACCAAATGTTGGAAAAACTGTATGCTTATTGGCACATTGAACACACCGACCCTTTTGAAGATAGTGTACAGGGTGATAAGCGACACCAAGCATACCTGTATTATAACAAGTAGGCCCGATACAGAAAATTATTCCAAAGCAAACTACTAAACTGATCTTTCAGCAATTAATAACGATTTAGCTGACAGGTAAAAAAAAAACACTGTCTGCATTCTCCTTGAAATCACTGACAATATTGAATCAAACCTGACTATGGCACCAAAGAACAGCCTACCCTATCAGCAGTCTTGCTTTTTCTAGCTGCTATTGGGGCCCAAATGCCAGTATATCACAGTTAAAAAATCTAGTTTGGAAACAGTGATACATGTCATTCATATTTAACTCTGTAACTACCAGACCAAAATCAGGACAAACATCTATATAAATTATGTACAATTATATTGGTCCTTAAGGGGGTTAATGTTAGCACATGAAGGGGGCTTTTGGAACTTGGGTATAAATCTAGCAAGGACACCAATATGAATAGAATTATAAAAGAAGGTATTTAGAGTACAGTTTCAACTTTTTTCCTGGTGTTCTACATAACTGGAAACTGTCAGGTTTTGTCTGCAGACTCCAGGTGAAGAGCCACTTCTCCAGGTCTCTGGTTCACTAAGGGGGAACACCACACCACACTCCCTGCCCACTTCCCCATTAAAATTAATGTCTGTCCACCTACGTCAGCAGGACTGCCCGCTGCTTGAAGTATGGGTAGTAGCATTTATTACAGGCATTGGGTATGTATATAATGGGCATCCTTGCCTCAGCAACCTAGGAAACTAATGAAAGTCAGTCCTCAAAAGCCTATGTAGTGAAATATGGACGGCAGAATAAACCTGATAATACCTCAGAATAAGAAGTCATTTATCCTGGCCAAGCCCAACTAGGCTAGCTGACTAGACCAAGTCCAGGGAGGTGGTAGACCCCGTCCTCGACAAAAAAAAACGCATGTCCCTCTTGGGCAGACAGGCCCCGTATTGTCCCATCCCACTGCTCAATGGGTAGGTTATAAGCAGTGTTCCCTCTAAGCTGTGCGCTTGTGCGCGCGCACATAGCTTTCAGAGGGAGCGCACACGAACAAAAATTTTGCGCACAACCAGTAGTGTACCGAAGGGGGGGGCGCTCCGCTACTGGTTGTGCTCACGGCACCCCTCCAGAGACGGACAGTAATGTCCGCAGCTAGAGGAGCAAGCTCGGTTGGGGAGATCAAGGATCTCCCTCCAACCGGCTTAAAATCAATCAAGGGAGCAGGACGTCTGTTAATGCAGGCCTCTGATCCTGCTCCCTTGAGATGCGCGTGGCAACTGATGCTGTGCGTCGGGATTTGATGTCATATCCCGGCGCACAGCACTGAAGCCACTGCCTCCACTGCACTGGAAGGAGAGAACATAGAAGAGGAAGAACAAAGAGGAGGAAAAGTGACAGAGAAAAGGTAGGAAAACATTCTGTGACAGTGAATTAGTAAGTGTGTGAGAGTGATGGGTGTTATGCTGTAGTTTAAACTGAATGTTTGTGAATGAGTGTATATGTGTGTGTGACAGCATGGATGTGTAAGTGTGTGGGGGAGGATAGCATGGCATAGGGAGGCTGTAATCATATTCCTATCATGCTCAGGTTCCAGCGTGTACTGGCTGCCTGGGCATGATAGGAGTGAGATTGCTGTTAGCAATTATATATTTTTTTGTTAAATTTTGGTATGTTAACCATACACTGTCAGTGTTTGCCTCAGTATATAATGATAGCAGTTATGCTGTACCACCGTCAATGTTTGCCTCAGTATATAGTGATAGCAGTTATGCTGTACCACTGTCATTGTTTGCCTCACTATATAATGTTGGCAGTTATGCTGTACCACCGTCAATTTTTGCCTCAGTATATAAATATAATGATACAGTTTATGCTGGTACCACCGTCAAATGTTTGCCTCAGTATATATGAAGAGTTATGCAGTACACCGTCAATTGTTTGCCTCAGTAATAACGATAAGAGTATGCTGTACACCGTCATGTCCTGCCTCAGTATATAGTGATAGGTGTTAATGTTGTTAACCACCGTCAATGTCTGCCTCAGTTATAGTGATAGGTGTTATGCTGTACCCCGTCAATGTTTGCCTAACGATAGAAGCTATGCAGTGTGGGGGTCCCACGTACAGGATCCGCCCCAGGTGCCAAATACTCTAGGTATGCCCCTGCGCACAACAGTTTTTCCCAATTTTTTTTTATTTATGCGGCCTGGAGCCTCCGCTCGTGATTCGCTCATAATTTACTTATGCAGTGAGAATTTCACCTTTAAAAAAACATTGCAGTAAGTAATACTGTTGTGTAACTAATACTACATTATCACACTATAATGTAGTGTTATTAACCATGAGTGAGCTGTACCAAAAATATAGAATAACAGTTTAAATGTAACATTTGCAGAAGCATATTGTGTGCACCAAATTTTTGCACAAGAGAAATTTTCTGCGCACACCACCTAAGAAAAATTAGACGGAACATTGGTTATAAGGAAGATCTTTGGTCACCCCAACTCGGGTCATTTACATAATGGAGGCTTTATTGAGCCGGCACAGTCTCCATATTGGCATTGTACACAGAAGGGTAAGGCCTAAGGCAGCACTGAAGGTAAATAAGGCATATCAGGCTATCTGGATATTTATAATTATTATACCATATATATCTACAGAACACTTTAAGGATCATAGAACGTTGTCGCCCTCTACTGTCACTTTATAGTAATTTTTTCATATGGCAACAAAAAACTATAAAACATTTGTAAGGCTATTTAGATATATTATTAATGTGCAAGCCAAGTGTCAGGGCTGTGTTGCTCCTGACAAGACCTATGGCAGCACTATGTAAATTCAATGGACAAACATTATATCACCAAACGTATGTGGACAACTGCTCAGCACACCTATATGAGCTTGTTGAACATCCCATTCCAAAACCATGGTCATTTATATGAAGTTGTCACCCTCTTATCGCAGCTGTAACAGCCACTGTTCTTCTGGGAAGGTTTCCCACACAATTTTGTAGTGTGTCTGTGGGAATTTGTGGCCATTCAGCATAAAGAGGATTTGTGAGGTCAGGCACTGTTGTTGTGTGACTCGCAAATCTGCATTCAAATTCACACCAAAGGTGTCCAGTGGTGTTAAGCCACTCCAGTTTCTCCACACTAAACTCGTCAAACCGTGTCTTTTTTGGACCCTACTTTGTGTACAGGGACATAGTACTCATGGAACAGGAAAGGAGTTTCTAGAAGCTGGCGCCACAAAGTTGGAAGCATACAATTGTGTAAAATGTCTTTGTATGCTACAGCATTAACGTTACCCCTTCACCAGTGGCATCGGCAGGGGGGCCAGCGGGGGCCATGGCCCCCCCTACATCTTGCTGTGCCCCCTCGTGTGCCCCCCCAATTGAAACGCCGTATTTTAATTTTTTTGGAGTAGACCCGGTTGACGCGGTTGCTGAGGAATAAGTTCTCAGCAACTGTTCGGTGCCTCTCTCTCTTCTCCACGAGGCCTCTGCCTTCATTGGTCGCCGTGCCAGCATTCCAAGCCGAGCGCCGGTATATGATGTCATATCCGGGGCTCAGCAGTGAAGCCGGGCACGCTGCGGCAGGAGCAGGGAGACAGAGACCTCGCGATCACGCCACTGGACTTCTACAAGCCCAAGGTAAGTGAAAGGGGGGAGAGGGTAGAAAGTTAGGAGGCGGTTAGAGAGTGAAAAGAGGTAGATAGGGAGGGAGAGGGAGTAGATAGGATAGATTGGGAGGGAGAGGGGATAGATAGAATAGATTGGGAGGGAGAGGGGATAGATAGAATAGAT
>VKOC01000003.1:13697558-13748735 GCA_009364415.1 Spea multiplicata | reverse complement strand
AAGTGAACCCTGAATCTTCGGTTTTGGTCCAGAATGTTCATTTCGGTGCATCCCTAGAATAAATAGAACTATTTCATTTTTACTTATCCAGAATCCTGAATTTGTAGTCACAAAACTTTCTAAGCCCAGAAATCAGTGAGAGGAAAAGTAAAGGTTTTGTCATTTACTTTATTTTAATCTGCATATCTTATTAAAGTGAAAATGAGTGCGGCCCTCGCACCTATACAATTCTGATGAAGTGGCCCACTGCAGAAAAAACTTTGATGCCCCTGAAATCGGATTTAGGGTCTGTCCTGACTCTGGTTTGCAGAGAATGTCTTCGACAGGTGAAAGGAGTCAACCATCTACTCAATCTAATATTGCAGATCAAACTTTTCAAATCCAAGATCTTCACAAAAAATCATGGTTTAGTATTAATTATGTATGCAAAGTGAACAAAAAAAGAAGTAGCAGCATAGGAAGCAGTTACCCATCTTGTACATCTAATCTTACAAATCCACATAAATTTAGTTATTTTTCAGCTGCAGTCTTCTGTGTGTGTTTAAAAATGTAAATGTAATATATTTGTAATGCAGATTAAGCATTTCTTTGGTCTGTAGAAAAATACTCGGTAATGTCATTATACACAGTGAAAATCACTCACCGACCTACTGATTTCTACATCTTTACTGACATCTAGTGGCAGGTTATCACATAGCATTCCATTTGTATACTGTTTCCTTGCATAACATTTGTGCAAATGCTACATGTTTTTTACTTTGTTTCCTTAACAAAAACAACAGCAACAAAAATAGTATGAGTTGCTTACACATATATAAACAAATAAGTAAGTAATTACAGTTAAAGTCAAAATTTTAAATGGATCTTTGGATGTACTGTAACTACAGAGAAAATATATTTTTAAACAGCCTTTTAAATTAAATATGTTCATTAGCAGGGAGAATATTGAAGGAACACTCATGCCCTTATTTTGAAGTTAGGTTTAACACAGCTGGCCCTTGTGCTTTGGAAAAACACACATGTTCTATTATACAACATCATACATTTAAAGCCCCAGTCTAGCTTCCCATACAGCCCAGTTCCACCCCATCCGCTTCTAATACAACATATGGGCACTGTGTACTTTTGTTGTCATATCAAGCAGTTCTAATTATATTGTACTACTTTCATGCTGCGTAATTAGTGGCACTGCAGTCTATGGATAATACTCTGAAGTATATTATTATATTAAGGATGCATTTATATTCCTAAACTGACATGCGTTTCTTTTATTTCACACATGCTTTGAATTGATAATTAATTGAAAAGTATACTTACATTTTGTACCATCAAATTACATTACATTACATTTTGTATCATCCAAATTGTATCTTCATTAATGCGGTATGGAGTAAATAAATTGAAAAAGTTAGGGTTGGGTTTATTTCTTGTAAGAGTTTGTTTTTCTAGAACCGATCCATTAGGTGGAAAATGCCCTGCTCGTAAGCTTATAATCTGGTATGCTTCTCTGAAGAAGTGAGTTTTGAGATGTTTCTTGAATGTTGGGAGGGTGAATGCTGAAGTGAAATCTTGTAGATGGGAAAAAGGTGATAAGTGAGGAGGAGAGCCTTAGCCCATAAGAAGAACGTAAGGATCGAGTAGGAGAGTATTTGCTCATGAGGGCAGAAATGTATGGAGGAGCAGTGTTATGGAGGGCCTTATATGTTAGTACCAGGAGTTTAAACCACAAATTGCTGGAGTCACAGAGCCTTACAAAAGCTTTTGTAACCGGTTCCAGGCTGATCATGTGCCGATTTTTCAGACCTTTTAGCCTACTTCACTATAGACATGTTCTAGTTAATTGATGCTTAGATTTAACAGGGCTTGCAGTAATCATGCCCTGGTGTCTCTTATGAAATTGAACCCCATTATTATATTTGGTTAATTGGTTAACATAGTAAGGGGGCAATTAGTTTTTCACATAGGGCCATTATTCAGGAGTTGAGTTTTACATATGATTCGTTTTTAATTGAGGAGGACATATACCTAGAAAATTGGTGTCCCAATATGCACATTTATTTATAGTCAAACTATAGAAAGACTTTATCTAGTTGTGGTACTAAACCTCTAGCTTGCTAGATTGATAACATGTTTTTAATTTGGTCAGCAGGACCTAGTATAGTACCACAACAAATGTAATCAATTCCACCCTACCATTACTCTCACCTTTTTCTGCTTTACCACACACATCAATTTTTTGGATATCACAATTTAAATGAAAAACCTACAGACCACCGTTACTAACTCGAATATGATGCTTTTCACCCCAAACACACCACTAGGCTAGCACTTAAATTATGAAATCGCAGTATAACAGATATGAGATTTTTTATACATTCAGGAGACTTCGCAATAGAAAGTATATAAGAAGGATCAAGTAACACAAACTCACAGGCTTATTTGATGCATTTAAAACTGAGAGGCTCTCGGTTGGTCATTAAAGGTATTATTTTACTTCATTTTTGTGATTTCTTTATTATAAAAACACCATGACTCCTGTCTACACAGGCTGCAAACACAAACATAATTAAAGTTGACAAATAATGTTCTAGAATCCTAAACAAAATTGAATATTTAGTGACTTACCCATGAAAGAACACATAAATAAATGAAAAGCCTGCAATTTTGCGGTTGGAAGTAATTTTAATGTTTCTGTTCTCTGCCTAACTCTGAGCATCCTTATTTAACTTCTTGCTTGGCCTATTTTTCCTGTGGGCTCTGGTATCTGGAAGGGACTCATATAGCCGTTTTCAGAACTAGTCTTGTAGGGGGATACTAGAGCTTCCTCATCACCAAGTTCAGGATCATATTCTAAGAAAGCACAATCTGCACATTCTCTTTATAGACATGTAGGAAATAGCAGTAAGCCATAAAGAAGTCAGGTCTGATTTATGAGTGATTTCCTTCTCAGGGTGTTAGTCTGAGCATGGCAAAGTTGAAGAAGTCAAATGTGCATTACCAATGCCTTGTTACAATGATGGATCAAGTTAAAATCACAATTCTGTTCCTTTTTGTGAAAACACGTGTTTAGCTGTCAAACTGTGGCTATACGTGTTCTAGTTTGGAGCTAGTTCAATAGGGAGATGAGATTCAAGTTCTCCTAATTTTGGTCTACTTGGATATTTCATATTCCCCAAAATATGGGGAAAATACATTGCTTATCCCTTGCCAAAGGTTTGAAGTTTGTTATTCTTCCATGCTGTCTGGTAATCTGTAATTTTTAAAGGGTATAAAAGGAATTAGTTGTATGGATGATGTACATACTGTATTTTATTATTCCCCTCAATCTTTATACTATTAAAGGTCTCGGCCGACTAGGAACCAGCAGCATTCCCCACACCGCAAAACTGGTGTGGAATACATTTTTGTTACTGACACTAAGCCGTCTTGTTAGAGGACTGCATAATGATAACTGATCCACTTCACATAATATCTTACGACGATAAAACAGATTTTTCTATGTCAACATGAAGATTTTTATTTGATAGGAGATTAGCATTTGCCATCTAGTGAATTTTCAAGTCCATATTTAATCACTACTATTTACATAGCTTCTTTCTGTCTTGCACAAATGATTTCACTATCATTCATATACTGGTACAATGCTATCTCACCAGATTTCATTTAATATTGTATTGTAACTAGCACAGTTCCAGCTATATTGTTTTATATTTTGGTGAGTTGCACCATTAGCATTATACGTTAGCGTTAATATGAAAATACTTCAAACAAAAGACTTACACCATTACAAGCAGGCATCAGAAGGCATGCGGCTACTTTGCAGTGTCAAATTTGGAAGCACCATAAGATTAGTCCAGATATGAAAATTACTGCCGCAGCATATAGCAAAAATAGAACTGGGCACTGGGCCATTTTTTTCATTTAGCAATGTTATGAATAATATTTATGGTTTATTCCGAACTTGTCTTTAATAAAATAAAACATCCTACACACAGGCATACATTAATAGATAGCAAACTCTTGGGGCCCTCTTCTGCTTCTGTATCAGTCTGTCTTCAAGTGTGTTAATCTTACAGTCATTTTTTGGATGTTAACTTTCACTTCTTCCTATAGTAATAGCTCTATGGAATCTGCAGATGTTCTACAAACAAAATGTAATGTAATACATTGTACTTATATGTTTCTATTGTTACAAACATATGCAAACAGAAAACGAAAAAGCCAACAAATCACTGCAAGATAGTTGGGGCTCGCACACAATTAGCAGATAACTGCTCCATATGCCAATGGCACAGGGAGAGAGACATACAAAACAACTAGAAAATGTACACAAATCTGCACACTGAAGACAACTCTTATAAAATTCTGTTCTTTGTAAAATTGCTAAACACACATATACAAAGTGTATTTAGAGAGAATATGGAGCCAGCACTGTGTAGATAGTGACAAGTTGATCCATGCATGGAGTAAGCGGTCACAGAAAAACTGGGATGGAGATCTCACAGCCTTTGCGTGTTAAATAACTGAAAAAGGAGCAATCGCGCTTTTTAAAAACAGATTAATTGTTTCAGATAACTGTTACTGAGCATCAAAACTGTTTTTTAATTGTTACATAGAACATGAAAATGTGGGTAACAGATGGTGTGTTGTGGTTTATCTTCTCAGACAGATGCACCAAGTAAATCTATGTAGAACAGTGCATGTGTATTGTGTGTTCCAAGAGAATATCAGACTTTGTGTGGGCTGCAATGTTTAGCAAAATAGTTAACAAATAGGTAACTAGTTTTAAATCTGCCCTAGTAGAAAACAGTGGAAATAAATGGCTTAAACAATATATGGGTTAAACAATGTATAGGGTTAAATACATAACCATTGTGATATTATGTATAATGATTTAATGTTTTATTGCAAGTTATAGGACAATAAATACATTTTTCTGGTCATTCTGCCCACAATGTCCTATTTGGGACATCTTTGAAGCTGGTCAATTTAATTTACTCCAACCATACTACATATGTGTCAGGCCTACCTGGTCTAGTTGTGGCCTGGAACAGACCCTCCTGGGAACTTGTTTATTTTTTAGTGGGCAGCACCATCTTGGGTGAGATAACATGTCTCTCGCTATGCTCGTTCTCTGGAGCGGTCACAGTGCACCCATGGGTGGGTTTTTGGTAGTGCTAAATATCTTAGAGCAAGCGACCTCCATATTTTATATGGAGCACGTTGTCATACTGGTTAGCAATAGCAGCAGTTTTAGGTGTTCCTGAATACAAATGCAATTTAAGGTATATTGTTTAAAACAGGGAGATAATGTAATCCTGCAAGGGGCCAGCATTAAGCTATCCTGAATCTAAGATGAGGCCAAGGACTGATAAATGTCTGAGTCTTTACATAAAGAAAATTGGGTGACTGCTGTCGATAGACTGAATGGTTCTTATCTGCCACCAAAATCTATGTTTCTATGTTTACTGGGTGTGGAATTTTTTTTAAAAAATGTGTGTTAAACAGAACTTGTGATATGCACCCATCAGCACATGTATCTTTCTTCAGCAATATGTTTTTAAGCGATACCAAAATGTAAATACTGAATTATCTGTATGAAGAAGTAGATCATTGATACGACCACCACACTACCTCTCACCCTTTCTCTGTGCCTTATGTTTGTCACTCCATTCCCTCTAGATTGTAAGCTTGTGAGCCGGGCTCTCTCCACCTAATGTATCGCTTTGTCTTAGTCTGTCAATTCTCGTCTTGTCATACCCCTTGAATATATGTACTGTATCAAGCGCTGCATAAACTGTTGGCGCTATATAAATTAAAGATAATAATAATAATACAGTAACTTTCCTATAAATTTAGAAATGAATGGTTGATGGCGTTTGTATTTAGGAAAGCTTGAATTTCTAACTTACGCAATACACCATATTCTCATCAGAGCATCTATGCTTGTATTGTTACACTAGTACATAATACTTGGCATGTGGCATTTGATATATTCACATGGAGAAGCCAAGCTCTCAACAACTGTGCCTGAAGAGTGGGACATAGATTTTGAAGGTATGCTTTGGTCTATTGGGAGCAGGGAGATTTGTGTCTCTGTCAGCACATTTTTGTTTTTCCTAAGCAAACTATATACACCTTTACAACAAGCTGTTGGATAGAAATAGAAGTGTAACCAGTGGCCAGGGACACCAAAAATGTTTGGAATATTGGACCTACTGGATGCTTCCTGCCAGCATAGTACAGATTTTTGTGAGTAACATTATTTATGAACATTGTCCCATACAAAGCATTGCCATCATAGTATCTGGTCCACAGTCTTATATCCTAAATGCAGTATAAGACACATGTGAACATCAACTTTTTCAAGTTATAATTGTATCACTGCAAGTTTGTTTAAAACTTCATCAATCAACATTGCAGCTACCAGCTGGCTCCTCCATTCATTCATTCTATGGCGGTAATAGGGATCTATCAAATGTAATGCTTTTTATAGTAACTTAGCAATTTGAGTTTTTTTTTTTTTAAAAAAAGGGTTCATCAAGTTGAAGAAAGAAGAAAGCAAAAAATGAAGGGATTTCCATGTACTTGTACTTCACCTTCTTGACTCCAAAATGGATCAAGCATCAACATTCTTCTTTGCTAAAAAACAAAATCCATCCCTTATTTAAAGGCACCACCCGAATCAGCTTCTGTAGGTAGTGAATTCCACATCTTTATTGTTCTCACTTCAAAGAACCCTTTTAGCTGCTTTAGGTGTAAATTAATTAACCTAAAATGAATGTAAGACTTTGTTCTTTGTACATGCTTATTAATGAACATGTTATCAGAGAGAAGGTTGTATTATCAATATACGTATTTATATAATGATATCATATCCCTTCTAAAATACATTTATTCTAGTGTACTTCTTAACTCTTATGTTTAAAAAAAGCTTTCACATCTTATAAGTGCGGTAACAAGCTAACACTCAAAGTATCTTGTGGATAAAATATGGCTCAATATAACAAGGTAAGGAAGTAACAAGATTGTCACGGAAACCTCCATGCCCTGAACTCCTGTAAGGGCCAAGGGACTGCTGGGATTAGGCTTGCCCAGTGCCGGATTCACTATTTCCTACAAAGGACTATAATCACTCTGTGGACTGTTAACATCTGTGGATTTATGTTTAAGTCACCCTGTATCTGTCAGGGGTACAGGGTGGCAACAGAGAGACCAACCTGAACCCTATTTAAGACATCCAGGCTGACTTCCAGAAGCTGACCAGTTATTGGTCCTCAAAGAAGCTGAAAATGCTCTGTGCGTCTGATAGAAATGCTGTGGACCTAAACCCCAAATTGCAGCTTGGCTATGACCCTCCAACACTTTAACTAATTGTCGCTCGGACCCAAAATAGCAGATAATATCGCTGAGCTACGCAACGCTATATGCTACGGTTGAGTGGGTACTCCGCAGGGAAGCCTGGGAATCCACCTTTTCATGACTAGGGGAAAACATCCAAGAGCCCTGGAACCTTCATCAAGTCAGCCATAACCCGGCAAAGTATAAATGGACTGTATCTCGGGGTCCCAGCGATCAATCAAGGAGCTATATGGAGCAGGTATAGGGGGGCACAAGCATTCCAGTGACACCTTATTTGTGGGTGAGCTCCTTTGGGAAGGCCCCGGAACAGAATGTTTTATGTTCTCCATACTATTTCCCCACAGGGGGTGCAGAGTCAGGCGCCAGAGACCTATTCATGTTTAGAAAAACGTGTTTTAATATATTAATGCGAGTTAGTATGTGGATTTTGTTGAGAACTGTGTGGATTTTTAAAACCCATCGTGTGCTAAACCTCAACATTGGTCTTGCCCGATGTTTGGGATGGGGTGCTGTAATATCTCCCTGTCCTTTTCAGGACAGTACAAGCGCTGTATATGCCACGCTACGGCTAGCTAGTCATACAATTTGTCCTGCCACAATGATGATCAGAATGCCAAAGTTCAAAACTAGTATATCTCAAGTGAGTAAAACGTAACTTGAAGTAAATAAGACTGTATGGAGTATTGATTAAGATTTCAATTTTTTTGCAGCGTACCCTTCAGTACTGACAGTTTGCAAATATTTAGATATTATAACAGTTTAAGTAGTTATAACAGTATCTAAGTAGATTATCAGAATAATTCCCTTCCTTATACTGGAGTTAAATAGGGATAAAACAAATTATGGTATTTATTTTTATATTGGCATAATTAAACCTACATGTTTTAAATTGCCAGATGCCCTGTGCAGATATATGTATACACATCCTTATTATTGTCCGCAGTTGCTATGGTGTAAAATTCCCTCTTTTCTCCCTCAGATTTATGGTTGGGTTCCAAGTATGGTGTTGGTCTATTATGGACTATTTACAGATCCCTGTAAGGTGCCTAGTAAGTACCTTGATTTTAAGTTCTTAGTAAATTTTAAGAATGACCTAGAGACAAAATATGGCCATTCCTTTTCTGTTGTTCATTGATGTTTCGGAAGAAACTTCAAATGCTCCAGGCCATGAAACCCTTATACCTGGTTATCACTGCTGGAGACCAAATCCTCCTTTGTGGACAATGCTGCAGGACAGGTCTTAGTGCTGGGCGAGTCAGTACTGCTAAATAGCACTCCTGGTGTGCTTTATCTGTTAATTGCAGCTGGGCATATGAAATAACTGAACACGTGCTATCTACCAGACCATGTATTAACAATTTAGCAATTCAAGTTTCATTTTTGACAGCAGGGTCAGATAACTGATTTGCAACTTCAGTGTATGGTGATACCTAAGAATTGATCTAATTACTAAATGCAGTATATAAGCAGACATACTGCACCAGAAACATAATAATAATATTTTTTTCACTGAAGGGGACACTAGTAGGAGAGTTTGCAGGATAGTTCTTTGAACTTTGTGACTTTATATATTTTGAAAGGCAGACCCCAAT
Source organism: Spea multiplicata (assembly GCA_009364415.1). NCBI lineage: Eukaryota > Metazoa > Chordata > Amphibia > Anura > Pelobatidae > Spea > Spea multiplicata. The sequence continues at coordinate 13,739,781 of VKOC01000003.1, read as the reverse complement.
GAGTTTCTGCTGCAAACAGAGCTTGGGGAACCCTGTATAATGCATAACTGAATCCTTACCTACAGTTACGTTCTCATTCGCATAAGTCTACTGTAACTATAAGATGTAAAGTTTTGTGTACAGCACAGGGTTGGAATTGGATGAGTAATCTATGCAAATCTGGTTCAATCTGATGCAGCTCCCATGCAGGTAAATCCAGGAATAACAGCTGACCTTAAGCTCCCTAAAATACATTGGAAACTTTGCACTTTGCATACATTTAGAACAGGGTTATTCTTAGACATGCCTATATTGACATAGAGGTATATTATTTTCCTTCTTGTATTTTGTATAGCAGAGGGCATTTGTTGCCTTTTTACTTAACATGACAATATAAAATATTTAGTGAAGCAGAAAACAGTGTTTGAGAAAAAAACTAAGTGTCACATACTTGGAAACCTTGGTGTCCATAGATGTCTTTAAGTATACCAAATATGTAACTGTAAGACACCTTTAAATGACACCTTTATAAACTCTAAATGTTAGTGAAGTGGCATTTGCTAAATTTATTCTCAACTAATAGTACATTGCTCTATTTAATAAGATAATCTGAAGTCTAGCATCATGTAATACTCATCTACATTACATGCAGAGAATTAGTTGTTACAGACATTCTACATGGACACCATATTCAGAACTGGGCTCCATGTAACTTCTTTGTATAAAGGGTAAGACAATAACATTGAGGCTGCAATGGCTCCAGGACCCACTAATACACTTTATGGCCAAAAGTATGTGGACACTTCACCATCACACCTACATGGGTTGTTGGATATACCATTTCACAACCATAGGCATTAATATGAAGTTGGCACCTCTTGAAGTTGGCAGTTATGACAGCTGAGGTAGGCTTCCCAAAACATTTTGCACGGTGTCTGTTGGAAATTCCACCTATTCAACCAAAGGAGGATTGCTGTTGGATGAGAAGGTCTGGCTTGCAAACAGCATTACAATTGATCCCAAAGGTGTTCAGTGTGTTTGAGGTCAGGGCTCTGGTTGGGCCACTCCAGTCCCTGCACACCAAATTTGTCAAACCATGTCTTTATGGACCTAGCTTTGTCTACAGGGAAACAGTCATGTAAGAACAGGAAAGGGCCTTCCCAATCTGCTACCACAAAGTTGGAAGCATTCAATTGCCTAAAATGTCCTTGTGTACCTTTTAGCCAATTTCTAACCCAAGTACATATATTTGCCCCTAAGCCTATTTCTGACAATTTGGAAGTAAGCTTTTGTGTAAAATGCCTTAGCAAAGTTCAAATAGATCAAATCTACTCCCACTCCTAGATCATACAATATCTATTGAATACATTTATTGAGGTTGTGAGAGCTTTTAAAGAAAATAATTTAATGTCCATTACTTTTACTACCGTATTTAGTTTGGGAAATAGGGAAGGAAAAAAAGAATTGGGGGGGGGTGTTTTTGTATTTTTTACCATTTCATCATGTGATGGTATGTACCATTTGCAGTAAATTAGTTGAATGGCTTAACTTGAAGGTAAACATCCATATATGTCCCTAGAATGCAATTGTCCTTAGAATACTTCAAATAAATAAAGATCATATAGGCAAATAGGGTGGTTTCAAAATCAGGCCACGTTAATGAATATATTTTGGGCATTGTTCCCCATTTATACTAGCTGTGTACATGTAATTCTTTTTTTTAAAACACATTTTAAAAAAAATATTTGTAAAAAAAGATTGTGACATTACAATGATGCCCCTGTTTGGTGACAACATTGACAACAGTGCCACATTTTATGTTCTTTAAGGTTTCAGGTGCCACAGCTCTACCAATGTCTTCCCCTCCTCCACTAAACGCGTCATCTGCCCTCCAACTCAGATACTGTAAAGGTACAAATATAATCAGCCCACATTAAGTCGCAACAGGAAAGACTGTTTTGTTCCCTGTTTATTTCACTTCCAACAAAACTTGTCAAGAGAAGCAGTGTTCCTGCTAATGATAATAACAGGAATGAAGGAACATGGTTTTAAATAGCTTAATACAATCCTAGTGTTTTTACACAGGTTTTCTCTCTACTGGCAGAACAGTACTGCCAATAAACGGCTGCAATTATTGGTACGTACACTTTGCCTGTAGAGTTTATGTCTCTAAATAGGTAAAGTTAGTTCCGGTAATTCACAATCTATGAATAAGAAGAAAGCGCTGCCAGGTAAGCTTATACATAGCCTCTGTGAGAGATATTGTCATTCTCAACCATCCTTGTTTTTGAGGTTTTGTGTCAATCCGCTTTGAGTAGGTTCCTCCTAATCTACGTCAACAATTGGAGATCAGACCCTCCTTTTTCTTTTGATGCTTGCGTCATATCTTCCTTTGTTCTATTGTTAAAAAAAATCAATAAAAACTTTTACTGAAGAATATAAAATAAAAAAAACATTTGTGTTTAAACCTACATGAAGTTGAGAGTTTAATCGCATACTTTTTATATGTCAGACATGATGAAAGTGTGATCTAAATGCACAAAGCATGTGAAACACAGACTTGCCAAAGGACATATCCATCATCAAAGAACATGTATAAATACAAATTCTACATTCAAAGTCTGCCCATCAATAGCTTAGTATTTCAGGGCAGGCTATTTCAAATACTTGGCTTATAGCGCTGTTGCTCTGTTCACTTTATGATGGTTCGTTTTTTATATAAGGTACGTTTGTGGAAGGTGTATTTGCCATTCATTCTTATAAATCTGTCTGACTCTGCTTCTAGACCTTCTATGAACATTTGGGTAGGGTGGGCTTTTTATCTTTTTTATATATATATAAAACTTCGACACATTCCATAGTGTCACCTACGTTACTTGTAATTGTTGGCGCTATATAATTGAAAGATATTATTAATAATAATAATAATAACAGGTATGAATGGTGGTGAGTAATAGGACTCTGAACAGGTGATCTACTATAGGCAAGCGAATGGCCTCTCTCAGCCAATGATAGCCCACAAGCATTCTGTCACTGGCCGCAGGGCTAAACATTCTAGTGTTTAGTAACCTCCCTATCCTTTTTTTCTATCATTTCACAATGTAAAGTATGTGTAAATTGCAAGCTTGCTCAGGCACAGTGCGACACCACTTTCTAAATATTACATTTATAGCCTGAAAGGAAAATAGCAAATAGATACATTACACTTATTTATGTAGCGCCAGCAGATTCTATGGCGCTGCCACAATAGAGTTCGAAAAATAATGTAAAATCGCACACAGTAACAAACCGATACAAAAAGATTAGAGGGCCCTGCTCTTGGGAGCTTACAATCTAGTAGAGATAAGCCTAGTTGACTTCCATATCTCGGCCTCAGTTTAGGAATTTAGTGTCACTTGTGCATTTGGCGTTATGAGCAGCAGAGACAATCTGTTCAACGAATACCCAGAAAAGGATCGTGAGACAAACACATTCCAGTATTTTGTCTCGTTCACCCGCCCACACGTCTTTCGGAAAAACGAAATCTGTGAACACAAACTCGCAGCTCGCTGCCTAGCAACACCCCAGCCACATCTGATCGCAACCATCACCTGGCGACGCACAGACACTTCCCCCTCTGCTGCCGAGGAGCTCGTGCCCTACTTTGCACTCCCCACAGTCCAGCTCCGCGGTCTCGGGGAATCACCCACTCTCACGCCTTCCCCACTTACTCTTTCAGTCACCCGTTTGAAACCTGGGTGGGGCGGATCCCCTGGAGCCTGTTATGGGTGGAGCCGGCTCACAGAGGGTGTAGGCTTCGTGTTGCCAGCTGCTGCCCCCCTCCTCCCAGTCTGTGTGTCAGACTCCCCCAGGGGGATCCCTGCTGCTGGAGAGGAGGAGGGAGCTGGGGGCGCCCCATAGTGCTTTCAGATAGGTCGGGGATGCCGGCCACTTCCTGTCTGCAGCTGATCGGAGAAGCCGGGTAGATCTCTCAGATGAGATCGCAGGGGAACCGCAGCCTGAGACCGGAGTTCATCTCCCCGCGCCCCGCTCGCCTCTCCTGCCTTAGCCGCCATGTTGTCCAAAACGATCCCTGAGGATGTTGCAGAGCAACCGGATGGTAAGAAGCGACCCCCTACATCCCGTGTCACGAGGTGCCCGTGTTTACCGGGAATCTAATGGGCTGTGTCATACACAAATTCATTCTGTTACCGTGACTTGTCCCAGAATGAAATGACCGGCTTTGGTATATCCCCGGTGTACATCGCAAGGGAAACGTTGACCCTGGGTAATCTTCCGGGAGGTTAAAGGGGAGAGGTCACATGACCGCAGACACCGGTAGGCTTTGTGCTTCTCAGTGAGATGTGACTGACTCTGATCGGCCTGTCCCTAACTCTACAAACCCTTTTTGTGTCCGTGCATTGTTGGTAACTGTAGGGGGGAAACGCATCCTAAAATAACAAGCACCAAGTTATAGGAATGAAGCGTCGCCTTGTATTAAGGAAATCAACATTGTGCTTGGCCACACTGGTTCTAGGACAGCAGGTCCATGTGTTTGAGCACATGCATAGAAGGATGAGTATTGTTCCTCTGAATTATATTTGGTACCTGTAGAAAAGGTTGTATCCAAGGGGGTCCTTGTAACTACATTGACTGCTCTTGGAAACGTATACCGTATGCTTAGCTGATCATGCCAACTATCTCCATCACCCGTATGTAGACGTGTATATATACTGGTGACTGTAAATCTTGGTAAAGGACACATAGTTGGAATTTATTTTTGGAAATACTATTTGATGGGAGGAGGAGTTGATGCAGTTGTTGGCTGCAATCTAAAGGGTTAAAAGGTTAGGGTATGATCACTTCTCCATTTAAATGAGAACCTAAACCGGATTCACGCTGTAAACATTAAGAATATAAGACAAACCATATAAACACAAAGCGCCTCAAGAAAATAAAGAAAAAAGATCTTTAAAATGTATCAGGACACCCTGCAAATCGATTTATTTGCATATTGTGCATCAAAGTGATGCGATCAATATGGGGACGTTCAAACAAACTTGGTGACGCCAACAATGTGGGACAGTGTAACAAATATCTACTTTCCCTTGGTTTATGCGGTTGACTTGACAATAGAAGCCATGGCATTACTAACCATCAAGGAATCATCCAAGGCTAAGCATTTACTCTTAGAGCCCTATTGAGGTTTGAAGAGATAATCATCATTATGTGTTTAGGCTGATTATACTGACATTCATTCTTCTAAAATGGGGTTTGTTATGTTTGCTGCAGACATTGGAAATGAAGCGCCTAACCACGTGCATCCTGGAGTGCCACATCTTGAGCCAGGAGCAAAGCGTGTGATACTTCCACCAGTACCTCTATCGGTTTATGGTTACCCAACATACCCGGTAAGATTCACAGACAGAATTACAACGAGAAGCCAAGTGGTTTTGGTTTTAGGAATTCGTTGTTTAGCTCATAAGTGGTGTTTTATTATTCTTAAACTTGACCAAGAATAAGGATTAAATCTTATCATACAAGGGTGTTTTACAGCTGAGTTTTAGTCCTGGCCCCCTCCCCTTTCTGCTAACTCTCAGTTAGACAGCTGATTGGTATTAATAGAAATAAATGTGCAAGGTACAGTCAATCCGACGGCCAGGTTGTATGCTAGTCTCTATTTTAGCTCTCAAGTGCGAGAAGAAACAGAGGCTGTACATTAAATTACTTTGACAAGATTAAGTAAATGGGTCAATGTTAGAGCTGATCTTTATTAACTCTACTTAATTCTACTAAAGTCTGTCTGTACATCTCCAGCCTTGCCCAAGCTATGTGTAGCACTACAGGACTCAGATCGAGATCAGATTGGACAGCTGAATCCCGAACATGAGGCTGACAAAGTCATGTAGAGCTTAGGAACCAGGATCTTAAGGCTCAATGGAGCCTCCTATATAATAGAATAAAAGATGAATAAAAAGGTGCCTATAGTACAAATTTAGGAAGCACGTTTACCTTTCTTTTACCTATTGGGTTTTGCCTAGCCTTCTGTGAACTGTATGGCATGTGTTGTTCTGTATAATCAATTATACCACATTGTCAAGTTGGAATTTGAGGGACTATATAAATAAATGTAATGAGGTTGTCAGTGAAAATTTGTATTAACCCAGAAACCAATGTGGTATGGGTATAGCTCCAAAATAGATCATTTCTGTAATAGCTTTTTTGGGCATGCAGCAGCTGTTCAGTGTTCAATGTACTCACTGAACAGGTGGCTACTGCTAGCAGTAGCACACTGGTATTTCGGTAAATCCCTTAAATTTAACAGTTTGAAAGGTAAGTCAGTGTGACTTCAAAATTATTTTAAGCACTAAGATTAAAAATATTTGACAAACATTGTGTATTAAAACACACTATATATGCTATTTTATTATATTGACTATCTCGCCAAGCATTATAATCTATTCTATAAATGGAGTTTCTAGCACATCATTGTAATTGTTTATTTGTGTATATTTTTTATTTGTAATGTTCGTCGCAGTAATTTATTTTATTATTCTTATTATTTTAGATTGGCAGCTATAAGCACATAATGAATAAACACCCATCCGTTGGAAGCTGTGGACAACAAATTAAAGATGATGACAACAAGAAGACTGTCCTGACAACACAATCAAACGGGCACATAACCTCTGTTAAAAATGGACCACCCGTTGCAGAGAAGCCGCAAGAAATCACAAACCGAAAGTCACAAGGCAACACTGCAGCTGCTTCAGATGGTACTATCAAAATAATAACACCTGCGTTAACGCCAGAATCAGCAATGAGACAGTACATGCATGAAATGACCACCTTTGAACATCATGAAATTTTTAAGTACCCTGAAGTCTACTATTTTGGAGGAGCTGCAAAGAAACGCCATGGTGTGGTAGGAGGACCGAATAATGGTGGTTATGATGACAACCATGGTACATACGTGCATGTGCGGCATGATCACGTTGCGTACAGGTATGAAGTGTTGGATGTTATTGGGAAAGGAAGTTTTGGACAAGTCGTAAGAGCTTTTGATCACAAGGTACGCGAGTATGTGGCACTGAAAATAGTAAGGAATGACCAGCGTTTCCACCGTCAGGCTGCAGAAGAGATCAGGATCCTGGAACATCTGAAGAAGCAAGATAAAGATAACAAAATGAATATTATCCATGTTTTGGAGCACTTCAACTTCCGCAACCACATGTGTATAACATTCGAGCTGCTGAATATGAACCTCTATGAGCTGATAAAGAAAAATAAGTTTGAAGGATTCAGCCTGCCAGTAGTTAGGAAGTTTGCACATTCAATTCTACAGTGCTTGAATGCTTTGCACAAAAACAGAATAGTACACTGTGATCTGAAGCCAGAGAATATCTTGTTGAAGCAGCAGGGCAGAAGTGCCATCAAAGTAATAGACTTCGGTTCTAGCTGTTATGACCATCAACATCTCTATACCTACATCCAGTCCCGCTTCTATCGAGCACCTGAGGTCATTCTGGGTATTCGCTATGGAATGCCTATTGATATGTGGAGTTTAGGCTGTGTTCTTGCAGAGCTGCTGACAGGATGTCCACTCTTACCTGGGGAGGATGAAGGTGACCAGCTTTCTTGCATGATTGAGTTACTGGGGATGCCACCCGAAAAACTCATAGATTCTTCAAAGCGAGGCAAAAATTTCATCAGCTCCAAAGGTTTTCCTCGTTATTGCACCGTTTCGTACCTGCCAAATGGGGCTGTAGTACTCAATGGCAGTCGATCCAGAAGAGGAAGATGGCGTGGACCACCTGGGAGCAGAACTCTTGTGTCTGCTTTAAAGGGCTGTAGTGATCCTTTGTTCCTTGACTTTTTGGCTAGATGCTTAGAATGGGATTCAGTATCAAGAATGACTCCCAGCCAGGCTTTGCAGCACCCTTGGCTACGGAGACACTTGCCAAAGCCTCCAGCTGTAGAAAAGATTCCATCCAAGAAAACATCTCCATGCTCTGGTGCTATGTCATCTTCAAAGTTACCTCCTCCATCAAGGCCTGCAGCACAATCAAGGGTGAATCTGATCCAAATACCTGATTCTAATGGCAATGTACACCACAGGCCAACACTGAGCTCGGGTGCAGTGACATCCACCTCAAAATTACCTCAAGCATCAGGCTCTGCGGCACAACCACGGGCTAGATTTGGCCAAATGCCTGATGCCAATGGCAACGTGCATCACAAACCTGTCCTGCCAAAGCTGCTTTAATGGTTTTCGGACGTTTTTCTAAAGCTCAGCACGTTAAAACATCTTAACTCACTTAAACAACTGTCCTTAAATCAATGGTTTCTGTGCAATCCGTTTAAATTTACAATCAGATTTTATATACGAAACTGTGGGCACAATGCCTTAAGAGCATGTGATTTTATTTTTTTCTCTAAAACTTGATTGGATCTTTGCCTTGCTTAAAAGTGTCATAAAATCGGTGGCTGGCCACTGACTATACTATTTGACTGTTAAAGTGTATTTATTAGTATCAAAATTGTTAGCTACCATTTTATTTTAGCTAACAAAATTTTAACCCTCCTTGTTTTAAAGCAACACGGGTTAAGGAGCTGAAAAATACCTGGATTTTTATCTTTATTTATGTTTTGCAGATGGACTTGTTCTCCATCCTGATAACTGAGAAGTAAATACTCAGCACCAGAGTCTATGGGCTGAATTGTTGCCTGCAAACTTGTGATCTCCTGGGAATGGCGAGGTGGGAAAGCACCCCTGTCCTTTATTAGTCAAAAGCTCAATTTGCTGGAATCTCATGATAATCAAGTCGGGGCTGATTTCTACCGCTTGAATAACAAAATATGTTACTCACCTGGTCTGAGACGGAGATTTTCCCTAGTGAATGGAACCCTTGATCTTTTAAACAAGTATCTGATTTGAATGTGGTCATTGATATTTAAAAGATGTGACTGTGATTGAAATCTCAATATATTTGTGTATCTTCTTGTTTTATGACCTCATAACGATGGTCCATGAAATGGCTAAAAGGGTTCCAGCCTAATGCTTAGTTTGTATTATTTTTTATCAACATCTGTCTTCATAAAGCAGTTCTGCAGTTAAGGCTGAAAAAGAGAGGTGCGTTTATTATATTAATACCAAGGAAAATTGGTGTTGGACTTGCAGGCTGTTTCCTTGTGCAAATGTGGGACACCTGAGCCAAGCTCAATTTTAAAAATATTTCTTTCCCCTCTTTAAATAGATGTTATACTGAATTTATTATTGCTAACTATGATGTTTTTCTGTTTAACCAAGCCCTTGACGTACGTACATTATATCATCTGGATAGCTAATGCACTTATGTACGAATCATTTCTGTCTAGTTTGAGCAGGAAACATTTTAAAACTGCAGGGCTAAGTCTCAAAACACTGGCAACTTTTTTGTTTGTACTGCTGTTTTGTTTTTTCCCTTTTTTATATAATATAATTGAATGAATAGTAACAGAAAAAAAACTGCTTTACCCAAATTTAATATGTGTTTTAGCTGCTGTACTAAGGTAATCTCATAACTGGGAGCGTGTGGATTGTTATGCTTACCTTTAAGGCTGTGGTGGTTAAGATACATGTGTTGGAAATGGTGTTGTCACACAGTTTAGCACAACCTTTGTGTATTGTAGGTACCAGTCTTATTCGGCCTTGTTTTATGCTCCTATTAGGACACCTTTATCACTAAGTGTATTGCTACAAAGTTCAACGACTGAAGTTATTAAGTAATAACGCGGGATAAATTGTGCCCTTCGTGTGAATAATGTGCCTTTTTGTTACCAATGCCGTGTGGTGGGGCATGCTTTTTGGCCTATTTGTACTACTCTGTTAAAAACATTTATACAATGTCAGTGCTACTTAAAACATCCACATGATGAGAGGCCTTATAGCTGACTGTAATAGAAGCAGATTGTTTCTTAAAAGGGGCTGTTATATCTAATGCCTTTTGTAATATGAATATAATTATTGCAATCCTACTGATTTTTATAGTTTTTTTTTTTTTTTTTTTTTTTTTAATAAACTCACTCGGTTATTAAGAACATACTGTTTTCTGTGATTTCACATACTCATTTTTCCTCTGGGAATACTTAACCCTGTTGGTCCACTGGCGACATTAGTCCAAGGATGTGAAAAGTGGATCCTTTCTTCTAGTCCAGGTGAAAACTTCTGAAGTAACAGCAGCACAAGCACTGTGTGTCATAACACTTCATGAAATGTTTTTTCACCGCTGAGCAGCTGCGCAGAAGCTGAAAATCTCTATGTGCAATGCCAAGCTTCAGCTTGAGTGCTGCAACAGTGCTACACTGTACTCTGGAGCAGTGGAGATGTGTTCTCTGGAAAGATGAACCCTGCTTTGCTATCTGGAAGTGTGATGGTAGTGGAGAACGCTACCCACTGGAATGCATAGTGCCAACTGTAAAGTTTGGTGGTGGAGAAGAGGATGTTTTTCAAGGTTTGGACAAGGCCCCTTGGTTGCAGATGAGGATAATGTTGATGGTACATCATACAAATACATTTTAGACAACCATATGCTCTAAAATTGGGGCACCACTTTTGGGAAGGCCCTTTTCTTTTCCACCATGACTGTGCCCCTGTGCCCCTGTGCCCAGAGCAAGGTCCTTAAAGACATGGTTTGACCAGTTTGGTGTGGAGAAACTCAAGTAACTAGCACAGAGCACTGAAAAACTTCAGGATGCAGTGGAACGCCAGTAATTGCGAGCCAGCACTCTTTTGCCTAAATGGAAACAAATTCCCATACACACTCCAAGATCTTATATATCACGTTCGCACCATCTTAACTTTTTAATCAGGGTTATTAAACTGTTTAAATTTGCATATTTATATGAATCAAACTGTATCTTGCTTGAGTACGTCGGATTTACCATACTTGAAAGGAATCTTTTTACAAGTTAATTATAAAATCCTGTCTCAGGTATGCTTAAGGAAAGATATATAAAATTGTCCCTGGATGTTTTCATTTGTTATTTTTTTTTGTCAATGAGTGAAAATACATTCTATTAAAAAGTATTTTATACTGTGGTTAGTAAACCTCATTTTCACATATGGGCATAATATGCTTATTTTGGACATGGTAGGTGAATATAAATAATATATCAAACACACCCACAATTATTGAATAATTAAAGGTTACCTCAAAATAAAAGTGGAACTGCATGGTTACCAATCAGCATTTAGCAAGATATTGATGATTTTATGATTTACAAAGTATTTTGTAAGAAAGGGATGCATCATGCTCTTTATTACGATTATCCTTTGTTTATTAAGCAACAACATATTATGAAGCTCTGTACAATTTAAATGGTGTGGTTAACACACATAAAAAATATACATTTACACATACAGATACAACAGGAGTTGATGACCCTGTCTGTGATCATGCCATATAGCACTATGGTACTTGTATACAAAGTTCCTGGCAAGAATGGTAGGCTTCTGAGAGCTCGATCTTGCAATCGAAAAGAATGATATAGGTAGTTGAAACAAAATGTGGACAGTAGCTCTTTTGTAGCCGTAATTAGGGGTCAATGGTTTCAGGATGCAGAAGGCAATGTATAAATAAAATTAACATAGAGGTGGGCAGGAGTCGGTTAGTGCTTGCCGAAAGTTGGTGGTTTACAGATGGCATGTGGTGTTACCTGGAAATCTAAAGAGAAAGATGAACAGAATAGTAGGAATGTAAAGTAAAAAAGGGGTGGGATTATAGTTCAACAGAAAATCTCCATGGCTATTAATCAGCAGTGACAATGAAAATCCATTTTTTTTTAAGCAGAGAGAAAATGCTATTCCTGTAAAATCTGCAAGAACTATATGTAAAATACAATGCTGAGTGGTTGTACGTATGACTGGATTCTTCTGGTTTGGCAAGATTGAAGGAGAAGAGCTGGCTCAAACTAATATCTATTATTTAGGATTTTTGTTGTTGTTATCATCTGTCTGTCATCTGCTGCCCAAACAGTGCCAATAACTCCATTGTCTCTCCATATCCTCCAGCAATACATTCAAAGTCCTGACCTATACAGTCCTTAACAACTATGCACCCCATATTCCTGCTACAAACAATATGGCCAAACTCATGAGAAATAACAACTTGCTATTGATAGACGGGATAGAAATGTAAAAAAACGAAACATACAAGTCATTAATATCTTAAGAGTAAAATACAAAGGAAAACAAACAAATCTTTTAGAATATATGCAATGGCAAATTAAAATTATAATCCCAGAAACTGGAACATGGTGTGTAAATGCACTCGTTTAGCAAGGTTAAGTGGAAACAGTAGTAATTGTTGTGTATGATGTCAAGTGCCAAATTTGTTTGTGAAAACTGTTAAGGCCTCCCGATAACTGTAGAGATCAACTGTCAGTTAATAACTAGGATTTATGCAATTCTGACTAATGTAGATTATTGTAACCTGAAATAAATGACCTTTTATGTAATATAATTCAAATCATTTTTTTCTGACCTTCCTGTAGCTAATTTAGAGGGACATCTCTGGCTGTTGTTGCCACCTTTCTTATAGAGAAAAGTTTCTACAAAATGGATAGCTGTTCCGGTTCTCAAATCAAAGGTTCTCTTTTGGGGAAAAAGCGTCACCCGAAGAACCGTACCATCAGTCACAACAGAACAGATGAGTCAGGATGCAAGAGTATACTTTATTTGGCCTTAGTGTACTTTTTATAGCAACTTTACCGGGGAAAGGGAATTAACAAACACATGAAACAGGAAAGGATTAACATAATTAGCACAACATCGGCACCAGACTAATCTCCTCACACATTCAATAATTTTGAGTACACAACAGAGGTGAAAGGATTAGGGAAGAAACACTTAACATACAGAAAGATTCAAATTATTGTTGTATGTTGCATAACAAGCTACTTACAATTAAAAGGCATATGTGATTTCCATTATCTGATCTACCCCCTTCTCACACCATCTCACTATCTACTCTCTCCTTACCCCCCTTCTCACTATCTACCCTCTCCCTACCCCCTTCTCACTATCTACCCTCTTCCTACCCCCACCTTCTCACTATCTACCCTCTCCCTATCCCCATTTGTAGGTCACATACCATGCAGTCCTGTGGTGGGAGCGCGAGGCCTCTGTCACTGCGTGAAGCGCTGGCACCCGAGACAGACACCTGACGCTCCCACCACTGCAGTCGGGGCAGCGCTGAGGCAGGCGGCGGCAGAGGAGACAAAAGGCGACCGCTCGGCACCCCTTGGGCCCCCCTGACTGGCAGAACTCCAGGGCCCGGTCGCAGTTGCGACCCAGGTAGTTTCGCCACTGAATACTGCTTCTTGCCCAGATCTTTCCTATGTCAAGGTATGACAAAAGACATTAAGAACAGACTGACAATTGTACCCAGCATGTACTCGACTTATTAGGGAGACCTTCGTTATCAGATCTCAGATGCTGTTTGATTCTCACTGTATGTTAGTGGTTGCCATCTAAACATTGTAACCTTTGGATATCTGCTAGGGGCACTAACAAACCCTCCTGAGCTTATTGTACCAACTTGCCTTCCTATTTGTAACCTACGGAATGATGAGCTGACAATGAAATCCAATATTCTATAAAAAAAAATACTTCGATCCTGTTCAGTCCAGACATTTTTTAAAATTGTTGTCAAAAAGATGAGAAACAACTCATGAAGTTTTTTCTTTAAGGAACCAGTTGCTTACTATGCCCACATTTTCTCAACAAAATATCTCTAAAGAATGTTACACTCACAACAAAAATATTATTACAGTTAAGGAGTTGCACTGAGCCAAATTTTTAGTCACTAGAACTTATTCACTCTGTGGGTTCATACTAATAATGGCTGAAGGTCTGTCTTGTACTGTTAGTTTCTACATGTATTATTATTATTATTATTATTATTATTATTATTTATTGTTTTAGATTGTACCAATCAATTCCATAGCTCTGACATTTTAATTCAGGTTGGACAAAAAAAAAAAAATTAAAAAAATTCAAAAAAAAATAATATATATATATAATTTCTTCCTATTGTAGATATTTGTCTTTATACTTTGCCAGGAAAAGAATAGTAAGAGATGCAGGGGTCAAGAAGTAGGCTACACTGTCCAGGAAACAACTTTGTCAGCGGTATCAAGTAACTATTATTTATTATGATCACTATTTGCTTCCAAAAAATCTTTTGAATTGCAAAATATTACTATTTCAGGAAATTTGGTTTTAGCCTTACTGATGCTATTAAGAACGTTATGTTTTTTTTACAGTCCACACAGCTGGTATGACAGGAGATGGGCTGCAAACCAATCTAATGACTGTACAATGTATGTCGAGGGATTTCAGGCGACTGCTGTCACGTTGGCTTTAAGATGAAAATAATTCTCTGGTCAGTCACTTCCCTCCCCCTCCAAAATGCTTCATGCCCAACATTCTTTCATAGACATTCTACAGTACAATGTTTAACATGTTGTTAAAAGCAATCAAACCAAAATGAAAGCATCAGAAATACCACATTTATGCCTTCAAGGTTGCGATTTATTTAATCCACTCACTGTAAAAACATCTTTTGTCTGACCAGTTTGTTTTTGTTGCCTTATAGGGAAAATATACATTATAGATTGAAGCTGGGTCTATGTCAGTTAGGCCAGTCTGATCTATAAGTTGAAACCACCCCAGGGGAATGAATATATGAGTGCTGAAGGCAGGCCGCAGGGATATGACGTCTTATTGTGCTACTTGCTCCTGCTGGCATACTCATTGATTATCAGCTCAAATAAGCTTATCTTGACTGACAACCTGCCATGCGCATTAATACTGCATGTCTCAACACTGTGACCAGTAAGTGCTGTCTATTGGATGTCAATTTCTGTTTACTTATATTATTATATTTATAAGATGAACATTGACTCCAGAAAAAATACTTTATATGAGATCGTCAACTTGTGTTTTTAACAGATTACTGGGCTTTGGTTAAGATTGTGTAATGCGTATGGCCTCGGGGAAGCATCATTAATCCTCTAACTCCCAACTTCCTATAATTTTTAGTTAAGGTCGTTTAACTCTCTACCCTTCAAGGTAGCTCCTCAAGCCTACTCTTGTTCTTCTTTACATTATCTCTCCAAGCCTCCATTTTTGTCTTTCTTAGCCATCCAAGTTGTCCTCTTGTACATTATCTCCCCCCCCCTCAACCACCGACTAGGTTTTAAGTTCGCAAGAGCAGGGCCCTCTCTGCCACCTGTACAAGTATGTGTTAACTTGTGCGTCATTTTAAATTGTTATTTATTTTTAATATCTCAGAATCTGCTGGTGCTAAATAGATACATAAATGTAATGTAATTTGCTGTGTACAAATCAGTGAATGCATTCTTAAGATATTAGCGTTAGAAACATTATTGTATATATTGGAGGAAGGCGTTTTTGTAACAGTATAGTCAAGGCCTGACCAGATCTTGACTTTTTAGTTGTTTTAATGTTATCTTGTATTTTAGTGTTAAAGTTTTTGGTTCTGAAGAGTATCTTCTATTACATTTATTTCAAAGATTGAATACAGGTGGGATTCACATGGGTTTCTATTTATAATCTGTCAAATTGGGAATTTGCAACATTTATATGGCCACATGCAAGCCATTGCAAACATTGCCCATACCACAGACAGAGAAAATAACATTTTCTGGCATAACATTTTGTAGAATGTTGTCACCAAAGTCTCGAGGTCTAAAGGCCTCTAACATGTAATATGCATTTCATATAATGTAAACACGTTTTACTTCTGAGAGGTTGGTACATAAGTTGAACAACCTCCCAGCAGAAGTGGAAGGTTTATAGTGTAAGTGATGCATTGGACAGTGCTATGGCTGACCTTACTCTAAGACAATGTCAAGGAATGACTTTCAAGTCTTTTCAGCAGGAAAAAATGGACAGACTAGATAAGCCGAATAGTTCCCAAACCCAAACATCAAATTCTATGTTACTTTTACCTGTCCATTAAATTTTTAGAGGGAAATTCTCATTTATTTTGTTAATTAGCACTGCTAATTCAAATGGGGAATTTGCTGTTTTGACAGTAGTTACATAACTAATAACATGTTAAAGGCCTCATTTTTATCCAAAGGGAGCTGTCACCTACATTTATATTGGTCTTGTATATTATCACCTTGTTGAACGGAGCACACTATAAAACTTATTTTTGTGGTTTTGGTGGGGTAGGATACAGAGACTGGCCCATTTATCAGAGCGGCCGATACTTCTATTCAGTACAGGAGAGCTGCCAAAAATAGACTGATTCTGACAGTGTTTAGACTATGAACAAGGTTTGCCAGCTGTTGGCAGTGCTTAAGCTATCCTAGAAATGCGTTCTGCCCTGTCCAAACTGGCTCAGTTCCAGGGCAGTGTGACAGCTGTAGGATACATTTGTAAAATACTGAGCGCTCCAAAAACAGAACTGGCCTTGTTTCAGAATACTTGGCTAATGGGATTTAAGCATCTTTGTATAAAGGAATACAATGTCATTGTGATGTGTAAGCCTCTGTAAAGCAATGTAGAATTTTTGTTGGCATAACATAATAGATTTGTATGTACGCTCTTAAAAGTTTATCCCCCTGCTTAAAGCAGTGTTCGACAAATATCCTCATTTCAGTTTATGTAACCATTGACATTCCACAGATTCAAAGCAAAATACGTCAGTTTCTTGAAAAAAAAAGTTTTAATAATTTATATCCATGGTTTATCACATATAGTATATAGCTGAGCAATATTTTAACTGTCAACAAATGTCAATTTGAACTTGTTGGAAATTTGAGTAGCAAGCAAACATGCAGTTTAACTTTGTGAGTGATTGCTGTATGTTGGGTCTTACAATAATTATCAGTTTTTAAAGAATTTGTCAGCATAAATACTTTCCACTAAGATTACCTTAATCCAAATCTGTTCTAAATTGTAAAAAAGTAGTTATTCTGCTGAACCTTTGTTTCATGATTAATAATAGACAATTCATGCATGTACCATCTTACCTCTGGGGATCCGAAGGTAGGCTTGCAGCCAAACCGGTAGGCCACGTTGCCGTTCTCCTCTTTTGTCTGATGCGCAGGCACAGCAACAGTGAATAAGCAAGAGGTCATCTGATGACCTTATGAAAAGGCACCACACAAATCCTTCAGTGCTTGGTTATACATGGGTATATATGGGCTCTCCTTTGCCCATATCCGTTGTATACTTTTTATTGTCTGCCTATGGTTTTTGACCTCTGGATTGCCTCCTGACCACGAACCTTGTTGCCTCCCCTAATGTGTGCTTGTCTTGTATTAAAAAATCTAGAGCCACCTGTCCCTGACCTTTGGACTGTCTGACCATTCTCTCAATTTTACCCTGGTACTACGCATCCAGTATGCTGCTCTTTGGGTGGTCCTGCTACCTCCCATGTTAGTGGTGTTTGCAAGGAGAGTATCCACAATCCAAGCCACTTGAGCAGTACTATACAATATGTATATATACAATATATATCAATATGCAAAGGCCGTATATCCTATCCTAGTAACAGCCCTGTAAAATAAAGTAACCCCATCTAGAGGTTGGTTCTATATACCCAATCATATGCATTGTGACTTAAATGACTACACGATACTGTGAGGCAATGTTATTTTAATCAAGAGGCAGAGATGGCTCATAATAATAATATATAATTTTTTAAACTAAATATGCTTCAGTCATACAAGGTGACTGTAGCTGCACAGGGGAGATGTTTTCTTAGTAATGAGCCTATATAATTATTATTTTTATAGAATTACTATTACTTTACATAACATAAAGATTTGCCTGCCGTTGCATGTCTGTAGAAATTATTTGCATGGCTTTTTGTATCTGCAGTGCTTGGTTTTGGATGCTTTGCTAGCAGACCGCTTATGGTGGTTCAGAAAGTCTAAAGGAGGCTCACTGCTACTGAAGCCTTTGATTCCAAACCCTTTGTAGTGTATTACTTTGTAAAAGACCTAACAATGTGAAGCAGATTGAGATGTCATGTACACACACATATACACCCTTTATAACCAGTAGTTAAAAACTCCCAAGTATGACTAAATCATTTTTTAACTATCAACAGTCACTGCTAAACAAATGCAATATGGAGTACAATGTTTAGCAGTTCTCTAGCTTTTAAACAGTCAAAAGGTGGAAAGCTATAATGTTTAATGTCCCTAAACCAAACACTGAAGATCATCATTAACCCAAGTAATTTAAGGAACGATTATACATGAACTAAGGAATTTAATATTAATGATCAAAATTTATTTTAAGACAAATATATTACAAAGATGGGAATCTGTGTCTATATGTCTATAAGTGTTATTCAATAAACCTGTAAATAAGGAAATTATGGTGTCATAAATCGTTATGTGGCATATACTCTTTGTGTGACCCAAATAAAGTCTGCGATCTAAAACTGATGTAGTTGTAGTACACCCCAGAAGGAGTAACTGAGTTTGACTACATTGATGAAACACTGCATCTACATAAGCACATGCCAGGAAACAGAAAACAGTAGCAGGAATGCATTACAAACAATTCATTTCTCTTGGGCTAACACACTGCCAGAAAGTACTCATACTCCTGCCTGTTTACTCTTTAATGTCTTGTTAAACGAAACATTTAGACTGCTATTCTATTTTAAGTGATTCATTTTTTTCGCTTTCATCCAGAAAAGTATGTTCAGTGTAGAAATATGAAAAGTATTTTTTGGTCATACAAGCATGTTTGAGTTACCGTATATAAGTAATGCTCCCTGTGGAATCTCTCACTTTGCTTCAGATTTGTCTTTATAAAGTAAAGTACTTTTCTCCAATGAGACTCTAACATCATCAAACAAAGATGTCTAAACTCTCAGTGCATGGAAATATTCCAGAAATTAGGACTAATCCATGCTGTTCTTAGAATCTCTTAAAATGTATTTGTAAAGGTTACTTTTATAAAGTAAATTTTTAATGTCTTATATATTACAATTGCCAGCAATCCTTTTTGAGCGTGATTGTCCACTGTCCCAATTGTTTCTTCTACCAACTGAGCAATACTAGGAAGGACAAATAAGTAATAATTAAAAATGATGCTGGTCAGCTAAAATCCACTAAACCATAAAACATTAATTGTGGCTCCTTTTCTGGCTTCATGTCTGAGAGTATATGTTTATTGTATCCAATACCACCCTTTCTTATGTAGTATTTGTGCAACACACACTTTTTATTAACCATGGCAACTATCCAGAATATCTTCTGAAGACATTGCATTTTATTTTTAACTGTTCTGGCTTTAGACCAAAAGTGGCCGAAGTCGCTGGCAGAAGTGGAAGTGGTTGGCAGAGAAGGAAGGTAAACATTAAGATTGTGTAAGAGAGAGAGAGTGAATGAGAGTATGAAGGTGAGTGAGTGTGAGAGTATGAGTGAGAATGAATGAGCATGAATGTGGGCATTGGGCAATGAATTCCTGAATTAAAAATGTCCCCGGTTTTTGTCTGAACCAAATGGGCAGGGAATGTTATTCGTTGCCCCGAAAACTAAAGGATCATAAATAAACTGAAAAATTAGTCCCATTTACACATGTCTAGTAGGCATCTAGCATCACTTGTTGAACATGGAGTAGGAATTACCATGAAGCTGTAGGGGACATGATACCATAGTCATACCAATACAAAAGAATTTGTGTCTTTAACCATAATAATAAAAACGCAACAAGTAAATTGGATGAATCAGGCCGTGGACTTTTATTTAGTTTTACCAAACATACAAATACTTCAATCATAACTTGAACTTATAAACTGATATAATACTTTAACCAAAACTTAACTCTTGGCACAAGCCCCAGAGCACATCTTAAAACATATCACCTTGCCAACCGCCCTATAAGCCAGCTGGCATAACTCAAATTATCAGTTCACCCCATAAATTTATAGGGTAACCATACCCCAATAAAAGCCACGACAATATATATATATTTTTAAAAATATACAAACAATATAAAGGGAGGGTGGGCGGACGCATCTTCATCAGCTCGTCCATCTTCAGCGCACCGCTTCGCCACTGCTCACCAGTCTCAAGAACAGTGCAGTATCGGCTAGGCGGTTCGCCAGGTAAGTAAACTAGCACCTCAGGAACGCTCCTTTTATAGTTAATTGTCCCGCCCTTAGCGCAGCGCGAGGCAGGGCGCAGCCTATCTAAGCGCAGCGCGAGACACCAAAAAAGGCGGCAAGGCGCTAGCGCAGGGGCAAACACACTTTGCTTATATAACACATTTTTTTTTTTTTTTTATAATGATGACCTTTAATAAACCCTTTCCTATTAAAACCAATGGCATATAACTTTACTTAGTCCCCACATCTTCATGTTACCATGCCCTATTCGGTGCAGGCTTTATCAGTCTACCAGTATGTGTTATTTTTTGTTCCTGCTATTGTTAAATCTGTATGTTCCCTTATTGTAATAGTTATTAGGTATATAGAATCTGCTGGTACTTCATAAATAAAATGTAAAATGCATAATGTAAAGATGTAATAAAGTGGAGTTAAAATGTTTATTGAATAAGACTTATTTGTCTGCCTCTCTTTTTTAAAGCAGTCAGCTATTATCAACGGGGTTCTCATAATTGTTACCCATTTTGTGATGATCCTGAACCCTGTTCGTAATTGGTGCGATTGAAGCAGTTCACCTTTTAATATTAACGTGTTTATTACTGCTGAGGCACCATAGGGGACAGCAAGCAATCATAATATTGCCATAGCTACCATCGGCATGACAGTAATTAATTATGTGTGATCTCACCGTTACCATAGGAGGGAACCTGTACAGAGATGGTCTCCTGTGTCGCAGCACTTTTTAAGTACTCAAGTGCTAATACTGACACTATGGTGTGCACCGATCTTGTTAGTCCTATGGGGCTATCACAACTGTGGCTACCATTAAATCAGGGCTATAGGGACATCTGGCCATTGTGTATATGAAAAGACGGAAGGCAAGGTGGAACAAAAATAACTGCCAGAGTTTTGGGAAGAAATACAGAAACCGATACAGAATCTGATTTGTTTCCTATTCCATTGGTTTAGAAGATCTAACAGTTTGGTCTCCATAAATGTTGCCATGCTTACATAGAAAGGCACATGTAACTGTTATTACAACAATGCATAGTCTGCCTCTTTTTTAAATGGAAAAAAATATCATAAACATACAGAATTTTCATTTCACTGTTTTCTTGGGTCCATAGGGCATGTTAGTATTAGATTATGTGTGTTATCAAGGTACATTCTTGATTATTTTCCTTTTAAACAAAACGCTGTGCGTGCTGACTGGTAAGTTTGTCACTCAATTGCTTGACTTTATAACTCCTGACGGCGAACCTACGGATTTCTGCGATGCTGCGTAGATAACAGGAACGGAAATCCGTAGGTTCGCCTTCAGGAGTTATAGACCTATAACTCTTGGAGCAGGGAGACAGGCCAAGTTCCCCGTCAGTTGTGGCAACTTGCGGCACCAGTTTTTAGAAGTCTGTACAAGCGACTCTATTGGTCTCCAGCAGGGGGCTCATCTGCCATCAAGCAATTAAGTGCAGTCCACTTCATTGGTTGATGGCAGAGGAGGCCCCTGCTGGCAACCAATAGAGTTGCTCATACGGACAGTTAAAATCCTGGCACCAAAGCTGCTGCGTAGTGCGTACCGCGTTAACCCCATATTAACCCCTTCTACAAAAAAAACGGCAAAAACCGAACATGAAGAATGTACACGAATATATTCGCCTGAACTGAACACAGGAACGGGCGAATATTCGTGGAATACAAAGATTTTTCCCCCCACAAACACAAAGATGAACACGAAGAGTCAGAAAGCACCTAGGTCTACTTGTTAGTATGTAGCAGATATACTTCCTAAAACGATATTCTCATAGTGTTAAAGCTTTAATTAATAGGATCTGTTCACCAAGCTGTGAATGCAAATGAGCTAGCTAAAAATGTGAGTTTTGAGCAGCAGGTATCGACCAGTTGAATAAAATTATCAAGCTAAATCACATGTGCAATCACAAAAAAATGTAATCACAAATTCAGTTTGAACATATTTCACCTCTCCCAAAAAGTGAATGAACCTTGGGGCGATTATCCAAAGGAGGCAATCATTGCCTGCCGGAGGCAATAAAATAATCATTGGGGGTTACAGGGGCCAGGCATACCTCCTCACACCTGCTCAGGGAGATGGGGTTAATTTATTATAAAAAAGATTATGGGAAGCATGGACCCTGTTTTGTATCTGTCCTCTAACCTCTATCCTATTCCTATGTGTAGGATGGACTACTTTTAATTTTCTGTTTCTTTCTTTTTCATTTTTTCTTCTTTGGCCCTGGTGTTTTTCCCTCTCCACCCTCCTGGCACCCAAAGGTGCCTAGATGGTCCTTACCCTCCCATACATGTAGGAATTAGAGGTGTTGGGTAGGTAAGGCATTTTTTATTTATATTTGTCATTTTAATGTAAACACTACCCATGCCATGCATGGAAGTAGGATAAATGACACTCCATATGCATTAAGCATAGGTGTCCCAAAATTCTATTTTTTAAACCCCATACCACCAGGAAAGGGGTTTGAGGTTAGGGATAGGCACCAGATAAAGTTCATACTTTTCACAGTTTATTTTATTGCAACTTAATCCCTTCTACTGAGCGGGGCATGGTGGTAAATTTGGAGTCTATACTCCACATGGCATAGATTATTGCCCTCTACCCCACTGTGCAAGGGGGGCAATGCCTCTTGGCAATACGTGGTTTAGGGTATTTGATTTATTTTCATTTTTTACAAAATTCAACATATAACATCTGGATCTAATCAAAATAACACTGAGGCGTCTGGTAGCTGCCTAGTTTCAAAGCAATTCAAGCTTCAATTGCCTTCCTGCCTCACCATTTAGTAAGTAGATCTGAATTAAATGGATTCACTTGTTTTTCTGTTTGCAGAGAACACCTTGTTTCCCCATGTGACATCTGCTGCAAATTTGCTTGTGAAAAATGCAACAGGTGATTCCAAAGAAAACATTTTATACATTATTTGTCCTTCTCAAAAGCTAATGTTGGTAGACACATGAAATGTAATGTACCAAGAGAGGGCAGAGCTAGAAATAATAAATTATCTGATTACTATTTGCTGCTGCAGAACTATTTTTATGACATAACCATTTTTTAAACATTACTTTGGCAGTTTTTTAGACATTAATTTTTTTTAAATTTTATTTTGTTAATCAAAAAATATATCAAAATACATCAAAAATGGAAACTAGCACCCGCATTATCCTAGCAGTTCTATCATATACTTTAATGGAATTCATTATTTTTCTTATGTATACAACTGAATACAACTTCGAGAATAGACCCATCTCATTTTACAACACTAGACCCTACTGCAAATTGTAAAACGTGTTTTTATCACCATAGCAACCAATAGAATGTTCTTGCAGAGTAGACCATTCTATTGGTTCCTATAGTGATAAGATCATGTTTTCGACTTTGCACCAGAATCATGTTGTATACATAGCCCCTAGAGCATTTACATGTAGTGTACCAGGAGTGTTCAACAAGGACAGGGGATCTAGATGCCAACCATTAAATTTAGTTGCACTTGCACTCAATATTAACTTTATCTATCCCTCATCATCTGACTCACTTTCCCTCAACGTTTCTGATAGACTGCAAACTTGCAAGTGAGGGACTCCCCTTCTGTACCAGCAGTCATGACATGAGTCAATGTTATCATCTATTTTAATTTTCCCTTTTCTCTATATATTGGCACCCTATAAATAAATTGCAAAATAATCTGTATGTTAGTGATGCTAGATGTTCAAAACAGACCCTATTGGTGACAAATAATTTGAACAATCTCAACTGAAATGATTTACCATCCAAATAATAGCTGCTTACAATAGTCCTGTCCCAAAAGCAACAGGGAAACCTGCCAATTGTTAACAAAACAATATTAAATAGTTCACAAAAGATATGCCAGCTCTCATCCTCTCAGTAGCTAGCCTACTATAAAATAATTTAACTGTCGTCTCGTTAATAAATATAGAACTTTATTATTCATTAAATGGAACATAAATCCAACACTTTCCCTTTCTATTAATGGATGACTGTATTTTGCTGTAGGCTCATAGAATACCCAGAAAAAATACTTGTGCACAAGTTACAAATTTGCTTTTGTAGCATCTCAAAACTGGGCATGTGGCTCCTCTTCTAAATGTACTGGAATTACACACTGTTTATAAGATCATTGTGTATCATTAGAGGGTCGTCGGAGTCTAACACTGAGATATTGAGATAACAGAACAGATCTTCAGCTCTTCCTGGATATTCAAATAAATAAACTCAGATTTAGCTCAGGGTATAGCTGTTCTTTGTGATCCAGGATAAGGTGTTTTGTTTTTTAAACCCCCTGCAAAGCTACAATTACCAAAATAAAAACATACCTTTCTCAAATACAAGAAGAAACATTATTTTGAAAAGGGCATTTGGAGCAAAGCAATGGTATGATTATAGATGATACTGTATATACTACCTTTTCCTTTGTACTGATTTGCAACAAACATGAAAAAAAAAATGTAAACCTGTTATTAAGACAGTTCTAGAAAGTTTAAAACAGAACCAAGTAGAATATTGGAACATTTAATCTGAGTATGTTTTTGAAGCCAGTGTAGTGTCTGGGAGGATAAATGCAAATTGTATGTCTTCTAGACATTTGTTTTATCCATGAAATGTTATGCTTCTATGATCTATGTAATTATTTTGTGATATTACCATACTTAGTATGTTGAAGCATATGTTTTACATTAATTATAACATAATCATATACGATTGCCTTTTCTTCTTAGCTTTAGTCTGTCATATATATATATGTTTAAAGTGCTTAACCATAGAAAGTGGAAGCAGTGGAAGAATAAATAATATGATAATTAATGCAATGTTGAACATTTTGATCCTGACGACATAAGAGCTGATCATTACTAAATCCAGTTTTCTTAAGATCATATTTTCAAGCAAAATGTAATGTATGAAAATGCCATTATATTAAATGATTGTGAGTTCACAGACCTGTAGCATCTTCTTTAAGAGTCTCCTCTGTCCTCCACTCGTTACCTGTATTAATGGCACCTGTTTGAACTTGTTATCACGCGTCCACAACCTCAAACAGTCACACTCCAAACCCCACTGTGGCCAAGACTAAAAAGTTATCGAAGGACACCAGAAACAAAATTGTAGACCTGCACCAGGCTGGGAAGACTGAATCTGCAATAGGCAAGCAGCTTGGTGTGAAGAAATGAACTGTGGGAGCAATTATTCGAAAACGGAAGACATACAGGACCACTGATAATCTCCCTCGATCTTGGGCTCCACACAAGATCTCACCCCATCGTGTTAAAATGATCACAAGAACGATGAGCAAAAATCCCAGAACCACACGGGGGGACCTAGTGAATGACCTGCAGAGAGCTGGGACCAAAGTAACAAAGGCTACCATCAGTAACACACTACGCCGCCAGGGACTCAAATCATGCAGTGCCAGACGTGTCCCCCTGCTTAAGCCAGTACATGTCCGGGCCCGTCTGAAGTTTGCTAGAGAGCATTTGGATGATCCAGAAGAGGATTGGGCGATATTGGTCATATGGTCAGATGAAACCAAAGTAGAACTTTTTGGTAGAAACTCAACTCGTCGTGTTTGGAGGAGAAAGAATGCTGAGTTGCATCCAAAGAACACCATACCTACGGTGAAGCATGGGGTGGAAACATCATGCTTTGGGGCTGTTTTTCTGCAAAGGGACCAGGACGTCTGATCCGTGTAAAGGAAAGAATGAATTAGGCCATGTATTGTGAGATTTTGAGTGAAAACCTCCTTCCATCAGCAAGGGCATTGAAGATGAAACGTGGCTGGGTCTTTCAGCATGAAAATGATCCCAAACACACCGCCCGGGCAACGAAGGAGTGGCTTCGTAAGAAGCATTTCAAGGTCCTGGAGTGGCCTAGCCAGTCTCCGGATCTCAAGCCCATAAAAACCTTTGGAGGGAGTTAAAAGTCCGTGTTGCCCAGCGAGAGCCCCAAAACATCACTGCTCTAGAGGAGATCTGCATGGAGGAATGGTCCAAAATACCAACAACAGTGTGTGAAAACCATGTGAAGACTTACAGAAAACATTTGACCTCTGTCATTGCTAACAAAGGGTATATAACAACTAAGGGTATACTATATAAGTATTGATATGAACGTTTGTTATTGACCAAATACTTATTTTCCACAATAATTTGCAAATACATTCTTTAAAAATCAGACAATGTGATTTATGGACTTTGTTGTGAAAATTATAGGCCTCTCTCTTTGTAAGTTGGAGAACTTTTTTGCCCCATTGTATTCATTTGTACACCTAATATAATGTAGGCCAACAACAGGCTCAAATTAGATGTGTCCAGGACAAAATAAAACGGCTGATTAGGTAACCCTAATTTTGCAAAAGACAGTAGCCTTTAAAAGTGGCTAAGCTGCCAGAAATAGAATTGTGTAGCAGTTCTGTAGAGGTTTTCTCACTAAAACAGGGAGGGACAATTACTTTATAACATATTTTATAAAAATAAAAATACATCTGCTGTGCCTTTTCCCTTAAGTATGCATGTTTTTTCTATTAAATATATGTAAATATTGTCTTATAACCATGTGGATAATACAGACTGGAATTTTTTTACATTTCTAATTAAATGTATTCATAAAGAACATGTCATTGGTGCAGTATATAAATGAAAGCTTAAGCACTAAGTTCTAATTCAACTTCATGTTAGTAAATGGATTCCATTTTTCAAATACATGTATATGTATTCCTGTTGCCAGTTCCATCCAGTCATTCAATTGTTATGTCACGTGAGTGGCAATTTCATTTGATGAACGATTTAATTAGGTAGGCAATTTAATTAATCAATTGGCAGCAGTAGTACGGATAGCTCATTATTTGACTAAATTGGCCTCATTAATAGAACAGTAACGTTTTGTAAGGTCATCTTTATGATATAATACATTGCAGTTCATTATGCAAGACAAAGTAATCACTTGTCTTAAGGAGAAGCTGCAGCTCCCCACCTCTTATAGTCTTCCATTTTGCTCCACTGTTTGGTTTAAATCAGCCAACCAATGGCAAGAAAGTGCTCCTACTCAAATCAATGAAAGCGCTTTCTGTGCATACGCATGGTGGTCTTTTTATGCCCCCTCTTTTTCCAGTTATGCTTGCAGAGCGCTGGATCTGACTTGTGGTTACTATATCACGTTTTATAGATATCCGTAAACCTGTATGAATCAAGATAAGCACTCACTGGATTTTGATTCAACAAGATTTATTGTTCCAATGCAGTTGGTGGTCTAAGGAAGGAAAAGCAGTGAACCAGCGACAGGGTCATGGGTGACCAAGGCTCACTGATGCACGTGGTGGGCGAAAGCTGGCCCATGTGGACAAATCCAACAGATGAGCTACTGTAGCTGAAGAAGTTAATGCTGGTTCTAATAGAAAGGTGTCAGGACACACACTGCATCACAGTTTGTTGTGTACGAAGCTGTGTAGCCGCAGACCAGTAAAGGTGCCCATGCTGAACAAACACAAAAAAGGTGCTGACAAACAAATCGGATCCATGGAAGCCCCGTCTGGCAACTTACAGAACTTAACGTGTTGGTGGCAGATACCACAGCACACCTTCAGAGGTCTAGTGGAGTCCATGCCTGGACAGGTCAGTGTTGTTTTCACCTACACAATATTAGGCAGGTGGTCATAATGTTATAGCTGATCGGTGTAATACAGCAACAAAGATCATGACAGTTACACATTAAACACGTGGTCATTCAATTCAGCCTGGATTTTTCATTAATATAAGGAGATTCTTTATTAAGGATGTAACATAGGGTAGCCAAGTGGTTCCAAATGCCTACTGTTATGGCAACCACTTACCTGCTGTATAGCACACCGTCATTGAAGTAAAGGTTCCAGCCCTGAAAACTGGGATCTTCTTTTCATCATTGCCAAATAACAGCAGGTATGAAAAGTGCAGGATTAAAAAAAACCCAACATCCTTGCTACCAGTTTCAAGCACTTGCAATAATAATATAAAATAGAAATACACTTTAGTTTATTTACTAAAGGGAGGGCTGTTTTTCCTTGGCTGACCAGGTATATGGCATAGTTAAATCACACACTGAATTATGCATTACAACGTAAAGCCAAGGATGTGAAACCTCAACTCTCTTAGTGAATAAACGCGTATATGTTACCACAGCACATCCCTTCACTAGACATCCTGTTATCTACACCTCCAGACATTTGCCCAAAGGTTGTACACGCATTCAAAACCAACAACCGCCTAATAGCGACAGTAACCGGTACCGATCAGCAGGATTTTAGCGCCTGAAAGTGAAATGTTGTTTGACGTTTCCATCATTAAACCCCCGCAAGCACTGCATCTGCCGCACAATAACCCCGCTCAGGAAGCAACGCTCCAGACTACTGAAGGACCAGCTGAAGGCTGTTAAAGCGCATCAGGACACAGCCAATCAGCGATAGCTTTACAATTCAGCCCCAAAACGCATTCTCAGTCTCGCGCATAGCCCCGCCCCTTATTTTTTGCTCCTTGTGGCCACCTACTGGGCCGACGACAAACCCGCCCCGATTGATTTCATGATGGACTGGCGACTGAACCAATCGCTCGTGCCTCTCCTCCCTACCATTCACCGTTTTCTCCTTCACAGCGTACTGATGCCACGGCTGGTGGGC
Organism: Spea multiplicata; assembly: GCA_009364415.1. Taxonomy (NCBI): domain Eukaryota; kingdom Metazoa; phylum Chordata; class Amphibia; order Anura; family Pelobatidae; genus Spea; species Spea multiplicata. The sequence goes on along the minus strand of VKOC01000003.1, from coordinate 13,710,986 downwards.
GGGGCTTGGGTGCACGTCTTGGAGACAAGGGGGGTGGCTCTGGGTTCTGCACAATCTGCAGGGTGAAGTAACAGGGGCTTGGATGCTGCGCGTAGACACTAAGGTTGTAGCGGGTTGTCCTTAGCCGGTGAAGTCTGGATATCTCAGCTTAATGCATGGCGCGCTTGGGCTACACGTAAACCAGGTAAGCCGGGAAGACATGTGTGGGAAATGCCCCGCAGAGCCTAACGTGAGCGATGTCATGTGTCTGCACTGCAGAGACGGGACAGCATCAGTCTTATCTGCCTGGCTGTGCTGCACGGTCACTCTGCATTGTGTGCTCACCTTGAGTGGATGTGCTAGGTTAATGCGGTGCCGGCTCTGGGCATTACTGCTGTGACCTCCACACCGTGCAGTCACTGGCCTGTCCCGTTCACTGAGACCGGCGCCGCATGCACCTGCGCTGGCGAGTCATCATCATCATCATCATCATCATCATCATCATCATCATCATCATCATGACTGTGTGTCTGCCACATGCTTTCCTGTGGGTCCGTGATCGGCTGCAGTGACATTGTGTGTAAACAAAAACACATCTTGTATGACAACTGTAAGACCAGTTGCCACACGATTGTCATGCCAGTGTCACTGATGTCTGTGTTCTTCACTGTATATGTAACATGTGACATGTAACATGGAATGAGACTGCCCTGTACACTGTATGTACCTAGGAGCCAAGCCAGGATTCAGTGACAAGTGTCATGTCCAGTCTGTCTTGGAACAGCAACCTCTGAGTCTTTGTTGGCATAGGTAACCATCACGCTATTATTGCAGAACATTTGCATCATATATATATTTTATTTTATTTTATTTTATTTTGCAAATGCATGGCGGTATCCAAGAGCTCATTCCTGATTATACATAATATTTAAATGGTATAATAACAGAAGAATGTTTGCTTTTAACAAGCAATTCTAGATTTTGCAACAACAATAGTTTCCTTTGTAAACATATTTGTCAATATTTATATCTATATTTATACATGCAACCTGAATGCCTCAGTATTTCCCATTCTGTGATAGTGTTTGTGTGATCTTGATTTAGTAATAAACATGTGAATAGTGGAGTGCTGGACACATGTATGTAATTACATACGTATAAACTTTTGCATTTGCTTGATTTTCGTATAATAATTTTGCTAAAATGTATCTTGCGATTTCTGCAAAACCCGTGATGCGGTGGCTGCAGTCAGGTACTATGTATAGTTCATGTAACGGAGTGTGTGCATACGTACGTATGTATGTATGTATGTATGTATGTATGTATGTATGGGATGCATCATAATCTGATGGCAGATCTGTATTACACGGGAGAGCGTTGGGCTACTAGTGATGAATTCTGACTAGTGTTGGGCTAATAATGACAGACGGATGGAATCTGCTATGGACATAAATGTAGGCTGCCCAGCCCAGATGTAAAACATAATTTCCGTAAATTTGTAATAGTAAATAAACATTTTATTCGGCACGTTACTTTGTCCGGAGAAGCCAAGGTTAGCTGCAAAGCAATCATAGTTTTGTAAGCAAGCTTTGAATTTGTATTAAAAATACAATTTGATTGTTTTCTGTTTAAATGTTGCATTAATGCACAAAATGCATATATTATATACAATAAGCGATTAAGCGTAGCAGTTGCAGGGTATGAGGCCCTGTGTGTTTGTCAGGCGACTACATGAAGATCCCAACATCTTTTATCCTGATTTTTTTGTGTTCTATTTAATAGTATACACCACTGACTTGATTTTGTAGGAGGGAATGATCCAAATAAGTGTTCTCTGTAACTAGAAGCTGCATTCGCTACAGCTATCTCTGTTTAAAGCCGCTCTATGACTACATACACTGAAACCTTTCTTGTTTTTCACTCCCTGCATATTCTGGCATGCTGCCTGGCAGGACACTGGAGGCTTCTATATCTCATAAATCACAAGCCAACCTTTGGTGATAGTTTGTTATTTAAAGAAAATAGTTTGAACAGCATGTAAAGTTTTTTTTAAAGGGATGTTGGGCTGGTTGTAGAAACAACCAGGTATACCAACCATATGACATGGTGATGGTGTGAATATTATTTTAATACATAAACAATACATGCCACAGCCAACCATTTTCAAGTAGCAGTAGAACATTTACTCTATCCGTACTAACCATTCACTCAACGTTGGCTGATAATTCAGTAAACGTGGCTTAGTCTTGCCGGAGACACCACTCTAGATTAATTCTTGCAGCCTGTTATAAACAGGGGTCAACCTTTGCATATCTCATCCTACAACCTCAGATCCAGCCGCGTACTAATTATCCCTCAAAAAAGATGCAGGTCGAGGAGCATTCTTCTTCAGAGCGCGTGGAATAGCCTCCCAAACGCTGTGAAATCACCCAATAGCCTAAAATCCCTGAAAATGAGCATCTCCCAACATCTACAAACAGAATGTACCTGTCATACGATTACAAACTCCTACTTACACTGAATATGCCAATTTGTAGTTTTACACATATATATATATATATAATACCCTGTATGTGAAACCATTCCTGGACTTGGAAATGAGAGCACTCCCAATGCATTCTTCATTGTAAAACACTTTCTAAATAAATAAATAATACAGGAAAGGCTACTTGGCTCTGCATAATGCATATTTAAGTTGGTTCTAATTGTTATGACTGTTCTCGGTATTCTTGAGAAGAATGTCTATTATAGTGAATTGACTTTCTGGAGGCACACAGTAGACGAGCAATCATTAAACGTGCAGCTCTTTTCATAAATGCATACATCAACATAAGAAACTTGATGCTTAAACTCATAGTCCATCCTGCACCCATAAGTGGTACAGATGCTTTGCCAACTATCAATTCTTTGAGAGCAGAAGGTGCTTTCTTCCTTCTGATAACATTGTACAGAGTTGTGTAGACAGGGTGTTGTGTGAGACGCTAACATTCTCCTTCTTTAGCTTCACAATCGCAAGTCATTATGAAGCGCCTAACCCAGCTAGCTTTAGCTACAAGGAGGGTTGATGCGACCCTGCTAAATAAATTATCTTGAGAAATCTTACAGCCGATCCCTTAATTGTCACATAATTCCTTATACCTGGTAAGGTTTTAGAATACATTTGGTACCAATACTACCGAACGCACCTAATAATAGTTTGTTTACAAATATTTACCAAGCTGAGGATGTTATCAAGGACACCCGGTTTTTTTATATACATTTAGATAACTCTTGGAGCTCAAAGATCTCCCCCCACCTTGAATGCATGGCTTGATTTTGACCTTGTAGCAAAAGGTTACAAATCTGGGTTACCTCCCATGTGAGGCCAAGCAGAAGAGAATAATTAATAACTAGGATAATGCAGCAAAGTCATTGTAACGGTAAAGTGGTTATTAAGTCTTGTTACTATCCCATAATCACTTGTGTTTAACCTCTTCGGTAATGAAGTGCATGGAGTAGATAGCAGTGGTTTTCGGTTTATTTATCTATTGTATCTGCTTCTTGTCTCATTCATGCACCTTATTCTGTTTCTACTCTTTTATTTGTGTCCCACTTTTCATTTTCTACACAATGCTTGGTTTACTTTTTTGTTCCCATGTTGAACTCCTGTTTAGTGTGTATTCCCTTGATAGTCTCAGTAGTCCACAGGAATTTTAGTTCTGGACATACCTAGAAAACTTGTAGACTTCACGTATACTGTATGTATTTTACATATATGTAGGCAAGTGCAGATAATATACAGCATGATCACTATGACAACAGACCGGGAATGGTTTGGAGATTACATTCCATGTACGTAAAGTTGAGTCCCTATTTATCTCCTGTGTCTTTTTAAAAGTGCATACAAGCGCTATAGTGTTAGCTTACCAGCCATTTGTTATTCATCATCATCATCATCATCATCATCAAAACTCATCATAAATAAATACAATTTGTCTTGGCTTGCAGGTTTGTGAACTCGGTTTGTAATTCGGGATTGGGGTCTGCAACTATCTCCCCCAAATGTTTATGTTTTAAACCTATATTCTTATTACTCCATCCAGGTGTGTTTTCATGAGGACCTGTAGGGGTTTGTTAGCACCTTGGTGGAGCTTTGACAATGTAGAACCAAGAAAAGTTGGAATCCAATTGATGAAAATCTTGTAGCTGTGATTTGCTAATATTGGATAAGGGATTGAGGCAGAGGTCCAAATGTACACTGCTATCAATACATAATGTTTGTATATATTGCTATATTTCACAGTAATACATTTATGACCTAGATACTTTGTAATTTATCTACCACAGTGCCTAATTAAAAGAAAAAAATAACATATATAAGGCCTATATTCTTTTTCATTTTTCAAATGCTTCGATTGGGTGTGCGTATATATTGCAATTCTTTTTTTTTATTTAGAAAAAAACAACATTACATAAACAGAGAAATAACATAAACAAACATTGCAATTCTTTGTTGTTTACACTGTTACACTGTGTTTATTTTTCGTTCATTTCAGTGATTTTTATGGCTCTTGTTGATCATGCTGACAAGGTCCAGTATTTTTTTTTTTATTTTTATTGTTCACAATTGTGGCTTATATATTTTTCTGTAAGTGTATTATATATTTTTTAGCACCATTGAGTGTTTTTTTTTTTTTACAGGTTTCTTGTATCGTCTTGCACAGGGTTACTCTTTTGATTTATATTTCTTTGCAGAAGGTTTTGTGCCCTATTGTCACTCTTGCTGCGAGGTCTCACACCTCACTGGGCACTCATTATTAGTTTCTTTTTCTTGCCTATATAAATTACCTGTGAACCTTTTGCGGTATGGGGTCCAGTACCATTTTAGTGCTTGTTTTTGATTTGGCGGAAAGGGGTAAAAATGTTTAAATCATCATTTTTCTAACCTATTATTATGTTCAAATGTGTATGTGTGTTTTACTTTGCTCGCCATTAACATACTGAATCTGTTGATGGCTGTCAGGCCCAGACTGGACATCTGGCGCACCAGACATATGCCCGGTTGGCTACTGGCCCACCTCACCCGTATGTAACCATTTTGTGGCCGTCAACTGAGTATGCTCAGCCACACTCTACGTGAGCATAAAAACATACCATGTGGCCACGCTCGGCCAACCAGCGGCCATGCTTGGCAGCCACTTGTCTTAAAACGCCAGCGCCACCTCATCATTCCCTGTCTGGTCCTGATAGCTATTGTCCAGATGTTTGGATCCGTTTACCCTGTCACATAATGGTTTTATTGGTCAGCCTTTTAGATTGAATTTGTATGCAAATATTATTGATGACCCATAGAATGAGATCATCATAGTAGTATTTATTAGTAGTCATTCAGCAATCTCCCTTAGATTTCACCATAAATTCACTCATAAGTGTTATTGGGTGAATGTGATATTATACCTGTTTGATCTTTAGTGAAGAAGTTAATTTAACTTGTCTGCTCATTAACATGCCTTTATATTATGAAAATGCTTTTAGTGTGATTCAGTGTGGGGAGGCTTTCTTATTTGCATGTGGTCCCTCTTGGTTGACTTGGGAACCTAGCTTTGTCATGTAATTTTTATTGTAATTTTTTATGAGAAGTCTTTGTTTTATTTTGTAAAAAAGCTACTATAATATATAGCAGTGGTTTCGGTTGCTGTGCATAATGGAGTGTTGAAGCCCGGGTGGAAGTGCCGGCAGCAGTGGGGTTGTCTGCATCGCGCAGACGTCCACCGGATGCCAGAGAGGAGTATCCAGGTCCTCTGCAGCACTGCGGGGGATCTGGATCCTAACCCTGCTGCTTGACCACAGCAGTGCTAAATGGAAAAGAAAAGAAACTGCAAGTCCCGTGCTTCGGGTGAAACAAATTGCGCATCCTTGCACTACACCCCGATTATAGGCCGCACCCCCACTTTAAAGACTTAAAGTGAGAGAAAAAAGTGCGGCCCATAATCGGGCAAATACGGTAATAATTTGATGTGGGAAGTCTTTAATAATGTTTTTGTAAACCTGCCTGGTTGTACACCTTTTTCTGATGCTCCAAGAAACCACGCAGTACAGAAATGTGGTTGCAGATAAGAACCCTTCGGCCCAACTAGTCTGCTCATTTCCTGATGTAGAGACTCAGATCCCAATCAGTGCTTGATCTTGTCTTATATTCAGAATAGTTTTATGCCTATATCATTCAAATTTAAATTCCCTCACTTTATTAGCCACTACTATTACTGCTGGGTGGCTGTTCCATTTATCCACCACCCTCTCAGTAAAGTGAAATGTACCTTATATTACATCTAAGGCTCTGGCCCACTAGTTTAGATTGTATTTTAATATTTCAGCTCCTTAGTTAGTATGTAAATTGGAAAAGGTCAATGCAGACGTATGCCTAGTAATGCAGTCCCTTATTATTTTCAAAGATGATGTAAACACGATTACCAATTAAAAATATATTTTGTTTGCAGCTATTTTTTGTTACCTAGCACATTTATCTCTGCTGTGATAGAATAGATGACCTCATTTATAAAGTTGAGTTGTCTCAAATTTCAGATCTACTTTAAAGTAGGCTATTCGCCTACTTTACACATTCGTCAGTAGAACGTAGAACTACTCTGTGTGAAGAAAGCTGTAGGGTAACTCGGCATACAGGCAAAGGACGGCTCTCTGCTTGGGCTGACCTAGTATTCTGATGCAACCTGCACTTTTGAGTCCTGCGAAATAAATGGGAGACTTTACATGAAATGTCCTGGCTGTGCCCTTGTAGTAGTAGATGTGAGAACAGAGCTGGGAATATATCTAATTAACTTAGAAAACGAAACATTAAAAGGAACCTAGGTGCTGGACCTAATAATGGCTTTATCCCGTATGTGACCGGGTTTTTCATACCATGCCATTCGGATCAATATGGTGTGTTCTATAATGCTTACTGGCACCACATAGAACCACAGTATCGTTAATGGTTCATTTATTTTATATATTTGTATTTTTTTGCAGAACAATTTCTTAATTGACTGACTTGCTCTTTGTTAGTAAAATGGCAAATTTTCCCTGTGAACCCTTTACATTAAGGGTTTTAGTACAACGGTGAAGTAGGCTATTCAAGCATTTCTAAAATTCAAAGAATTGCACAAAAAATTAAAATTTACTGTTGTAGGATTCCTGAAGGCTAGAATTCTGCATCACCAAAGTTCTTATGTTTTGATGTTAATTTTTGTTCTAAGATGACTTTATCTTGGTGCTACTGCTCTTTGTCTGTACATCCATTGTACTCGGAATAAAACACATTAGTTAGCACAATCCAGACATAATGCATTTTCATCTGCAGACTCAAGGTTATAGATAGGGTCATGTGCTCTTTGCAAAGTAGCTGCTTAAATGAAATATTCACCGTTCACTTGGATGGCCAGTTTTATGCTATAAAAGATCCAACAATGGCACTTTGGCTATTAACCCAGAAGGTGATTGCTTAGTACTTTTGTGCAGCAGATTCATAGAAGAATTATTTTGGGGAAAAAATATTATAGAGAAAGGCATGTTTTATTACCTGCAGTGGAAGAAATGGTACTGCCATAAGATTGCTTCCTTGACCCTTGTTTCTGAGCAATGGATCAACCCAACTTTTAATGATTAGTCTCATGTAGAGGCAAAACAAATTTTTGGTTATTGTCATTGTCTTTACACCAACACACATATTGTATGGGTAAAAGTATGATCATTGTATAAAGTAATTTTTTGTTCTTTAATTAGCTGGTATCTTTTCTTGCTAATTATCCCGAAGAAGCAAAATTTATACAGGCACTTGAAAAATCACAATTTATATTGCCTGGCTTGAAAACAGACACAATTGGGACCAATGTTATCTACAGGAGTATCTCCAGATTCCTATGTACCCTAAGCAAAAGCACTTAGGTATGAGTATCTTATTGTTAAAAATAGATCAGTGTACATAAATGAAGGAACATAATACATGTACATATTACGCTTTGTAGCGGTATAAATGTAATCTTTGTCTCCCACATCCTCTGTGGGGACTCTTAGAAAAATAAAGCACTAAGCATCGGAGCAGAGAACTGTGTAAAGCTGGGTTGACTATAACCAGTCCATCAATTCTGTGCGTCCTTGCACTGAACAGATATTCTTTTTAAGATTCCTGTTCTGAAGCTGGAATATCTATAAATTGTGGCCTGATTGTGGTGCTTGAGGACTAGTTTTGTGTATCCCTTGTGTAGAAACTAGAGGCTTAATTCAATAACTCATCTAAACTCCAAAGTTTTGTGGAAAATAAGGATCAAAAGCTTAAATTATGCTCACAAATAAGCAATTAACCTCTTAAAGTAATGAATATATCTGTATGTGTCAAGACAAAATACTTTTTATTGGGATAGACATGAAAAGAAGCGCTACACAAACAGGACCTCAGAGATGACGTCTTTAGATGAAGGTCATGGCAGCTTATTATATCGCCTTTTTTGTGTTTGTCTAATAATATATATCAACTAAAGACTCTGCCCAACAGGGCACAAATCAAAAAAATATTGCTAACTGCTTAAATACACCTACACATGCAAAACAATGTGCATCTGATGAGATCAGATTACAGCTTCTAATTGGTCATTGCAACAGTTGAAGCTATGTTTGTATTGATGTCTCTTTACTCCTGTGTTTTGAATGAATACATTTTAAAAAAAAATTAAAAATGTGTATCAACCAATATAATTATCTTCTAAACATAAATAAATTTACATGTATGTGTTTAATTACACAATATAGACAAAAGTATTGGGACACTTCTCCTATTTGTTGAATAGCGAAAAGGGGTATAAAATCTAGCACATGCCATCTCTATAGACAAAGCCTGGCAGTAGATTGGTTGTACTGAAAACTCTGACTTTTAACATGGCAGTGTCAAAGGGATGCCACTTTTTGCCACAAGTCAGTTTTTGAATTTTCTGCCCTGCTAGATCTGCCCTGGACCACTGTAAGTGCTATTATTGTGAAGTGAAAACATCTAGACGTAAAAGCAGTAGACCACACTCACAGAGCAAGGCTGCCGAGTACTGAAGAGCATAGTGAGTAAAAATTATATCACCTCTGTAGCATCACTCACTACAGAGTTCCAAACTGCCTCTGGAAGCAACATCAGTACAAGCACTTTGTGTCAGGAGCTTTCTGAAATGGATTTGCATGGCTGAGCAGCTGCATACAAGCCAAAGTTAACTATGTGGTGTGAAGCACACCTCCACTGGTGAGAAGCAGTGGAAATGTGTTCTTTGGAGTGATCAACTTTGGTGGAGGAAAGATAATGGTCTGTGGGTGGTTTTAGGGATTGTACTGGTCTCCTTGGTTCAAGTACAGGGTAATGTTAATGCTACAGTATGCAAAGGCATTTTAGAAAATGGTATGCTTCCAACTTTGTTGGAACAGTTTGGGGAATGCCATTTTCTTTTCCAGCATGACTGTGCCCCAGTGCACAAAGCAAGGTCCAGACAGGGTTGGATGAGTTATGTGTGGAAGAACTTGACTGGCCCGCACAGAGCCCTCAGCCATACTGACACTTTTGGAATGAACTGGAAAGGAGATTGTGAGCTGGGCATTTTCGCCCAACATCATTGCCTGGCATCACAAATGATGTACTGGATGAATGAGCAATAATTCCCACAGAAACTCTCCAAAATCTTGTAGAAAGCCTTTCCAGAAGAGTGGAAGCTGTTAGCTGCAAAGGAGGGACCAACTACATATTAATGTCAATTGATTTAGAATGTGATCAAAGTCCCTGTTGGTGTAATAGATGTCCCAATACTTTAGTCCACATAGAGTATCATGATGAAAGGGAAAAATACATGTGTACATACGAAGTCATCCCTATGGAGGTTTTTCTCAATTTTGTATTTTATGATTTAATTTAGAAGTAGTTATTTTTTCTTTCAGCAGAGATTTATTTCTGCATTCTATGGAGTGTTAAACATAGATGTCAGATTTTTTTTGTTGTGAAATGTACATGTAAAAATGTATTTGTTTAGGTTAGCTAATAGTCTTTGCACTGCATTATTTTGAGTACAAGTTGCTTTCTGTTAGCAGTCACTCAATGGCACTTTAGCTATTAACCCCCCAAAAAATAATTGTGTAATTGTTTGATCTGCTATATAAACCACCATTTTGCTATTTCCTAGAGAAAGACATGTTTTGTTTCTTGTCTTTTTAAGATTTAATCAGTGAGTTTATTTGCAAACTGTTTATTTTCCATCACATTTATTACCAGTTTGCATCCAATATGTCATTTATGAGTGAAAAAACCCTATGTTTTTTGTTAATAAATGATGTTGAGTCTACACGCCTGTTTCCTAAATGAATTTAGGCCTAAATTTGGCCTAAGTGACTCCCAATAGTACCAACCAGCAAGATGAATGGTTGGTACTAGTGGAAAGACACACATACTGGTTCATTAGTGTTCTTTCCTGTTAAAAACTGCACAACTCCATGACCTGATGGTCTCAACAAGAATTTTATTGAGATGCCTATACTGCACTCATGCCAAAGATATGTCTTGTTTGCAGCCCTCGATGACTGGAGTTGTGTGCCAGCAAAATAAGGTAAGGTAACTTAATTTTTTTTTAAAAAAAACTTAAATTAAACTACAAAACATGTCTTTGGTGTAAGAATACTTTCAAAATATACATTATGTTAATAGTTGGAAAGTGAGTGAACAGAAGTAACACATAAATTCATATTAGGTGTGACCACCCTTTGCCTTCAAAACAGCATCAGTTCTTCTAGTTATACTTGCACAAGTCATGGATTTGCGAGGCATATAGTTAGGTGTATGATTAAACAATTACACCAAACAGCTACTAATGGTACTAAGACAGTTTGTTTGTTGAAGGGCTAGAGAGTGTTCTCAGGCAACTGTGGAGCATGGCGGAGGCTCCTTGCAAGTTTAGGGCTGCATTTCTGCAAATGAAGTTGGGGATTAGGTCACAATTAATGGTCTCGATACTAAAAAGTACAGGCTGATACTTAACCATCATGCATTGCCATCACGGATTTTATTGGGCCCCAAATTTATTCTGCATCATGACAAAGACCCCAAACATACAGTTTATCTGGGATTACATGAAGAGAGATAACCAACTGAGGCTACTAAAATCCACAGAAGAACAGTGGTTCTTTTTCTGAGATGTTTGGAACAACCTACCTGCCGAGTTCCTTAAACTGTATGCAAGTGTACCTAGAAGAACTGATGCTGTTTTGCAGGCAAATAGTTGTCACACCAAATAATGATTTGATTTAGATTTTTCTTTTGTTTACTCACTTGTCATTTGGTTAAATGATAAAAAAAAAATAATGAACATCTATTTTTGAAAGCATTCTTACTTTACAGCCTTTTTTCACACCTTCCTAAAACTTTTGCACAGTACTAATGTGATTATACACGTCATGTGCACATTTCCTGTCTAGTAGTCACAAGTGTGTACGTGGTCAAGTCATGATTAATTATTTAAATGTTCCACAGAGCTGCGCTGTTTAGTGTGATGACAAATAAGTTGAAAGTTAATAAAACATTGCATAAACTTAACAGTGGTATGAGTATATACTCTATTTCAAATTATATATAGGATGCAGTGTTGTATAAATCGCTCTGGTTGTCACTGTCAAGTAACAGTTCAGCAACTAGCAGACAATAGCTAAATTCCTTTACATATTGCATAGCTGCATTATATACATTCTTTTAAATGGATCATTCTTGTTGTAAGGCTCTGCCTCTCTGCAGAGGAAGAGTTTGGAGGTAAAAAAATGTTAAATGTTAAAAAATCTTTCCATATGACAGGAGTGGAAATACATCTGACCCATTTAAAGGAATAGCTATGCATTGTAATGCGTGTGGACGCCATGCAAACTGCATGAGAAACCTCTGCAGACCTGCCCCTCCAATGTTCATGATCTATCACAGCATGCATGACTGGCTATAGCATTTGAAACTTGTGAATGCATCTGCAAAAACCCGCAGTGGCGTTTCCAGCTTTCATATTTAGGGGGGAGCACATGGGCGGACAGGGACGAAAGTAGGGGGGGGGGCAATTTTAACCGAGATATATATATATATATGCGTTAGACATGCATTTTTAACTACATAAAATGTACTCATCTCTTTGAAGTAAAGACAGTGATTGAAATATGATTTCAAAATAACAGCTGAACTGGCAGTTAGTTTTCATTCTTTAATACTAGCCCCTACTGACAATCTATATGTATATATTGTCAGCAGGGGCTAATATTTATTATTAGCCCCTGCTATATAAGGGGGTAGTAGAAGTATTATTAAACACTCATCTACAGACACCAGATAAGTCAGAAATCTCATGGTGCAGCCACATCTACAAGGGATTCTGGGTAGGCGCATGCACATAAGGTGAACAATGCTCACCTTTGCCTCTATATCCACTTTATACACAGATCCCTTGAAAGTAATTCCATTTGTGGCAGCACCATGAGACTTGTCTGGTGTCTGTAGATAAGTGTTTAATAATACTTCTACTACCCTTTAAATTTAAATGGAAGGGTTTCCATCACCTTTTACCCACCATAACTTATGTAATGGTGTGTGTGTGTGTGTGTGTATATATATAATATATATATATATATTATATATATAATTAGCCCCTGCTGCCAATATATTTTTATATTGAAAAAAACTAGACCCCAGGAAAGCATTTCCTTGGGCCCCGCTCCAAGCCCCCTAGCAATTACTCCCTCCACCACCACACCAAAAATAAAACAATATTTGCCATACTGACCGTAGATTAGGGGAAGACTGATCCTACCATGACATTGAGAGGTCCTCTACCCCGTAATCATCCCCAGAGTCCCTTTGTTCCCTCATTCACTAAACCACACCTCTCTTTTACTTACTTTTACTTTTAGTTCAGGTATAGATTAAATAAGCAACACATGTTAACAGCACTGCAGGTATAGATTAACTAAATAAGGCATAAAAACTCTGTATTTGCAGATATACATAAATAATGTATGGAAACATACCGGTATTTGCAGGCAGAGCCGGCCTTAGGTGTTCTGGCGCCCTGTGCGGACTACTCCTCTGGCGCCCCCCCATCCCAAAAAAAGGAATAAAAACTTGTAACAAAACTCCCCTTTCTCACTATCTATCCCCCTGTATCACTATCTACCACCTCTGCCCCTTCCCCTTACTTACCTTGTTGAGTCCTGCAGTGGGAGCGGGAGGCGTCCGTCTTCCCGTGGTGCGCGCTTGAGCGCCCGGAACAGCAATCACATTCCTATCCTGCCCAGGCATATCCAGTTTCCAGGATGTACTCGCAGACTTGGCATGATAGGAGTATGATTGCCCTATCTACCCCTTCTCACTCCCTTCTCCCCTATCTACCCTCTCCCTCTTTGAAGTTCACTTACATTTCAGGAGTCCTG
>VKOC01000003.1:13665099-13697458 GCA_009364415.1 Spea multiplicata | reverse complement strand
CGCGGCGGCGTCGGACCCCTGCGCGCGCCCACCTGGAGTGTGGAGCCCGTGGCGGTCGCACAGGTCGCACACCCCAAAGGCCGGCCCTGCCACCACCCTTTCAGTAAAATAGATCTTCCTGCAATTAAGTAAAACGTCCTTAGATTAAATAAGTAAAAATACGTTGTTTGGACCTCAAGCTGCTAGTTTTGACATTGTAGTCTGCGCTACTGCTGTGGGACCAGATTCCCCCCAAAATAGCAAACAGTGGCTTTAAAGGTGAAATGATCAGACAAAGCAGTGAAGACAGCCACTGTGAAATGAGTCAGGATTAATGGTTTACAATTCGTACACACTACACTTGGAATACTAGTTAGTTGTTTAGCCTTTGTAGTTAAGTTAGTATTATATCATATTTAAGGGCAGCTAAGGGGGGCAACATTAGTTTCCTATTCAAGCCACTGTTTGTTAATTTTGAGGAATATTGTACTGGCCCCACAGGAGACTTATATTTACCGTATTTGCTCGATTATAATGCTCTGAAAAATTGCCCTTGCAGCTTCTATGATGGAGTGTATGACCTTCCAGTGCTCCATCATAGAAGCCCCGGCAGCAGCGGAGGTTGTCAGCAGGCATCACGCAGACGTCCCCCGGCTGCCAGACAGGAGGATCTCCCGCAGCGCTGCAAAAGACCTTGATCATCCTCTCTGGCAGCCGGGACTCCGCTGCTAATCAACACTTTGCCGGGTCTTCTGTGACGAAGCACAGGAGTAACCTTTCGTTGGCCAGTCTTAGAAGCCCCAGCAGAAGTCCCGTGTGGCAGCGGAGGTTGTCTGCACACATCACGCAGACGTCCATCGGCTGCCCCCACTTGACACCAGGGAGTCTGGAACATGGGGGACAAGTCAAAGGATGCATTGTTAACTTGGGGGGGTAAGGCATATCAGGGGGCAGAGTGGCATATAGGGGGTATAAGGCATTTCTGGGGGGCAGATGTACATAACTTTGGGACAGGTTGGCAACTAAAAGGAAATAAAAACAAAAAGAAAATTCTCAATTATAGTTTATTCTTAAATATGAATAAATAGTTTTCATGTGATTAGTATTTACTAGTAAAACTTTTTTCTTATAGTGTAGCTTATATTCAGGCTTTTTCTTTTTTTCTAAATTAATTAAATTAATCAAACTTTGAGGGGTCATCTTATAATTGAGGAAATACGGTAATTCTAGTAGCTTGAGGTTCACAGAAACCCTGAGGTTTTTACTTTTATTCAATGTAAGAAAGTTTTCCTTAATGTAAGAAAGATATAATTTACTGAGAGGGTGGTGGATAAGTGGAACAGTCTCCCAGCATAAGTAGGATGAGGTTCACAGAACCCCTGAGAGTTTTACTTTTATTTAATGTGAGAACGTTTTGCCTAATGTAAGGAAGATTTACTTTGGTCAGAGGGTGGTGGAACAGCCTCCCAGCAGAGGTAGCTTAAGGTCCACAGAACCCCTCAGATTTTTACCTTTATTTAATGTAAGAAAGTTGAACTTAATAAAAGGGAGATTTACTTTACTGAGAGGGTGGTGAATATGTGGAACAGCCTCCCAGCTGAAGCAGCTTGATGTCCACAGAACCCCTGAGAGCTTTATTTTTTTTCCTCATCTTCTTTTGCACTTCTTGATGATAAGTTGGCGTTTTGAGTTTACATCCCAGAAAATGTGTGAGAAGGAAGATGATGCAGCTATTGCAGGTAAACATATTAATCTTAACAAAATTTAGAAGGGTTTGCCATTCGTTTTTAGTTGTTCCATTGGGGCCCTCCTCATTATTGGAAGTTTGTACAAGCGCACAAAATTGCCAATTTGATAAAAGTTGGCACAAATCGGAATGCATGAGTGTACTAGGTAGTCCTTAAAATCTAAGTGAACATGATCTATAGTATGGAATTACACTAAAAAATACAGAGAAAAACATTGATAATAATGTATCTCCGAGCAGTTTGAAGCTAACCATATAATACATATTCCATTGTATGCTTTTGGACATATTTTTTGCTACTGGAGGAAATAAGCCATCTGGAGAGGTAGAATTTAAGATATCTTCCACTTTGATCAAATGCCAGTGACATTGTTATCACACAGATTTCTGAAGACCCCTGCACAAAAACATTAACACAAGCGGTTGTACACATGTTGCACGACCAAATACTCAATTACCTTTCTGCTTTCATTTATGATGGCTGTTTCCGAAAGCCTTATTTCTACACTTTTGCAGATTTCTAATGGAAATGAACCCCTTTCTTAAAGCAAATAAGTATAATCAGCAGTAGTGTGGAATACTTTTTGTTAATTATTACTTCACTTCAAATGAGAATGTTACAATAGAAAACCGAGTCTTTGATCAGGAAGATAATACCGGTAGTTACTTGCCCTGTACAATGGCAGCTAATAAAAAGTACACAGAGATCTAAAATCTTTTATACCTACTAGAGCTATTTATAAAACTTTTAAAATTTTATACATAGCATATTAGATGCTGGTTCCATATAGCTAAGGTCCTTTAGCTATAAGAAAAAACCTTTAGTGCCATGGAAGAATTTATTTTTCTAATACAATAAAAAATAAATGATTTGACCAAAAGTATGTGGAGACCTGTCCACCACACCTACAGTATCTCACAAAAGTGAGTACACCCCTCGCATGTTTGTTAATATTTTATTACATCTTTTCATGTGGCCACACTGAAGAAATGACACTTTGCTACAATGTAGTGAGTGTACAGCCTCTATAACAGTGTAGATTTGCTGTCCCCTCAAAATAACTCAACGCACAACCATTAATGTGTTACCTTTGTAGCAGGTGAGGAACCCAGTATACAGTGATAGCAACAAAAGGCGTAGGTAATATGCAAAGTTCAATAGAATGGTCAGGCAAGCCGGTCAGGAATGGAGAAGGCAACGTAGTAACAAAACAGGCAAAGGTCAGCAACAAACTTCAATAGGATGGTCAGGCAAGCCGGGTCAGGAATGGAGAGATCGATGTAGTCAGGAGCAGGCTAATATCAGGCACGCTCTAAGCCTCGCCCTGACCTTTGATGTAGTGCTGTGCACATCCCTTCTCTTCCACGGGGGTATGGGATAAGAATTGGGCGTAGTGTGCGCGCGCATCCCCCACCTGCTGGAGGACAGTAGGGATGGAGGCACACCACGGTTACCCGCCAGACGTGGTCATGGTGGGGAACACAGCAGTTTTGGAGGATGGGGAGAGGGTGAAGCAGACCAGAAGAAAGAAGAAGACAGAAGAAGTGAAGAACAAGAAAAGGCAAGACAAGAAGCAGAGCCGCAGAAAAGGATACAGGGACATGGTTGGCAGAGAAGATAGGGAGACATTGAGAGAGAGAGTGTGAAAGATTGCGAGCATATGAGAGAGAGTGAGTGAGAGTGTATGAGGGTGAGTGACAACTAACTTTGTTTCCGGATTGAAAAATCCCTTCAACCTTTGTTCAAACTGAGAGGGCAGGAAACAAATTAGTTGCCTGAAAACAAATGTTTTTTTAGTAGTGAGAATGCAGTAGGAGAAAAAGGGTAGTAATGGCTGTTAATTTGGACCTCATATAGATCAAGACAGGTGTAATCAACATTGCCAAAATGTACAGCAATGTTTAAACAAATCTAGCATATTAATGAAGCAATCTGCATTGAGTCGCGAGATAGTCAACCTATAGTACCAGTGTAGTAAGTTTCATATTTGTCAATAAACAATAAAAGCAATCTGTCCACAACCCTTATTTGTTTTACTTTTCAACCCATTGGGTTGTGTCAGGTGTATCCAACTTTAAATATGTGAGAAAGCTTTTTGGCTCATTCAAAAGGTGTAAGAGTAATCTTTTATTATACCGGCATCATGGTCTAGTAAAGAGGTGTCTTGTTCAAACAGCAAACCATGGGCTGAAACCAAACTGAATGCTGAATGCAATGCCATTCCCATAGGATACGGTTTACTTTACCTCTTCTGCTTTTGTATGAAAAACAAGTAAGTGGGAAGAAGAGTATTAATACAACAGGACAAGTTCTGTTCAGTAGCTTGCTAGCCGGCCCCTATTTTCCTACCCATTCAGCACTTTTTAAGATTTGAGAAGTATTGAATTTCGTACTGCACTTGCCACTGAACTAATCAGGCAACAGGCGCTGGAACACTAATCCAATCCAAATGTTGATGGCTTTATGAAGCTTATTTGTATAAAACTGTTCATTCTGAAACACTGGGAAAAAAAACATGTATCTTTACTGAAAGGCTTTCTGAGCACTTCAAATATGATTAAATTACCCAACATAAAATTTAACAAGCCTTTTTTATAAGGTAAATCAGATACACTGAGAATCTCTCATCACTTGTTGCAAAATAGAACTAAAAATACAATTTTTCTTTTGTAGTGTATTTTTTTTTTACCTGCTTATCAGGGGCTTGCCATTGTAGCTTAATTTGCTAATTTGAGATATTGCTTTTGGTCGGTTTATGATGTGCTTTTCCTGTAGCCCTTCATTAAGGTTAAGTCATTCTATTGTATTTTCTATACCTGCGTCCGGGAGGAGACACCTAGTTTTCAATTTTTCATCATTTTATTATTTTTTTTTATAGGAAATTAGAAGATATGATCTAAAAATGGTATCTGAAGAAAGCCCTTCTTGTGGAAAAAAGCAATATATAACTTGCGTGGGTTCACTAACTGGGTGAGCAGAAAACTGCAGCTAAACACGAGCACCACAAAAGTGTTAAAACAATTACCACAGGTACTACAGATCTATAAATAGTTTCAAACCTTTACTTTACGTGTACTGACATTTTAGGGCTACAATGAGACTCTTCATCAGGATCTCTGGTCACAGAGAAATGCAAAGAGGAGCAGGAGTAATAAAAAAAACATGGCACCTTTACTGTGATGTTCACTGAATTAAAAAACATACCGGGATGTAACTTGTTATTCACTCCCTAATGCAAACTAAAACATTAAACATATAAAGGAGAAAGCAAGATTCAATTTTATTTGTGCCATTCCCTTTGAACACACATATTGTACGGTGTGCTGCGTACATTGTTGGCGCTATATAAATATAAGATAATAATAAGGGGGTTATTTACTAAACAAGGACTTTGCATTAGAGTTGCATTATTTATTACAAACGTCTATGAAGACAGACGATTTACCAGCAAGAAGATTATTTTAGGTCCTTTTACAATGTAGAGTTATATAAAGGAAGTCTCTCGAGACAGTCGCTTTAACTACGCATTATTTAGGGTCAGCTCAGTCCACCACTGAGGAGAAACCTGCGAGAGTTTGGGCTCCACAATAAAGAGCGATGTTTGACCTTTGAAACTGAAACAGCGCGATATGATGTCCAACGCGCCAACAGCCCCACACTTTCCATTGTCCACCAATCAAACGAAGTGAGCACGCTGATTGGCTATTGAGCACGTCAAACACCAAACCCCGCCCTTGAGTCGGTAATGTCTTAGACGGACTGTCAAACGGTAGCCTCGAGTAACTGACAGATGTTTTAGCCTATCACATGAGAGAATCCACCTCACGTCGGGGCCACTGGGTAGACGTCGTAAACTTTGACTTATTCGACGTGCTTGGATTCCGCCTTCTTCGTTACTGGGCTGTATGTGGGGTTAAGATTAAGAAACTATCCCGCCCCTCGGAGGATTCCGCTTGGACATTCGGCGGTTGCTCGTTTTGTCTGGCCCTTCCTCCTGTTGATTTTTTTTTCCAGTGAACGGGCGGATCTGGGAGGGCATAGGCCGGGAACGCTCACGTACAGCGAGGAAGGGTCGACCGAGTGCGCGCACCTCCCCTCCCCCCTTCCAAGCCTCCTCGGCGAGTCTGGCTTGTAGCTGCAGCTGGACAGGTGGGACCTCAGGCGCGAGGCTAGGACAGGAGCTGGGCAAGAGCACGAGATACAGCACCGGAGGCAAAAGCAGCCGCCACAATGGCCAGCGCCTCGTACCACATCTCCAACCTGCTGGAGAAAATGACGTCCAGCGACAAGGACTTCAGGTGAGGCCAAGTGTCAGTGGCTAAAAGGGGTGGTCATACTAGCCCGTATCTGCGTGGACTGGGGTGTGTGGTGTGACTTGGGCATTGATAGGCGGGGGTGCGGCCTAGCTGTCACTGTAACCCTACAGTATGGCAGTGTGCACAGCTAGGCCGCGGCCGCTACCTCTATAACGTGTGGATGCCCCGTATTAACGGAGTGTCCTTATTTGGGAGGATGATACGTGGAGCAGTTAAAACACAGAAGCAGCTAACGCTTGGCATGAAAAAAGCCCGTCGTGAGGCCTGCTTAAGTGGCTGGTAGAATTTGCATGGCCTGATGCGTTTAGCTTTGTTATCTTTATTTCATATAGCGCTGGCGGGCTTCTCAGCACTGCACAATGAGAAAAGCAGAGTATGTGTTCCTTGTATGTCACGGACTATGGTTGAATTGTGTAGCGTTGCAAATCTTTGAGTCACACACATGCTATTTATATGTATATATATATATTTGTGTGTAATGTAAAATGAAAGTTGCCTATGGGCAGCGAAGATTGTGAAGGTCTGCCACTGATTGTAAAATAGCACCGCTCTTAACTTTAATTAGCTGTGTGTACAGTCCTGCATGTTCTAACGTTGGCTCGGCTTGCTGCATTATTTTGCTGCCTGGCTTATTCAGTGTTTGTGTAGATCGGGCTACACCGACTTGTCCTACCCCTTGAATGTATGTACTGTAAGAAGCGCTGCGTGAATTGTTGGTGCTACATAAATAAAAAGATAACAATAATAATGAGTCCTGTATAAATGCAATGAAATAGTCCTGCTAACAAACGGGTACCGTGCTTATGCTGTAATGTCGTTTATAGCATTTTGAGAGGATAAAGTGCAGACTTCTAGTTCAGTTATTCTTGGCATCTAAACATGCAGGGAAGAAAAAGTAAAATACGCTTCATGGATGGCTCAGGACATAGGCTTTTATTGGTCCCGGTAACATGACTCGCAATAGAGTAAATAGTTTGTTGGGAATGAATTTTAAATTATGTAATGCTAAGCAAGAACCTGCTATACCAATGAGACCCTCAGTGTGTTTTGTGTGCCCATGATCTGGGCATGCAGAGTCACCCTTATGGAAAGTTGGTATTAAGTTATTTTTTTAATTAGTACATCAGTTGAGAGAACCTTGGGCAACTGTTGAAACGAGTATATTAGTTCTCAAGAGAAGTCTGGCTGTAGATGTATGTAATTACTGTTGGTATTATCTGCTTTGGGGCACACAACAGAAGCTTGCGGACAGGTTCAGCATGGAAAGTCACCAAAACTCCAATGAGCTTCTCCGGGAAGCATTGGTAAATTGGTCTTGACTTAGCCTTAAAGGGACTGTTTAATGTCCCTGAGAGTCCCACTAAAGAAGGATGTGTCTTAAAGTGCTCTGTATTCTTCAAAACATTTACCTGAAGTAGAAGCTGCATCTGTCAGCCTCCTCAGTTTTCTAACTCTGACCACTGATTGGGTGGTTGAAGTGTAGCATATAATGTGTGGAAAAGAGGATTATGAAGACTCTGTGAAATTTAAAGGGACTGTGCAGGTAAGATGTGTGTAAAAGTTCATATGATTGCTGAAGTGTCCATTTAAGTTGAAAACTGCTGGTTTTGTGTACATACTGTTAAATAGTTGCTTAAAATGTCACGAGGCTCTGAATATGTGTATCAGGACTGCTTATGTGGATTATTTCTAAAGTGAGATGGCCCTAGGGTATATTATGTTAGAATCTTTTTTTTTTTTTTGCCACACCTGGAAATTGAGCATTTAAATATTTTATCCAGAGTCGCTATGTGCTTCTTCATGTAAGCTTTTGTTGTATAATATATTTGCTATTGCTCCATCATATTACACTGTGCTGTACACTGAGGTCATACATACAATGACATGTTTAAACAGAAGGTGTGGAAGCCTGCCTCACAAGAGCTTACAATCTGTGCATTTCTAACTCGGCCATAATGTTATCATTTTGTATACCAGCAATTCCTAAGCATTTCTATCTAATACAGAAATAAATTAGTCAAAAAAAAAATATTCATATGGGTCATCCATTAATTCAATTCAGCTTCTCCAACCCTTTGCTGTGTTTTTGGTGCATTACTGGAGTACTGTGTACTAATCTATTTGCTAAGAAATGGACTGTAGATTTCCATTGGGGTGTCATTTACTGTGAGATGGACTCAGCCAGGTGGACTTTTATATTGTAATTTAATGGGGCAGAAGTATGCTGTCAAGAGCATTTTACAAATATTATATCATCTCTTTATAACCATATTTACAGCCAATTTTGTTTTTTTTCCCTACCATTGATGAGCCCTCTTTCCTTTCTGTACCAGTATTTGTAGAGTGACACTTCCGCCATTATATGCACTTTAACACATATAATAGCTCAATGGTCCCTTTAAGTTTTCATGTTGTGCGTTTTGCAAATGCATGAGGTATTAAGTAGACCCCCCATATACATTTGGAGGCGATGTGTTTGGAAGAGAGTATATACGGTGCAGAGAGACACATTTATAGTCAAACTATGGAGTTCTGTAATAGGGCTGCCTTTTCTATGTTAGATAAGTACTTTATTTTTTTGGAAGAATGCAAATTAAAGTGCTTACAGAGTAAGTATGCATTGTTATTTAGTGGATGCAGGGAGCATAAACTGGCTTTTTTTTAACATGCACATCTTGTAGTGGAATATTGTAAAATTCATGATTCTTTTTCTTGTATCCAGATGTGTAATGGGTTTTAACACGACCCCCTCTATACAGTTGGTGAAACACATCTGCTTAGCATAAGCTTTTACTCCCCTAGCATTGGTTTGCATTAGATTGCCTTTTGGCCAAGATCAAGTGAGTACCTGTGAAAGAGGGAAAGCTTTGGTCCTCTAGCCTTAGGACTGGGAAAGCGTGAAGCCCGAGGATGCTTTTAGGTCCCCGGTCTCGGGTCCAGGACTGAGCGCTTTGCACAGGGTGAAAGTATGAGGTTAAGGGCACCTTGGACCCCTCCATGCACCTTTTATTTATTTTTTGTCCCAGCTTTTCGGCTAGGTGTACGGTGCATACTGGAAAAAAATTCACACCAGCCGAAGGGTTGGGGCTTCCTAGGGGAGCACTTTTGTATGTAGTTTTTGGCACAGGGCACACGTTGTTTTTCACTTTAATTTTGATCTATTAATGCAAACTGTATGATGGCACAGGGCACGTATTTGAACACTGAAATGCCATGGTGGAGCCGGGACCCCTAAAAGGTCCGGTTTTTAGGTATCTCTTCTGAGCGGCACCCCTTTCTCCAATCGAGTATTTCAGTGGTCCCAACCCTCGCGAGGAAGGACCAAGAAGATCCGTCCCACCTGCAGGCCTTATGGCCAGGGAGGGAAGGAAGGGGCCACATTTTCTTCGGAACCGCAACCCCCTGAAGGAAATGAAGAAGGGTACCTGGTGTCCACTGTGGCGTTACTTGGCACTTTTTAATTTTTTCTTCACAGCGAAGCACTGACCTCGGGGCTTAAATAAAAAAAGCAGGTCTAAAGAGACCCTCAAAAAATGCCTTCCTGTCGGCGTTTTAATTCAGGCTGCCTAAAACAAGTCCGAATGGCTTCCATATATAAATTAGATAATGTTGGCGAGGCGGGTCTTTGTGGGGGTATTTGACTATTTTATTATTGATTTATATGTCTATTTGTAACGTAATTGCTTGTAATAGTGCTATGTAATCTGTTTGCTTTATATATGTAAAAATGCTTCATAAATGGTATCCGATGTGAAATGCTATGTGGTGTGTTCTGGGAACATGTTTTCATTAATATTCTATTAACTGTGCATTTTAGATTCATGGCAACTAATGATTTGATGACAGAGCTTCAAAAAGATTCAATCAAGCTGGATGATGACAGTGAGAGGAAAGTGGTAAAGATGATTTTGAAACTCTTGGAAGATAAAAATGGTGAAGTGCAGAACTTGGCTGTGAAATGGTTAGTAACTTTTATTGTGTATTTCTTCAGTTGCCTAAGATCATATTTGCTTTTATTTATTAAGTAGTAAATATTTTTAAGCCCATTCTGCTGTAGTTTTGAATGTCCAAGGTTAACTTAATGAGGGGTAGTTCTGATTTTAACTAAACTCACTTGAAATAAGAAAAACATTTCAGTTATATCATGCTTTTCAATAATGTCATCAGCTTTTACTTTAAATCTGTAAAATTATCCTCTGCTATCCTCCGCTTCACAATGACTTCATAATTTTGTTCATTTTTTAAATCAATAACTATTTTGTTAAATATAATGAAATATGATTTTTTTTTATTATTCTAATAGCCTCGGCCCTCTTGTTAGTAAAGTAAAGGAGTATCAAGTGGAGACTATAGTAGATACCCTCTGCACCAACATGCTTTCAGACAAGGAGCAGTTGCGAGATATATCTAGCATTGGACTTAAAACTGTAATTGGAGAGCTTCCCCCAGCATCCAGCGGTAAGATCTACCTTCATGAAAGAATTCTGTACTTTCTACAATATCAATATCTACAAGAACTATTTACGTGTTTATTGAGGGGAAAAAATATGATATTGATAGTTTGTGTATGACCGGATTGGAATAAGGAAATCATCAACAGCTCACATAGAAGAACTCTAGGAGTTTCTTAGCATATTGAATAACTGGCACTTTAGAGTCCTCATCGAGGATGCGTTCAAAGATTCAGTGCTCCTGACTTGTCAGAAATGGTGTAGCAGTTATTAAAATGTAATTATATTAAATAAGTTACTAGATGTTGCTTCACAACCCCCCAAAAAAGAGTAATAGTTTAGAAACAAAGACTTCGAAATATCACACTACACTGTTATAAAGATACTTGCTTATTGGCACCAGACAAATCTACTTGGCCACAGGTGAGAAAAATAAGCTCATTAACCCCTTCCGGCATTTGAAAACTGCGTCTTTCCTTGAAGACCGCAGTGTTTTTTTAAATATTTAAATTCCGTGCTCGTGATTCGCTGCAAAGCGATCACGTGCACGGAATTGAGGGGGAGTGGCTGCTACTGATCGCTGGGGACACCCAGCGGTCAGTAGCAGCCGCCCCTCGCGATCTCAGCGTTCAAAGCGACGCTGGATCCCGTATCAGCGGTGACGTACCTGGTACGTCCCGGTCTGCCGGTGACCTGTGACCCGGAAGTACCAGGTACGTCCCGGTCTTGAAGGGGTTAAATTGTACAAGAAAGACGTTGGCTGTAAGATTTTAGATGACTTGGCTTTAGGGAATTTGCAACCCAGGTTTAAATTGGGACACTTTTTTATTTTTTAAACTATACCCCCGTTTTCCTACTCTACTGTTCATGGGAGTATATTGCATTATAGTGCTTGAACGGATTGCTGCATTAGTCCATTTAAAATATTTATATTAAGATTTGTTACTTAAAGTGCCCTTTCCCCAAACTGAGTTATCTTCATGTACAGACTTTATAGTTTCCTTTGCGATATATATATTTATATATCACTCTGTATTTTATCTACACCAATTTAGTTTGATGCTAGGGAAAATTGCCACAGTCTCTGGTTTATAAATGTCATGTTTTGTTCATATGTGCGCTTTGAGAGAAGAAAAGCCAGTTACTGTTACTGAAAGTCAGGCAACTTTCCTTATGTATTTTTTATTTGTGTGTTTGCCCAGTGTATAGAGTTTATTCAGTTCTTTTCTTGCACAACCTAATTAACAAAATGACCCATAATGTAACAAGGCACAATTATTTGTATATTTTCCATGCAGTGCTAAATAAATATCCTTAATATTCCAAAATAGATGGATTTTAAATGTTTTTTTATGTTCATCAGTGATGTAAAGCCATACATGGGAAAACATTCTTGTTATCTGATTACACAGGATCTGCTCTTGCTGCAAATGTTTGCAAAAAGATTACTGGACGCCTCACAAGTGCTATTGCAAAGCAAGAAGACGTGTCTGTTCAGCTTGAAGCCTTAGACATTATGGCTGATATGCTTAGCAGGTAAGCACTATACATTTTTATATATTTTTCTTACATTTTGTATTTAATGCTCAACATGTTCACCTAGTTTTTACATTCTGTTTTTTGTGGTATTTGAAAACATATAAGCCATATAAGTGAACATTTGCCCTAATCTCTATTGTACATCTAGGTAGCAGGGGAAACTGTATATAAAGTATGTTTGTGTGTGAATACCACACATAAGTTTCCCCAGAATTGATAATGAAATATCCACCATTTGAGAGACTGCTTTCTTGAGATTGATTGTTTTATTTTTCTTCCTAGACAGGGTGGACTTCTTGTTAATTTTCATCCTTCGATTCTAAGCTGTCTGCTTCCACAGTTGACAAGCCCAAGACTGGCAGTGAGAAAAAGAACCATTATTGCTCTTGGCCATCTTGTAATGAGTTGTGGCAATATAGTGTTCATTGATCTAATTGAGCATCTTCTGGCAGAACTGTCTAAAAATGATACCATGTCTACTACTAGAACATACATACAGTGTATAGCTGCAATTAGTAGGCAAGCAGGCCACAGAATAGGTAAGACCTTAAGCTTTTTTTTAGTTATACTTTTTGCATATGTCAGCTATATGACCATATTCTAACACTACTCTTCTAGGTGAATATCTGGAAAAGATTATTCCACTTGTTGTTAAATTCTGTAACATTGATGACGATGAACTGCGAGAATACTGCATTCAAGCGTTTGAATCTTTTGTGAGAAGGTAACATTTACTTTTTCCCTAATTGCATAGGGTATTTCTGATATCTAAGATCAGCTGGTTATGGTCTTTAATGAAACTTGCTAATCTCGGAGTAGGTGTGTGTAGGTAGAAAATTAATTTAATTGTGGGTTCAGTTTTGTAATATAATCACTATGCTCCTAGGTGGATTTTATATTTTAAGATCTAGCTTTTTGTTAAACAGTTTTCAGAATTGATGGTAGCTGCTGACCTTCTTTATTCATTTTAGTATCTAGTGTAGCCGTGGCTTCTTAAACATAAGTGGTTTGTTTAGTGAGGGGTCTGACATTTGGAGAGTGTAGAAACCTCTAATTTCTGAAATGCAGGTAAAAGGTGTTTTTAGCAGCTTTATTCAGTGGAAGAACTTTTTCAACGTTTGTCTAACCAAAATAGCTTTTTTTATATATAGATGCCCTAAGGAAGTATATCCACATGTGTCTACCATAATAAACATATGCCTAAAATACTTAACATATGACCCTAATTACAATTATGATGATGAAGACGATGATGAAAATGCAATGGATGCTGATGGTGCAGATGATGATGACCAAGGTAATGCATAGTGCGCATTAGCGGAAATACGCTAATACTCATATACTGTTTGTTACTCTTCAATCTTGTTTCCTAATATAACCATTTGCCTGTGTTTCTCTATTTTTAAAATACATTTCCACCTGTTGCATTAACCTCCATAAATCTTTTAATATTTGTCATAAGTTTGTCTTCATTTAAGACATTTACATTTGTTATTTAGAATGTTTGAGTATGAAGGATTCTTGAACATGAATGCAAATGTCAGTAGCTCTGTACCTCCTTCATAAGCAATTTTTTTCCCTTCTGTACTAGGAAGTGATGATGAATACAGTGATGATGATGATATGAGTTGGAAAGTAAGACGTGCAGCTGCTAAGTGCTTGGATGCTGTAGTCAGCACTCGTCATGAGATGCTGCCAGAGTTCTACAAGACCGTGTCCCCGGCGCTAATAGCCAGGTTCAAGGAACGGGAAGAGAATGTGAAAGCTGATGTTTTCCATGCATACCTCTCGCTTTTGAAACAGACTAGGCCAGTTCAGAGTTGGCTCTGTGACCCTGATGCAATGGAGCAAGGAGAAACTCCTTTGACAATGCTGCAGAGTCAGGTCAGTAGGAAATGTTAGGTTTGCCTCTGTTTACGCAAAGCCGTGTTTGTCACTCAGGTATAAAACTGAAAAACAAAACTTGTTCGCTTGTCACAATTTAGCCCGTTTCTGTCTCGTTGCTCTGCCTCTTTAGTTTGATACCACATTAAAACTTACTTAGATGGGTAGAGTGCCTTATTGCCTAGAAATAACATTAAGCGTTGTGATAACCCACTGCAGCACTACTTTTTATAAAAGTATACAAAATACTATAGACTGTTATTACCAAAGGTAAACCATCAACACCCTTACTTAAGTTTTTAGTTTCAAGAAATAAACCTATATTCGTGTTCATAATACTCCAATATCATTCTGTCAAAATGGTAAAGAAGCCTTACTATCAGTTTGTGTTTACTCATTAGATTGCAAATTCCATTTTGGTGGAAAATATTGTAGAATAAGGCATATATTTGCGGGCTCAGGAGGCTTTACTCTCCAGGAAAACGAGTCCTGGGTGCGGGAGCTTAATTTGTTTTGGAATTATTTAATTGCAGTATGAAAGTGTTAGTGTTTCTGTACCATTCATTTTATTGATTG
This sequence comes from Spea multiplicata, assembly GCA_009364415.1. Taxonomy (NCBI): domain Eukaryota; kingdom Metazoa; phylum Chordata; class Amphibia; order Anura; family Pelobatidae; genus Spea; species Spea multiplicata. The sequence goes on along the minus strand of VKOC01000003.1, from coordinate 13,682,965 downwards.
AATGTTTTAACCTTGTTTCAGGTTCCAAATATTGTAAAAGCCCTTCATAAACAGATGAAGGAGAAGAGCGTGAAGACTCGCCAGTGTTGTTTTAACATGCTGACAGAGTTGGTCAATGTGTTGCCTGGAGCTTTGACGCAGCACATTCCAGTTCTAGTGCCAGGTAAGAAAAAAGGCTTCCCTCGTACACCTTGGAGACCAGGTCAACTATTGTAGTTTTAGGTGACAACCTTTACAATTTACCTAAAGAAAGCTGTTTATAATTGCTTCAGAACAATGTAAGGGGCTTATATATATATATATATATATAATATATATATATATATATATATATATATATATATATATATATATATAGTACCACCAGCACTGCAATCACCCTTAATTATATCAAAATATCAATCCCAAAGTTAAAAACAGAAAAGGTATATGTACTCTGAACAAGTGATTACCCATATGTGTCAAAATAAGTCCAATATAGAAGTCTGTACCCATGCAGTCATTCCACGTCTATTCCATGTTTGTAACAATAATAGATAACTACATGGACTTATGTATAAAGCTATTTTTAAGGAAAGCCATGCATCATATGGGAAGGCACACTATGTTATATGCCATAATTTATAAATTATACATTTACACTTAAAGTCTCAAACAGTCTCTTCTGAGTCCACCTGGGTAACTATTTATCTCATGGTTGGTTTAATCAGCTTAATCTTATTCACACAAATTCTATGTAACCTTTTGTCAAAATGTAAGATTTTCATGTCTTACAAATTACGTAAATTGTATTTTATTTGATCATCACAAATGTGTAAAGATATTTCTCTTTTTATGTAGGAATCATCTTTTCGCTAAATGACAAGTCAAGTTCTTCTAACCTGAAGATAGATGCATTATCGTGTCTTCATGTAATCCTTTGCAACCATTCTCCTCAAGTCTTCCACCTACATGTACAGGCATTAGTTTTGCCCGTTGTTATATGTGTTGGTGATCCATTCTACAAAATTACATCAGAAGCTCTCCTGGTTACTCAACAACTTGTAAAAGTAATTCGACCCCTGGACCAACCTTGTTCATTTGATGCTACTCCGTATATAAAAGATTTGTTTACATGTACAATCAAGAGGCTAAAGGCTGCAGACATTGATCAGGAAGTAAAGGAACGTGCAATTTCCTGCATGGGTCAGATCATTTGTAGTCTTGGCGATAACTTGGGTAGCGATCTCCCCAGTACTCTTCAAATTTTCCTTGAGAGACTAAAGAATGAGATTACAAGATTGACCACAGTAAAAGCTCTAACACTTATTGCTGGATCTCCGCTGAAAATTGATCTAAGGCCAATCTTGGGAGAAGGTGTGCCTATTCTAGCCTCATTTCTAAGGAAGAACCAGAGAGCTTTAAAACTGGGAACCCTATCTGCTTTAGATATTTTAATAAAAAATTATAGCGACAGCCTGACTCCAGCAATGATCGATGCAGTGCTTGATGAGCTTCCGCCTCTTATAAGTGAAAGCGATATGCATGTTTCTCAGATGGCCATTAGTTTTCTTACAACATTGGCTAAGGTATACCCATCCTCCCTGTCAAAGATTAGTGGTTCAATTCTCAAAGAACTTATTGGCTTGGTGCGGTCACCATTGCTTCAAGGAGGCGCACTTAGTGCAATGCTAGAATTTTTCCAAGCTTTAGTGGTGACTGGAACTTCAAGTTTAGGCTATATGGACTTGCTGCGCATGCTGACAGGTCCTGTTTATGCGCAGAGTACTTCACTTACCCACAAACAGTCCTATTATTCTATTGCCAAATGTGTAGCAGCACTTACTCGAGCATGTCCTAAAGAAGGGCCCGCTGTGGTTGGCCAGTTTATCCAGGATGTAAAGAACTCCAGGTCTACAGATTCTATACGTCTCCTGGCTCTGCTGTCTCTAGGCGAGGTTGGACATCATATTGATTTGAGTGGGCAACTGGAGCTGAAGTCTGTGATTTTGGAAGCATTTTCATCTCCTAGTGAAGAAGTGAAGTCTGCTGCATCTTATGCATTGGGCAGCATTAGTGTGGGAAACCTTCCAGAATATTTGCCATTTGTGTTACAAGAGATAACTAGCCAACCTAAAAGGCAATATCTTCTACTTCATTCACTGAAGGAAATAATAAGCTCTGCTTCGGTAGCAGGCCTTAAACCTTATGTGGAGAACGTTTGGTCGTTACTTTTGAAACATTGTGAATGTGCAGAGGAAGGAACCAGGAATGTGGTTGCTGAATGCTTGGGCAAACTAACTTTAATAGATCCTGAAACTCTCTTGCCACGGCTTAAAGGATACTTGGCTGCAGGTATGCCACATTGCCTCTTCCTGTTTTTATCATGAAACAAGTGGCCAATTTTATGTAGATTATATGAGCTGATAAGAATGTTTAGTTGACTTCCTGATTACCTTGGACAACAAAAGCAGTCTTTAGATGTTCTCAAAGTTATGCAAAACTGTAATCCTAAAAATGTTGTTGCTTCTCTGTGTAGAGGGAATACTTAAACTACTCATTTTTTAAATCCATTTTATTTTTATACGATTAAAGGAACAGTCTTATGTCCTATACAGCCCCATTGACAAAAAGTATATGCTTTAGCAAGGGGATAAAATAGTTTGAGACATTCAACTAACGTCCGTACTCAAGTACATATGATGGCTGTGGTGGCCCTTTTAAGCAGGGATATGAATCTGCCATAATCAAAACTTGATCACTTTAGATGCATTCCTTTCAGGGGACTTTTTTTTAAATACCTAAAATAGATTCCCACCAGTCTCTTTAGATCTAGTTATGGGAGTCAAGTAACGTTAACCTCCCAACAGCCCTCTCACACACAGGGACATCAAGAGTAGGTTTGTGGATTTGTGTTGTTAATGCTGGCAGCCTTGTTTTAAGCAATCTGATGTGTCCCAATTTCCTTCTAAGGATAGCTGATGGCTATTATTTACCAATTATACCTTGGTAAATGTGAAGCACATCTTGTATTGTGCTTTAATTGCATGCATGCTAAGCTCTACATTTTTCCCTAGGTTCATCTTATGCTCGAAGCTCGGTAGTGACGGCAGTTAAGTTTACAATTTCTGACCACCCACAACCCATTGACCCACTGCTAAAGAACTGCATTGGTAAATATTGTCAATATATCTAAAACGTTTGAGATCGGCCCTAGGGGAAAGGTTTCTTGCATACTTTTTTCCTGCATATGTTATAATGTCTCTTTCTCTTATAATTAAATTGCTAATGATTGTTGATTGGCTCAGGAGACTTTCATGAAGTTGATCAGATGCTTACCCTGTCACTTTAAGGCACACTTGAGACATGACTTAATGTATTTATATGTAAATATTGGGTCACACTCAAAATATTGTGTGGGCAAGTAAGGTGATGAAAATCCCATCCGCTTAAAGGTAAATAAGGAAGCATTGCCAAACATTTACATTCACCAGGGAAGCCTAAAGACCAAAGGTCTGTATATTTATGCATCATGCAATGGTTCTTTTGTTTCTTAGATTAAAACTTTTTTTTTTATTTGAGGGCATAACAGTACCACTCTTGGGGGTGACGGGTAGCTTTCATGCGAGGTACACATCAAGTATGTATATACATTTTTTACACATTCAGTAGACCTGTAACTGCTTTTATTTTTAATAGGTGATTTTCTGAAGACTTTGGAGGATCCTGATTTAAATGTACGACGAGTAGCCCTTGTGACATTCAATTCTGCTGCTCATAATAAGCCATCGCTAATCAGAGATCTGCTTGATTCTGTGCTTCCTCATTTGTATAATGAAACAAAAGTCAGAAAGGAACTAATAAGGGAGGTTAGTCAAGATCAACACTAGCTCACCTTTTTTGTTGTCTCACTGTCTTAAATGTCTAAACTTCACCTTATGAAATGTTTTAACACACATATATATATATAATTTCAGGTTGAAATGGGTCCTTTTAAACATACAGTTGATGATGGATTGGATATCCGAAAAGCTGCTTTTGAGTGCATGTATACGCTCCTGGACAGCTGTCTGGACAGGCTAGATATTTTTGAATTTCTTAACCATGTTGAAGATGGTTTAAAGGATCACTATGACATAAAGGTATGTAAGATCATGTTTCAGAAATTCTTAGGAAAGAATTCAGTATGTTTCAGAAAATATATAAATGTTGTACATTAAATGTAGGAGTAATCATCATTTAGCATGCAACTGAGTGAATTATTTAAAGTGTTCTAAAAATGTTTTATATGTATTTTGGCATACAATAATATTTCTATTTTTTTTTCTCTATTGTCTAGATGCTGACATTTTTAATGTTGGTAAGGCTTTCTACCTTGTGCCCAAGTGCAGTGTTACAGAGACTGGATAGATTAGTAGAACCTTTACGTGCCACATGTACAACAAAGGTAAAGTCCTTTCTTTCCCAACCTGTGTATGTACTTTCTGTTTGCGTATGTGCAGATCAGGGGTCAAGTGCTCTTGGCGTGTACCTTCCTTCTCAAGTGCAGGAAGGCAACTATTTATATGTGAATGCAAATAAGAGTTGAAGTGACATGACATATATGTATATTTATATGCATTTAACTATTTACTTACTCACTGACACTTGAACCTTGAGCTCCCAGGTTGATTTGAAATACAATACATTAATGTATTAAGCATTCTACTGTAATAATTTGACTTCAGTTTTAACGCAGACTATGTAAATAGCAGGACTAGTTTTCATGCTTATGTGGGATTTGCCGTAAAAGCAGGGATATACCGAATGTTAAGAGAAATCTAGTAACCTCAAATGAGGTTTGTGAGATTACTTTTCACAGCAGGATATTTGTATTTATTGAGAATGGTGTAATTTAATTTTAATTGTATTTAAAGTTCATTACTTCTTACTGGATACATTGATAAGGTATTTCAAATGTTTCACTTACATTAAACATTTTCCTTTACAGGTGAAAGCAAATTCTGTGAAGCAAGAGTTTGAGAAACAGGATGAATTGAAGCGTTCTGCGATGAGAGCAGTTGCAGCACTTTTAACCATTCCCGAGGCAGAAAAAAGTCCGTTGATGAGTGAATTCCAGTCACAGATCAGCTCAAATCCTGAGCTCTCAGCCATTTTTGAAAGTATTCAGAAAGATACTTCCTCTGCTAACATGGAGTCGATGGACACTACATAAATATGTTAGGAGAGACCATAATGTTGGCCCATACAATGCACTGAAATTAACAGGTTATAAGTAAGGCAAGAGAATGAAATATCTAAATTTGAAGCTTCACAATGTTCCATTTTCTCTACATTTTAAGGAGACAGTTTGGCTTAATTCCATTGTTGCTTTTTGTAGCGTTTATTCCAGGACTATATATTTACATAATCCTAAAGTTATGGGGTTCAGCCATTTTAAAGATGGATCTAGCTTAGAACATACGGTGTGTGGAAATAACTTCAGACATTCATTTTTTTCCAGTAATGTTTAGGATAAAACCTGTTACAAATGGACCATGAACATTTTTTTTTTAAATTCCATACTTCTCTTCAAGCAGGTGACCACATGTTTTTTTTTTCTTTTGTATGACATCTTTCCTTTGTTTCTTTTGATTCAGCTACATAAATGACTTCTGGCTTGCAGATCAAAGCCTTTGTAATATTTATTACATGGTATGTTAATGATTGGTTTCATTCCCATTTAATCTGGGACTCTAAGATTCTCTCCTTAATCTACACAGAGTTTGCATGACTGGGTTCACAAATATATGTTTGTAAAATAGCATGTCTACTGCAGCTGCTTAGACCTACCTATGCGGTTTTCAATTTAAAGAAGCGGCAGGCTTTTGTTTCATATACAGGATGGGCTTAATTTTGTGGTTCTCTTAATAGTGTCACAGGACCACATGGTGTATACTCCAGTACTTTTGCACTTCAAACATTTTCATGCAGATGTGTCAAGCACGAAATGAACAGTTTCAGAAATAACACAATTAGCACTTAAGTACAAAAGGCAAGTATATTTAGTCATCAAGTGTTATAAAATTAACTTTATTTTTCTAACATACGGTTGCGCCACAGTTGGACGTTCTCCACCGAAGGCATGAAGCGATCAATATACCGCCCCCCCCTTTTTTTTTTTTTTTTCTTTTTTGCTTCAGTAGTCGATATAAGTGTTGATTTAGTATTTTGCTCCCCCATTTTGGACCAGATTTCATTGAAATTAGTAAATTCTAAATATTTGTAGTCTTGCAGCTTGTGTTGAATAATCAGTGACTCAGTCAACTCTTCTAACACTATGTGGGAAAAGAACACGGCAGAGTTCGCATTAAGCTTGGTCACACTCTTATACACTCAAGAAGTATTCTGTTTATTAGGTTTTATTTGTAGTGTCTGCTGATTCTATAACATTCACATTAGCATCGCTATTGCCATAAAGAATTATACAAAATTAACAATATTACAATTTGAGATATAGAAAATTAACAATAACATGAACACATAAGATATACTGGTACAGAAAGAGAAGAAAGTTCTCTTGTGAGCTTGCATTCTATTCTGAGTTCGAAGGGGAATAAGAGCGACACTACGGGATTTTTTTTTTAATCACAATATTGCACCCAGCTCTGTGAATGCTTGCATCTTACAGCCTACTGGTTATCTTTGATATAAAAAAAAAACCAGACTTTGTTCTGTGATAGCATATTCTTAAGATTTTTTTTTAAATCCTTCATTGATAGAGAAGGTAGACCGCATCTTTTCTAAAATTACAGCTAAAAAATACTTTTTAAGTTGGAGATATACTTGTCTGGAATATTCCTTGCTTGCTATTTCACACAAAAAAATGTTAGTTTAAACTGTACCATTAATTAGATGATTCTGTAAATGAAACTTAACGAAAATGTAATAGTTCTCCAACTATTAAAGGTATACCTGTAATATTGTGTTTTTTTTTCTTAGCATAGTTTAGTAATCAACGTCACAAGGTAAATTGGTTTGATAAAAGGTGACCAATGTTTATATCTTTTTTGTAAAGGGGAATTTTGGCGCAAATTTGAGTGTTTATTAATAATCTGGTGGACACCCATAGAACCCACAACAGATAACTAACCCATTATCTTGAGGTTTACTTTGCAAGAGATCACAAATATGTCTTCATAGACTGTGCTGTGAAATGAGCTATGCCAATAGGTTACTTAATTAGCTAATCTTACAGAAAGTTGTTCCTATATTGACTAATAGACACACTAATCATACTGCTATGTAGTGGAGTTTTGCATTATGAAAATACACATACTCCCCATAACTCCTTTTCTGAATTTCAAAGAAGAGAGAAAACACACACCTTCCCCTCTTCTTTGGTGTTTTTGGTTGATGGTGCACCTATTACGTGTGATAAATTCCTGGTTTTGTGTAAATTCCACTATGCTGTGTTTTAATTTTAATTGCCACCCCTTCTCTGAATTGTTACTCCTTCAAGGCTAAATATATTTTGGAATAAGTCTTAATGGATTTCTTTTTTGCAGGATTGGAGATGAGGGAGGAAGTGATGTAAGATGGGGAAGGGTATTGCAGTGGATTTTGGGGCAGCTTGTATTAGCGGTAGAAATCAGCAGTGGGCGAAGATCAGATGACTAGACGGACCAGATCAACGTTTATTAAGAGATAAGTGAGGAGATGTAGTTTGACAGCAGCATGCATGATGGATTGGTAAAGGGACAAGATGGGTATTATGGAGACAGCTAAGAAAACAGTGGTCCAGTGCTGCTTTAGATACAACAAATGCTGCAGCAAGGCAATAAACAGGTTGCACCAGGCTTTTGAGATTATGGGAGAATAAGGAGGCTGGGTTATCTATTGTCTACGGGGCTGCATTTCTGCTCTATACACACCAAATGTGAATATCTGAACTAGATGACTAAATAAAGAGGTCACCGCTATTATCGCTGGTAAATACAGCTTTCTACAATACACAGCAAGGGGTGCATTTATTTGCATTCTATAGCCTCTGTTCTCACTTCTTGCAAAGTTATGTTTCACGGATGCTTTTTCATCTGAAAATCAATATAAGAACTTGCTCAGATAGGGGGTCCCAAAATCTATCCCAGGCAGATGCTTAATAGTTTGGGTAAAATATCTCCTGGGAAGCCATGGGTAATCCATTTGAATGTTTCATCTATTGACTCTCGGGGTAGTCAATGTTTCAAAGGTTTGCTTATATTAAACAAAGTGCTTTGGATCGCTTAGATCGGAATGTGAGATAAAGATAGAACAACACAGTGTCACACCATACTGGGTATCTGAATGGTAAGTAAATCTTAAAGGATAATATGTACACTTAATAAAGCTCTTTTAATTAAAAAAAATCTATACTATATCTACATGTTAACCCCTTAACGACAATCCCCGTACATGTACGGGGTTGCCGAGCAACGAGTTAACGACAATGCCCGTACATGTACGGGCTGTCGTTAAATAGCTGCATTGCCGCGATCGCGGCGTTTTCGCCGCGATCGGCGGCTTTGCAGCTTCCACGGAAGCCTCACAAGTGAGGCTGACCGTGGATCCGGGGAGGGCAGCCCTCGGCAGCCCTCCCCGGAAGAAAAATGGCCGCCGCCGCACCGATCATCAAAGATCGCGGCGGCGCCCGGCTAAAACTGCTTAGGAAGCGATCGAAATCGCTTCCTAAGCATCCACTATGTTGCTGACATGCCTCAGTATCGAGGCACATCAGCAACACTACCCCCCCGACCCCCGATCGCCTTGTGATTGCTCCGAGGAGCAACCACAAGTGCCATTCTGTGAATGACGTTGCCGTCATTCACAGGATGGCATTAACAATAGATCTGAGTTCAGAGGGTCTATCCAGACCCTCTTGAGAACTCTCGAGCTCCTCCTGCAGGTTGAATGCAGGTACTGCATCCAACCATGCAAGGTCAATGGAGCACAGCTCACTAATGAGAGTGACTAGTAAAAAAAAAAAATTGGTCAAAAATGTTTAAAAAAACTTATAAATATACCTTAAAAATATGGTAACATGTAAAAAGCCCCACTGTCACCAAAAAAAAAAGTTTTTAATAAGCAAGTCCTAAAATTCTTTATCTTTAAAAAAATTCCAGCATGGAAAGAGTTAAAATATTGGCATTACAAATGCCCATAGGGTGTCTAGTATTAAAAAATATATGATTTGAGGGGGTAAATTGAATTGGCCGGCTTCAAAGATGTCCCAAATATATCCCAAAAATGGGACATGGGGCAGATGTCTAAATGGCAAAAAAATACACACCTCACAAAGGCGGCATTTTACCTCCCAAATAACCCTACAAACCCATGCATGGGGGGTATCAATGCGCTCAGGAGATGTTACTGAACACATATTGGGGTGTTGTGTGACATGGACATACACCAGGAGCGATAAATTTATACCTGAAGTACAACATGTGTGAAAAAAATACAAAAAAAATGTACTACTATAAAGTTTCACAAAGGGTGGTGGTAAAATTAGTGCATGGAAAGGGTTAAAATTCCAGCATTTCAAATACCTTGGGGTGTCTAGTTTTTAAAAATATATGATTTGATGGGGTAAATTACGTTGGCCGGCTTCAAAGATACCCGAAATGGCACATGGGGTGCAGAATTACCAGATTTGGAAAAAAAGGTTTTGAAATGGCAAAACGCTACCTGTACTTATTGCCCCATAACGTGCAGAAAAAAGCAAAAAAACATAAAAACATTGGGTATTTCTAAACTCAGGACAAATAGTAGAATCTATTTAGCAGGTTTTTTCATTAGTTTTTGCAGATGAGTAAAAGTTTTCTGTTTAAAAAGTGAGAGAAAGTATTTTTTTAACAAAAAATCCCCATTTTTTATCATTTTTTTATAGTAAATTAGATGATATGATAAAATGAATGGTATCTAAAGAAAGCCCTGTTTGTCCTGAAAAAAACAATATATAATATGTGTGGGAGCACGAAATGAGAAAGAAGAAAATCACAGCTAAACAGTAACACTGAAAAACGTTAAAAAAGCCATTGTCCCACAATATACTACGAGTAAAAACCCCTATTGTCCTTAAGGGGTTAATGGGAATCTGGAACATAATAGACAACTCCTTTACAGCTGCTGGAATTAACAAGAAAAAGTAGAAAATCTGGGAATTATGTTCTTTTATTTATATATATATATATGTATATATATGCTGTTTTGAGGCAGTAATATATAATGTATGTATAGGTATTTCACATTCTACCCTTTCTTCTCTATTAACTAATACTCGCAACCTCCCCTCCATAGTCTTCTTTCTCTGATTCACATGGCCAAATCTTCCTGACCTGAAATGCCAATGACTTAGCTGTTTCTCAACCATGTTTGTTCAGTTATTCGGCTGACTAACTATCCTGTGTAGTGACAACTTAATTGAGTGTGTTAAATTTGTACTGATGAGATCTGCACAAATCACAATATCTTGACTCTGAGCTGTCACAGTCTTCACCGTATGGCATCTGTTACTAAAATATCATCTCACTTCTACTGGGTTCTCTCATTCTGCTATTTAAAGGAACACATTTTATGGATGAATTCACTGTTAGTTCATCGCAATCCTCTCCTGGCAGAAGATTCGCCTGCCATAGCTTTAACATGTAGATAGTACATGGCTATGTCTTGTTGGCAGGCACACACATTTAAGGTTTTTCTTTAGTGGTTTCCTTTGGGTGTATTAAATCCATGTTTGATGCTTTTTTTCGACATAGGTTATTACAATGAAGTATCTTTGTCTTAACCATAGCTTTCCACCCTACAGTACAGGAAAAAAACTATTTTTAAAAAGAAGGCAATTGTTGCTCTTTAACATCCCTAACTTTTTCGTAATAATTATATAGTCTCTTGCACTCTACCCATTACATGATCTGCCCAATGCTGCTACCTTGCACCCAAAATCTGACCCATTCTGACCTCTGTTTGAACATCCACCCAATTAAGGCTTATAATCTGCTATGGTAAGTGGAATTGTCACTTAATGCACATTAACTGGTAAGTAAGAAAAAAAAAAGGGAACCCCCTATCACACTCTGCAAGTGTATGCGTTTCAGCGGTTGAAAATTATATACTGACAGATGCTTCAGCAGAAAATCACACAAATACCCACTGATTAGCTATTTACTCTTGCTCTGAATATTAGTCACTAAAAACAGCTTGGCCCCTTTAGACAGCCACACAATGCAACAGAAAATGAGCCAATATGGGTCTAAAAACTAGACCATACTATGACCCTGGTGCGTAGTAAAAGAATTTTGGGTTATTGTGAAGGTAAAATAAATGTGAGGTGTGTTATCAAAACGGATAATATAACGGGTGGATTTACTCCCATGTTGGTAGCTTTCAAACAAAATACAATTTAGCGGTTAACTGAAGGAAAATCTCTGCTGTATTGGACCATGGGAATCGTATTCCTTCAGTAATCAATGAATAATGTTAGTAGTGATGTAATCCATAGTATTGTTGGTGTAAATAAGTGTACCTCATGTCATTGTGTTCCTGCTAATCTTCTGTTGCAGCCTAGCCAAAAGATTAGCATTTAACAAGCAAAGCCTTCACCAGCATTGGTTGGTGACTGACTATACTTGTGTGTCAGTGCATCGCACTTACTGTTATCTTGGTCAACCCCAATCATATAGGAAAATGACACAGCTGCCTAGAGAACTGAGCTGGTATGGGCATCAGTACAAGGAACTCTAATGCTAGAAAATAAGTGCATGCGCAGAGAAATCCTATTGAGCTAGAAACCATAGGGCCAGCACTTATTGTTGTTAGTCCACTGTTGGTATGTTATGGACTAATAGTGAAGTGGCAGCTATGATGAGAAAGAAACACTTACGGTATATTTACCAAACAGGGTTTTCTTTTCCTGTGGCTTATACAGGATATATTTAATCATTAGTTTCTTTCAAATTTGGATTTAAAAGCGTAAGTACAGGTGTTTTTTTTTTTTTTTTTACATACATAATACATTTCCATCAAAATCAGATGATGTTTATATTAATATGAATATGTGTAGGTGTATGTTTTTATGACTTTATACATGGCTAATGTAATCAGGAAGTTGCTTTGATTTGTTACATTCTTAACATCAGTTTCAGTGATGCAAAGAATCAAAATGAACCACAATAATACCAATAAATGGCTTTAGTCTATTAATGTACTGGGGACAGGAGGCTACAGAGGCAAAACAGTGACATTGGGAGCAGTTGACCTTCATCAGAATTGGGATCTGTTCCAACACACACCTCAGAACCTGTATAATTATTAAAATAAAGCTAGAAAACATTTAAATTCAACATTCTAATGGTCTTTTATTACAGAGCAGTAGCTGGGAATTGGATTAAGAATGGCAACAGAACAAGGGAAACTGGCACCCAGTCCGAGCAGGTCTTAGCACCAGGCAGCTAGACAGGACTCTTGGAAAGTGCTACAGAACTTGCGGTCAAGGCAGTCTCATTTCTATCAAGAGAATATAATGTGGGGAACAACATAATATTACATATACCACACAATACATGAGTGGAAAAAACTATACACTTAAACTCCTGTAAACTGACCTAGAGTTACTATTGCACATTATGTTTGAAAGCACTTCTTTCCTGTCTGGGGGCTGCAGTCCACTTATCGGTAGGATACAAGCTCTTACACAAACCATTCACGGTTCTTCCTAGCCAGCTCATGAAGACGTGGTGCGCCTGATAAGGTGATCTGCCCCCGGTTATGTGGCATTCGGCAACAGTGTGAACAGTGTGAACAGTGTACGTGTGGCTTAGGAGGCGATTGTTGATCTTCAATGATGTCGCTGAAATGCCTGGATGGCAAGACATTCAACACGGAAAACCCACCCCAGGGGTGCACTGTGACCTCTCCGGAGAGACACTGTAAGAGATTTTGCCTCTTGCAAGATGGTGTCTCCCTTTAAAAAAGAAAGTTTCCAAGAGTCTCGCCAGATTTTATTTTTATGAGCAAGTGTTAAAATTAGTTCTGTATCTTCCCAAAAATTCTGGCATATCATTGTGTTACCATTGTGCTGTGTGTATTTTGGGCACCAAATTTCGATAAACCTCCATACCAAACCCTACACCATGGACCCAATACAGACACAACAAAATTAGTGTGCATAGGGTGTTTGGGCACATCTATATTGATATCCTCCCCATGGCTAGAGGAACATAAGACAACCTTTTAAACAATCTGCTAGCTACAGAGCGTTATGATATGGCAATGCAGTTTCTCTGGCAAACAACTAGGCCTATGCCAGAAGTCATGTCCTCTTTCCCTGTTGGGCCAGGGATCCCCTTAATGTTATATATATATATTTTCTTCAGCTGGTAAAACATTTCTTCAAAACAATTTGAGAAATGTAAAATGGGCAAGCATTCAAGAAGAGATGGCATGTTTGTAACTGCAGTTCCTGTTTAAAATATCTTGTTGAACCATAATAAAATTAACATAAAATGTTCTGCTCTATTGATTAATGCGATAAGTTTTTCTTAGGTGGCATGTCAGCTGTAAGGCCAAACACATATTCATTTAGGAGTCTTCAAAGTCTCTTTCAGAATATAAAACAGTCTGTTAGACTCCATGCAACCGGACTAGAGAGGTTTGCTCAGTGGAGAGAAAGCTGTCCTGCTGATGACCCATATATATCTTCCACTTCCAAAGTGCTTTCTCATGCCTCAGTAACTCAACAGGTTAAAGATTTGGAGCAAATTGCTAGATGCTTAATATTGCATGAATTTGAACACAAACATGCAATAGTGGAAAACAGTCTAAAATAAACATGGTTGCCTCTTCTCAATCTGCTATGATACAATAAAAATCCGTTATTTATTTTAATAATTTATTTTATTAATTCCTTTATTAAGTTATATAGCTAATGCCGCATACCCTGACAGTGGATTCTCTGTACAACTAGTCATGTTTATTTTAACAACAACAACACAATATGGCATTTTAAAAGCTTCATTAAATATGTATTTTATCAAAGCTCCCCATATATTGAAAGTTACCCCCAATTGTTTTTTGTTCCTTAATGCACAATTTCTACTTTACTTTCCATCAACTGAAAGACTGTGTTACATGGCAAAGAAGCAATACTTTGAATTATTATCCATTATGTTATATATCATTATTATATGATTATATATAGTTTAATTATTATATAACAAACCCCTAGGTTTAACATGGATACAAATTATGACAATTCTAGATAGGTATATTTGTCTAATTCTTTTTGTGCTTTTACAATTCCTAATATTGCCATCAGAATTTCTAGTACACATTTTGGCAATGTTTACGCCTTAACTGGATACATTTACTTAGTCGTTTAGGGGATTCCAGTACAGTTCCATTTGGCGAACGAGTGTTGGGCATCAGTGGTGTATACTGCTCTAGGCTTAGCAGGCCTAGGATGTCAGGCCCGGCAGGATTTTTGTGCCCCTGCCCAGTGGGCTGGCTACATGAAAGATCTGTGATCTCCCCTACCAGCCCATTTAAACTATGCAGAGCCAACTTGAAATATAATAATAGGAGCTGATGCCATATCAGGGTAGTGCCTCCAGCCACACCATCCCCTGAAGCCACACTCCTCACTGCTGAGTGCCAAAATATAAGTAATAACTATATAACAAACATAAAAGCATCATCTATATATTACATTGCAGTACTTCCCTTGCTTCCCTTTTAACGGGTTACTGTCTCAATGCAATGAACATGAGGTTATCATCCCCAAATGCATTGTGTTCAACACTACGAAATCTTTAATTATTGCTTAAAAAGGACCCATAAATACGATTATTTCCAAATAACATAGCCTCAAAAAATCTTAAAAATATACATTTTTGTTATCCTGAATCTCATTCATTATATTATTTTCTTATAGTAAGGCAATTGCTATTTCTTTCTGTTAACAGAAGCTCACCATTTGTGTAATACTCGTTTTAAACTGCTTGTAGGCATAGCCCAAATGATTTAAGTGTAACTGGCATCTGTTGTTCCAAATCATGAACTGATGCAACGGCAGCAAAGCACAGACTAAAGAAAAAGAAAAACAACTAGGATATTTCATTTCTCGGGGGTACTTGGATAATTTTTTTTAAAGGTATAAAGGGTAGTAACAATCAAAGCATATGAATCACTTTTAAGTGGACACACTACAGCAGATACTTGTATTAGGAAGCATGGATTATTTCTGTGATCTGTGTAAGATATAATGAGTGTTGGTTTCACAGATGATTGATCTCTTGGTGGGAGATCCAGCGCTACCCACTCAACATTCCACATCTCTAATGAAAGGGAATTTAATTACTCTGTGTCCAGTTTAACACAGGAGATGTAATGGATATCATTAGTGAAGTCAGGCATCTCAAACAAAACTTATCTTATATAAAGTTGATTGAAGGCAAGTGCGCTACTTCCACCAAAGATTAATTATATCTCAAGATTTCAAAACTCCAAATAAACATAATTATTTCAGATGGGTGTCATTTTCTGCATAGTTGAATTATGAAACATCTCTCTCAAACTTTTTTTCCTACCTTATTTAAGTGAGGAAAAGTTGGCCTGGTAGTATTCTACCGTCATGAACATAGTCAGTCAACAAGTCCAGGTATAGAAACTGAAATTGTATGGATAATGATTGTTTGCTATATACTTTGGATATCAAAATAAGGAACCTGTATTAGTAAAACAGAGAGTACATGTAGTTCTGTTTTTTAGCTTTTCCTGTGGGGACATATAGCCCAATCCAATATGTTTCCAGTAAAATAAGTTTACATTGATTACAATATTGTACTACTTTTTAATAAGTTATTCAATAAAAACAGTTGGTGATGGAGGACTCAGACTTCTGGACCCTGTTGAATACTAACTATCACAGGGAATATCCTGCTGGCCGTAAAACACCACCATATGGCAAGCAGATTACATTCTTGTAACCTGTGATGTCCATAGTTTATATATCAACATTAAGCATGAGAGAAGAAGTATGGCGGTTAGAAGTATCCTAGAGAAAGAATGTCTCCCATCAAAACCATTTTATTATTAGGGAATAGAGTTGGTATTATATATTATAACTATTTTTTTGGTTTTAGGAAGTTTAATTTACAGAAAAAGGTACAGCCATGTCCATCCTATTGGAGGTGCATAGACAATATGTTTTTTATTTGAGATGGTTCCAGCGTGTCTTAATATTCTTTTTTAATTATTTCTAAATAGCAACCAGTGAGGCATTAAATTAACTATCACTTTGAGTAAATTGGAAGTTGATTTCTTATATTTAAAGATTTACATTGATAACTCTGTACTGTATTGGTACTCTGTACCAATAAAATAAAAATGCTTTCATTGAACAAAAAGTAAATTTCAGAAGCAGTTGATCAAACAATTAACCCTTTAAAGACCGGGACGTACCTGGTACTTCCGGGTCACGGGTCACCGGCAGACCGGGACGTACCAGGTACGTCACTGCTTTTACGCGATCCAGAAGTCGCTTTGAACGCTGGGATCGCAAGGGGCAGCTGCTACTGACCGCTGGGTGTTCCCAGCGATCAGTAGCAGCCACCCCCCCTCAATTCCGTGCACGTGATCGCTTTGCAGCGAATCACGATCACAGAATTTAAATATTTAAAAAAATACTGCAGTCTTCAAGTGAAGACGCAGTATGCAAATGCCGGTCCGGAAGGGGTTAAAGAGGTGGCTCTCAAGGAGCGTAATGATATTTTGTATCCAGACACAGAGTAGAACCACAAAAAAGGATGTCCCATTAGTATTAGATTATGTAGGGCAAGCCATAAAATTAAGAAAAATATTAATATACATTAACATTTTCTTAAAAAAGACCATGATTTGGATGGTATAGATGGGAATGTCCCTCTGGTAGTTTATATGGGGGCACCAAAAACAGGCAACCGAGTAGTAAAAAGCTGTCTAAAAGACAAGAAAGATAGAAAAAATCCTTTCAATTAGGCTGAAGGATTTGTTGCTTGTGGTTCTTGCTTGGCATATAGAACAACAAAAAACTAAAAAGAGGTGAAGATTCCCTAAAAAAACATTAGGCCAACAATAACGGATATTTTATTATATTTATTGAAGTTATATAGTATATTGTATCCTAACCCACGTTTCTACCTTCTTTACTGTACGGTGCGGGCCGCGTGAGATTGGCAGCCAGAGTAACGGGGATCACAAGATCCCGCGGCCCTGCTACTTACCTCTGGGAGGGTCTTTTGTACTGCACAGAGGAAGCGGAACCCAGCAGAGTTCACGTGACATCACATGACTCTGCTCCAGTCCTGCTTCCTCTGTGCAATTCAAGAGAACTCAAAGAGAGGCCGCGCCCCCTGCTGAAGTCTGTGAGCGGTATCGAGAGAGCTGCAGTGCAGGAATGAGTATGCGTGAATTGAGGGGAATGAATCTGTGAATGAATGAGTATATGAATGAATGAGTATGTGTGTGTGTGTGTGATAGCATGGATGTGTAAGTGCTGGAACCTAGGCATGATGGGACTCCTATCATGCCAAGTCAGCCAGTACATGCTACAACCTGGCTAGCTGCCCTCCTTGTGTATTGATGCTGCCCGCACAGCCACCCTGTACCCGCATGTACCAGCATGTACTGGCTGACTTGGCACACTCCTATCATGCCAAGTCATATTGTTGAATTATTTTGTCCAATTGGGGTGTGTTACTTACTTTTAATAAAAGTGTGGTTAACACACCAAAATTGGACAAAAAAATACAATAACAATATTAATTTATATATGATTGTTGACAGCAATCACACTCCTATCATGACCAGCCAACCAGTGCATGCTGGAATCTGGGTA
>VKOC01000003.1:13628076-13658768 GCA_009364415.1 Spea multiplicata | reverse complement strand
TATGGATTTCAAGTATCGCAATGTGAGGGTAAATCTGCAAACTTTAAAGGCATATGTTTCTTTTTTTTTCTTTATCAGAAATATTAGATTCTATTTCTAAAAACAAAAAGTGCACTTTTTTTATTTAGAACAGCAATTTCTCCCTCGGGTATATCATTCCCACTGTAGAGCCCTAAAGAATATAGTTTCATAAATATAACTGGTGCCTGGAAAAGTGCTTAGGATGCAGTCGCTGGCTAACAGATATAAAACATCTGGCAGCATTCATTCACAATAAGTCTTCCAGACTTATTGCAGATGCCTCGTGGTAGTTCAGCACTGTACCCCATTTTACAGCGCTATGGAATTTGATGGCGCTATATAAAACAATAAATAATAATTGTGATGACCGGGGATATTTTAATATAGAAATGGGCTATATTCGTTTTTCTGTTTTGTGAGTTTATGTTCTTCGAATAAGGATCTGATGTATCAGTCATGTTATCTGAAACTTGTGACAAAATTGTAATTTACCTTATCCTACCACCCTTACACTTGCATGGTTTCTGCACAAGGAGGAGCAGATAAATGCATATTTCTGGCCCATATCTATGAAATAGGCACTCATTTTGGCAACAATAGGACATCATATTCCAGCATTGATGCCAGTAAACTCCATAGTGCTAAATACATACTATGTATTATAATGTTGATAAAAGTAGAAAGTAAGTGATAGAGATTTCCACTTAAGCTACATAGCTGCTCGCTAGCCCGATGCATTTTCACATCGTGGTAGTCAACCAGCAAGGCTTTGCTTTGTATAACGATCTCCAGATATATAATTTCTTTATAAAACCTAAAATGCCAGTTCTCGGTTGCCGCATTCTCCATCTAATAGTTGAAAGGAATTGACTACTGCTTTAATTGACTGTTAGTGAAACTGAGCCGTGACTGTAAATCACTCCCAGACGGAGCAATGATCCATACAATGCAGCCTCCAGCTACAAAAGAGTCATTTACATTGTAGACAAAAAGAACAAAGCCCTTTGTGGTACACAGCATTTCTTAATTCACTACTAATTGTTTGTCAGATGGAAATTTATTTTACATATATTTTCATTTCAGTAGTACATGCACACTGCAGGGCGTGCAAGAAATATATGTAGCTTGTATAATTTATAACACTCAGTGGTACTATCATTGATGTTCCTGTGCTATGGGCCATTACTATTAAAGGGACACCCCAGTATCACATGCAGCCTTACTAATGAAGAATGCATATTGTTTAAAAGGCAAAAATACTTGTTTTTAAGTGAAGTTGCAGCTCCATATCTGAAGTGGAATGCCACCTCCATAGTTCCATTTTTGCACCACTGATCAACAAATACACCACGTTGGTGCAGGCAGTAGGAGATTTAGCCGAATAGATCCCCTGCAAGCCCATGACCTTGGGAGATGAGTGTGGCAAATGTGTATGGGAGGGATTCTGTAAAACGCCTCCATGCATTAGCAAGCAGGACCACATGAAAATTTAAATGGGCCATTTATCATATGCAATAGTGAATATGATGGCTGGAATCAACTTTTCAACTCTTGAGCAGTCTTGTGTACTGCATCTCCACAGAGAAGGACCATAGGAAACCAAGTGGTGGTGGGGGGGCAGACCAACTACAGCTACCGCACCTTTCTCTCCAAAAAAAAAATCTTCAGGCAATCCAGCTCCAGCATGACAATTTTAAATGTAAAATTAAAAAAAGAAATCATAATCGCATACCCACCAACAAAAAAACTGCCGTTTCAAGAGGGCAAATAAAAAAAATAAAAATAAAAAAGATGCTAATCGTATCCCAAGCCCACTCACTAACCTACACACGCTACCCCATTGCCCGCAAAGCCTCATCCTGTCTTCAGTGCAGCACACAGTGGGAGCTGCTGCACTACTTCTGCGCATTGTTACGTGACCCTGTTGAACCAGACACTGTCCTAATCTGGGTGCAACCAAAAACACCTTGAGGACTTAAGTACTTTTGGCCTTGAGTCCAGAGGATCAAGCGTTTCACCTCACCACAGGTGCTCACTTGCTCTTAGCCAAAAAGCCAAGATATGGTGTATAAGGATTGTGTTATTGATAGTACTGTAGGCACATCTACACAAGTGTAGTGTTCAGTTTATTTTCTTTAAAAAGCAATTTGCTCTCATCTTTTACAGTTACTGCTAACAAACTGTCTTAATGTTCCACAGTGCAGGTTTTTTTATTTAGATGAACCTCAGTTTTAGCAAACTGAATGCTGTGCTCCTCATGGATCATTGCTTCCTCAAAGCCCTGGAGAATGTTCTACACCTATGTGTTTCCAATTTACCCACATTAAGGCATAAATGTCTCGCTGTAGGAGTGTAATGCCCCATCCTGTGAGGATAAGATCCTTCAGCACCTTGGAATGGGCCAGCTCTTCCAAACTCATCTGCCAAATGCTAAAAACTCAAGGCTTTACATTACATGGTAGCTTTATTGAAATCTAAGTTTTTTTTATAGTTGTTCTTTTATTACTATACATACAAAAAAGTAAGCAAAACTGTATTAGTGTTTTGTTTTTGTTTCTCCTTCAAGAAAGGCTGAAAGAGTACATATTTCAGTTAGTGAAGTGACTTTTAGAATATTATACATAGCTATTTCAGCTCTTCTTGCTACACAACCTTACCGGGGTTTACTGAGCATAAACCACATTTAGGTCAGAGATTTGAAAAAGCCAACTGCTTGTACAATATGCAATTTGTTCCTCTCTTGTGTTACATAGTATTGCATTAGATCTCTGGTCAGACCTCACCTAGCATATGGTGTACAGATCTCCAGAAAGATGGTGACGTCATAGAGAGTTCAGAGAAGGGCTACTGAAATGGTGAATGACCTAGAAATCTCAATATGTGTAGCTTCAAGGGAAGACGGTGAATACAGTCCAGGAATTTAAGAATGCATTATATATGCAAAAGACTATCTGGAACATGAGACACAGCCAAGAATTGATGCTTTACGGTAGGTTTAAATAATTAAATAATCTTACAATGATTGTAGATTGGAAGCTTGTGAGCAGGGCCCTCTCTACTTAATGTATCGGTTTGTCAATTTTAGTGATCCCATATACCCTGAATATGTATATATTGTAAGAAGCACTACGTAAATTGTTGGCGCTATATAAATAAAAGCTAATAATGAATGAATACAGATTTTTTTTATACTTTACCAAGCTTTTAAAATCTTCTCCACTGAGTCTGTTTAGGCCATACAAATCTGATTTAGAGGAGCCTTTGGACAGATATAGTATGTTTGAAGATAATAATAATGGTTGCATCTTTTTCTTTTCAGGTGAAGGCTATTGTGATTTCAACAGGGGGCAGTATCTTATAACCAAACGGAACAATTCCCTTTGCTTCTGTAAATAAAATGAATGCGTAAATGGTACATCTGATGCATGTTCATGCGTTTTGTTTTATTGTATTGATAGGCTTCTCAGTTACGCCTTTGATGTGTGATTAGTTAATTGATCGTTCCAGATTTACATAAATTAAAGGCATGCTTTAGGCTGCACTTAACCCTTTCAACAGATAGTTGTTACTTTGCAGCACCATGCGTTTCTCATCAGTATTGTGAGATTGTGTTTGATGAAGGGATTCGTGGGGATGTTTTAATTTAAGCAGTCTTTGCTAGAGGCTTTTATACTACTGATTTAGCTTTGCAGTAAGTATGCAGAAAACCGTTTAAAACATACCTGCTTATTATGCTGTCTTGCGTTGATTCATTATACATGCCAGCCTCTGCTTCTGGGTTAGTTAAACTAACTCTGGCGAAATGTAACGTTAGCTGAATTATGTTGCCATTGCCCATGCCTCTGGGAATAATCTTAAAAATGGGTCTGCCTGGGGTCCATTGTGACCTTTTCAAGTCTGAAAGAGCTCATGGAGGTTGGAATAAAGGTTTTCTAACTTTACTTGTTATTCAGGGATCGTTTGGTAATGTGGATACCGGTTTTCTGTGGCAACACAAGTGGGCAGTTAGTAGAATTATGCACTACTACAATTTTACAAAGATTGTCTTGATGCTGAGGTTGTGGACCTGGTGTAGTGTTTGTTGTAGTGTTCTTACTGAGGAACAGACTGGTCCGGTGTATGAATGAATCGTATGATAAAACTTTCCACCAGATTTAAAAGTGTGATCCTCCATCAACTTTATGTTTATTTGTCCCTTTATCTACTAGGAACAAAAAGGAGGAAAGCAATTGCTCACACTCGTGTATATGTATCATTTACATAATATGCATTTGTGTAATGAGCATCACATGTTTGTCCACCACATCTCTAAATGGATATGGACACTTTGTGTCACTTCGAGTAGGGAAGATGTTGTGGGACAGGGCGACTGCATCTGTAATAAACGATTTGACCGCCTCCTCTGCTGTTGGTTCATTTCTGTGACCCTGGGTGAATATTTTGCCCTCCTCCCCTACATTTACAGGATCGGAGACTTGGATGTAATTTAATGTTAGGAAGTTTTATGTTACTGAGTGACAGATTAGTGAACTGGCCTCCTGGCAGAAGTGGTAGAGGCTGATTTAAACATGCATGGCAAAGGATAAAGCTATACTGAAAAGACTAAGGTTTGAATCTTTACAACGGGAAAATAGGCACACTAGATGGGCCAAATGGTTCTTATCAGCCATCAGATTGTGTACACATGGGTATTGGTGATGCGCATTCCCAATGCTTTCTCTCATAGTGTTCAAGTTTGAATTGTGCAATCTGCTATCCATGCCACTAGCCAGTGGTGTATTCACTTCTAGCATTGCCCTAGGCCTAACCCAGGACAGCACCCCCTCTGTGCCACTGTCCTTTCTACTGGCCATCGGGATGCAGCCATTACTGCATAGCTGCAGCTGAGTCACTGCACACAATATAACTGATAATAAAGCAGTCTTCTGTGCTGAACCGGGCAGGGCTAACTACTAAATAATAGAGGGAAAATATGAATTGGTTACAAAAGCACAGTAATACCTTCATGGGTCTGATAAATATTATTTATATTATATATATTTTTATATAGTGATGACATTTTCTTCAGCACTGTGCAGCTGTCAGGACTCAACTCTGTGGCTGGGGTCTGCATTCTGCATCCTTCACTGCGCATGCAGACCCGAACACCAAGCCTGTCTGACATTGTGCAGTCACATGCATGAGTGGTCTTAAAGGTGCCGTGTGACCTTAATTTGACCCCCCTTTCTGGTGGGCCAGCTAATTAAATCTTGGGCCCATACGTCTTCCTTGCCATTTGTGGTTTTTACTCCTTGCAGAGAATTCTGCGTGACATATTTTGGTTCCTGATTCGGCTTATCTTTTGACCACGTTCTGCCTGCTGTGTGGATTGCTTTGCTCAGTTTCTTCTCGTTTCTGACCTGGGTTGTATTCAACCTTGGTTTGGATTCTGATTCTTCCTATTCATCCTTTTTGGTTCCTGACTCTGTGTACCTATATACCAATTTCAGCCTACTATTCAGTCTTCACTACTGGGTTCCGGCATTCTGCGCTGAGCTTGAGAACAATATAATATGAAGGTAGCCGATTGACTTAACAACTAAAGATTCTTCTGAAAGTGTGGTATAGCGATATACAGTCTAATGAGAAGATAATCTGATGTTGGATACAAAGATCAATGTCTACTTATGTGTTCAGCTATTCCATGACTATGATTCTACTCTCAATAACTTTGAGAGAACCCACAACTGATGTTGTCCTCATCCAAAGTACCAAGAAGGTACAAAAGCAGCTGTAGCTTTGACTAGAGTACATTTCATGTCAATGATTATCCTGCACTGCATCACAGTTTGCCTTGTATATAACAAATAGGTTCTCTTCTTGAATATGCTCAGTCGCTCATGTCAGTGGTTATTGGTAATCTGCTTGACATGTTTATATATTGACATGTTTCTCAATAGTGAATGCTCATTGCTCAGTCATCACATTTTATAACATTGTAAAAACATTTTAGCACAGTACAGCCAAATACAAAATGTCATTTATGTTCACTTCATTGCACAGACTGTAACAAGAAATCTTGTGCATGGGGACAATATCCACAGCAAGTTACCGTGGATGTGTTTTAACTATTTCAGCTCAGAATGGTCGGTGGATGCGGTACTTGTGGAAAACTTCAAAACCTATCAAATAAACTGATGTAAATGGAACAGCATTATTTATCATACTTATAAAGTAGTGTTCATTTTACATGACAATGGTTATTTATATTATTCTCTTAGTATTTGAAACTTATATGCCTTTCTCTTTATGTCCTAGCTTTGTCTTATGAATCTATTTTTAATGAATTGTTTTACATAATTGTATACTCTGTTAATTAGTTCCTATATTATTGCATACATTTTTAATATTTGGTATATTTTTTCTTTTGAACAATCTGCATGAATATGTAATATCATTACACAATGTGCACAAACATTAAATGTCATTACTACTGAGAGATTCTGAAATCCAGATATTGAACTTTTTTCATGGCAGTAGGTGCGGGTGCTTATTCAGCTGTAAAACATGGCATAAGTGAGCAAACGTTTTACCTGTCCATGGTGCTGATTCGATGATCTTACTACAGTATTAGCAATTATCATTCATATTATGTGGGGGGGGGGCAAAGACCAATATTTTTTTCATAATGTAAATGTTATGGCTTATACAGAATCTAATAGTGTGAATATCAAAATCTGTTTGGGTTTATATTAGATGTTGTTCCTTAAAAAATATTTGTAGATTAATAAGTAAAACTACAAGCATATACTAACTTTCGCTCTGTTGGCAAACTGATGCATATCCCCAAACATTTCAGGTGACTATGGCGTAAACTGGATCACCTTTATTAGGAGTGTACTTTATTGGGAGTGTGGCTGTAGGCTGGTATATGCCTTACCACTTGCAAATGAAGAAGAACACAGAGGTATGACATCATACCAGTGCATCTCTCTAATTGACCCATGACAGTGGGATTGAAAATAGGACACAGGGAAGATATGCTGATGTAGGATTGTTGGAGTTAACAATTGAATATGTTTATAGTAGAAACTGTTACGTGCTTTGCTCTCACCTTCAAGGCTTTATATCAACATTGCATATTTTTTGTTAGTTTTTTGGTTTCTTTACTGGAAGTTAGTTTCTCAGCATAATTTAAGTTTGTTGTGCAGAATGATTTGTTATGCAGAACCATTGTGCGGCATATAAATCGAGGCTATAATGGAAGGAAATCAGCTGAAACAAAACACGTGCCTTTAGCAGAAAACAATGAATACAACTTAACCTACCTCTCAGGCCGCATTGGATTTTTAAGGTGGATTCTGAGGCCTGAAAATGGAAGTGCTTTTAACAGCATCATCAGAACCCGTTAGCTCAAGCGGTTTCCACTTCACTTGCTTGGTTTGGATGTCTTGTTCTGTTTGTGGAGCTCTGCAGCTGAAAGGCATTTGAGGAGAAGGGGGGGGGCTGGGGAGTATAAAGCCAAATGGATTGTGCTCATAATTTATAGGGACTGAAATGCAAGCAAAGTGCCTGATGCAGGATACATTCACCACAATTGTTTATGATGCTCCTAGTTAATTATAATAACCGAGAGAAATCTATCAGAAAACTGACAACTATTATGCCAGCCTGGTTTTTGTTTTGTAATTCACTGTTAGGATTTGCAGAGAACCTAATTTGTAGTTTTGTTCATGTATTTTCTCTCTCGCGCCTTCTTTATTTCCTATCATGCGCATAGGCAAATTAAATATTGTGTGCGTGTTTTTTTTTAATGCATTTTGATGTGCAGCTGAGCTTAATTCATGTTAACGGATTTCTTGTTGGAATGCAGGCTGTACAAATAGAATCAAGTCCTGTTGGAATGCAGAGTGTTGTCAGTGATAGTTTGATTGCTCAATGTTTCCTGAATATCACACATCAAAATGACAAACTTTTTTTATGGAACTTAAAAGGAAAGTTACGTTTCATGCACAACGGTAGCAGGGATTACTTGTATCCTTTATAGACCTGCAATGCGGCTTTTAATGGTAGTGGCAAGTGAATGAACAATTGAATTCTAGGTTCCTTTCCTTTTTTTATTTAAATCATTTACATTCTCCAGATGTAAGCATTTCGGAAGCTGATGCATGCATCACGCTTGGTGTAGTGCTTTAATGAATAGGATAACATAGTGTATTATTATTATTATTTATTATTATTATTATTATAAAGTGAGTTCATAGGCAAATTTAGTAGATTGTATCTTGTAACTTAACAATATGCATTCATAAGTGTTGTGAGTCCATTTGAGCCTTGAGTTCCAGACACATCGTTAGCCCCTGGTATTCCCTTTGACCTTATTCTCAGAAGTTTTGAAATACATGGAACTGGTTGCAGCACTTTATTCTTACACGAGTTTATAAAATAATAGGATTTTGCCAGAAGGAACAAATCGCTGCTATGCTCCAAGGTTCGCCACTAGATATTTGTAGTACTTGTACCAGCCTTGCGAATATATAGACTGGATCTATAGCCATGGGACTCCTGCACTTAAAGCTGATGACTTTGGGTTTGATTATACACATTACAAATCTCACTTGACATTCAGTAAAATCTTAGCAATTACTGGTACCAATGCTTACATAAAGCAAGTTGAAAAGAAGGATTCTAGTTTTACAGACACAAGCTGTGCAAAATACTTACAGGCAGGAGAGTGTTCTGCTACATATGTAACCTGCTTAGAAAGTGTGCCTTGAAAATGGAACTTATTTGCCAGGATATAATTTATTTTAAATATTGTCATTGCTTTAGTAATAATACTTTAACATACTGCATGTTGCATTATATGTATAGACTGGAGAAGAGAATGGGGATGTGAAATAGACATTTAAATATTTTAAGGCATTAAACGTAAAATTTAAGAGGGCCAGAGACTAAAGTGTAATGTAACAAAGTTTTACTTTGCGAAGAGGATGGTACATAAATGGAACAGACTCCTAGCTGAAGTGGTAGAGGGCAATACAATGAGGGAATTTAAAAATGCATGGGATAGGCATCCTATGTGTTGCATGTTGTATAGGAACCTACTGTATGTCACTTCGTTGGACATCCTGCTTAACCACATCTACTACATCTCCATGGCTAATATCTAAAACGCTTTCTCTTTCATTGTCTTTGTCCATAACTCCCACGGAGCGCTGGGATATAATGTCATCTCCTAGCACTCCAGAACAAAGATTAAGACTACGGAGCAGACAGCTGGGGGCAATGCTCCTGGCCAGGCCTAAGGCAGCGTCCCAGGTAACATCACTGCATTTTGAGGATTTTGTCCTTATTAGAAACGGCAAACCAAATAACTCTCCCGGTTTGATGCATAACTTTATCGACTGAAGAATGTTTGAATAACAATGTATTGTATACTTGCTCTGAATTTAAATGGTTACTCGTTGTTATACTAGGAAATGAGCATAGTGACCTTTTTGAGACATATTTCCTCAAGTCATTGCTGTTCTTTTGCCTAATTTTGTGAGATTTTCTGCATGAATATTCAGAGCTTTTCTGGTATAGCTGTAAATTCCTTCTAAAATGACCCTTTAGTATATTTTACATAATCTGTGATGCAAAACACTGCAAGAACAGATGAAACCAATTTAGCAAAATCCTTATGTTCTTTCACAGAACAAAAACTTAAAATTTTCATAAAAGTACTAAGTGCCTTAAGAGACTAAGGTTGTGTCTACCGTTATCTATTGATAATCCGAGTTGGAAGACCACTAAAACACTCCTCCAATTATTATGAGCAGCAATTTATAGTAATGTGTTCATTTGTTTTCACATGTATTTCACATGGAGTAAACTGTTATTGTATATCCAAAGGATTTAGTGAGCAAATGAACACGAGATTGACTTGTACTAACTCATAATATACAGCCCTAAAAAACAAGTATGAAAATGTTGATTGAGTACCGAGTTTGAGCACCTAACTTTTTGCTTTTGAAACCGAGAAACTGTTTCTAGTTATCGATGGAGTTAAGTATTGATACAGAAGACCATATGGAATAGTGGGATACAAGTGCTTTAAGATGAGAGGAGACACAGAGAACGTTGTGGATCTACTCCGGGTATGAGTACTGCTATTCCTTACTGAAGCAGTATGATTTTGTGTCATTTGCTGTGTTCTTAGAGTTTATTTTAACAACAAGCAGATAAGGGGGTTGCTAAAATAAAATCCCTAAAGATTAAAGATTTCTTAACATTTATGGCCTGCAAACCTTGGAAGTAAAGGACTTACAAAATAAGGTAATGCATCCAGCTGTGAAATACTTCAAGGTCACAGCTCAGTTGGCCACAAGATTTCTAGCTCAAAAGATAGAAGGTGACAGTGCTTAGAGTTTGGTAATGTTTGTTCGCTGAGCGTGAAATGAAATTTAACAGTGTGCTTTGACTGTGTTTCTTAATTTATTATGGTTGTTTAGATTTCTTTAAAAAAATATATCAGTTGATAACTCAAGATATATATATATATATGACCATTACATCAGGCACTTTTAGACATCACATTTTAAATACATTAATATGAAGTTATTCCCCCCTTGCAGCTATAACAGCTTCCACTCTTTTGGGGAGGCTTTCCACAAGATTTTGAAGTGTTTCTGTGGGACGTTTTGCCCATTTACCCAGTAGAGCATTTGTCAGGTCAGGCACTGATGTTGGACAAGAAGGTCTGGCTTGCAATCTCTGTTCCAGTTCATCCCAAGGGTGTTTGATGGGGTTGAGGTCAGGGCTCTGTGCAGCCACTCAAGTTCCTCCACACCAAGATCATCCAACCATGTCTTTATGGACCTTGCTTTGTGCACTGGGATACAGTCATGCTGAAAACAGTCCTTCCCAAACTATTCCCACAAAGTCAGAAGCATAGCATTGTCCAAAATGTCTTGGTATGTGTATGTACTATATCTATACAAGCTAGAGCGCATAATCAGAATCCCATTTGCAATAAAAATGTACTTAAAAGAGCCTATTTACATAATTGGTATGGGCATTCTTTAGTTATTGTAGTTAGAAAATACCTCTAGTGAAAGCAGGGAGCATATGAACTCCAGCACTCAGTAAAGATTAAAAATACAATTTTGGGGACTAGACTGTTCCTTTGAAACAAAGAAGCCTCAAAAAAGGATGGTGAGTTTCTGAACATTATGTCTGAATATCATAGTAAGCACCAGTAGAGTGACATGACAACAATCGACAAACCATGTGACAATATTCATTACAGATAGTTAATCTTTGTTCTAGTCCAACCACTGCTGTGATCTTCCTTTTTGAGTACCATTGCAGACACACAAGAAAATTATTATAGTCTTTCATTGCATGGCTTTTAAATGAAAGGTCTAACAGATAAGAACCACTGGGCTCATTTAACATGTATTTTTTCCTGCTATAAAACCATCAAATCTTATTTGGTTCTTGTTTTATGTGGGGTGGAGAGAGTTGGTAGGAAATGTTGTAGGAGAGTCACGTTATTCAGAGCCATCCAAGCTCTTCCCACAGCAGAAGCTCACTGGAGTAGGAACTTCATAATGTATAGTTACGTTATCGAGCTGAAGCGCAGCTCTCCTGCCAATTCTCCCTTTAGTGAAAACAACCAAAATGATATCAATCTATGGCAGACATTGGACTTGCTGTAATACAGTTGGAAGTCCAATGTTTTTCCATTTACAGTCATGTGAAAGAAGAAAGTCCACCCTCGGTCTGACCGTGGGGTGAATTTGCTGGGATGTCCACTCTTTTGGAACTGTCTTTAATGTTTTCCACTTTTGCATAATCTTTCTCACTGTAGAATGGTGGACATTTTAATTGTTTGGAATTTTTTTTTTTATGGCATGCCGGTTCTGTTTTACATTTATGTCTGGTTGGCCAGAAAAGCTGCCGTTGCAGACTTGGCTGCAGGTGAATATTTCTCTTGTCCTGTGTCAACATGCTTTCAAGCAGATAAGATTAATTTGTATCTCTAGACACAGAAGTCATATTTAAACATTTCTTGCCTCGTACCTTACTGTTTTATCGTACTATTGCTATACAGTATAAAGTTCCATTTTGAGGTAGCAAATTCTAGTGCCAGTTCCTCTGTGATCGGCAGAGGGTTAATTCACTATAACTTGGTGATGTACTTCTATTATTGAGGGGGCACTCAAGCCATAGTATCCACTTTAATATCCCCTTTAAATTATCGTGTTCATCCCCTCACAAATGCATGGACAGATGGTGCAGAATGCCCTCCACCCCCACCCCATTTGCCTCTTTCTCTGGTCCTAGACCTGCAGGAGAACAAATGTATATCTTGTTGCCAAAGCACTTTACTAAGTGCTGGACAGCTCCAGCTGGCTTTCACAAGTCTAAAAGACTTCCTACATACGCATGCGTGAAAAGCATTCCCACTGTTTAATGTTGATGAATGTAAAATAATGCACTTGGGATGTAAAAATCCCAAAACAGAATATAGGATTGGGAAACCTGTACTGTCGGTGACAACAGAAGAACTTGGGAGTTATTAAATCTGAGGACTTCAGAACTAAGCAGACAATGCAATAAAGCATCAGAAATAGCAAGCAGGGTGCTGGGGTGTATAGCTGGAGGCATTAGTAGCAGAAATAGAGAGGTGGTTCTGCCACTCTACAGATCTCTGGTTAGACCTCATCTAGAGTATTATGTATAGGTGTGTACCTTTCTGGGACCCCTTCTCCAGAAGGATATTCACATTTTGGAGAGTGTTTAAAGGAAGGATAATATTTGTTGTCCTGCAAACGGTTTACAATTTTATCTGGAAAGACTAAGAATAACATTATGTAGCTTGAAGGAAAAGAAGAGATAGGGGAAAATAGGATTTTACAAAATTTTAGAACAAAGCTAATTTTAGAGGAGAAAGGTTAGAAGAAGAGGCCATAGTCTAAAAACCTTAAGAGGCCATAGCGTAAAACTAAGAGAGAAAGAAGTGGAAGCTGGTAGATAAATAGAACAGCCTCCCACCAGGAATGGTAAAAACTGATACCCCGAGGGAATTTAAACATGCATGGGATAGGCATAAGGCTGTCCTGAATCTAGTCCAAGACTAATCTTCCTTATCTGCTGTCAAATTCTAAACAGTCACTAACTTGCAGATTTATGTCCTGGTTTCTTGGCTGTGTGGGCGCAGGTTTACTGGAACGGCTTGCTGTTTTTCCTTACAAAGTACCTGCATTTGGCAGTCTGCGTTTAATAATGGAGCAGGGGCAGGTTGTTCCATAGATAAAATGCCCAGTTATACCTGTTTATGTAGATAATTTACAAAAAAGTATGGGTTCATTTATTAAACAGGGTGAGCAGCTTGATAATATATTTATCTTATTGTTATGGTGGCGCAGGCAACGCAGGTTTGGACCCGCTAAGCAGGTATGGTGACGTACACGCCAGGGGTAGCAGTGCAGCAGGTAGGCAGATTGGGGCCAGAGGCAGAGAAACGTAAACAGGGACAAGCCGAGTCAGGGCAGGCACCGCAGGTGCAGAGTCAGGATACAAAACCGAGGTCAGGTCAGGCAGCACAGGATCAGGGTCAATAAACAAGCCAAGGTCTGGTACACGTGAATCAAGCAAAAGGTCGACAGGAACACAGTAGGAACAAACAGAGTACTACTAAAGTGACTCGTAGAACGGGCACTATAGACTGGGACAGGGAAGTTTAAATAGGGTTCAAAGGCGCGGAACGGGGAACCGACCAATGAAGGGACGGCAGGGTCAGTACTGCCCGATCGCCGCTGACACACTGCGACAGTCCGAACAGAGCTGTCACAGAGAGGTAGGCGTGCCCCGTCAGTACACGGCAGGACAACACGGGACCCCGGCGGACGAGGTAGGCATGACACTTATTATACTAACCGTGCATTATGTATGTCTAACTTGGTGCTTCTGGCATAAAATGTTAATACCGATAGAAAAATATTTCTACAGTTTACTCACAAATAGAAGTAGAATCAGGTAAAGTAGAATAACAAAATCTGCAAAATTGTAAAATAATGAAGAACAATCAACCAGAAAAGGCCAAATCATGTTGGGGTAATGATTCATCTTTTCTGCTTCTAAGATTAAATAGAAGAGATACTCAATGTCAGGTGAGATCCACAGCTTTATCACATTGCCACATGCTTCCAAATCTCACCCAAACCTCAAGGGCAGACACTGGCAACCTCTGATCTGTATAGCTTTGAAACTTCCCCATCTAGCCTACCTTATGTTTGCGGCATCGCGGGAGTTGATTGGTCCGTAGGCTCGCCGTCAGGGTTTACAGGGGATTGCGAGTGAGGCTATTGGTCACCTGCAGGGTCTTCCTCTGGCATCAACCAATTGGCGACCAATATGCTCACTTTGCTGGGGCAAAGTGTGAGTGCAGGGCAAAGTTCATGGGCAAAGTGTAAGTGCAAAGTGAGGGCTGGGGTAAAGTGTGAGACTGTGAGTGCTGGGCAAATTGTGAGTGTAGGGCAAAAAAAAAGTCCTGGCTCCAAACTTTTTTAGCTGGCTCTTAGATTTAAAACAAATTTGTCAAACCCTGATTTAATGGACCCCCCCAATAGATATATGACCAATTCAAGTCACACTCCTCATCCTTTCCACTGCTTAGTAGTTATCCTTAGGTGCAAAGGAAACACTAGGTGGCATTCATGGACTTAGTATATGGAAATTGTGACACATCGAGAAAAACTGAGAATAATTTAAATGATGTATTTCACAGTAAAACATTTTTATTACACATTATTATGTTGTTAATACCATGTGTGGGAACTCTAAACAATAATATAATTGAATGTATGTTCACAAGTCTTTGTGCATATTACGAATGAACTGGAAAATAATTGTATCTAGAAGTGTAGTGTAAAGACCACCCCCCCTTAGTGTTATTGCACCAACGTATTCTCTTAATCGAGAATTGAGCGCTTGTTTGATCAATGCCGATTCTGTATGTACATGAGTTCCAATTGTTTTACAATTAAACCATTTTCAAGTATTGATTTATATAGCATCACATTCTGCAGCACTCTAGAATAGGATCTATTTCTGCTTGGATAATAAAGGTCTATATATATATTTATGGTATTAAAATATGGGAAATGGGAATAACTAACTACACATAAGAAGTTCTGTGTTGTTAAGAGAGCTGTCCTAAGAACACTTCTATTGTGCTATTAGTTCCCAGTAACATGTCTAGCACCTCTGTGCCTCATGTGGAAGTAGCTTTTTGGATATATGCAATATAACGATCTTATGTATCCTGCTAAAAATAATGAGCGTTAGAGCCTTACTGATCGTGGTATTGTCTTTATTTGATTTATCAGTGGTTGAGTATCCTGTGGAGTGGGATCCTAGGCTGTAAGGGTCTGAATAGTTCATTAATGGATGCATTTTTAAGTCATATGTTTACTGTATTGTTACAAAAAACTAACACCCACCCAGGCAAGCCTGAAGTCTTGTTTTTCTCACAGAAATCCTGTAGTGCGAGAGACTGTGGGTAGATATATGCAAATCAGGTTAACAACAAACACCTGTTTGCCTCTTTATCCACTTTATCAACTTCATGTTGATGAGTCCCATTGAGGATGAAACGGCTGTCCTCGAGTGGTGATCTGGCATCTGCACCTCAGTCAAGTGAGTACCTGTGAGAGAGGGAAAGCTTGGTCCTCTGGCCTTAGGGCTGGGATAAAATGAAGGCCAGAGGTTGCATTTTGTTTACAGTCTTTGGTCCAAAACTGGGCCCTGTGCACTATGGTGTTTGTGTGCGGTTAAGCGCACTTCACCTTTTTCTTTGGCTTGTGCTGGTAAGCGCTTTTTGCATTTCGGACCCCCACATGCACTTTTTATTTTTGTATACACTAGCCCCATCCTGTAGGGTAGGTGTGCGATGTATACAGGGTAAATGTTTTTATCCCGCCAGCCTAAGGCTAAGTGTTAACTTAAATACAACCATTTTAATAAAATGGCCACCCCTTCCAGTTTTGCATATTTATAAAGAACCTTATATATAAAGAACAATTCTGGTGCAAGATGCTAAAAGTGGTAGTCACCATAGCCGATTACCAGTTGCTGCAAATTGCTCCACTTTCCACACCTTGCACCAGAATAGCTTGTTATACATAACTCCATACACTGGGTGGAATCTAGTGGGTGAGAAGAGTTATGAATAATAAAAGGCCATAATCAAAATTGCAGTGTGATGATTTGTATAAAATAGCGTAGTCACTTTTATGACCAGTCATTAATAACTAAAGCAATAGGAGAGAGAATACTGTCTAATGCTTCTAACAAGCAACACATTTGTTTTGCTGTCCTTTACTAGACATTTTGATATAGGATGGAGGACTGATTAAATGTAATGCTTCACGTGGTGACAAACATTTGGATATGTCATAACTTTGGCAATAACAGCACAAAGGGACATGATACAAATGAACCCAAATAGCAAGATTACTGTTGCGTTATTGCAAAATGAAAATGATATGTTTTCTTTCCTGCGGAGACTCAATGCATGAATCCAGATTCTTAAATCACATCTGAGTCAGTTTTTGGTAAACAAATTGTCGACCATTACATCAATGCTGGATGGTGCATCTCCTAAAGTAGACCAAAGAAATGCATGTTTCAGGGTCTTGTTTTCCACTGGTATGGATATTATTATAAGGAGAGGGGTGTTATTACTGTAAGCAGACTGTCCATTACCCTTCTCTTGTGACTATTCTATGTGCTATGTTCTCCCCAGGAAGCAAACCGCCTCTTGTACTTAGTCTGACTGCAATCACTGAGAAGCTTGAAAGGCTTCTCTTTTTAATGGTATTGTGCCATGTCTTTGTTCTTTGAAAGGATACATAGGGAGTTTCATTTGTGGAATTCCACCCTTATCTTAAAAGGGTAAAGGAATGTGAATACAAGCAGGGACTAGGTGTCACAGTCTGTTTCAAATAAATAGCCACTACGTCACTCTTCTACCTTACATTTAAATGAATAGTAGCTATAAAAATATATATGCATTCTATATATTGTTTTTAACCCGCAATGCAGCCACAATGTAGCTAAAATTATATTCATATATATATATATATATATATATATTTATATAAAATATTCTCCTTGTAATAAAATTGAAAATCCTATTAAGTAGTATAAATAGATGTACTTGGTCCAACTCTCTTAATAATGCTTTTTATTAAGCATATATAATATATGTATAAAATGCAATCAAAATACCTAGGGTTTGCAATAAAGCGCATGCATGTTCCAACCCAAAAATTAATACTCTTAAGTATTAAATCAAATACCTGTTCTAATTTATTTAAATATTTGTAGAACAAGTCAAATTCTTCATGCTCCTGCCAGGGTTTGTACCTTTAATTACACTAGGAAAACTGAACAGCAATAGGCTATCATACGCATTTTGATGAGAATTCATACAAGTTGTGGATTTACATCCCCGGTGCCCCTGATGACATGTCCCTGTTAACGCTGACAAGTTTTAATTCTCCAACCTGGAGTCTTGGTTATTTATCATACAGTTACAGTGTCTTCCTTTTATCTTGTAATACTCATTTTCTGCCCAAATAGTCATCACTCAGTGAGACAACAAAGCAATGTGTACTCAACCAGTAAAACCTCTTCAAACAAACCACAGATACTCGTTATTGTAAATATAGCCAGTGGTCCCCTTCCTTTTGAGACCAGTGATTTGTGTCCGTCACGGAAAATGTTTTTTTTACACTTGTTGTTACTTTGCCCTCGGTTAAGGTTGTGCTCTATTACAGAACAATATGTTCATCGGAGAATCAATCACAAAACAATCAATAAATATATCAAGTGGTTACTGTATTGCTTTTGTTCTTGCAGCACTCATGTAAAACTACTCCGTTAAACACCCCTCCTGCCCTGGCTTTTCATTGTCCTCTCTCTTGACTTCTCCCAAAATTGATGGCAGGGCTCCCTAAAAGGTGAATGGTAGGATTTTAAACTCTACCTAAGGTTAACCCCAGGCTTATACACTTAGTGTTTTACATGGGTAAGTTCCTAACAAGATGTCATTAATAATGCTACCCTAGCTACAAATTAGCACCATATTATTAATATTACGAAACACAAGACTTACTCTCCCACTCTCCAATTATTTAACAAAATCGGAAAGATATGGCCCCTGGATGCTAGTAGTAATCATCCGCAATTAAGCCAAGAGTCTTCAATTGCATAATTCTAGTTAGCGGATGTTGTGAGTATGCAGAGTTTTCTGAGCGAGGAAAGTCCTTATATTGAATGCAGAAGGAGTGGAGGGGGTGGCTCAGGGCTCTGCCTTCGAGTCGGACCTAGGGCAATTTTACTGCTGCCACTTGGTTCCCTATAGAGCCATGACACTAGGGACCAGTTATAAGGAAGATCACTGATCCATTACCACTTCCGTAGTTCATTCGCCACAAATGGCGTAAACTATATGGTACGTGAGAATGTTTCATATCATGTAACCAAAATAAGTATTCACATAATTCAAGCCCTTGAGGATTTACACTCTAGAATAAATTATTAGTTTGTTTTTAAGTGTTGAAATAGCTTGTACTTCTATTTTTTAAGTCGTTTTCAGCCTGTAAATAAATATAGTAGTCTGATTATTGAGGCCAAAAACAACCCAAAAAAATAACTTCCTGGGAGCCATCAAAGCCACCCTTGTACAGTCATACTTGCAATATATTTTCTGTAGCCACCTGGCCACCTGTTACAAAACATAGTGCATCTAAACATGATCGGTAATGAATATTGCAGTATGGAGAAATTTAGATTCCTGACTTCTTTAGATGTCTAGATTTATTTCAAACGGTGAACATCCTTCATGTCGTGTTAATGATTTCCTACTGTTTGTATAGTTTCCCAAAAAATTTGTAAATTATTACTAGAATGGAATTTTTATGTGGCACTCATCATATCAAGTGCAGAATAACCGCAGACAGAACAATTTGTCAGTTTCGCAGATTCTAAACAGAATATAAACAGAACATTCATTTAGTGTGTCGCCAAAAAGTGACAGCTGGAGTGCAGGGAAATCCAGAACATAGATTTTATATATATATATATATATATATATATGTGTGTGTGTGTGTATTTAAGGGGGTTCCTGCCCCAGCCCTGACCTGGACCTGGGCCCTGCCTCAAGTCGTGTGTCCTGAGCAGAGATGTTACAGAAAGCACTCACATTTTTATATTATTCACTTTGTTCACCAAGAATACATTTTAGAAAGAAATACACTTCTGTGCCTAAAATCAAAGCGTTTTTCTTATTTTATTGAAGTGTTTCAGGGGCCAAAGTGCCTTAAGGCTACGGTGGTCGACTGGTTCCCTTCTGCTTTTCCCCTAGGGGATATGTGGCCCCTTTCTTCCCTCTCCGGCCAGAAGGCTTGCGGCAGTGCTGGATTTTCTTGGCCTTTCGGGCGGCCCCCTGCCTCTATCTAATCTCTCACCAGAACACCAGAGCCTTTTTAGGGGACCTGGTTCCACCATGGCAATTTTCCGTGAATCAGAAAATACAGTGCAGTATAGTTTATTGAAAATAAATGTTTTGAATAAAAAAATGAAAAAACACAATTACACGTGCAACACTGGAGCTCGTGTGAAAACTATATACAAAGGTGCTCCATAAAAAGCCCCAGCCATTGGCTAAGATCAAGTGAGTACCTGTAAGAGAGGGAAAGCTTGGTCCTCTGGCCTTATGCCTGCTCCTGCAAGGGTGCATGCTCATTATTATTATTATTATTTTATTTATATAGCACCAACAATTTACGCAGCGCATAATACAATACATATATTCAAGGCGTATGACAAGACGAGAATTGACAGACTAAGACAAACCGATCCTTTAGGTGGAGAGAGCCCTGCTCACAAGCTTACAATCTTGAGGGAAAGTTTACAATCATAATTTAGTGTTATGTTGTTAACACATTTTTTTATTTGTATGCATGTTGGTAAGCGGCAATTTTTTTTGTCACTAGCCCTGGCCTTTTAGGCTAGATGTGTGGTGCATTCATTTTTTTTTTATCACTAAGCTTCAAATCAGAGAGTGTTATCACAGCTGATATTCTATGATACTGCAAGTGTGAGTCCTTGTAAGTGATAACATAAGTGTACCACAATATGTGGTTCTTTTATGTAGGAATAACTCAAAATATATTATGGTAGGGACAAGGTAGTGTTGGAAAAACCTCTCCACTAAAAGTTAAGAAATAAGGAAGCATTGCTAAACGCTTACTTATAGCCACCAGGCGAGCCTAAAGCCTTGTTTTTTTATAATGCAAGGGATCCAAAATCCACTTTATATACCGATCCCTTAGAGCTCAAGTCTGCTGTGCTAGACTGCGTTCAAGCAAAGCCTGGGACAGAGGTGCAGAAGCTAGACCACCACTCATGGACGTCTGTTCCATTGAGTTTATTCAACAATGGAGCATGCATTATCTTGTAGTGGATAGGTTTTTTATCACCTTTCTAATCTCTACCATAACCTATTTTGTGTGTGACCCATGTACCAACCCTCAAGCGGTAAGCCAGTAACCAACCACATGCTGACAAGTCCCAGGAAAGGGTATCTTCATAAGGTTTAGCAAGGGATGAGATTAAACAAGAAGAAACAAGGTTTTGGCACTCTCTCCTGCAGAGCTCTACCTCTGTACCACTTTTTGGGGTAGAGCTAATCAGGGCAGCAGGGTTAGGACAGACCTGGGGCTCCGGAGAATGCATTCTGCACGGTATTGCTGCCAGTTTGACTGACACTCTAACTCCCAAGCTCTATCCCCAGCATTGTGAGGGGGGAGTGTAGAAGTTGGGAGGTATGAGGTTCTAACCCCAGGATACTTTGGAATGTCCTGTATACACCAAATAAATTTGATTTCTTGAAAGATGCCTCAATGACATATACATTACTGAAGGCCTACTCCCAGAGCAACAACTATCCTGCCAGCATTTTTAGTGAATACATCTTAAAGTAACAATTTGAACACATTTATGGGTACATTTTTGACTGGGGCTAGGGTTAGAGGTTGCTTGAAAGTTGGATTATTCACATAACTGTTTTTGTTTTCTAAGCCTTATAAAAACATCCCTGCTGAAAATACCCTCAGGCACCAGCATTAATGCGTATTGGTTTTATACATGATTTTTTAAGACTTGGAGTAGAAACAGGAAAGCATATCGGAAACATTCTTAGTGTATATGAGCATTATATAATATTATATGTTACTGAGAACCTACTAAATTAGCATATAGGTTTTTTTGGGGGGTTTTTTACAGCCAGTAACCATGCAGTTCTATAATACATGTCTGTGTGTTCTGTTTTGGGTTTTTGTTTGAGACAATTATTAATTTGTTTACCCTTTTCCCTGAATAAAATGTGTTGATTTTTATGCTAGGTTGAGAAACTGGTTTGTTCTATTAGTAGCTTAGCCATTGAAGCATTACAACGCCATTCCATGTCTCGCCTTGACCACTGAGAGCATGGTGCGGAATGCCAGTGATGTCTTATTTTGTAAAAATAATATTAATAAAACGTATTAACATGAAGAGCCAGCCAATTAGTAAGAGAATCAGTGAAATGTCTGTTTTAATATATGTAAAAACTGGTTTAACAGATTTAAAATTGCATTTGCATGTTTTTTTTGTCTCTTAAGGTTTGTAATATTTACTAAGATCCTGACCTTTTCTTAGCTGGCCTGACTACTCTGGCTTTCTTAATATTGCTATGACCAGGTCTTTGCTGCGGTTTTCTTTTCCACTCCCTGTAGATGCATCCCCAGAAGTCTCCCTTCCATCTCGATATGGAAACCATGAGTGTATGGTGCCGCTAATCATCTGATGAAGCCTAGAAGAAACCCCCTTCATTTTAGGAGACTTCTTCTTAGCCACAGAACCCACCATGTAGTGAGCTTTCTGCTATTATTGAATTGCTACTCACGCTGATCCGCATATTATGGCACCCCATGTATATTGTCATATATCTCAGACTTTCTTTCTTGTTTCAATCTTATATCACTTGGACGCTATCCCTCTATGGTCTATTCACTAAAGGGAGAATTGGCAGGTGGGTAGTGGATCTAATTCTCTCACTTCACTATCCATTATGAATGGCAGGTAATTTTCTTCTCCTGAAAAGCTGAACTATAAATTATACAGGGCCAGCCAAGCTCTTCCAGCAGCAGAGGCTCAGTGATATTTGACCTCCACGATGTATAGTGAAGTGAGATGAAACAAAACTCTCCCTTTAGTGAATAAATCAGCTGCTTCTCTTCTACTCCAAACCACTACCTTACGTAGGAAGAGCCTGCACTATGCTACATAAATATATCTGTGCTACAATAATCATTGAAGACCCTAAATTGCATATTGTAGGTTACATTGTTATACGTCTTTTAAAACAAGAAGAAATGGAGAAATGAAGGGGAATAATGCCGTCCATTTTGCAGTAATGTAAAAATAATGCACATGCATAATATGTAAATATATAAAGTGCACACTAGAACAATTGTTCTACATTTGTGAAGCTCAATATAAACCGTATCAATAAAGATCAAACTTTTGCCTTCAGTTCACAAAACAGAAGTGACTCTAATGACCAGTTTGTAACATGTAATTTGTAAACAGCTGCAAAGCTTGTATCCCATTCCCATTAGCTCATAAAAGCTTCCTGAAATATCTGGTGGACTGTGTGAGAAACACCACACTTTTTAATTAGC
The DNA here is from genome assembly GCA_009364415.1 of Spea multiplicata. Lineage (NCBI taxonomy): Eukaryota > Metazoa > Chordata > Amphibia > Anura > Pelobatidae > Spea > Spea multiplicata. The sequence continues at coordinate 13,635,984 of VKOC01000003.1, read as the reverse complement.
CTAATACAGCGAGGGGGTTTATACACATAAGCAGAGCCGTAGCTGACTCCTTTTGCGCCCGAGGCAAGAATGGAAAATTGTGCCCCCCAGCTACTTTTTTTTACAGATGTTATTTTATTTACACTGCCTTTACACACACACGCACACACACACACCTGACCGTAAACACATACACTGCCCTTACACACGACTGCCCATACACACTGTCTTCACACACACCTGCCCATTAACACACACATACACTGCCTATACACACGACTGCCCCGACATGCTGCCTTTTCACACACACACACCTGCCCATAATCACAAATATATACATACACTGCCCTTACACATGACTGCCCTTTAAACATTCATATACAAATACACTGACTGTACACACACCTGCCAATTAAAATGCATATACACATACACTGCCCTTTAACATGCATATACAAATACACTGCCTGTACACACACCTGCCCATTAATTCATATATATACACATACACTGCCCATTAACATGCGTATACACATACACTGCCCATACACACTTGCTCAAAAAAGTTTGTGATTGTTACATTAGAAAGACATGCAGATACTAGATGGTTAGGCTTTGCTGTCAAATAGTACTGTAATGATGGGCCACTGATGATTCTGGTTGAATGGAGACAGCAGATGTATAGATCAAAACACTTTTTTTTAACTAAAATTGTCTTTATAGTTAGGAGGGAGTGCAATGTGAGTGAGTTTCGCCCCTGATATTTTGATGCCTGAGAAACTGCAAAAAAAAAGGACAAAATAAGCCTGGGGATAGAAGAAGCTGTGACTGGTACTGTGGTTTATCACATTAAAGTCACCCCTTCCTGTGAATGTTTTCAAGGAAGAACTCTTAAAGTGAAACTACCCTGAAACGTTAATTCTTTTTATATAATAGGCACGTGCATTGCGGTATTAATTGTGTTGTGTCTTAACATGACCCAGCTGTATTGATATAGAGTAGCAATAAAGGAATGGGATATGGTTTGTAACTGGAATTTCCACAGATACGTTATGTTTAATTTAAGAATGTTTCTAATTTAATGTTAATGAAGCATATCCTGGCAAACAATACTGCAATCTAGCCATACAATGACCATTGAATGTAACTGTGAACTATGAAAATGCTTTCTGAATGCTGAGGATGATGAGGGTTATATTCAGACAGGTGTGTGTGCTGTGGGTTGAGTGTTCCAGTTATGGCACGGTTACGAAAAGTGCTTTTTGGAATGAAATGAATTGTGCATGACTTTGCTAGACTAGTAGCTCTCAGACACAGACGTTCAAAATGCATTTTTCATAAGGTCCCTTTGAACTGTTTCATCGCGTTGGTGCGCATCCAAGAGAAAAGAGTGGATTTTTTTGCAGCCATGCTTTATGGCTGATCTGTTAGATGCTAGCTGAAGAAGGGAAGAAGTAATAGTGTTATGGGATATTTTCAAAGTGTTTGTTTCAAGTAAATTCAGATTATTGTGCTTGCTTTGAAGATAATAATAATAAAAATAGCTTTTGGCACATTTTCTGCAATACTGATTTTATGAGAAAATGCATGAAATTCATACTTTTGGAAGGAACTGTCATGACAGCCGAAAGTTACCCCAAACGTTTGTTTAAAAGGTTTAATGTGCTTCAGAATACCAATAGTTAAAATGCTGTTACTGATCGCAGTTTTCCCGTTTAAGTAACAATGGCACAAAGCAATGCAAGAAAGAAAACTCCAGTTCCCAAGAGTGGAAGCAAAAACAATATTAGGCATATATATATATATATATATATATATATATATATATATATATATATATCTGAATAAAATTAAATGTGGACAGGTGACGTTAAGAAACAAACTAATTACATGAAAACCAGTTTGTTATATGGCAAATTCCTCAATTCTCCATGAACAGGAGAAAAGATATAGTACGTTTTGTTGCTGATAATGTATTAACAAAAAGAAATAAAAAAGCACAGGTATTTGAACTCATAAAAGGTGCAACTCATACAACTATAGAATATCAACTATTATATGTAATACTGTCCGTGTATGCTAAATACTGTATGATCCGTGCAGCCTAGTTTGATGCTAGCAATTTGGAAGGCTGTTATGAACCGTAACCCTGGATTTGGCTATAGAAAAGTTCCTGTAGTTTGCCTTTCTGTTGGTAACAGCTAGTTGACTGTGTTGGCCCTTGATTACAGTTAATCCATGGCAGGCTTTATCTGTCTTGGCCGTGGCCTATTATTCACATCAAGTGAAGAACCCAACTACACATTAGAGTAAAGCAATCTTTTCTGTTGGCACCAGGTGAGAGCTGTTTAGGGGTGCAATTTCCCTCGGCCTCTTCTAATTTAAATAATTTTGGGCTGCTGCCTGCGTTACTTGCCAATGGGTACTATACAGTACAGCTCCACATACAGCCACAATCTAGAGTAACACTGTCTTCAGGAACAATATACTCATTAACTAAATCCTTTTGTTAACTTAATCTGTATATGACTGAATAGTACACGTTGGGCATGCTGTCTTCTCAATGGGATCTGGGCTGCTTTATTACTTGATAAACTGGTCAGAGATGCCTCCCAATCTGAATGTTGTACCTGTTTTTTGAGGATCAAACCCCAATAACCATTGAGTTACTGCATGTAAACTGTGCAGACGTGTAATAGAACTTGTGACATTTGGTGTCTTCTACCGCAGTGGGTTATTTGGTCATAAATTCAGTTGCACAGGTTGTCACCTACAGGCATGTTTTCGTTTTGAGCATAGCTTTAGTAGTTTGTATTTAAGAGCTCTTTATGTGGATTTATGTAGGCTTATCCACAGCCCATACTATCCTTCAGCAAGCATCCGACGACCTCTTTGCAATTCGGTTGGCATTTTGCTAACTAATTTTATCAAGAGTTCCATTTCTCGAACTGAGACGTAAAACCAACAAAGCGTATCATATACACGAGTACCTTCCTAAGGATGTATGAAGCCTTCGTCTTTTTTAAATTATTTTTTTATACGTCTTTAATGTGGCTAAAACCGTTTTGGTACATTTCTGTTTATTGTGTCCAGAAAATAAGAGATTGCTGATATTCTTCAAAGGCAACTGAGCCACCATGACTCAGGCTTGTGTGGGGGAGTTACTGGGCTAACAGACTACAATGCATCTTTATTCTCTGTACTGTGCCACAGGTGGATGCAATGAGATGTCTACCGATTATTTACTAGAGATGTCTTCCTCAAGGTGCTAACCTTGAAAAAAATACAAGTCTTACCTTTCTGGATCAATATATAAATATATAATTAAATCACTGTCCCTTTTGGCTATATCTGAGCCAATGGCGTGGCAGCCACCACCTGGTGCAGAATAGGCAGTTCAGTTGTTTTAGGGTTAAATGTATGGTGGATATCGTTCTAGTAGTGCCATTGTGCCAAGTGGGTTACACCACTATTATGGCCCCTGCATGCCCGGAGAGGGGGGTGAATTCCAGTGGAACTCCTTCTCTGCAGCACAATGGTTCAGCCCTGACAGCCAGGCGTCTCCTTCACACACACCCCTCGTTCCAATGATGGAAAGGCGGCAGCGGAGTGGGGGGAGGAGGCGGAGGGGGGCAGCGGCATGTCAATGCAGGGAGACCTCTCACTCACACGCACACACAGGCAACTTTACTACGCGCTGCACCGGAATCCGCTTCCTCTGCCGGGGCTGCAGTCTGGCTCCCGCCTGCCAGTGAATGGGATGCTTGGCACGCAGGGCGCCTTGTAGTAAGCAGCCAGGTACCCACAGGGGAGCAGCAGCAGCCCCACGCACACGCTCACCAGTCACCGTGCCAGGTCCCCCCCGTGGGCGCCCGCACGCCCGCACGCCCGCCCGCACGCACGCCCGCACCGCACCGCCCTGCGCCTCTGCCCGGGCAGCGGCAGGAGGCATGGACAGGTTCCTGGGCTTCGTCAGACAGATCCGAAGATCCAGGAGGAGGAAAGGCAAGAAGTACCGACCCGAGGAGGATTACCACGAAGGCTACGAAGACGTGTATTACTACGCATCGGAACATTTCCGAAGTAAGTGTCTGCTCCGGGGAAGGCAGCGCACGCCAGGAGTTGGGTTGCCTGCCCCGCGTCTTGTACCGCATTGTCTGACACTCTGTGCCTGTGCTGCCGTGCCTGGAGTAACTACTCCTGCAGTAGCCTTCATTATCTGCTAGTGTGTGTCGCCAAGTGCTTTCTGTGCCAAGGAAAGTTAACGGGGGTGCTAAGAACTGTACATATCCCCACAGGTGGGCCGATTATCACATCCGCTGTCTAATGGAGCCTGTCTCGCCGGGGTCTCCTTACACTGAAGCTGTCACATCAGCACAGAGTGTACCAGGCAGAGGTGCAGGTCCACAATGGCCCGAGATCCCATTGTTTTGGTGTTAAACTCTAGAAACTTCAACTTACATCAAACACAATCTTCATTTAACAGATTGGCATATAACCCGCTGGACTCTGCTTAGCTTATTTTGCTTTTTTATTGTTTCATTTGAGTTAATGCGTTGCTTATTGCACAGAATAATCCGGTTGTATAGATGAATTGTGTATGTTTAAAAACAAACAAAAAAAATAATAATAAAATGAAAGAACCCAGACGTCCGTTATCTTTAAGTAAAACTGTTTCTAGTGTTTTGGTGAACTCAATTGCTAGTGTTGGATATATATATATATATATATATATATATATATAATACATTTGTTCTTTTTAATGAATGTAGCATGTCTATAAAGAATATAGACATGGCTACGTGTGTCAGTGGGTATATTCTATGTAGCTGTCACTGTTGTATTCTCTCTGCCCATCTCAGGCTTGTCCCTTTGGTTTACAAATGCCCAGATCTGCCCGAGGAGACAGTGACAGGAGTCCACAGCCCAGGCGGTTCTCCCTGAGCCAGCTATGTCACTTTTCATTACGTGGCTACCCGTGACAAGCTTGCTTTTTTTATAGTGTGTAAGATTTTAAGGAAGAATGTCAGGGTCTGATTATTACTTGAAAAAGTAATTTGTAACTTTAAACAGTTTCTTGCAGGGAATTGCTGAATTATGACCATCCGGGAACATTGCTTTTAATGTTTTAATTAAGATAAAGCGGAGATTAAGCTGACAGCACCACACTCCAAGTTGTTATGTGACGCACTACTTGTTTACCCATCGTATCATTTCATGTTACAGGCCGCTAATGGCCATTACAATCTCTGTTACTTCTCTTTTGATTTGTATTGGTTATTATTTAGACTTGTCAACTGTCTTCGTGTATGTATGTGTATGGGGATTTAAAAAGAAATTATGTATAAGACCAGGTTAATTAGGAGGTATCTCACATCTTAAGGTCCAGACGGGGTATGGTTTCTTATTGAATGTTCAATATTATATTCCTGTAGTGTATTTGTAGTGATGGGTTGTGATCTCATATGCTAATACTGAACAAGGGTTATGTTTGACCCGGGCAAGTAGTGGCTGTGGTTTTCTGGGACAGCAGAAGAAATTCACTGTTGGCCAGGCTAGTGGTGATAGAAGGGGCCAAGCTAGCTCTGGAGTATAGGCATGGCAGGAAAGTGGACACCATTACATTAGGAAACAGAAATCCTAAGTATATTTGGAGCCTTTGTTGGACATCATTTGCATGAATCAAACGGAGAAATAAATGAGTCAAATTACATCTGCTTCCTTGCTCCACTTATCATAAAAGATGCAATAAAATATACTTTAATTGGGGGTTATTGGTAAGTATTAGCTTCCTTCTATGAAAAATATTTCTTGCAGCACTTGCTTCATGGAACAAACTAAAGATATCCAAGACAACCTGTATGCACTTGTTGGCTCTGATCACTACTCCCAGTGGTCTCAGCTGCATTATCTCCTTTATGTGCCTTTTGCATACATGTCCCTTAGAATATGCTTGGGAGCCCTTTAATCTCATTTTATTTACCTCATACAGTTATGTGCCCCGTCAGTAAAAATGTATGAAGTAAAGATCAAGAGTCCCAACCAAAAATATTTCCAGTTGTTCAAAAATGTTTCTGTATTTTAGAAATAGAACAGTTTTGTTTGCTTGTCGTATGTTAGAAGCTCTGCCTTTAATAAGCGGTGCAGGGCTATAACCTGTAGTGCTTGACGCCTATCAGGTTTAATATCGAGAAGTGCTCTGAACAGTTCAATTAGATTAGATTTACAATGCAGGTGTCATAAATCACATGGACCCTTGTGGTGTTCTCTAAATCTTAATAAACTCCCGTAATATCCAGGGAAACCCAACATAACAACATAAAGAGCTGTTTTCTTTTGAACAGTGGTCATCTCAGTCTCTCCAAAGATGTCGTCCGCTTGCTTGTTATATCCTTTGCTTGACTGAATAAGTTATAATTCGGTGATTTTTAAGGCAGGAACAGCTATAGGATGTGCTTTGGTAAATTATTGAATACATGGATGGCAGTGAGAAATAAATTTGAATTCATGAAACATCTCAAATGTGGACAGTGTCCTTCTAAGACATAGGATGCAAATATATAGACAAAACAGGATAGATACATATCTGGTAGAGGGACACATGCCTTACGCTGGTTTTTTTTTTCTTGTTTCCATAATCCCCAGTTGCGTCTCTTTTCTTATAGGTTAAGAAATCCAGGGGAGCGCTCCCTGGTTGTCTAGAGCAGTTAGATGCAATTCTGCAACAGGTCTCCATTGAGCCATCTCTCCACACCGCCATACAGAAAGCGGCAGAGCTCCCTGGTGTATGATGAGGGTCTAGATCACAAGTGCACCCCATGCAGTCTCAGTTACATGACTCATTTTAAGGAGCCTTAATGTATAAGTAAACTGACCCCCCAGCCGCCCCATCCTTGGTCATACATGGAGTGACTTGTAATGCAGTCTGTGGAGCCTGTAACCAGCCCAGCACAGTTGCCTGATGTGAAGGCAGAGATGTTCTCTCAGTTGATGTGGTCTTGACACTTCTTTGTTTCTTTGTGAATCATCATTCTTTGTACTGTTGAATACCCAAATCTCTTACAGAAATATTTCTGTAATCATAAATATAATACAGTTCATTGTCTATATTGCACAAATTATTATTATTTATTATTATTATTCTTTATTTCTAAAGCGCTGGCAGATTCTGCAGCGCTGTACAAGGTGAAAAGGTTACAGATAATGACAGGTACAATACAACAATTGACATACAGATACAAGAGGAATGAGGGGCCCTGTTCCCACAGGAACTTACAATCTAGGTGGATAAGGGGTAAGAAACAGGAGGTGAGGATAAATGCAGGCACTAATAGGCTGTTGCCATAGAAATGTACATGCGTCTTAAATGTTTGTCTTTACATGATTAAACCTTCACAGGAAAGAATAAAATGGCAGATATGTAGTAATGTAGGTACGAATTGGAAGTGAATTGGCCTACACCCTGCAGTGCATCATTAATGTAATAAGATACAGGTTGACACAAACTTCAAAAGACAGCAAAGTTATCTCCGAAGGACCTGTGTTTGTGGGACCTGGCACCGCATCAATCACCTGATCACAAAGAGACTTTTATCAAGCCTCAGCATCTCACGTAGAGCAGCCTCTGAAAGCAGCTTTGTCTGCTGTATAGGTGCACAGGGTATTTTGGGGGGGAAAGTTTGACATCTATTTACCGTATTTTTCGCTCCATAAGACGCACCTGCTGATAAGACGCACCTAGATTTTAACAAGGAAATTTAAGAAAAAATAATTTTAACTTGGAAGCTATGAACACAGTAAGACACACACAGACACAGTGAGACACACAGACACAGTGAGACACACACAGACACAGTGAGACACACACAAACACAGTAAGACACAAACACAGTAAGACACACACACACACACAGTAAGACCTCCCTCCCT
>VKOC01000003.1:13571639-13585509 GCA_009364415.1 Spea multiplicata | reverse complement strand
ACTTAGACAAACAAGCAATCATATTCTCTCTATGACATACATAGACACAAGAGTGATTGAAACACATTCTTTGTACAGATTGCAACCTATAATACACTTAATAAGGTTATTTGAAAAGACATATCTTCCGATAGTAATTTAATAAATTTGCATCATTCACCTTCGACATACACAAATTATACAATGCCCTAAGTGACTATCCATATGAGACCATGAAGTTCTTGTAGTATTGCTTCGAAAACTTATTATAAAAGGGTTAAACATAAAGAATATTTCCCTCTAAGAGATAGAGTAATTAAGTTGGTTCCATCCAGCCCAGATTTTAATATAAAATTCTAAGTTGTTCCGAAAGAAATATTTTTCTGATATTGATTGAATTTTTATTTGATTGGATATTTCTTTCCATGGTGGGATTTCTTGTTGTTTCCAGAAACGAGCGATACAAATTTTACATGCCAATAGTATATTAACTAGTAATATTTTATTATATTTCGAAATTTGAGGTATATCTAAATGAAACAAAAAAATCTGTGGCGTAAGAATAATATTGATCCCAGTAGCTAAACTAAATAGAGAAACTACTTTTTCCTTAATTGGTTGTAAATATTCGCATTCCCACCATATATGAAAGTGATTTCCAATTGTTCTATGGCAGCGCCAACATAGATCAGTCATATTATTTGATATTTTATTAAGTCTGGATGGGACCATATACCAACGATGTAGCAACTTATAGTACTGCTCATGAAGATTTAAGCAGTGAACTGCCCTTCTAGTGTGTTGCCAGGCTTTATACCAATTTTGTATTGGAAACTCTTTCTGTAAATCTCTTTCCCACAATAAAATTGTTTTAACTTTATCGCAAGATAGAGACGAATTTACTAGTAACTTTAATATTTTGGATATCATATTTGTTTGAGGTGGTTTCAGAAAGAAGTCGTCCCATCTGTCTCGTTTTCTTAATAAATTTTTTAACAAAAAATTTTTTTATGCGCAAGTATGAAAAGAGTTCTCTATTTGAGATATTATATCTAGATTGTATATCCACGAACGGTATTATTGTTTGGTCCTCCATGATGTCACTAATATTAGAAATTCCACAGTGAATCCATTCATGGATATTCAAGTCTTCTAAATATATACAAAGAATTTCTATTGGAGAAGATTCGGAGAGAATCGATGATAGTCCATATGTTTTCCGTATTTTATGTAAGGCTTTAAGTAGATCTTTCACTATAAAACTAGTTATATCCAGTTTTTTAATTGTATTCTTATCGAGCCAAATTAAATCAAATGGGTTTATTCCATTACATAAAAATTTCTCTATTTTATACCAGCCTAAACTAAATTTGTTCTTCAAGCCCCATGCCAAGATGTTTGAAATTTGTGTAGCATCATGTAGTCTATATAAGTCTGGGTAGCCTAGTCCTTCTTGGGAATAAGGATTGGCTGCTGAATTTGTTAATAGGTAATTACTTGGTCCGTCTAGTCTGCCCATATTCCTGCTGCAAAGACTCCAACCTTAATTGTCCCTTTGTCTTGTATTAAATTTGTGATGGCCATATTCCATGCATGTTTACATTTCTTTCACTGAATTTACAGAAACAGTTTGTTCCATCCTTACCAAGGAGAGTGCTAACTTCATCTTCTAACTTTCAGTGGAAGCAAAGCGTTCCTGATAAAAAAAATCCCACCCCAGAACCCTTGCCAAGCCAGCACTAGACCTGACTGGCAGTGTGCGCACCATGTAGGAGCACCATGTAGGAGCACCATGTAGGAGCAGGCAGCCCAAGGTCTGTGGCTGAATAACCGCTGAATATCTCCTGCAAGCCTAAGAGCTGGGGGGATGGTGGAGATGGAAATGCATTTGGAGCAAGTGTACAGAACCATAGGTATACCTGGGAACTTCTGAGTTCTCCCTTGCGGGATGCGGCCAGGACTGCCTACTCACATCAGTGGGCGGTCCCATGACATCGATGGGTAACACCCCCATTTAAAGGGGAAATGGCAGGGAGCAGGGCGTGTCAAGACCCCGCTCCTGCCACCCAGATGATTCTCGTGTTGACCCCGGAGAACCAGTGGAGGTACTTCAGGTATATGTAGTACATTTAATAGATTGTAAGCCCACCTGTTTCTGTAAGTCTAATTGTTATGTTATATACTACTTGTCATGTTTACCGATTCTGCAGCGCTGTGGACTATGATGGTGCTATAAAAAAATAATAGGGGTCTTCCAATTATATAAGGTCCATAGTATCGATACAGATTTTTTGTTAGCCTTTCGTGATGTAGAAAGTATGAGAGCACTGCATCATCCTGCGTACCATACCGCTGTATTATGACCTGTAAATTACCTCTATGTATATATTGACTTTTTCCCACCGTGAAACCTCTGCAGGTGCCATCTGCGCCCTAACTCATAATGCAAACACAATTTGTCTATGTACACAAGACACTTATCAGACAGATAAATCAAGGGTTTCTTGTAACACGTTAACCTTCCCCACACCCTTCAGTGCCATGGTTACCGGAAAAATATTCCAAGGAAATGTACTTAATCATGACAGTATATTTAATAAATCAGGAAGAAAAAAACAAAAAACAATGTGACCTTCTAGCGTGGTACCTGTTGCACGGCAGAGAAAACAAGTCCTGTTTGCTTTGTTTAAATGTCCTTCAGGCATCTGTAGATGTTCTACCAGTGAATCAAATTAACTTACAATGTGTTCTCCACCGAACAGCGGATAGATTTAGAAAACCAGAATCGCATAATGAACGCCGATTGCCGCTCAGAAAGAGAAATTAAACTCAATTATTTAGGCTTCGATATCCATCTACCTTACCATGATTCTAACATTTTTCTCAAATACAGTACAGGAAAATATTTTGTATATAAGAAGATATGCATTGCTGCATTAGTTCAAGAAAAGATGGAGGCTTTAATCAAAGTTGACATGTTTTATATGGCAAACATATTAAAATATTGCAGTGTCACATAAGCTTTACAACCTCAGATGTCTCTTATTCCAAGATCAAAATAAAAGTGAATATTTTGAGTGCTCTCTTCCAAGTAATACTGCAAATTATTAAAAGAAATTGATCTGGACAATATCTTTATAAAATCATATAACCCACCAAATGGGTTTGCACATGTAATGCATAGGTGGCCTGTAAATTGTCCCATGCTATATACTTTTAGAGGGGTTAAAAAAGAACCCTCGTCCCTCCATGGGAGGGATAATAATGAATGGTTGGCCTCGAAGATTATTTCTTGCAGCCAGACCAATATGTTTATTTGAAGATGGGATAGCTACTGTGGTCCAAATCATCGATCCAGCAGGGGATGGGAGTCAAAGGGAACCCTTTAAACCATCCATATAGTAAAGGACGACCGGCAGTGGTAAACAAAGTGGTTCATGAGAACATTGCCTATAGGAAAATCGCCTACTGTGTCCATGCACTTATCTCCAGCACTCCCACTACAATATATCTATCTATATATATATATCACACAGACACCTATAATGACGTATAGGTGGTTCAGCCACATTGCTAACAGGTATATACAATCAAGCACATAAGCAAGCCTTCTCCATAGACAAGCATGTAATTTTCTTGCTGTGTTTTGTGCACTTATTGCTCATTATTATTCGAGTAAGCAACCAGGGAACTAGGGGTCTGTTCACTACAGAGGGGGCTTTCAGGAGAGTTTTACATACAGCATTTATATATATATATAAGATTATATAGATATATATATATTTACAGCAATTGCAATCTTCAGCAAGACCAGGGGCTTTATTTCACTAAAGACAGTTTTCAACTCCCACCTCAGTTTTCATTGTGAACACCAGCAAGTTTCTTTAGTAAGAAGGTCTGAGTTGGCCATGCAAAATGCATAATTCAATGTGTAAAAACATATATCCAGCTAATAATGCAGGGCCAGTGAATATCTTCCTGAAGCGGAAGCCAACTGGGGCTTGTCCTTCATGAAAGTATAATGACGTCTATAATGAACACTCTGCTAGTTGGTCTGTATTATTTTCTTTTGATGCTGCAAATACACTTCAGTACATACTTTCAGTACAAACATAGTAATAATCTAAGAAATCATACCTTGACAGCTGCTTCCTATACGATCATCAGGCTCCGATGTTATCCAATTCCTATATTGCTCAAGCTATAATTGATGTATCACCCCACCCCTTCAGTCAACATCCATAGTGAGTAATGTTGACAGAATGGGGAACCATGCCTTACCTGCCACCCCTCTCCCACACCTTTATTTTAGGGCAAAGTTTGCTTTTTCAATCAGGAAGCAGACAGAATATAATGTTCATAGCACAAGATAATTTTACTGGCAGTATTGCAATGCTACATTTTCAACAATGTATTGTGTTATCGGCTCTAGACAATCTGACTCTCAAAAGGCACTGTGGCGTATTCTGGCCTAGTGTGGCAGATCTGGGTAGGGTAGTCCCTGCACCGCTTCTGTAGGGGGCGATCGGCTTCATTGGTAACCAGCAACTCTCATTAGGCCAGTTAGGGAGATCAAAGCTCCCTTGCAACAGGCTCAGTTGTACTACACCAAACTGTGCATACTGCCATATTATTGTTTCATGTATGAACTAATGCAGAATGCAATTAGACATCATATTCTGGCACACTTAATAAGTAGATGGGCAGTGGACGAGGAGACTCCTTGTGTTTCTTGGGCTCAAGGCACTACCCTGGTTCCAGACAAGGGAAGCAACCTTAAGGTCATCACTGCTTCCACCTATTCTGCCAGTGTTAAACCATGGATAACCAAATACTGAATTAGTAACATCACTAGTTGAAGTTGAATGCCCAGTTGTTATGAGACACGAAAGCAGGCACTGGCGTAGGGTTTTGGAATACACTACGTAAAAAATGTGCTGTTTTATGTGATTAAACCTTCAGAAGAAACAGATCTTCTAAGGTTATTATGCTCAACATACAAGAGAGGGCCATTAATGTTTTGTCTAAGTGACACACCACCTGTTGATAACTAGTCTTGCAACATGCACAGTAGCCAAAGGGCACAAGTCTGCTAATTTCTTGGAAAACCAGTAGCCCAGAGTACCTTTCCCTTCCTTAACATTTAATGTTTGCTTTAGAGACGCTCCTTTGAAGCTTAGGTCTGTACATACATTACCAGGAGACCATACAATAATCAATGCCTGGCTGCTGTTCATTTTCTCATACATTGCCTACTTATAGTATAACATGAGACAAAACACACTGGTACATAAAAGAGGATGTTTAAGCTGTTTTTCATTTGGTGCTAGAGAACTTACTACATATATTATCCCCTTAAGGACAATGGGCGGTGCCTAAACCCATTGAAAACAATGCATTTTGAGCCCGTACATGTACGGGCTTTGTCATTAATTAGTTAAAATGTGTGTTTTTAACAGTGACTGAATTGTCTACATGGAGGCCTTTTCTGAATGGGGAGGAATAAACTGCTGCTAGGCAAACTCTATTGGTACAGGCCCAATTGTCCCTCGCCATAATACAGAGCTAAAATATAAAGCTCCATATGGACAACACATTGCCTGGGTACCACACTATTTTAAGCATTACAAACAAAGAAAAATGCAGATTTTTCAAAGATCATATTTCTGTTGCTTTAGCAACAATGTTTCGACCCTATCAGTCCAGTCTCCTTATGTCACACGACCAAAAGCTAGTATTAAGCATTGCCTAAGACATACAACTGGGAATAGAGTTAGTATAATTTGTGTTCATGATCTGGGCAGTTAATATTAACAATAATAATATTATTATTAATAAATAATTCAGAACTAAAGTGAGATTTTTGTTAATGTAAACCTGCTTTTAGATTAATACTGTTACCCCCCCCCCCCCCAATCCTCCACCTTGCTTGCTTTCAGTTTTTGGTTTTGATGATCGCTTGTTGAGAGAGCCATGGGCCTCATACCGTATAGGATAGGGAAAAGGTGATTTGGATATAATGTACAGATCTGCATTTATTGTACAAAGCCAGGACCAATGGGTGAGAGGGATTTGAGGCTCTCTATATAATTACCAATGTATCGTGAGAATACAAAATTACAATATTAAAGATTACAATCTATGCACTGTGCATAAAGGGGTTTGCGTAATCCAGACAGTAGAGGATTTTCCCATTAAGCATTTGACCACGCATCAATGAGCCTCAAGCCATTTGGCGCATTAAACATCACTATATAACATGGAGGGAGTAAAGACCAACGCTGAAGTCCATTCTCAGATCTCTAGACAATGCTCTGTAGTGCTTTCTGAATTCAAGATGTGACTGCATAGCCTAAAACGCATAGGACCAGAAGAGTATTGTGAGAAAGCACTGCCTGCCCGACTGATGCATTTGACTCATCTGTTGAGAAAAAGCAAAACATGGGGCACATCACCCTTGTTGGTGATCATGCCTGACAATGCACCACTGTTTAATAGACAGGTAACAAGGAAGATCGATCTCTGGTCTCCCCAAAGAGCCCCTTTACAATACAGAGTGCTGTGTCAAGATCCTTAACATCACAAAAAGCTGGGATTTGACATCATAGTAAGAATGGCAGCCATAGCGGGGGCAGCGTGGAGCACTGTCCTGGGTCAGGCATAGGGCAGTGAGCAAGATAAATACACCTCTGCCTGAACCAGAAGCATTTTACCTATAAACATTGTTCATTTAAATTACTATTGGGTGCTACCAACCATAGGTTGCTATACCATGAATCCAGAAAGGGTGGTTCCAAGTAACCATGCAAAACATGTGAGGGCTAGTGGTCTTTCTAACAAAGAAATAAAGTATCAGTGAGATGATTTTATACACATTTCACATATGTAAAAATGCATTAAACAAGAAGCTCATTGAGGGTGAACCTTCCTAATGCATTGTGATGTCTGGGATCACCTGTTTACTATGGGGAAGTAATATACCCATTTGAGCCACAAATCTACCTCCAACTCAACATTTTATACCCTAACCCCCTTCAGTGTGACCATAAAATACCTAAGCCATACAAGGTCCTACTCTGGTTAGGTCATGGAAGGCCACTGAGCTCCCACATCCCTGCACTGGACACAAGAGTGTCTATTTCTTATACATATTTAGCAAATATTTCCTGATTCCTTCTCAAAATGCCCGCTGGAACCCAGCTGGTCCATGAACCTGGTGTTATGATCGCAAATGTACGTCTACCATGAAGAACTGTTTAGACCCTGACAGTTCCTCTGCAAAGTCACGGCTATCCGTGGGCAGAGCAGCAATTTACAACATGTGACACTAGCTGCAAGATGACATATTTCTTACAGAGAACAGAAGAAACAAAACAGGTAATTTGTTACTTAAACAAGCAAAAAGAAATACATGTAGAGTGGAGGTGTACAAAGTCGCGTTGGGGATAATCGAGAATCTGGCACCACCACTCAGGTTAAAATATTTGTGGCAGCTTAGGCCTAATTAAAGGCATATGTTTTAATAAATTGCTATGTAAATGATATGTTCAGAAATATTAAATAGTTTGATTTGTATCAATTATATATTTGTACAAGTGAGAGTGCAGGGCCCCGCCAATTGTAAGGCCAAAGCTATTGTTCTGTGTAACCTTAAAGAAGTCTTTTCTGATTTGCATGGATTTAAACAGTACACAGTAATGTCAATCAGTATTAAATAGCTAATCCAAGTTATGCATAAAATAAGTATTCTGAAGCAACATGTTAGAAGTGGAGCATTGCCACTGGTTGCTCACATTTCTCCACGTTGCATATGGATTCCTGTTTAGAGAACTCCCCTGTGCTTTTGGAATTTCACTTAAGTGACAAACAGGTACAGAGAGAATGAGTAGCAAATACATACTGCATTCCAGGTACCAGTCATGGTAACTTTCTTAAAATGCCCCTCAATGGCCGCCGTGGTAGGCAAACAGTTGTGTGGCTGGTTCAACAGATCGTCCACAAAGGCATCGTTGAAAATTGATTACTTACTGCATTCTGCCTAGATGCTAGATCTTCCACACATTGCTCTATCTGCTCGGTCTATACGTGCCTGGGTGCTTAAGGGTACAGTTGGCGGACACTGGCAGCCCCACTGAAGAGTACTTTGTGAGTACTTTAATATGCATTCTTCAAAACAAAAAAACAAATGGCAGTTTGAAGCCAGAGCCACCACCATATAGAGGGGCCAATAATACATGAGATAAAATATCAAAATTACCCGTATCCTGTGCCAAGCTTACCTTTCTGCTTCAGATACTGTATTTGATGCCTGCGACTTTGCTTCTCCGAAAGCTCCTGAAGGAAGCCAGATTCAGGATTACTTCTGCTTAGAAAGGCATCTGATCCAGATGCCTCTGTTGAGCTGTCCACACTATCATGGTAAAGATGTCCAGAGGTAGAGCCAGACCGGTATGTGTCATAGAGCTCTGTAAGTAAACCATTCACGAGAGATGAGGTGCGACTACGGCCTTCTTGTGAGAAAGCCGAGTTGGCACTGTCTGCACTGCCTCTGCCACTTGAACATTCATTTGGCAACACTTCACCTTCCTGATCTTCAGACTTCAGCGGTGCCCAGACAGCTGGAAAAGTGGGGGGCCATGAGTTGAGGTTTGCAGGAAAGCCAGATTCTGCACCACTCTCATTGAGAAACACATCACTCTCATAATCTTCAAATAAGTCCGGAGTATCAACCTCCATGGTTACTTTGTGAGATAAGAGCCAGGGAGCAATTCCAGAATCCTGCAGTTGTTACCAACATGTCCTCCAGAGTGAAACAAACTGGAAATAACAGAGTAGGGAATACTCGCCACCCATATCTGACTTGCTTCTTACTTTTTTGACTCCACCGTAAGATCCAAGTTTCTGACAGTGGCAAAAGTTCCGGGACTGTACTACTTAGAGATACAAGGGGTGGAGACACCTTCCATTGCCTGTGCTTTCTCAGAAAGTTTGTTTTAGACTCTCCTCCTCCTGACTCAAAGTGGTGCAAACCTGTCTGGTCACTTTCTCAGTTACTTGTTTAACAGGTGAATAAGACATGTGACGTCTCCAGCCATTTCACCTGCTGGAGCTCGCAGGCATGCGTGTCAGCCTTATCTGTTCGTTTATCAGGATAGGGTGGAAAGGAAGGGATATTGAAAATCTGGCTCCAGGAGAACAGGCGTTACGTACTTACTAGCGTTCACGTGGTAGTATGGAGAGTTCCATTAAATTAAACACAAAATCCATCTTGATGTTGTTACATTTTGTCTTTAAAGATCTACAACAAAACACATACATACGATTATTATTTACACTTTTATATAGCACCATCATATTCCATAGCGCTGTACAATGGGTAGATAGGACATAAGAAGTACATAGCATAACAATCTGAAACAACAAGGCAAGGAGTTTTCAACTCTAGAGGGAGTTGGGTTATGTTACACAACAGGTAGTTTGTTGTTATAATCCTACACAAAACAAAAACAATCACAATCCAAAACAAACTCTGATAATCAAATTAGCCTTACTATAGTATACCTTTATAGGATTTACCGTTTATAAGAAAAGGGATCATACTTATATTTAAATAAGCAATATGCTACCATATGGAGTTTCCTTTGTTTTAGCCTACTCCATTACCCTGCCCCATACTTCCAAAGCCATACTCAATCTCAGCACATCCCGACAGAGCACACTGTTGGTGGTGTGACATAGAAAGGGTTAACGTGTGCTTCACCTAGCCCAGTGCAGTTGCCTCCAGAGCTCCAGCTTCTCATTTCCTCCCAGGCTGTTATGGTGTCAGCATCAAACTGACCAGACAGCTGGGAACTTACATGGGGAGGAGCCCTCCACAGATCCTGCTAATAGAGGGGGGTGAGAGGTGATAGAGGGGGCTGGGGAAGGATTAGGATTTCAACTCATACACTCTGATATCATGCGAGTAGCTGCAGGGGCTGTGACGTCACTCGGCAGGATATTCAAAGCACTTGCACACAAAATCTACTTAAGCTACTCACCTGATGTCTTGTTTATTTCTAGGATTGTCTAACTACTTGCAAGGCATTAAAAGTGCAGGATAACAATATAGTTTGGAAGGGTTTTAATAAAATACAGGAGGGAAGTTTATTTCAAAACATGTTAGACCAAGAGGCGATAAGCTAAAGGGTCCAAATCTTAAAAGAAAGTTTTACATTACCGAGAATGTGATTGATGAGTGGAACAGCCTCCCAGCAGAAGTGGTAGAGGCTAATGCAACAAGGGAAAATAGACATGCATGGAATAGGCATAAAGATATCCTGAATCTAAGATAAGACCAAATACTGATTAAGGTCTGAGTCTTTAAAGCAGCAAAAACAGACAGACTAGATGGGCTGGACGGTTCTTTTCTGATGTCAAATCATATGTTTCTAGGAGAAAAAAAGTGTATAATAGTTGATAAGTGTTTCTGATGTGCAGTAGAGGGGGTAATTATTGACATGTTCCTTTCAACATGACCAACAACATAACCAACATTTAGCCCAGGCTTCTAAATGTCGTTTTTTTCATGGCGATGTTTTCCTTAAATGAATGTATGCAGGTTTAATGCAAATATAAATGTGTTCGATGTGAAGCATTCTCATGCATGTCCCATAAAAAAAAGTGGGGGAAAAGGGGAATTTTGCTAAATGCACACATGCACAGCAGAGGAAAAACATAAATTTCCAAAAAAGAATAAAATATATTTTCCTTACCTCCAGTGGCAGCGCTAAAGCTGTTGTTCGATTTAAAGGAAAAGCAACTGATCTGTACCTTCTACAAAATCCTGGGTTTCACACCATATAGTTGGGGACCCAATGCCTCCTTTAACCATGTATACTGCATCGATGAATCCAAATCATGCATTTTAAATGGGGGCCAAACTAGTCCATAATATAGGGGCCCAAAATATAGTTGGTAGATATGCTTGATACTTACTGGTGATTGTCAAAAGAGACTGAACAGACCCGCTGCTGGATTTTCTCTCTCTCGCTCTCTTTCATCTTAAATGCTTTTCCTCTCACTCATTTCCTTCCTTCTTCCTCTTCCCAGACTGAATGGTTTAGACTGGATACTGACCTCTGTCTATAATGTTTCTAACATAATGTTTGTAGCACTATTTGTGGAAACATTTTTTACTTAATTATTCGGCTAATTAATATTAGAAGCGATATTTTCCCGTTGCACAGCGCTGCAGAATATGATGGTGCTATATAAAACAATAAATAATAATAACAATAATATGTGAAAAGCCCATGTACTGTTAAAGTAGGGCGGCATGTGGTTGTGGGATAGGATGGGGCTAAAAAAAAAATAATTATTTCTAGTAGTTGCACCGGGTGGACATTTACTGAGGTCTGTGGGGGATAATTTAATGACTTTCATAAACCTTGCCAGGGGCACTAGTGTCCATCTCTGGGAACCTTTGGGCTCTAGCTACCCGGAACCTACCCTTGTTAGATCTGGCCAGGACTACCCATTGACGTCGGTGGGCAGTCCTGCTGATGTCGTGGGCCGTCCCTCTGACATCAGGAGTGGGGCGTGCCAGGACCCTGCTTCTGCGACCCGGAGGATTTGGACAGAGATGCGTAGAGGCGGGTGCACAGCACCTAGGCAGCAGGGAGCAGAGGAGAGAGCAAGCAGCTCATTTGTAAAAAAGTTTGAACCAATCGCTTGGCTCCCCTCTCCTCCGTTCCCTTCTGCCTGCCGCCACCTGCCTTGGCACAGCCCTGTGGGAGCTTGAGGACTCAGCCTCGGTCACAGTGCCGATGCTTCATATCATATCGATGTCATATCCCGGCGCTCAGTCCTGTGGATGTAACCTTTGAGGACAAAGATGGCACTGTTGGAAGTGAGTGACATGTTGAAGTCGAGGGGCCCAAAGAGGTGGAGTAGAAAGTGGGTATGGCTGGGGGGGTTAGTTTGATAAGAGGAGGAGTTTGTAATATTGCCACACCTACCAGTGGGGTATCAGTGACTATAGGCTCCACCTTGAATCCAGGTGTCGACCCAGAGAAGAGGTGCTTCTCCCGGAGTCTCCAGGTGAAACCCTAATATAGCACAAATTTTGTGGATTAAGGCCAATGGGCAAGATCTGAGTTCTTTGTTACCTACTACTCGCTCATTGATAGAAAGTTGTAGCAAAGCATCCAGATGCGTCCCAGATCTTAAGTCCATTATTTTAGCCACCCCTGTGTTTGGAAGCAGTGATTGATTAAATTTGTGGAAATTGTGTGTTAGTCATGTTTTTGACAGGGGTAAGCTTGTTTCATATCAGTACTTGCATGGGGGGTAAATCCCATATTTCAACTTTTACAAATATTAAAGAATTAGAGATTGCATACAATATGACAAGGTTTCTGCATAACGCATGTCCTGCTCTGTCCTTGATTGCCAATATATGCTTTAGATAGCACAGCATTTCTGTTTGTTACAATAATCTATTCTTACATTTGGGGGCGGATTTGCTTCTCCATATGAAAGCCTGAGAGTTGGAACTACAGCAATCCTTCTCACTCCAACAGTGGTTTATTTATAGCAGAGAATAATATGAGTGAAGCACAAATCACATGGAACTTCAAAGAAAGTCTCTTGTAGATGGTATTTGACTCTTGTGAGGTTGGCGTATATATATATGTTTCCTGATGCATCCCAGTGATCTTGGAGATGCGGTGGTGAGAGGGGCTCCATGCTTTGTATGAGGTGGTCTTTTCCCTCTTATTCGCCACTTTGGGCTATGTCACCGTAACCCCCTGAGGATGAGGACACATGGGGAAAGTTTGTGTTTGGGAGGGGGGCCATGATGGATTCATGGGGAGACTCTTTGCCTGGCTGTCCAGTCTCCTCTTATCTTTAAGTCACCGCTCATTTGGGGCACAGGGTGACCAGGAAACCCTGTCTGGTTTGCCCTAACCAGACTAGCCGGCTATTGGGGCTCTACATGGCCGGAAATGTTCCATGCGTCTCACTGGGACCTAGCTGCAAATCCATGGAACTGTATGGTGGCTGGTAACTGCAGCAATGCCCCCCCCCCGATATTTGGAACTGAATCGCTATGAGTGTCCTACCACATCACTCATTTATGGTTACACTTTGCTCGTGGTGGACCGCAATCGCAGGTGGCCACGGAGAGGGAGCTCATTTTGGAAACCTGGTTTTATTACCCATCTTTAGAACCAGGGTTTACCCAGCTAGGGCTCTGGATTAACACTGCTCCCCTTGGAATTAACCCCCCAAAATAGTGCCTCTTTGTGGGGTGGGCATAGCTGGCCATAGAACTGTATGGGGGTGCTGGGCTGTCTGGTAGTTGATGGGATTATACTCCTGATCTAATTATGTTTGTGTGTATAAATATCTGTGCTGTTCCAATTAAACTCAGTTCTGTTTTCATCTCAACCTTGGTTCTGTCTAATGTTTGGGGTGGGCTGCTGTAATAACTCACTGTCCTTTTCAGGACACTACAAGTGCTGAATACGCTAAGCTATGGCCAGGGCTAGCCTTAGGGGTGTGCGACCTGTGCGGCTGCACAGTACGCCATAGCAACAGGGGCGCCATCCGGGACTTAAATTAAAATATTATTTGTTTTTTTTGTAACTTTATTTAACATCCTCCATGTTAAATAAAGTTTTTTTTATTTTTATTTAACATGGAGGATGTTAAATAAAGTTAAACAAAAAAAACACGGTGTTTTCATTTAAGTCCCAGGCAGAGGCGCCGAGTGGTTGCTTGTAAAGTTTTCAGCAACCACTCAGCGCCCCTCACTCTCCGTGACTCCGTGGCAGATCGGGAAGACGGACTCCGGCAACAAGGTAAGGATAGGGGGTATATAGTGAGAAGGGGGGAGGCAGTGAGA
>VKOC01000003.1:13536010-13562624 GCA_009364415.1 Spea multiplicata | reverse complement strand
GTATAAGAGACAGATTTTAAATAAATGAAAAATTTACATTCATTTTTTTTATCCGATTAATCGATTAATCGAAAAAATAATCGGCCAACTAATCGATTATTAAAATAATCGTTAGTTGCAGCCCTACATGCTTCATCAGTGTTTCATCTTATGATTCACATCTTTGGGACCCAAATCATTCAGCCTACCGCCTTTCCTGCTCAGGTGTCTCACTTTCCTAGGGACACAGAATTATTTGATTGGTTTATATACAACTATCAAATCCCACAGCCCCCCCTTCAAACAGAACAATCTAGACTTACAAAAGTTAAGGAGGGCACTGCTCAAATGAGCTTACAATCAAGAGGAAAGTTTGGTGGATATGTGTGTATAGCGTGAAATGCTTCAGTAATGTGTATATAGACTGCAAAAAATGTGCTAATTGAATATATTGTGTAAATAAAATGCATTATTCTTCTAAAGCCTTACTGAGTTATAAAAATAGCTATTAAAACATTATAAAAACCACAAAGTTTCAGAAAGCTCAAACACTCCGAGCCTTGCCTCTAACCGCACCCTGTGTCTTCTCTGGCCCTAGAGAAACGTTTGAAGGTGTGGAATGTTTGTGTATTACATTTACACCAGAAATGACTGAAAATCAGCATTCTAGTCTGGTATTGAAACTTTTAAAGACTTTTGTACCATTGCTGGCACTGAGTTACCTACATTCCAGACAGCTGCTTAAAATGGCCCTTAAGGAATATCAGATTATTTGTATTGAGGTGATGACTGAAGGATGCAGATCGGCAGTGTCAAGACATCCAATATCACTATTTTGGATTCTTGATGCTGAGTGTGGCTAATGTTGATGCAAACATACTATACTTTTAATAAGAGCTCTACTTTAGGTCACTTTGCAGCTACCATTACCTTTACGAAGATGTAAGCGATGCAAGCTGAAAACGTGTGCTGACAATGTGACAATTCTATGCTGGATTCATGAAATAGGGAGTCCAAAATTGTCAGCGCCCTGATTTTTTTACTATGTACTATGAAAGAGCAAAATTAAGAGAGCTTCTCGTGCAAGAAGTTTTCAGATGGCCCCGTATAATGCATAGATAACATTTTGTTAAAACATAACAAATACGAGACATTTGAACAAACAGATGAGAAAAATAATGGTGTTGCCTGGATTAGAAGGCCGCATGTTTCACCTTAATAAATATACAGCACCTAGGACATTTAAATGGTCCGTGCCCTAACCCTAATAGGCGAAAAATAAGGCATAATAGATTTACTTTATATCCCAGGCAGACAGAGACACATAGTTTGCACACATATTTGGAACCCTTCAATGATAATGCATAAGATAAGCAAGTTATGACCTAATATCAGTCTTTTGCATTATCCTATATATATATAAGTATATGCAGTAACAAATAACATGCCTGAACAATTCTGAGAGTCAAAGCATACATGGAAAAACAAGTAAAAGTCCAACAGATGGAGCAAAAGAGCTAAGAAACCATATAGTTCATATTCCTGCAGAGCTGCTACAGTCAACACAACAAGGCAATGGGGGGTTCCATTGGCAGCTCAGTTATAGAGACACATACACTCACACACATTCACTGCAGGTGCAGGGGTATACTAGACATGGGCAGACACAGGTGTAAATCATATCAGGTGCAAGCACAGTTATAATTTATAAGAATATATGACATATATTATAATTTATAATTTAAACGAATATATTTGTAAATATTCTCAACTTCGTGTGTGACAGTAACATAGCTTTGCTAGTGTTACATAGCATTAAAGCTGTTATGACATAAATGCATCTTTGTATCATTAAAAAAACTATTATATTGTGGCGGTGTGTGTGGTTCTGTTCCTAGGGGTCTTAACATTTCAGTTTCATGTAAACATCTAATTATAGTTTATTCAATGATAACATTCGTGGCGCATTCCAAAGATTTAATATGCCTGCACAGTATTTTAGTCGAAGAAATTAAGATGCAGAGCATTGCATTATACAATTGAGTCATTTTCTTACGGGAGGAGGCATCAAACGATTATTAAGTATATCGCATTAACTTTAACAATGATAGATACGCTTTTGAAGACAATGAGTGTAACACATACACAGAAATGGTGGATTATGATAAACATCTGATAAAATACATAAAATTCGTTTTTTCCAAAAGGTGATTTTGAATGCATAATTGGGGGGGGGGGGGGTTAAAATGTGGTCTTATCTTTACAGTGCATAATGGAAGGTTCTTGCTGATTAGATCATAGAAATTTGAATTTGATGGCAGATATGAACCATTCAGCCCAATGATATGTACAGTATACTAGTACAGGCGGTCTGACACAGGAAACAGACATTAGCATCCCTTATTCAATGCAAATCATGTTGTCTAAAACATAGAAAATTAGATAACTATTTGATCATATTGCAACATAAAGTGCATATTCCACACTCTTTCCGTGAACTGAAAATTCCACATAAGAACATATTTAATAATCTTATATTACAGTGTTACATATCCTGTATCAAATCAAAGAACACGCATTTGTTAAAGATGTTTCACTAAAGCATAGTAGCCACATTGCGGCAGAAACATCTGAATTATCCTCTAAAATCAGAAAATCATAGATAATTCCATTTGGAATTAAGAATACTTGTTCGGGTAGATATCCTCTGGTAGTCTTGGAGGAAGGCGTCGGGTCGGACATGCCAGTAGTGTGGGCCGGTATATAACCATTTTGGGAGCAGGGGAATGGGAAAGAAATTGTTGCTAAATTTAAAAGTAGAGTTTAAAGACATTCTCCTGATTATTACGATGATTAGTCATTGGAAATATCAACAGAAGTATGACTTTTAACAAACAAAGAAGTATTGGATTTTTTCCGCTAATGGACATGTGAATCCTAAACCCAATAAAATAGGTTTTAGACACGCTTTTCCTAGCTAAAACCAATTTACAATAAATGTTATTTGATACAAAACACAGGAACATTTTAATAATTTATAATTAAGTCCTAGCCATCATCAATTTTATTTCTGGTCTTGTTTAAATAATGTATATCTTCTGTGCACTGGCTCATTACAAAAACACTCATACACATTCTACCACGGGACACTAATCAGTCCTGAAATCTCTGAATCTCACGTGTCAAAAGACATCACTTTCAATTGGCGAGACATTTTAAACAAGAATAGAAGAGTTTTCTGTGGTTCTCTTGTAACCTGGGTTTCACCTCGTTTTAAACACACAGAAGGTAAAAGGATATCCTGTGGCATTTCTTATGAATGGTTAAATGATCCAGTACATGTGAAATTCTATATCAGTGAGTGATGAAAACCTGATTGGTCTGTGGCCTACTAACTACAGAGCCACAACGAATTGTAAGGTTTATTCGTAGAATTAGACACAAGCACCACCAAAGGCAAATAAATGAGATCCAAACAGATGAACAGTCTGCACTGCAAAATGAAACGGGTAAAGTTTTGAATGAAACTACTTTGGATAAAATGAGAGACACCAAGTCTGCGTAACCTCTTTCCCCAGGTATTTTACACACAGACCTAAAATAAAATCCCATCTACAAAGTACCTTAAATGGTTCAAGCTAAAATCTAAAAACTACAAAGACTAGAAATTCTAGTAAGGGACAGGAAATCGTTAAATAATGTATTAAAAATACCTTTTGACACTTCATAGGTGGACGGGGAAAGTACATAGACCTTCTATTGGATTATATATTAGGAACACAAGGCATGGGCCTTGGTCTCCCCATAGCAGCTCACTATAGGACTATGCTCAGTAGGGGTTGCTAAATGCAGCTTTATGTGACCCTACACTACTGTGTGTGTGGGTATGTGTAAACGCACATATGCCTCGGGGCCTAATCCTGTACTGGTTCAATAATGTACTAAATCACTAAACCTTACAAATCACACAATCTTCTTTGGAACCAGTATAGAATATTTCTGGCTTAAAATATAGCCACTGTTACCCATGTAATGCAGCTTATCACCCTGTCAACATTTGCATAAACACTCACAGTATTTAAAACAATGGATTTTATGCTTTTCTAAACATCTGGAACATTAGGTCAGATTTCATAATCAACTATAGAAATAAAAACATGGGGTGTTCTGGGTAGTAGCATCTGGTGGTAAGGTTATGTTAGGCTTTGCAGGATTCTGCTAGGGTGTTTCACATCACACAAGTAAATAAATGTTTACTGTCTGCTGGGCGACAATATCTCAGTGGCTGCTGGGTGAATAGTCAAAGTAGTCACTGGCTTATAAAGAATGCCCTTCTAACCATGGATAGTTTCTAGAAACATTCAAAAAGGTTTTAGTATGTATGAATATATCTAGTAGCAGAGAGCTTAGAATTTTCTTTTGCATTTTATTGCTCTCACTCTCAAAGTCTCCCAATTTTCTTTGTTTTCCTGTCTTCTTACCCTTGGCTCCGCTTCTTCTCTTGCCTCTTCTTCTTCTACTGTCTTCAATCTTTGTCCACTTCTCTCCGGTATCAGCTCTGTTAACCAGGCTTCCCGAAGCATTTACGCAAAAGTCTCCGCACACATCCTCTCCCCCCATTGTAGGAAGCTGTGGTGGGCCGTGGTTCCACCCTTTCGTGGAAGTACTCCAAGAAGCCAGAATATTGCAGATGGATTTCTGTAGAAAGAAGTGTTTCGCACCTCTCTTTCCCCATGAATCAGCCTGCAATATTATGGGTTCTTGAAGTCTTCTCCCCCTTTTCTCCAATGAAAGAAAGTGAATGAAAGTGTAAAAGCATGTGAGAGAGCATGAGCGAGGGTGAGCAGCAACACATTTGTTGCCGAATGAAAAAAGCCCTCTGAATTTCATCAGAAATCATTTTTGGTCCAGTTGCTCAAGTCTAATATATTTTATCTTCTTGGATAGTATGAGAAGTAGCCAACAGTCAGTTTTCTTTCTCCAAAGACTGAGAATGATGGGAATCAACGTTAAGCAATGTTTAGAAGCCCCTGTGTTGATTGATAATATGCCAATGTTGTTATACTGGATTGTTCAAGAGAACATGCCTTATGTTACATGAGCACATTTACATTTCAGTTCCCAAAAAGACACAGTATTGGTTTTATTTGTATTATGACAAAACAGACTCTGGAACACACATTTACAAAATCTACAATACGAGATTATGATCAGATTGCAATGATAAAACATCACTGCTTGCCTCACTCTGTCTGCACGACTCAAAAGCCTTATAGCTTCGGTTTTACACCCCCCCCCAAAAAATACTGTAATTAGAACCATTCTTTTTGATTTCATGGGTATTTTACCCCGAGAAATCAGTGACTAATATCAAACAATTCACCCATTCCTTTTCCTTTTGATTTCTCAGATACATTTGACAAACAACCTATTTTATTTAGTATATCTTGGACATATACAATTTGGTTATATAAGGACCAAAGCTGTTCAGTACATGGTGGGTAGATTGCAAATGGATGAAGGAATGCCATTCATGTGCTTCTGAGGAAATCTTTTATGTTAACTTTGTTTGCCTTGATAATAAAACTATAACCTGACATCAATGGAACATCATAACTAATTGAGCTCCACCGCAATTAAAGGCTGGATCTGGAATCTTCAAGATCACTAACTGATTTCAACAAAAAAACAGGTCAGTATTAGATCATCGACTGACTTCTGGCTACACATCGTGCCTGTTAAAGTGGTCATTGCAGCTTAAGTATAGGATTGTCAAATGCCTTTGCTTTGAAAAGAAGACATCACCCACATTCACATTTTAAGAGCTACGTGGAGATCAGAGAATAGATTTGTTTGAAATATGTGAAGTGCAGAGTTATTTCAGGTAAATGTTAAGTACAATTATACTACACCACTATCCTTTCCCTTATTTCATCAACAATTTACCTGTGTTTCGTTTTAAGTTTAATTTGGGAATCCACTTACATAGTAAATGTTTACATTAAGAGGACATGAGAATGTGAGATATATTTAAACTGTCAAGGATGTTGTGAACAATTGCAGCTGTAATTGGAATGTTCTGTGATCTCAGTGTTATCCTCAGACCTTGCCTGGGAAACTGTACACTATTTTAACTATTGTAATTAAATGTTCCTGTGTGATATATCCTACATTTTTTCACTGAAATCCTTCCTTAAATATATAAGAAAATGGCAGTAATATATTGGAAACCTGTATAGCAAGATTCGCACATTCTT
The DNA here is from genome assembly GCA_009364415.1 of Spea multiplicata. Lineage (NCBI taxonomy): Eukaryota > Metazoa > Chordata > Amphibia > Anura > Pelobatidae > Spea > Spea multiplicata. The sequence continues at coordinate 13,556,388 of VKOC01000003.1, read as the reverse complement.
CATAACTTAATATTTTATTTTTAATCCCTTTTGCAGTTTATATAGTGAAACACTATAAATACTATATATATATATATATATATATATATATATATATATATGCAACAGAAGGGTACTGGAAAGTTACAATTATTTGCTATAGAACAGCACCAAGGTTTCAGAGTTTAACAGAGGTTCAAACACTGCATTTCTGTTGTGACAATTCTTAGATTGTTAGTCTAAAAAAGGCTGAAATGTAAAACTGTGTTGATTTTCAATCCAAAGTTATATGAATACATCTCAGAATGTATGGTGTATATATTGGATCAAGTGTAGCAAGGATTATACTCTCTATTTTTGTGCTATTATTGGCACCTATAGCTGTGCGTTCTTGATTCACAGAGTACTTATAAAATAAGTTAAGTACTATATAAAAATGAGGTCCCTTTACATTAGACATTCTGCAAAAAAAAGGGCTTAAAAATTCTGCTAAATGACTTTATAATAGCAGCAGTTCACTACAGCTAATGACAGCAATGCACCTGGTGGATACCACATGTCAGGTATCTCCTGTAAATTCTCTCTTCCCATCTTCTATATTCAATCTTCTTTCTTTGTCTGCATCTCAGCAGATATAATCCGTGGGAAACCTGCTCAAATGTCGGCACATGCGGTGATGTCCTCTTCTCGATTCTCCAATAAAAACTGCGTTCCTTTTTGGTTTATCAGAAAGGAAAAAAGGAAGTCTCTGTCCCCAAATAACACATGCACTGTGTTGTGTATGGATGTGTCGTACATGTCACACAAATGTTTTAATGTATTCTTAAACGCTTAAGCTGTAAAAAACATTAATCTCCGACATCCATTAATCTCCGACAAGACCATTGAAAACAATCTTCAGGAAAGTAAATTACTGTAAATTACAATAACACAATAAAGGCTTGAGGTGTGATGGAACTGTGAGCTCATCTGTAAACACCCTTTTCACCTCATGTGCCATTTATTATTAGGGCAAAATGGCGGCACTTTAGGTGACGTCCATTCCACGATTCTCCAATCAGCAAAAGTTTGCAATTCGTACGAATCTGAATGCAAGTCTATCATATACATTGTTGAAATTTGTTTAAATGAGGTCTCTCATGGAAAAAAAATCAAAATGATCCGATTTCTTTTACACTTTGGATTAAAAAGTTCCAAAATGTCTGTCCGGTACTTATAAAATAAAGGTTACTCTGTGGCAGCCAAATGATCCAAGCTAGTGTTTGAAAACAAAATTTTAGCCTTTATTAAAGTTCATTAGACACGCTTGAAAAAGTACACCAAACCTTCCTTTTTATTTGTATCATCGAGCATAATAAGCACATTAAATTCAAATAAACCTATTTTACAGGCTTCTGGTGTAGGATTTGGCAACCCTAGTGGGGTTTTACAGTCCTGTCAGCTAGCATACCATGTGACTGAACTTGCAAAGGAAGCCGCACACATGAGATTAAATGAGATTAACAGAACTATGGGTTATATATTTTATTAGCTGCGCAGATGGACAAGCACTGTATATAGATCGATCTAAGCATAATTTTGAAATTCTCCTTTTTGCTTTTTGGTTTATCAGAAAAGAAAAAAGGAAGTCTTTTTGCGTCCAAATACGTTGGATACGTCCATATGCTATCAAAATGATGTGTTGTGTGTGGATGTATCATATATGCCACATTTATTGGCTGCAATATAAAATACTCAGTGTACTTGACATCATACACCGGAAATGTTTTAATGCATTCTTAAACCCTAAAGCCTTAAAAAACTTTAATCTTCGAAATACGTTGTTGCCAATTATTGCTTGTTCATGGTTTATATCCTCGTTGTTTCCAAACTGTTTAAAATAGAATGTTTAAATCACTGAAATACATTCAAATGAATATATTTTGTAACATAAACACTGTGATCTTGAAAAACTGGGGGGAACCCAAGATGTTCCTTTTATACTGTTGCAATATGCCATCTTACTCATAACAAAATGGACCTTATTTCAGAGAATTGGCACAGAATGAGAGACAACCTATGAAAACCATACATCCTATAATTACATATGTACTGCACATGGTCAGAAAACTCGTAAAATTCAAATTTATTTTTGTAGTGAAATATTTTATTTTGGCAGATGTGACAAAAGCACAATAGAGAACCAAAAAAGTCACTTTTACGGTTTATTTGACACAAAGATTTGAAGAAGTGAAAGAATCTTTATATATCTTAATATTTTAAATATATTTGTATATTTATACATCATCAGTGCCTTATATACAGTATGTTATATATATATAAAACCTATATATAACATATATATAACCTATATATAACATATATATCCTATATATATAACCTATATTATTGGTGGATATATATATATATATGTTAGATGCTATGGCAATGGCCGTATTTGTGGGCGGAGTCTGGGGAACTACTTAACCCCTACCGCTCACCCTCAGGTGCGATGCGTTGAGTAGGGCTCACGCTTTTCCCCCACCAATCCTCTGCTTATCTTGGTTCTCATTACTTGGGTATGCCCTCTTTTTGGCGTACCGTCCATCAAGATCACGGCACACCTCAGAGCTTGTAGGTAGGCGTTTCGTCAGTCTCAATATTCTCGTTCATCACACTAATGTCCCAGACACTGTACACAAATATATATATATATATATATACACATACACACATATATACAGTATATATACACACACACTATATGATCAACAGTATTGGGACACCTGATCATTACACCATCAGGGACTTTTATGACATTGCATCCTAAATATATAGACATTAATATGTAGTTGGTCCCTCCTTTGCAGTTATAAAGACTTCCACTCTTCTGGGGAGGCTTTCCACAAGATTTTGGAGTGTTCCTGTGGGACGTTTTGCCTATTTACCCAGTAGAGCATTTGTCAGGTCAGGCACTGATGTTGGACAAGAAGGCCTGGCTCACAATCTCTGTTCCAGTTCATCCCAATGGTGTTTAATGGAGTTGAGGTCAGGGCTCTGTGCAGCCACTCAAGTTCTTCCACACCAAACTTATTCAACCATGTCTTTATGGACTCTGCTTTATGCACTGGGGCACAGTCATGCTGGAATAGAAAAGGACCTTCCCCAAACTGTCCACACAATGAAAGCAAAGCATTGTTCTAAATGTCTTGAACTGAACTGGAACGGAGATTGCTTCATATGTCTACTTATTTAGAATGTGATGTTGGTGTAATAGTCAGGTCTTCCAGTACTTTTAATTATTTATTGTTTTATAAAGCGCATCAAATTCCATAGTGCTGTACAATGGGTGGACGGGACAAATCAAGTAGTATGTAACACAACAATTTGACTTACAGAAACAGGTGAGGAGGGCCCTGCTCAAACGAGCTTACAATCTAGATCATATATATTAACCCATACAAATGTCCCACAGATGATTTGAATTGCCTTTAATAATATTATCAATAAATATTGATTTTCAGCAGACATTTATATATTAAAGGAACACTTTAAGATCAGAAGAAGGGAAATGTGCGTTTAACCTACAAAGGAACGTCCTTTACTATTACGTGGATTATTGTTTTTCATTGTTTGAAAGGCTTAGAATAAACAATACATTCCAAAGCATTTGGCATTAGTGTTTTTTTCTGCAAGAAGACTAATATATAAAACATACCTGAGTTGGAGTCAAATTTTGTATCAGACCTAAAAAGAAAAAATAATATTATGTGCTGGCAAATTCTGTAATTTCATAGCAAGCAAAACATTATATTTTTCTGTATTACCCAGAGCTACGTATACACATTTACAGACATTAAAACAGGTCTGGTCAAGCTATGGCACACTACCTCTTGGTGGACTGTAACTACCATTATACTCGGCCATAAACACAACCCAATTAATTACACCTTAAATATACCAGAAATACATTTATTTTCAGGGTGGACAGTGTGTGGGGGGAATGTAGCTTTTGTTGGAACATCAGGTTTTAAACATAGGCTAATACTAGTTGTACATTCCAAAGCCTTTGAAGCTGTGGGAAAACCTCAGTCTGATAATTACTCTCGGGATGCTGCTGATGTGCTCTCATCCAGAATTAAAGCAATGACTAGGGGTATCTGACTAAACCTTTATGAGGCTGTTTTGTCTGTGGCTAGTTTCAAACCAATTAGTGTATATAATCAGGACATGAAACTGGAGTCATAACCGAGAGAATCTCACAATTATGGCCGTAATCCTGTTCCCAGAATAAGTGCCAGTTAAGGCTTACACTACCCTAGCCACCACCCACGTCTTTCCCCAAGAGGGGTGTACTCTGGTCTGGGCGCCAGGAAATGATGTCCCATTCCCACATTCCACCTCTGAAGGGTGTGCGGCATGGTGGAAAAGTGCCATGTCCGCTGACCGCCATAGCACCAATGGGCCAATTGAGATATTTGATTTCCTCAACCAGCCCAGACAGAAAGCTGAGCCCCAGGTAGCCTCATTGCCCATTATGGCAATGTGGGCATCAGTAATATGGCAGAGGGACTGCTACCACCCTAGATATGCCTACTACAAGTGTACTATGTGCATAGTGCCAGATCTGGCAGGTAAGGTAAGTTGGGAGTGAGTAACTACTATTATATGCATTCTTTACGTGCAAGAAAAGAACCTGCTCCCTCCACTCAATTTCCGTCAGTTCTAGCTACTCATCAGCTTGAATCTACCCTCCTTAAACATACTTCATGATGAACTTATTTTGTCTGATGGGGTCTGGCCTGGTTTTATTTATAGCATCATCTAAGAAACAATTATATTTTCTAGTATACATTCATCATGCTTCGTTGTACCTTCCAATAACCTGAATAATAACTCTGGATCAGAATTACACTATGTGGGAGGGGGGGGTTGCACAATGTGTAATGTCTATAATACTGTGTGCAATAGTTTCATTGATTTGTCTCATTGAATGTATACCCTTTGGTGTGAGAGTGGTCAGTATGGTTAAGAGCTGTCAATGTGTGTATATGTGCCTGTGTGTGATCTACGTAGATGAAATGTGTAATGTGTGTTTGAGTGCATGCCATGTGATTGAGAATATTGTGCATTTGGCCAAGAGTGGTATGTTTCAGTAAATGTCAGTGTTACTGAGAGTGGTTAGCATGTCAGTTGCGGCTTACATTAATCAGTGTATTTCAGCTTGTGTAAGTCAGCTGAGTTACCATGAAATGCCCTACTTGGGGGAAAAAATGACCCCATCTGTAAACCCAAGGAGTGGTATTCTCCTCCGTAAAATATACTAAATTCCAGCATGCTGGCTCATCATAAAAACATGTCAGTTTTTTTCTTATTTCTAATGCTATATGTGTTGATATTGTTGCAAGGATTTAAGGCTTTAATCCTAACAGCAGGAACCAGACATTTTAGCTAGCAAACCTACTATTAACTGGGTTTGCTTCATTAGCAAGACCCCCACTATTCTGAATTTTAAAATCAAATTAAAATTTGTAACGCGCAAAAATAAAGCAAATGAAATTCCATGTTCATGTGATAATGCGACTAATGTCAACGTGGGTACAGGTCAATTTTCCTTTATCGCTGAAAATAAATAAAATTCTACAGATTTTAGTCATGAGTAAAAGTACACAATGGTGCCCACAATCCGAAAGGGCTACTTTGGACAGTTTAGGAGATCCCCCATCTCCAGAAGGATATAAACATTATTAGGAAAGACTAAGGATCTTAATATGTATAGCTTGGAGGAAAGAAGATAGGGGACATGTGATAAAAACAGTTAAATACTTAAATCGATTTAACAAAGTACATGGGGAGTTCATTTTAGATAACATGCTAAATAAGAGAGGCCATAATCTAAAACTGGAGGATCGGGGGTTTATATGTATTGTAAGAAACTTTTACTGAGTGTGGTAGATATATGGAACAGCCTACTACCAGAAGTAGAATTTATAAAGACAATACCAAGGAGTGATTAAGGTGAGAGTCTCTATATCAGGAAAAGTGGGCAGACTAGATGGGCAGAATGGTTCCTATCTGCCATCAAATTATATTTTTTTTATGTTGCTATGTGTTGCTTTCACCAAGACTCAAATATTATCAATTGCTTCACACTTATTCAAATGTACGTTATGGAGATTATATGTACAGTTGTTTCCACATTTGACGGCAATAGCAGAAATACCTCACATAGTTTCATATAACAATTGCTATCTCAGTTGCTAAAACATCCCAAAAAAGCAGAAAATAGCAAATGTTCCATTATGCCTCTCAGGATTTGTTTTATGTGATAAACTTTTACTTTTGACCAAGTAAAAATCAGAATGAAACATCAAGAGATTAATAGTTCCATTACCCTCAGATCATCAAAGCATATTCATAAAACAAAATAACCCCGCTGTTCTCCAGAAATGTATTTGTATCAGTAATCTGAATACACGAGGGAGGAATAATATGCGTGTGGTGCTCTGTGGTACCCATAAACCCATGAAGAACCATTTCCTGGTTATAAATTATTGAAGAACAGCTGAACATTTTTTCATTTTGTGTGTAAGGTTTTTTTTTGTTCTTTTTTTTTCAATGAACAAATCTTTTGGCAACTACAAGGTGCGATTTATTAGATTGTAAGTTGTTATGAAGACTGTATGTAAACTACACTCACCCCTTGCAGAAATTTTATAAAGGAGGGGAAATGGAAATAGTAAAATAAAGGTTTGCAGTAGAACATACATAACCTGGAAAACACATGTATTTACCGGGACGACTGACTATACGTGACCGCTCATTATATTATTTTGAGGATACTGCACAAAAAAAGATAATATCTCAAAATCAAAATTGGTGCACAATTCATCCACACAAATCCTTTAACTAGAGACCTAGTTACTGACTGCAGATAAGAACCATTTGGTCCATCTAGTCCATTTGCCCATTTTGCCTAGGTAAATACTCAGACCTTCATCAGGCCTTGGTCTTATCTTAGATTCAGGCTAGCTTCATCCCTATGCTATACATGTTTAAATTCCTTTACTGTATTAGCCTCTACCACTTCTGATGAGAGGCCGTTCGATACACCACCCTCTCAGTAAAGTAAAAATGTTAGGGTGCCCCATGTGTCCCTCGTGGAGCCTAGGTGCATTGCACCCACGTTAGTTCGGCCCTGCCAACACCCACAACCCCCAATTTCTCGGGGCATGTCCCAGGACCCTGAAAGTACCAGGACAAGCTCCCAAGTTCTGGGACTGTCCTCGAATAATGAGGGAATGCCCTTTCCAAGATGCTAAAGTAACAAAATTACATTTATTCAAGTTTTAGTTTTTGGGGTTTTTAGTAAGTTCAGTTGCTTTGGAGATAGTTTACCAGACAAAATGATAAAGTGTTAAAAACTAGCATTATGTTATTTCCTGTCCTGAAGTCTTCTTCTCATCCCCTCCTTACAAATGCTGCCTGAACCAACCAACAGCAATCAGCAACTTAACAACTACAGAGCAACAATAAGGAAATATCCATGCACATACTTAGAAGACGGCTGCTCCTATATTATACGCTCAGTGCTATTTCTAATAAATATTGATTAGTTCAATCTGTAAACACATTTAAACAGTTTTGTTCAGTGTAATGAACTTTAGAATGTAAGATTTGAGAAAAGTCACAGATTGTCTGTCTTTAAATGAAATTAAAATTCTCTGGATTTGGTAAGAATTGCATAACAAGTAAACCAATGTTCTACATAGACTTGTTACTGTTTTAATTATTAACAGCTTTAATCATTAACCCCTACTTATGGGATCTCCTGATATAGTTTTTTTTTTGCTTGACACAGCAACTGTGTTTGTATGAAGGACTACAAGGTGGTGCCACAGTGTATGGTTTTTAATACACAGCTTCATGGAACCCAACAAACCCAAGGCAGACTGTCGGACAGCCAACTCCAAATATCCACTATTCTGCACAGATAATGTGTAATCATAAGATAAAAGGTACATGTGATTCATCTTACAAGCAACCTGGGTTATTATTCTAATAAGACACCAATGCACAATTTATATACTATGCCACAATATAAGCAACCCCTTATTTGAATTCACACTGCAAAATTTCATATGTAACATTTTTATTTTTTTTTTACCTAAAAAGCGGAGCTCCACAGACAACGCAGTTATATTTTCCTTTAGCCTTATTGTGAGTGTATTCTCCAGCAAAGGCACTAAAACAGGAAAAAAAGATTGTTAAAAATGTTATTTTAATCAAAAGAGAGTTTATCTTACTGGTGATATGCCTTTAAAAATGAGTTTACGGTCACTGTGTTACACATTGATACACAATCCATGTTGTGAAGGCTTATGGTACACAGCATTTAGTTTTCCTCTTTTTTTGATACATGATTATAAAAAAATGTCCTAATCTCTGGCTGGCATGCACTAAATCACTTTGTTTAGTAAATGTAAGCCTTCTGAGCCGAGGTTATGATCTGCAGCCAACTCATTTGTGGGCTTGCAGTGCCAGTGATTCACGTTGGGCGAACAGTCTGCTGTCCAAGGAAAAGAGAGCTGCCTATTAAGTACGACCCCATGTGTGGTAAAGAACCTTTTCAGGTCATGAATGGAAACATGCAGTTACATCATTAATATATTTGGATCAGAGGTAAGCCAGGGCTTCCTGCCAAACTGCATGGTATAAATTAGACAACAAAATGGTTAGACCTTGGCAAGCTAACATTCGTGATGGAATCAGCTGAGACAGACTTTATTCACTAAAACACTGTTGGAAAGGAACATTTTTTTTTCTCAGGACACAGGGCTAGCGGCCAAGAACTAAAGCCATGTGAGGGCAGTTATTGAACATTTTTGACATTCCAACCACAAATGAGCCAATAAATATTTTCTCCACATGTGCTTCAAAAAGAAATTGGAGTGGAGTGGAAAGGAACTAAATTATGCTACCTTCTCACCCAGCCAAAACGTCTACGCTTACAATGACCACCTTCAAAATCAAGTCCTTCTGGCACTCAGCCAGCGCACTCATGGCTTTGCTTTCTCTGATGCCTTCCAGTAAAATGTACCTGAAACCTTTTCACTTCCACACATTCTGCAGTAAACTAAAACAGGCCTCGCACAATGCATTAAGGGCTTCATTGAGTACATGTAAAGTATGTGTATAAAATGAATTCAGGGGGCAAACAGTTTGTGCCCCCCTCCCAAAAAACCCACATCTTTATTTTTTCCCTCGCAATGTGATATTGTCACTTAAAATGAGTATAATGCACAGCTTATTGCAGTTTCATTTTTGGATATATCATAACACATGTTTATCTGGAGACACTTTACCATAGTAAAAAAAAAACAATAGGAAGTTGTTTTATCACTTTATTCTGCTATAATGACTTCCACTATTAACCTCTATATGTCTGCAAACTGCTTATGCTTAAGGATACCAACCGTACTCTTGTAGTTATTTAATAACACAGATTGGTGGATCTTATCAAAGCATAATGCATCTGCAAATTAACTGCATTTCTAAAATATATACGTATTATAAATCAATGTGTAAATACTCCTGGAGAAAATAACTACACTGCACTCTTGCCTTCAAATATTCTGAGTCACTGATCTTAGAGGTACACACACACCTTTGATCAGGGTGCTAGAATTTAAGACATACAAAACCAAAACCATTCTCTCTCGTTTAAATTAGGCCTCAAGTGCAGTATTAATGTGTATTTCCTACGGCCACTCCAGGTCTGCTTTGAATTCAGCAGGCATGCACAATATGCTTACATGTGGTGTTGGGTTACCATGTTGGACATGTTTTTCAGGATACATCTCATTTTGACTTGCTGCTGATCACCACCTATAGTGCTGGCCTGGAGTACGTGGGATGTGCAAATCGACAGAAAGAACTAAATTACGCAAACAAAGATTTACTACATCTTGAACAAATAACCTGCAGACTATGGGTAACACATATCAGTTTTAACACCTGGGTTCAGTAACTGCCTACAAAAATGCTTTCTTTTGCTCATCCATTCTTCCCTGGATGCTTGCTATTCCAGCGCTTTGGTCAACCGCATTGCTGCTCTGGTTCAGGATTGAGTCCAGTAACCCATCAGATACACTGGCAATCTAGCATGCAAAACAGGCTACCAAACCAGCGAAAGCAAAGGTGAAGTGCCAAGAAACACAAATGACAACGCCGTCCCTTTAAAGTGACCCTTTGGTCTGTTAAAACAAAGCTATGTTGAAGTACAAAAAGCTATTTTGGAGTACTGCTGTTCTGTTGTGTCTATTGATCCGATATCTTAAGCAGCATGAATGGTTAAAACAGTGGATATTTTGGCCCAGATGGTCAGTTAGTGTATTGTTCCATTATTGCTGAACACCTTTGGTATGGGACTTGGGCCTGTTCATTCTATATAACATTATAAGTAATGAAATAATAGCAATAGCACATAGAAATAACCATATAAGCATTCTTCATAATATACTTCATAAGAAAGGTACAGTTTAATTCAAAACAGCCATGGCACCCAATTTGTTCCACAGAATAAACAGAACCTTTGGATATGGTGTGCAAATTAATATAGACTGTAGGAAACCACCAATTTCCAAGCAGACTGAATCTATACCTGCCAAAACAATGCTTTTTCTTTACAGTCTGGATTTCTACCACCCACTCTGTGTTGCTAGAAATGATTTTGTCAGTAACTACACGTTTTAATCTTTTTGCGAAATAACTTACTTAAGTGAGGGTTAGACTGTACACATGGAGTGTGTCATTAGTGAGATTAGTTTCCTACGTGTCAGTAAACACAAAGTAATATAACGTATGGGACTTGGTTCATCTAGAAGTGATGATGTCAATGGCAGTGATGTTGTGGCATAACACATGTGAATGAGGCCTGGATGGCTGCCATCCTGATTTTCTCTAAGAAACCAAGAAATTCAAGCATATAAAAATACATCCTAGAAAACATATACATGCAAGGAGCCAAGAAAAATCTTTGGTATCCAAAAGCTTGCTTCTGATATACAAGAACTTGATAAATGACTGAATACGCACCACAATTGAGGGTAGCAACCTACGTTTGTGTCTTGAAAACCATTTATATTCTTACCATGCCCCAAGACACTAATCTTAGAGAAGAATCTTAGAATATACTCCAAATGATTAAACACTAAGAAACCTGGGCCTCGTGGATCATGTACCCCCGTTATTATTAATAGTATTATTATCAAACAGAACTTAGAGAGACATTCCTGATATGTAATCCATGCATGGCATGGAGTGTGTCCATTTCAACTCAATGACTTCACTACATATTATAAAGCACAAAGTCATGCAAGGCCAAAACTCATTGCAATTGGTTCTTCAAAATGTATAGCGATGTCAGGACTCTTCTGCAGGATCCTCTGGTACATGGGCCCTATGGGGAGGTATTCTTGCTTATATTTAGAAGGGAGTGATATTTCCTTGAAAACACATTGCTATTAGGTGTACACTACTGGGGAGATCCTCTTACCACTATTACAGGAATTGTAAACGTCTTAAGAAACTGTCCTTCGCATGTTAAACTTCTGAAAGTTGTTTAAATATGATAAATCTACAACAACATTTCTATCCAAGTGCATTCTACTAAATTCCCATCATTTAACAACAGCTGTGTCTACAGTTAAAATAAGTTTACAATGTGTCAAGAGGGTAGAAAAATAATTCATGTCATCACTCAAGGTGTTTGCCAAGACGGAATCTCCACAAACTGCAAGTTTCAGCATCTAAGCCCATATTTCACATCCTAATGGTAGTAGCGCTTGTGTTTATTTTGACAAAACTGGCAGAAACATGACCCAAAGATACAAAACGGCAGTCAAAATAAAACAAAAAAAAAGGATCTGACTGCATGCAAACAAGAATTCCAGGGAATGTCAGGTAGTATCCACACTTAACATTTCTTCCACGGGGTAAAGGTTTAGAGCAAGAAATTAGCAGCGATGCTAGAATTTTAATATTAGATGAGTGGGCACCTAACATTTGTGATGTTCCTGAACCTTATTTATTTTTTTTCTTTCAAGGACACTATTGAGTTATGGTGTCATCAAATAATAGGCACAATGATATTTCAACCTCAACATAATAGCAATTATGTGCACATTTGTTTCATAACGCTACACTACAATATTGTGTTAATATCATCTAGCGCGAGGTTCTATTACTACCAACGGACTTTATCTATAGGTATACCCTATGTCTTCAAAGAAAAAAAAATGTTGGCAGAACAATGAATTCTGTATTGTAGTGTGGCATGGAGGAGACACTTGTACTCTGCTTACTTTGCCCACGCAGTCCTTTTTTTTTTTTTTTTTTTTTTACAATGCAGCTGGTTCCGTACTTTTGTCATAGCTCTCAATTAGTTATTTCTTCTACCAAGTGCTGCCAAGACTCAAGCATTGAACATGTTTAAGCACAAATAACCCATGCATTCATAATTTTCATGACTACTTTTAATTGATGGCACAGTCCCTTTAAAGAGAACACCTCACTTTTTGCCATCTTACCTTTCTGTCCCCTTCTCTTGAGTGACATGGTATTGTTGGGGTGTCAACCGTTTCTTCAGTTCCTGCTGCGTAAACACAACCTTATACTTCTTGTTATCCTTACGTGACCCTGGGAAAAAAAAGAGAGGACACGGAGAGATAGATTTTTTTTCTCTTAAATCTACAATAAATTGCTTTGGCATCTGTCCATAGCATAACATTTGCACTCGCATGTCAATGACCACACCTGTCCCTAATGTACAAGAACTGCATAGCTGAACTACAGCTAATGGTGTTTTTAAGTCCAAGAAAAATAAAACAATATATACATACACAAATATGTATGCATATATACATTATGTGAAAGAAAACCTGTTGCCAGACCAGTTAATTGCACATGAGCAAATGTGATGCAGCCAAAGCTTCTTCATGCAGTATTCACGTATTCAACGTAATCATTCACAAAAATAAAAATTCTCCAATTGGGTGAATGCTAAGAGATACAGTAATAGGCATAGGATGTCCAAAGCTCGACATTTGCTAAGATAGCGATGTGTGCTCTTTTATAATTATCATTCTAAAATGTTCAGTAGTGTTAAAGCTCACCAAAGATGGCACTTATTTCCTGGATGGATTTTTTAGGATGGTAAAATTACACAAATAGGTTAAAATTCTCTTCCCTTCTGCTTCTCGAATCAAGGGGATGGTTCCAAGGTAAAATACCTATTTCTAACTTTTTCATCAATCAAAATATCACAATGCCCCAATTAACACACACCATGTTTACGAGCCATTATACAAGGACCCTATGACATATAGAGAAAGATGCAGAGAGGGGCAGATGCAAGGGGCAGGACATCTTCACATGTAGGTGCAAAAGCACTGTAGACAATTATCTAAAATCTGCCCACCTGAAGAAGAATATTTAAAGGGTAATCGATTTGGGTAGAAGTAAGATGCTAAAACAAGTTCAGATGGTACACCCCAACTGTTTTGGCACTGTAACACCCATCACGCTAGGATTGCTACCGTGTTCTCAGCACTGTGGACCAACGTATTGGGAGTGAGATTACTAAAACACTTGTGGAGACATATCATTGCTGCTCCATGATTTGCTGATTTGTTTTGTCACCAGAATCATGTCTCTCCCACACTTTGCCATGTTCTAAATGTGATGCATTTAGAACATTCCACTGGCGTCTTTGTTATCTCTGACCTATATAGGTTTTTGGGGAGACATCTAATAATTGGACGTGACTGGATGGAAAGCGGATTTGCTGTTGAAACAGTGTCCCTGAGTAAAAATTCGTTGTTTAGCTTTTGATCAGATTGGACCCATCATTTTTTTAAATCACCTGCACAGCTCATTTTTAACTGTATGCAAGCTTAACAGGTACACCAGGAGTGACTCTTTTCATTCAGGTCTACATCTTTTTTATGCTAAAATCACTAACCAATGTATAACCGGACTAATTTAATATAATTTATCCATTGGACAGCAGAGCACTGTGATACACTCATACCCAGCAAACATTCTACTAGAAGGACTAGAGGGACACCAGGGAAAGAAAATGTCATTAGCAAAAGAACCTGGGGGAGCAAAGTTTGTATAGGTTTGGCAGTAACAAACAAACAAAAAAAATCCTCTGGATTTACATATAAAATGCTCTAAAGTATTTTTATTTGCAATAAAATACTTTGTTTTTTAATTACTAGTAGAGGAACTATGAGCAATTGGACATAAATAGCACTGAAAAAAATATGTGTTGTTAATATATGCGTGCCTCTATGAAAAAGACCAATTGTGTTCACGGAGCCCTAAGAAGAGGGCATAGCATCTGTATGTCATTTAGTAGAGAAGTGACTTCAGGTTTAAATTACATGGTTTTGGATTACAATTTCCTAACATTTAAAATGTTCCTCTTTTTCTCTCTGTTTTGCTTTTTTTTTAAAAAAAAAAACAAAAACCTTTGGACCATTACTAGTGTTCATAAAAAAAGTACCTTGGAGCACTTATGCTGGAACACAAAGATGTTCCCATGTACAATAAAAAATAATACCAATAATGCCCCCCCTCCCCAATCCAACTATTTATAATGATTTCTGGAGAAAAGGACTGAAAAAAACACCTGATCATGGTAAAACATACAAATCTAAACCAAATTAATGTAATTGAATGAAGCTCCCTGGTGGCCCTTTTTTCCCCCATATTGACCAAGAAATACTCTTGAGTTGCGTCTTATGATCTTATTGCGTCTTGAGTTGGTCCTTGATGAATATTCAAGAGAGTTGTGATACTCCTTTGTTGGGCTTATTCTCTGTGAGATTCATTTCAGGAGTCTTTGCTTGTTTTTCAAGACACAGTAAGAACTGGATTCTCACAAATTTTGCAGGAATTTGCCCTGTGCCATAGCTCACAAATTATTTGGTTTTCGTGCACTTAAAGGTCACTATCCAAATTAGCTAAATTTTCCAACATCCTGCCTTTTCAACCTTAAGTATAAATATTGTTTCCTAATTGTAAGTGAGGCTTGTGCTTTATAAAGTTCAGTTGCTTATTTTAAGTTGTCAGACGTTTAAGGGTCTCAGTTTCATGGTGTTTTTTGTTCTAATAAGGCTGTGAAAGTATAGGTATTAGGTAATAGCTGGAGAATTAATGAATACACATATAGTATACATATATCTATATATATAGACACACACACATATATTATATATTCACATATATTGATATAGTATATAGTTAGTATATCAGGCGTACATACATTTTTTATATATATATTTATATATTCTATAATTCTATATTGATTATATAAAGATTGTACCAAGGCGAAAGTTTTACAGTTTCACTACTGGAAATAAATGACATGAAGACATTGTGGGTAGCTGTTATTTAGGGAGACAAACCACTGAATAGGTTTAAAATGATATAATTGTTCTCTAAAATAATATATATAATTGTCCTCTAAAATAATTTTAGGTTATGAATGCTGTATAAATAAATGCACAAGAAAAATAAGTAACATGCATGGAAGAGTAAAAGTATGTCTAGATGCTAGAAATTATCCTCCCTCCCAGCATTCTAAAAGGTAAGACAAATGTGTTAGAAGTGTGGCCTTACCAATAATTTTTATATGAATTTGTGACCTGTTGCTAGCTATTTATGCATTCAGAGGAATAATACTGTATTTTCATAAACTAATATATATATATATATATATATACTATCAATATCAATGTTGGGCACATTCACTCAGAGTTTAATGTGCGTTTCTATACACATTATGGTGCTTTTATGATACAGCATCATACCTGCGAAACATTCTGAGCACCCACAAAAGAGGGGACTTTGAGCGCGTCGAGCGAAAGGGTGATACTTGGAGAGGGTATGCCTCTCACCAAGTTCTCAATTTTTAGCTACCAATGAGTTTGCAAGTACAGTCGGATTAATGCATTTATAAAGGCGTTATTGAAATTACCCAATGTGACAAGTAGAATTAGCTAAGTCTGCCGGGGATTTGATAACACAAAAATACCACTTACCTAAAATTACTTAACATCCTAAATTCTAAAACCATGGAAAAAAAAATCCTTCAGGTCAAAACAGCAAACAAAAATCACACGTGGAGACTAAACATGTTCTGTGAAAAGTAAACATGATTAACTACTGGCTGCCTGCTTTTATTTGTTCAGTACGTTTGCTGGACATATTGCCTTACATTCCTTCGGCTTGGTTTGATTTATTTTATTTTCATGCTTTTCTGCCACTGTAGTTAGAAGGAAGTTGCACATACCTTACTGCCTGCTAGTGATTCATTATCACAAACTAGCCTGCCACACATTCAGGAGGAGGCCATTGTGTTATGCGGGCAGCGGAATATCGTGGAAAGGGTTTCGGTTGAACTATCTCTCTTATAAACACCTGGAAGCAAATCAAAACATTTTAAGTGTGAAAAACACACACAAAAAAAAATCAGTAAGGGTAGAGAGTATTAGTATCTGTAAAAAACTAATGTGTGTGCAGTGGCTGGACTCCTTACAAGCTACGAGAGTGACAGTCCCTCCAAGCTGTATTACATATTATTTGATTTAATTATTTTTTGCCAACACGGGTGTCTATTTTACCTAGGGAAACATTCAGTGGCGTATAATGGTCTATGCTGCAATGGGCCGGGATAAGCCATCGTATTCCAGGGTGGAAGGAGGTGGTGAAGGTTCTGCCCAATTATTACTTAGTGTTTTATATAGCACCATAGAATGGGTAGACAGGACAACAAGTAACATAACAACTTGACTTAAAGAAACAATAGATGAGCAGGACCCTCCTCAAACAAGCTTACAATCTTGAAATATATTTAGTTTGAATTCCCAAGTCCTATAGTTACGGGACAAAGTAAGGGCGCAATTGGGTTCAAAGCCTTTACTAACAAATTGTTGCTTCATATTCCAAACTTAGATTATTACTTATCGCGTAAAAACAAGTTCATAAAATATTGTGCACTTTCTGTTTCCAAAACAAACTTTTCTAGTATTAACATTAAAAAAGCACCCCAAAAACCTATCATGGTGGCATGGAACGTCATGGAAAAAAAGTAGTGGTGTGCGCTCCTGTGGCAATCCTTCGGGAATGGCCATTCATGATCTCCACACCAGAAGCCTCCCGCGAATACGCAAGACTTCCATTATGAATGTATTGCATCCTTAATGGCAGCCTCACCGAAGAGAAGAGAAAAAATGATCTAGCAGCAAGCCACGGCGCAGTCCCCAGAACCGCCATTAACCCTCCCAGTGTCAGAAGTTTTGCACAACAGCACAATCACGCAAGACTCTATATAGTTATACCAACTGGCTGGCACAGTAAAAAAAAAATTTTTGTGGTATTTCAACTGAACTGGTTTGGGGACCATTTTCATAGTAAAATATTGTTTTGTTTTTCCAAATGTTACTGTATTATTAGTACTAAATATTAGACTATATATCTAAAAGCTCTATCTGTCCTTGAAAAAAAACAATATATCATTTGTGCAGCTGCAAGAAAAAAAAAATTATGGAGAATCATGGTTAAGGAAATGTGCAAAAATGCTGAAAAAGAATTTTGGGCACTAAACACCCTCCGTAAAGAATGGGTTAAAAATTAAATTATGTTTGTCAACCATATATAAACACTGATTTTATTAATTCAATCCAACTTTTGACTTATTTAAACAGATAGCTTAATAATTTTACGCAAAGTAATTTAGCCCCACAGCTCCTAATGACCTGTATTTTTATCTTGTAAATGTGCCAACATTTATCAGGTAACCTTGGCTTCACATAGTAATTATCCAAGTGTAAAAGACTGTTCTTTGGAACAGTGCCATAATCACATAAAAACAGAACACAAAACATCCCTGTTTCTTCTCTAGAATGCCAAATTAATGTTTAACAAGAAACAAACACAATGCCGGTGATTTATAAAAAAAAAAAGGTACTAAAAGCAGATAACAGTCACCTAAAATTGGGCTTGCGCTGAATGATATGTGTAGCTAGAATGATCAGCCTTTACCCGCATTTATGTTGCGAGTGACATATCACTACTTGGATGTGATGGTCTAGGTGATCATATTATAGATTATACTTGATATGCCCAGACTTTATAGCCCACCTGTACCACTGCATACTGTTGCATTTTTTTTACATTTTTTTTTACATTGGAAAAGTTTACGTTTTGCACTTCTACTTGTTTTTGCACCTGAGACCAGTGATGTGTTCATGGAGGTTCATTGCCCTCTCTCTAACTCAGGGCAGCACCCTCAGAAACATGACTGCACATTCTTGGTGCTCCAACTCAAAAGACATGCAGCGTGGAGAAACAGATGGCATGGAGGCATATATATATATATATATATATATGCTTATAGGGTTGTTTATAAGGCCCAACCAGCCAACTGAAGTGCACTGCGGAGCCGCACTGCGCAGCAGAATGACCAGACCCAAGTAACGCAGCACGGGAAGTAACCCCCCCCCCCAGGACCTGCATCCCTGGGACAGAATAAACCCGCATCCTTCTAACACTTTTATAAATCTCTCCCACTGAGATGATTAAGGCTGCTGCTTAAAGAAATATTATATAAACACAGGGGATTGGATTTATCTAAAAGTAAGAATTTGACATTTATTCGCAGAGCCAGAATATGCAGGTATCTGCACCAAATTGAAACATTTTGCCGTAACATAAAGGTACGAAGCCTGGCAGACTTCTCCTGCAAGATGGCCAAGTCGGCCCTGTAAAATGAATTATTAAATTGGGAGATGATATTCAAAACAACTTTACTATTTATCCTTATGCAGGGCCAATGTAAAGTCACCTGCAATTAACTGTTAAGTGGATAAACCCAACAGACCACGAAGATATTCATGTGATTTGCCTACTTAAGCAAACTTCAAATCTCTTCTCCATTGGCGACATTTACTCTCCAACATTTAGATTTTTACTAATTCCACTACGTCGTGACATCCCTAACTAGATAGACAACGGTTTAACTTAATTAAATTAGCATGTTTATATTAAAATTACTAGCTTATAAAAACCTAAACGCAATATTGAGGTTTTTGGTTGCTTCTTGTATTTACCGTGCAATAACTACCTGGATGCTTGTGTTGTGTAGCAGGACAGTACAAGACATGAATAGCATGGAATCCTAGCTCCAGTTACATGAACTTGCTTTTTTTCTTAAACTATAGTTCAATAAAGCTGTTTGATATACTGTAACTTGAGCTAGGATGCCATGTTTTGGGTACCATGTTTTTATGACCATCACCTAGGTTAAATCATTTAGTTGCTTCTGGTAGGCAGTATGTTGAACAGCTACTTGCCACAAATTTACATTGATGATGAACACAAGAAGGGAGAAATCCTTATAACATGCAATTCCTGTCTCCATATTTACATATAAACACATACAGAGATGCATACAGATATTAAGTCATTGGGAAAACAAAGAGCTGATTCAAAAGCATCCATTTGGCCCAATATGAAATTAACAAATGTTGTACACAACAATAAGAAGTAATTTAGATGATTTCACAGAAATTCCTACATACATCTCCTTATTTGTAGATAGAAACACTAAGCTGTGTGCACCATGTAGTCAGATATTTTGTATAGTGTCTTTAGAATGGTCACACACCAGGCTGTACCACGTAACCTCACAGTAACTAAACAAATTATATGTCATTGAAATACATGTTGTGATTAACTCAACAGTCAAAGTAGCACTATAGCCACAATAGCTGCTTAAGACACTAAAAGAGGCACCAGAACAAAAGTTAGTTTGGCTAAAAAACTCAAACTGTATTTGCCTATTAAAAAATGTACTGGTACTTTATTGCATAGATTATCTTCTTTCCTTTGTTAAATCTCGATACATATATTAGCATTGACACTGTGGGAATTGTTGGCCCTCTTAAGGTGAAGGGGCTGCATGATTGTATCAGGTGAAGAGGGCGAGGGGCTGCTGAATACTGTTGTGTGCAGAGCAGCAACAGGCCTCCAGAGGTATGGGGTCCAGATAATGCCAGATAATGTTGTGGGGGGGGGCAACTTAATAGTGTTGTGTAAAGTGGGGCATTTGGTGGTGATCTACCTTTTCACAAATGGATGTGTGAAGTGTTGTCAAAACTTCATGGCAGTTTTCCTAGCTACAGCTGACCATTTTTATCACAAACAATGCACACATTTCTCAATGTAACATCATGTTTAATGAAAGTATTAATTCATGCAAAACACAAGTGATGCAGGCAAAATATGTGACACACATGGCAAAAAAACCCCAAAAAAACACACTAGAGATGAGAGCTCCTAACAAAATA
>VKOC01000003.1:13494174-13535910 GCA_009364415.1 Spea multiplicata | reverse complement strand
AGGCTGCGGAGCTGCATATCTGTCCTGCTTTAGTTTCTCTGCTTTTGCTTTGATCCGTTCCTGGATTTCCTTTTGCTTTGCTTTATTTTCCCTTCCTTGCTTCTGCTCCGGCTCTTTGCTTCAGCTCTGCTTCTTTTATTAGTTGTGCCCCACCTGTGTGTTCTGTTTGTCTCAGTCTGCAGTCTAAGGTATGTCTCAGTGCTATGTGTTTGGTTTACATGTGTGGTTTGTTTTGTATCTTTGTCAGCAGGGATTAGCGTTAGGACCCACCGTCATTGGAGTACTTTGGCGTAGTGGTGGGCTAAGCATACTATGGCCATATCATGTGACAAAATCTCCAATAGTTATCTTGTAGTCCTAGGCTAGTTTCTGTATTCATGTTTGTCTGTCTTTTATGTACCTTTGCCCTTCTTCCTTGAATCATCTGAGGATTCCGGTTCCTCTCTCCTCTCCCCTTGTCCCAGTTAAGATTTCCTATCCTTGCTTAAAGGAAGAAGCGTCCGAGGGTTCCGGCTCCTCACTCCTTCCCCTGTGTTCCTTGCCTTCTTCCCTGTCCTTTGTTGTGCCCTGTACCATGTATGTCTTGTCAGGTTATGTTTATTCCTTGTCTTGTGCCTGTTTATACTTTATGCTATTCATGTCATGTTTCTAGCCACTTCTCGTGTATATCTCATATCATGTTTCTTGCCTGGTCTCCCTTTCCCTTGCTTGTTATGTGTCTGCTACATTAACCCTTTGCTTAGCCTTCATTCTCCCAGCCTGCAGCATCCTGCTCGTGATCCATGTGATATTCTTCATGCCTGCTCCAGGGTGCCTGCAGGATTCGTTTTGTTCTGGACTACATCTGCTGCCATATCAGGGCGCTGGTGTTTGGCTGCACTAACCTAGGTGCTCAACGCCTGGGCGAGTGTGGTCACCCTGCAACCAGGCCCTGCCCCAGACTCCACTGCTGCATCGTGACTCCTGTAAACTACATCGGGCGCGCTGGGTCCATCCAGTCACCAGCTTGGACCCAGTCCGTGACAGATGCATCAGATGAACCATCCAGTTCTAGCAAAATGTAAACAGAACTCCAAAAAGAATACAATAAATAAAATTATTATTATGAGCAAGTGCTAAAATAGCGCTGTATCTTCCCAAAAATCTTGACATGGAAAGAGTTAAAGTAAAAGAATTTCATATACATAAGGGGTGTCTAATTAAAAAAAAAATAATGGTTTGATAGGGTAAATTGGAGTGGCCGGGCTCAAAGATAGGGCATAGGCACAGACTGACCAAAATGAGGGGGGGCGCACTTCCCAAATGTGGCCTTATAACCCCACAACACAAGACAAACCCATGCATGTGTGGTATCACTGTATGGGAGATGTTGCTGAACACACATTTTGGAGTTGTTTGATAGTGATGTATATCTGAAGCTACAAATTTATACAAAAATTAATTTGTACAATTTGTGTGAAAAAAATACTACCACAAAGTTTCACAAAGGGTAGTAGTAGAATTAGTGCATGGAAAGGGTTAAAATACCTTGAGGTGTCTAGTTTTCAAATTGGGTAAATTGTATTGGCCGGCTTCAAAGATACCCACAATAGCACATGGGGGAAAAATTACAAGATTTTGAAAAAATGGTTTTGAAACACTACTTGTACCTATTGCCCAACATCTTGAAGGAAAAAGCAAAAAAAACACTATTTCTAAACTCAGGAGAAATAGTAAAATCTATTTAGCAGTTTTTTTCATTAGCTTTTTTGGATGAGTAACATAATTTTGGGTAAAAGTCTGAAAATGTATTTTTAAAATTTTTCATCATATTATAATTTTTTTATGGGAAATTAAATAATACGATCAAAACAATAGTATCTGAAGAAAGAAGCCCTTCTTGTCCTGAAAATATATATAAGGCATTTTATAGATAAGGAGATTGTATTAAAAAAACAAAGCAGAATTGTAAAGAAGAAAATATATGAGCGTGGAAGGAAAAGTTAAAGAATATGTTTTGGTCCAGCCCATATTTCTCACTCAATAACCAAGCAGTTTTAAGATATTTTACTGTTCAAGCAGCTTGGTATATGTTCAATGTGACGAAAGAGTGATAGAACAGGTGCCCAGCAGATACTTATAACTCTGGAGCTATCCATTTGGTTTGTTAATTTTCATACTCCATCAATACAGCATGGAAAGTCAAGTGTGTGTTAAAAATAATTCTCATTTTATAGACTGGCTTACATTATGAAAATAAATAGTACTTTTAGGACTGTACCTACACATAAAGAAGAAACACTTGAACTGTGTGTGCTGTTACAGCGAGCTAAGGAATTCAGTTAGCTTCCAATGGAATGTTTCTACTGAAGAATCCCTCATTTAGCATTTACTTTTTGATCCAACTTTGGTTTAGTATTGGTTAATTGCTTATTTTACAAATGAAAGTGTAATGAGGCAGACATGCGCGCATTGCGATCAGTGTGTGTGCACCTCCTTGTTCCTGCGCTCCTGTTGCCCCTTTTGGACTCGCTGCTACGTGACCCACGACTTCTTATACGTACCTGTGATTTTTTGCTTCCTGCCCCGAACCCAGACTGCCTGACCTCGATTCTGCTTGCTCCCCTTGGATTTGTTCCAGACGGGTTCAAGACCCATCTAGTGGACGTAGTCTGTTACAATGTGATACTTTGATTGACTTTCTATGCTCAAACACAACACTTAAATTGTCCAGTGAAATACTTTCCTCCATAGACTTTCATTAGTCAAGGTGAAATTGTTTTGGTGATTAAGACCAAGCTACTTTGTTGTTTATCACTAGGCAGTAGCATAAGGATTTGGGGTGTCTGTCTAGTAGATTGGGCTAAGAAAACAGAACTAGAACTACAACTGGTTTTAAAAAATAAATCAACACAATACTGAAAAATAAACTAATTATTAAAATGACCCTATAGTAAGAGTTCAAGGGTGTTTGCCTTTCAACGTAAAGAGTATGTGACCAGATGGAGGGATTAACGATAAGCATTTTGTCTACTTGGTATTGTTGTGTTTGTAGTTGTTGACCTACCTGCCCTGTGTATTCATTTACTGTTTTTTTTTATAAGAAACCCTGCTTTTCCAGTTGGTCCGATTGCATTTTCATGCTAATCAAATTTGTGCACACAGGATGTAGTCATCAATGCTCATTAGATATATGTTTTTTTGTTTATTCACTAAATTAGAATTCGTTTTTGGGAGAGTTGCTTGGTTGGTTCAGCATATAACTTTGCTAAAGTAAGATTTCTTATGACCCACGTTGCTAACTGAACTATGCATCATGCAGCACCAACTCAACTTTTCTTCCATAAAAAGCTTACTGTGGAAGGTCCTTCATAATGAACTGGGACAGCAGCTCTCCTGCAAACTGACAAGCAAACTCCTGCATAAGTGAATAACCCTCATTATTATATAACCTTAATATGGCACTTGAATATTTAAGTCATTTGGTGACATTTAGACACAGAGGTACTTAAAACACACAAAGATAAAGCTTTGGGCTTTTTATTTATATGAATGTTAAAACGATATCTGACCAACGTTTACTTCCTCTCGTATTTCAACAGGGCATCAATACAAGGACATGGACTGAGATGTTCCAGTTTATTTCTTCCACGTAAGATTTCTGAAAGCACAACATTTAACCTGACAAAGAAGTAACAAAAGCCTTGTTTGCATACACTCTTTTTTTGCATCATTCATCTAAATAAAGACTGGAACCATAACCATTTGCAACAAATTTCCATAGGTGATCATAGCAAGAGAATTACTGACTCAGGGCAAGTAATGAGGTTGGGTTTTGTGCATTGGATCAGGGTCAGGAAGCAAAACATATACATGAACAGATATCACCATGGAGTTTGTTAGAGCTGGATGAAAATTGAATTATCCAAATGAAACCATCACCTATGCACAAACTAGGGGACATTTTATGCAAACTATATATGGCAACTATATGCCATATAAAATAGACAAACAGCTGCCACATAATAGTATGATCTCTATCAAACCAATTAATTGCTATGCCTATATGGACCACCCAGAAGTGTATCTATATGCTATCTTCCCAAAGACATTCTACATTTAAACATTTCAATGTTAGCATAGAGACCTATCCACAGCATTCAGCATGGTACCCAGTTTTCTTTTTTTTATTAGTTATTATTATTATTATTATTATTATTATCATCTTTGATTTAGATTGCGCCAACAGTTTACGCAGCGCTTAATACAATACATAAATTCAAGGGGGCATGACAAGATGAGAATTGACAAACCGATACAATAGGTGGAGAGAGCCCTGCTCCCAAGCTTACAATCTTGAGGGAATGGAGTGACAAACATAAGGCACAGAGAAAGGGTGAGAGGTAGCGTGGTGGTTGCATCAATGACAAGGAAGTTCTAGCAGCTAAGATGGTGCGGCTTCTCTAAAGAGGTGAGTGTTGAGATGTTTCTTGAATGTTGGGAGGGAGGATGAATGCTGAAGGTTCGTGGAAGTAGATTCCAGAGATATGGGGCAGCTCGAGTAAAATCTTGTAGACGGGAAAAGGAAGAGGTGATAAGTGAGGAGGAGAGCCTTAGCCCATGGGAAGAACGTAGGGATTGAGTAGGAGAGTATTTGCTTATGAGGGCAGAAATGTATGGAGGAACAGTATTATGGAGGGCCCTATATGTCAGTACCAGGATTTAAAATTTAATTCTAAAGGTAATTGGGAGCCAGTGGAGGTTTTCACAGAGTAGGGAAGCAGAAGAGGAGCGACGTGCAAGGAAGATAAGCCTAGCAGCAGTATTTAGGACAGACTGTAGAGGAGAAAGTCAAGACAGAAGAGTGTTGCAGTAGTCAAGACGGGAAATGATAAGTGAATGAACCAGAGTTTTTGTGGACTTGTTATTTCGGCCTGTAAGGGTCGGCTCTGCTTGGGCCCTGCCTTAAAGATGGCATTGGAATGAATTATTTATATGTATTTTGCTGGAATACCATTGTGTTCTTCTACACGTTTGGATACTAGTAAAACTCAGAATAAAATTAAGAGTAGAAAGAGTCTCCTTCTCTTTCTTTTTAGTGTTTTAGTGCATACATTTTTATGGTGTATTTGGTTGTTTTGTTGTAGAAATTGAATATCTCATGCAGTTGTGTTTGCTGTTTATTTTTCTATTGTATTAGTTAATGGGTTTT
This sequence comes from Spea multiplicata, assembly GCA_009364415.1. Classification (NCBI taxonomy): domain Eukaryota; kingdom Metazoa; phylum Chordata; class Amphibia; order Anura; family Pelobatidae; genus Spea; species Spea multiplicata. The sequence goes on along the minus strand of VKOC01000003.1, from coordinate 13,530,719 downwards.
TTAACTAGCAACCTAATGCTGGTGTACAGTTGTTTAAAACTCAATTCTAAATTGAAATGTGAAAAAGCAGATACCCTATCCTATCAGACTGTACTTCTTTCTTTGTAAACAATGCCAACAAAATTCCAAAATAACCCCAAACACAATATCACCAACACACTTAAAATAACGACCCCAACTGGCTTTTCTTTGAAAGGGTTTATATACTTTGAACAGAGCCACATACATAACCAAGTTCAAATATATTTTTTTCTATTTACTTTTAATTCTCATGGGTAAAATGTGCCACCAAGGTGTACTGAAATGTACCCAGTGTGAGGGCTTTCACACTGAGGTTCTCCTGTATGCTGTGAGACACTTTTCCAATAGAAATACATAACACATTTTCACAGTTTAAGCAATATTTTATACAATTTAGCAACCGTAGAAATTGGCTTTCAGCTCCAGTAATCTCAAACAATCAATGTCTTAAAATTATAATGTTAAGAACAAAGCATGCAATATTTCTTTTTAAGTTAATATTCCCTGACTTTTCAATGGTCGGGAAATGCCAAAATAAAATATAACTGCAAAGTTCAAGTGTGAAGCCAGTTTAACATACTTCTGGAAAAACATACAGGGTAATTTAGTTGAACGTTATACATACATGTATATATATGAGGTACTTCACAACAAACGTCTGCCTCCACCCTATTACTTCTGCTTAGCACCTGTGTTTTAGAACTCCCCCCTATGCTATGTGGGTGATCTCCTTATGCCTTCTTGTAAAAGAATATGACCGCATATAATTTGACTGCTATGCCCACAGTAGATGTCGTGGTTTTCCCAGTACTTTCCCTTTCTATTGTATCCAAGCAAGCAACAACCTTGTCTCTTTTTTCAAGATTCAAAATTGCTGCTTCCCTTGAATTAACCCCCAAATAAGAATGACCGCTGAATGACTTGCCCATGGCCTACTTTGCTTCCAATGATGGTTCCATAGAAGCTAGATAACATCTACATTAACCCCTGGGTTTCTATCTGACACCTGTTCCTGGATATCACAAAAGGAATGAAAGTGTTATTGTTCCTCTTATTCTGTCTGTATTTATGCTCCACCTATCAAACCTCGATAATGGGCTGTCAAATGGAAACTGTTGAGTAAGTCTGCTAGCTCCATATCAATCCATATGTAGATACATCCATATGTATCAGGCCTGAAGGGCAGTTGATCGGGTGCATGGTGGCATGTGTATTAGATCTTTCTGCAGTCCCACCACTGCATTCACTAATAAATCACACAAGTTACACACAGTGACATCTGAGAGCCTCAACAATCTTTATGTATTTTGTTTTATTTTTCTCAGGTCTTCTACTCTTTTAGCTCTTTCTTGCTTTAAATATCTGTAAAACTGTACTACTCCAAAAGGACTCTCATAAAAACTACATATTCATATTTACTATATTTAAGGGTTAACTCAATATATCTCCATGTAATTCTGCTTTCCTAAGCCTGTCTTGAAACAGCTAAAAAGTCTGTTCACAATGGAACATGCTCCAAAGTTAAATGCAGATAGCGAGTTGATAGGCTGCGATTGCTTCTGGAAGGAAATAACTGGGCTAATGTAGAAAGAACAATGATTCACTCTTCCTCTGGACCTTTATCTCACTTGTTCAAATCATCTTAGACATTCCCAAGTATGCTGGATCTTACATTTAGGAGAGCAACACATTTCATTTATGAAACCTCATTCATGTTAATATCACTGCTATCTTTAAAGCTGCTTCCTTATTATCTCAACCAAATATTCTTTCATCTTTACTGTAGTAAGGGGATTTGGTCATTTAGTTTTTATTTACGTCCACTCCTTAAATAGCAGGAAACAGTGTGTTAAATCATGATACATAATTATGTTTGTTGTTTACCAAGCTCATGTTATAATGTTAACAAGGCCATACATAGATGTATGATCATAAAGGGACATGTATGGAATATATGCAATTGTAAATACAGCAAATTGCAATCATGAACTGGCACACATACCATATTTTTGTTACTGTGAGACCGCCGCTTGGGTACAGATTGGGTGTTGGTCTGATTATTTTGCTGCCACTTGTATCGAGTTTTTCATCTCCAGTCCATACTTGGCAATATATAGCCAATTACATGGAGTGGATGTGAGTTAAAAAGGAAAGTAAATAATTGAAATTGCATCTAAATGCCTTTCGCTTCTTATAAAAACTAACTTAAGAGCTAAGGTGGGGGGGATATAACTAGTGAATGATAAGGGTCTATATGGTTATTTAACAGAAACAGCAGCATTCGCCTGCTCACAGGAACTGATACCATTAATGGTTAAGTCAGACCCTTATTCCCATCCGGAATCAGCACAGTAAACAGTGATGACCTTCTTTCCTTTAAAAAAGTGGTTTTTTTTACACCAAGAAACTTCAGCCATGCACCTTCCTGAGGACCGCAGTTTCTGGCAGACGTCTCCGATGGGTTTACTGTACATGCATGCACGTGCACAATCATTGCACTTCAACCCTGTTTTTTGAACCCTGACATGATCATAAAGCAAGGTTCGGGTCGTGCAGAACAGAGGGAAACTAATGCGATTTTACTATTTAATAAAAGGAAACATTCATGTACAAAAGAGCTATTTATTTACAAAAGTGCTCTAAAACTTGCTGGGATGATCATACAGTGATTACTTCTGGTAGGTTATCTTATATACACTACTATACTATAAAACTCTTTGTTTTCATGGTGCAGCAAAAACATGTTGGTGCTTTAAAAATAACACGATCAACAAAGATCTAGATATGTGAGGGGGAGTAAACTTTTGGGACCTCAGCTTTTTGTTTTCTTGGATCTATTGCTATGGTTTTTGAAAGAACAATTTATCTTGATCTAAATGTTATTAAAGTGCTAGTGTGCCCAAGAAGTGTATAGGATACCAAAGAAGGTTTATGAATAAAGCATGTGTTCTCTTGTGTTCCAAACTCTGTATCTCAGAACTGCCTTTGTTGCTATTTATGTGGCAAACCTCAGTGAGTGATATGAGCCAACTGCTACAATGTGACTTCATCCTTCAATCTTGAAAGAGTGCTTCCAATAGCAGAAGCTATACATTGCACTTGTATCAAAACACAGGGGGCATTTGAGGCCATAACATCTGATGCCAAGGAATGACATACTGAGTTGAGTGTACGATTTTATAGACTATTAAATGTTTCCTAGAGGATTTAAGATGTATTTATGCTAAACTAGCAGAGCATATCGAGTAAGGGAGTGAAGAAAATCCCTTTATGTGTTACCATACAATCATGCAGAGTTCTTGCTCGGACAGAGAATTTGCATGCATTAATAGTATAAAACCCATGAAACCACACTGGCGACTAAGCTGTAAGATTATATACAATGAGAATATCACTCATGAGGTTTTGGTTTTGTTTAAGGACCACCAATGTATAGTTTTGGCCATCCATATTTAATAAATCAACCTGCATGTGGAAATGTTTTTTGTATCTTTTGCTCTCTCGTAGAATAAAACAAACACAGTGTCATTCTTGCCACTTAAATGTCCAATATTATAAATAACGCATTTACCTTTGGATGAGTAAGTTAACTAAATTCTGGGCTGTAAATAAATGAATAAATGAAAGTCCATATTTCTCAAGATCAGGCAACTAGACAGGTCTTCTGGTAATATTTTCTTTTATCCAAACTATATACATGTTGTTTGGTATGTTTATGAGATATATTCAGATGCAGGTGAATACACCAAGTATTGCAGTTCATGTTTTCTTCCTAGCTACAGGACTGGAATAAGGACATTCATATTGTTCCCAAACATGAAACTGATTTTTCTTTTGTGGGCTCAAATCTAATAAGTTGGATTAATCGGCAAACCCAATTATTGTTTTTTCAGACCTTGTATATATTTTTCTCTGCAGTGGAAATCCTCACAGACATCAAACTAGAAGCTCAGCATATATACATGGCTCAGTTTGAAAGCTGAATGCATATTTTAGTAATCTTGAACTAGAAAATATGGTTCCAGTTGACAGGATAAATGAATGGGGTATTCTCTACATCATGCTGTTCAGATAGTAGGACATGTGGGTTGTTCATGTAAAATACATGTACAATAAATGGTATACCATGGTCAGTGTAACATAACCATTACAAAATGTAATATAACTGTAATGTCATATAAATATTAGCTTTCTGGTTTTTTTCACCTGGCTTGTGCTTTGACTCTTAGATCTGTTGCTTGTCCAGATATAGGATAACATACAGTATGTTGGGACAATCTGGTCAAAAGAAACCCGCACGACAAACAACTTCATTAGATTATAACATCTGTAAATATTTCTTTGTTCATTATTGTTCTCTGTTAACAGATAGGACCTTGAGTCTCACCAGGGGGGGGGGTCAAACATTATGCTCTAATTGACAGTAGTTTTCTGGGTTTTCCTGAAGCTTATATGTCTAACAGAGGTACTTATAAGATTATGAGTCTAATAAACATGAACAAGAACAGGAGCATAATTTAGTATAGGGTTCTCACTGCAATCTTTCTAAATTTAGCAAGTAGGTAGTAAGCTACCACTATGCTCCCCCATGGAATCCCAATTTATCACCACTCTCAGAAATGTCCTTCCTCTAATGTTGACACAGTGTTATAGGGACACAAATCTTAAAGGAACAGTCAGAGGGAGAATGCATTGGGTGTTTTTGGGAGCCTACACTCCGCAGCTGCTAGTAAACAAGTTGGGCTTCATAGTGAACTACTGCGTTTTCAACTTAACACATATATGAATGTAGCAAAAATATTTTGTTTTCTTGGCTCCTTAATTATTTAACACTATTATGGCAGGTGCTTTCTTTTCCAAACAGGAATAATGAGGTTAATCTGGATGACCCTACAACTCTAGTACATAGTGTGTTGCCAGAATCATTTGATGAGAACAAGCATAAAACAAAGAATCATACATACGTAAAACATGCATGTGATGTAGAGTATATTTCAAGTTCAAATTCTATGATGGCAGGATGTTAGCGAGGTGTTGTAATCTAATCCTTTCAGGTCTTGCCAAATAAACCAGAGACTTTGAGCTTTTTATCATTATATTATATGTGTGTGTGTGCAGTTTTATGGCACATTTTTACCCACTAACACCAACTTTAATGAGCTCATTTACACGACTGCAGCCACAATCAATCAGATAATATCTCATACTACAAGCGAAGGATGTAATAATATTTTTAGTCTCTCATAAGGATGTTGTGCTATTGTTGTTATGCCAGGAAAAGGTGCAAACTTTATGGTGTGAAAGTATTTTCTCTGCTTAGATTGGATAAAAAAATATCTGAAATGTGAGTTTAAAAATACAATATGATACTTTCATGGTTTCCAATATCTTGTGATCTTTCAAATAATAATCCAAAGTCATAAAGGGTCAGCATTACCCCAATATACCGTTTATCTTATTATATTTATCAGATGGCAGTCTGAGAGAAGATTTAATATGAAATGACACATTTATTACCAAACCCCACTCCCTCTCACAGCCTGGGACGAAGTCCATCCAGGAGAAAATCATTGTCGATCGGCTCAGGGCACAAAAGGTATAAGCTGTGAGGAAACAATGTTTAGTTATCCAGCAACAATCTCAATGCCCTCAAGTCCTTGTCTCCATCAGAGTAAAAAGAGGGAAAAAACAGCAACTTAAAAATAAAAACTACTTGTGAAAAAATCAGATCCTCTTCCTATGAAAAGGGGGTTATGACAATTGTTTGTGCTAGAGTGTGTTTATTCTTTGTAACAGCAGGCTTTTTATTTTGGATTATTATCTAATATGCCCCTATGCACACATAATGTAGGTGCTTCCAACCAAATCCATAGGCTTAGCCTAACTTTAATGGCTATACTAGCACTAACTTCAGAGGGGATCACATGATTGCAAGGTGGCTCTTTTTTCCTACTTCATTATTGCCCATATCTGCCAATACTGTTTAGATGACAGGTTCCTTTCCAAGGGCACCAATACCCTATTTTAGTGGTAATTTAAAGGTTGTGGTAACACTGATGTGTCTTGACATCTAAATCTGTGAATGTCAGGGGTTGGTAAAAGGGGCTGAACTCTGGTATACTTCTGCATTTAGTTTCTGGGGCTTCCTCCTTGAGTCCCCTTCTGGGCAGATCCAGAGACTTGTATGGTGTTAGCATGTGTGAGTATGTGTGTGACCATATGATGCTAGAGTATATTCTATTCTATAGCATTAGTGTGTGAGCTTATTACTGTATGTATTAAGTGTGAATGTGTGTCCATATACAGTGTGTTTCTTGGTGTAAAGCTTTAGCATATGTGTGTGTTTATATTTGATGTTAACATGTGTGGGTGGGTGGGTGTAGTATACAGTGTTAGTATGAGTGTGTGTCAGTTTATGGTGTTAGAGTGTTAGAGCGAGCCTAGGGTTAGTAGTACCTGGAAAAGGGGAAGACAGAGGGAGAGGAAGAGATGGAAATGGAGACAAAGTGTGTATGTATGTTTGCATGTATGTATGATTTAGTGTATGGTGCAGAGTCATTGACTTTAACTTTTATTTAACTTAATTTTGCATGCAAAATATTAAGACCACATATATTAAATAAGATGTACTACTTCATGCATATATACAAAACAGAATTATAGATAAAGCAGGTACAAAAATGTGGCGTGCAGCACATGTCACACATGCCGAAGCTCTTATTGGGCTTTAGCACCAGATTATTTTGGATCCTAGCAGTGCCCCTAATTGGAGTCCTTCCTTTTAACTAATTACAGCTCACAATGGTTTCAATATAGTCATGTGTGTATATATATTTGTCATTCTATTTTAGAAGGCATCCACTTGCTCAGGAAGACAAATTGTGTACTATTTGGGTTGGCTCTGCTCCTGCATTGACCTTTTCTCAGTGGTGCTAAGGTTTCCAACTGGTGACTCCAAGGTGAAAGATTTAAATTTAATTAGACATCCCAACATGTTTTACATTTTTAAAAGATAAATTCCATTTCACAAGATTAATTTGAAAAATGTGCAGGTACAGGATATTTAAAAAAGGAGAAACCGAAAGCAAGGTTCAAAATCAGAGATTTGGGGGCGAGATACTGAAAGCAGTCTATGCGAGGAGCTATTTCCTGAATACAGGATAGGAGCAGTGGTATAGTTAGAGATGATGTCATTAGCTGCCGACATTATAACCTTCATGATACCTGATACAGACACATTAGTGGGACTCACTGCAGATGGTTATCTTCATGTAGCCCACTAGAAAGTATTTACGGACACTGCCAATTAGCAGTTCCTTCTAGTAATTATCTGATCAACCACTTTTATGAGTTGTTTCCCGTTATTTTTATTTTTATCAATCTCATGGTGATTTATTTGTACTTCCAAGTATGTTTGTTAAACATACTATTTAAGCTTTGGCTGATTTCAAAGCACTAAGCATATTTAATACCTGATGTTTGGGGTTTTGCCTCATTTATTTGTTATGTATACTTTATATTATTTAAAGCACATTCTGCATTGCACCCTCTTTCCTTGCAAAGTATCAACATGGCTATTGTCTCATACAGGCAATTACCTTTGTTCCTTGCAGTGTGTGACTGACCAGCTTCCTTACCCTTTCTGACATTTTTAATTAGGGGCCTATAAACTCTATATTAGAAATTGCCGGCATTGAAAGATGTATGTATAACATTAATTCAATCCTGTGAATTAATTTATAATTCTGGTCTGCACTTGTCTGACTGGCTATCCTCTATAATCTCATATCTCCTACCTGTCCCCATTTTTAGGCACCTTCTTGCAGGTAGTGGGGATCATGGGACAGTTGTCTGTCCCAAAGGAGATGTAAACAATAGAGGTCTGTGTGCTCAATTTCAGCTCCCACATGGTCACCTTACAACTCTCTAAAGCTGCATTGTATGCAGGTGGTCCCACCCATGATCATGTACCTCTCATATGAGTCTCCTTCATGTTTCAGTCCTGATTCTTCCTGCCTTCAACCAAAACCCCTAACACAGGTGACCCTATTTGGGCACCTGAAATGTTGAAGGTATGGCATTCATAGGTCTCCAGTTTTAAATGGCTCATCTAGCAACTGTATACATTGGTTAGGACAGTGGTAGCCAATTGTTAGCTCTCCAGCAGAGCTCCCTTAACCCACAACCAGCACTCGGAAAGGAAAGGAGTGAACCAGAGCCATCAGGGACTAATGATCAGGTTTGGAGAGATTGTATCATCTTTTGCCTCAGTATTGTTGTTCATAAGACAATGTATATCTGTGCTACTACCAGCACAACATTTTATGGAATATTCCCTCACCATCCTTGTAATAACCGGATTATACCGGGCATATGTGTATGATAGTATCCCATGGTGCTTAGCATCCTAAAGCTGTGGGGAGCTCAGAAAGATATACATCTTTACCCATAGCACTCCCTTACATAGGGGGAGTGGCTTCATGAAGGGGTGGGGCTAGCCCCATCCAAAGTGGGTTGAGAGTACAAATGGCTAGATGCTGCTCCACTGCCAAGATAAAGAGGAAACGGACCCTGAGACCCAGGGAGCATGGCTTCATCCAGAGACTCCACGTCTGCTTCCAGGTATGAAGAACGCTAGTCAAAAATTAAAAAGGACCTTAAAAGGAAAGAACAGGAGGGAAAAAAAGCTATGTAGAGAGATGGAAAGCAGTAAGGTGGGATAGTAAAATTATATACATAATTAAATCAGTGATGGTTCTTGAGTGTCATCTCACGAATTTAATTACATATTGCCCAGGACCAGCTTATCTTTTTGTGAAGAAGGAATTAACCGGGGTTATATTTTTTGTAGCGCATAGGAAAGTCCGTGAGCTGGAATGTCTTGGCTCAAACTGTTCATTTTTCCTTTACTAATATTTGAGTACTTTTATTTTCAAGGTGTTTAGAACTTGGCTCAATATTTTGGAACATATTTTTTTCGACTCTTTTGATTTCTTTATTATGCTTTAAAAACTAGAAAATCAGATAAGAGCATTTTTTTTTCCTCTGAATGACCCTTCATCGTTTATGTTTTATGTCAGTATTTCCTGTAGTCTATTTTGTTTCAATGTGTTACATCTGCAAGCCAAGTGTCATGATCATAAATGTTAAAACGTAATCGGTTTAGCCATATTTTGATGTTTTAGTGAAAAAAACACCTACCAGTCACATTATTATTCTAACAGTAAAGAATAAAAGTCTCTCGGAAGCCAGGAAGTCTATAAGGCTAAATATAACAGGGTTCAGCTCCAAGGATCAAGAATTCTTCTAAACAGACCCAAACACATTTATTAGTCAAAACACTGGCCTTGAATTGCCCTTATAGAACATGTTAACATCTGCTATTTGTCAGTTACCATGGATACTGTTAAATATGGATTTTTCCTTAGTACTAGATTAAGGCAAAGACAGTGTTTTATTAATCATTCTGCTGTATACTTTCAATGTACGTTTCTAAATATTTTCTAAGCAGAGTAACCAAAACTTGCCAGGTCCCTCCTGGTTTGAACCCTGAGTCTATCCATTGCTGTTGTCCCTCCACTGTCTCAAATCTCACGACTATTAAAATATACCTAACTGTAGTCATTTTTTACAATAATGAGTGATATATTTTACCATTAGTCTGCTTGTGCATGGTTGGTTAATCCTAGGTTAGCACAGTGTGACGTGGACTAGAAACTGGCCCCATTCCCCTTGTCGCAAGCCAAACCTTGATGAATATGATGTTCTAGGCAAGTGCTTACTCTGCTTTATGGAAGATATGGTCTCCTCCTCTAATGCATCTTAAACAAAATGTTACAGCAAAAATTCCACCGGCATTGGAACAAAAATGTAATGTTTTCTGCTGTCTGATGTTTAAGCATAAAAACGTCTTGTGCTGTACTATCTTCTTCTTTTCATCGTTTAGATGTGAAAGGAACAGAGACAATTAAAAGCTATATATTGATTGAAATTAATTTGAATAGCAATTCACGTTGCATCTGTTTTTTTGGTAAAAATCAATTTTTGCCTCTGGCATACTCCTCGACTCCTGATTCTGGCTCCGGTTCTCTTGGTCCAATTTCATGGCGTACCTCTTCGCTGCCCGCCTGTGTGGACCATTGACTGTATCTCCATTTCCTGAAAACTCTTACATATAGTACATCAGTATAAAAAAACTAGTCTATATTATTTGATATAATTAAGGTTTGTTTAAAACACTGTTCCTGCAAAAATGAAAGTTCTATTTAAATCCTGTTTTTTTTGGACTGGTGCCTCCGGGGACACATCTGGATCCTGGAAAACCCCGGGGACTAAAGAATTACATTGATAAAGCCAATATATTGTGACCATGCTCTCGACGAAAGCAATAAAACAGTTTCGAAAGTTAGATCTCCTATCTGTTTACTTACTTAAATACATGTTTTTTATGTCAAGAGTTATGAATAACCATCAGTCACGAGTGGCAGAGCCATGAGTCAGATATTTAGTTATCCCAAACAAGTGAAACAAAAACATGTGTATTTCTAAAGTGATGTGTTATTCCCATGTGGAGAAGGTATGTGAACAAAGTTCACAGTGGAACAGTGCCATTTTGTAATGATCACATGACATATTTTAAAACAAAGAAGAAGTTGCATGCCGTAAAAAAGATTGTAATGTTTATTTCTATGCTGAATAAGGTTTTTGGGATATTTTGGATAAAGAAAGGTAATCCATAATCGTGGCCATAGTTCTACAAATATCGCTCATAGCAAATTTGAAAACAAAAATATACATTATTAAATATAATATATAAACAAACATGTAGAAGCTGAAGTTGTTAATTAGTATTTTAAATGTGCTAAATGATTATGTTCATCATAAATCTGCAAGATTTTTGAGATTTGTCTTGGGCACTTTGCTATACATAAAAGTACATTTTTACCTTGACATGCCTATACTGACAGCTTAGTAAAGGGAAACCAGGTACAGCAGTGAACACATTTCTGCTCCACAGGAGATGTCTCTTCTTATGCACAAAGCATATTTTGAACTCTTTTGCTGTGGCTTCATTTGCACTTCAGTCATATAAAGACTGGTGCTGCTCCAGCATGAACCTTAAGAGGTTCAACACAGCTTGTCCTAATAAAATTGGTCCTTCAGCTCGCAGCCACCAGGTAAGCACTGAAACTCTGGTGCTTGGAATTCAAGGGCACAGCAATTTTGGTAGCAAATTCAGTTTGCTTCACTGAATGTCCTTCTAAGCGGCAGTGGACTACATTATTGTTAAGTGAGGAAATGGAGATATTAAGTGAGATGATAATTATTACACAATGTTCTGAAATACTATGTGATAAATCAAACTAAAAATGTGATCTTATAGGTGATGTAGTTCTCAGTCAAACATGAAGCCTCAGGTAGCGTTTGTAATGATTTTATAAATTCAAACGTATTGGGGTCAGTAAACTTCTAAAACAAGTTATTTCTTTATTCCCACTGGAATTATCAAAAATGAGGTGTATCTACTTTTCTTTAGCTGACCAACTGACAGCTGATGGCCAGCAGATGCTTGCTGATGATTTTAGCATAAATCTTCGCTGAGACCAGGGGTTTAATGTAGTGATCGTTTGTCACTACTGCTGCAGTGAGGATGGCTCCTTTTGGCTCACAAACAGTAGAGAGGATCTAGTTAAGATCCCTTTGCCAATCCAGGTAAAAAATGTGTTGCTCACTGCAAGGCAAATGAGTGACTGTCTGCAAGACTGTACCTTCTGTGCCTTCTTAAAATTTGGGGGGCATTGAAAAAATAACTTCTTCTGAAAGTTTACTGGCACTTTTTTACTTTTACATTTTACTTTGAAGGGATATTACAAGCATTCCATTTGAAGAAAACACAATACGAATAATGGGAATCAATCGCTTGCTTAGATCACAAGTGGGTCATATTTTAAGCTGTATTAAATACCATGGGTAAGCATGTTAAGATGCTGATGATTGTAGAATAGTAGAAATTGAGGGTAAAAGCGGTATAGGTATCATTAGTGCCAATCTAAGCTTGGAAAGTAATAAAGAAAGAAAAAAATTATGCAAATGTTAGTAACAAAGAAATTACTGAAAAAACATACAAAGTAAACAACATAAAACATACAAAACTGCTGTATCAGCCTTGCTTTCTGATGGCATATTGGATTAATTTTTTGTTGTTGTTGTTTTAATGTCATTAGATATGGAAGTCATGGAGTCATGCCACCATTGTGCAATATCTGAGTTTTCTGAACCAGTTGGCTACAGTTTGCCCTGCTAACACATGACTATTTTTTCACTTCCAGAGACCCACAAGTACTATTTTCTAGACTGTGAGTGTTTCGGTGATTCCCACGGAGGCAACTCAATATGCTGTAAATTTGGTTTCCACTAATCCTCGGGCTTTGTGCCCCTTTAGAGTACATAAGAGAGGTTTAATTGCTGGCTAAAAAGAACAAATGATCATTAACACGTCTCTGATAACTGCTTGTTGGAAACTATTTATCCAGAGCTGGTTGGGTTAACAAGAGAAGTCTCAACATCTTGATCACTCTGGAGCAAAGCTCATTTCTGGAAGATTAACAGGTGGCCAAGTTCAATTCAACTAGATGAATTATGACTGACCAACCTTTTAGATCCATTAGGTTTTCCTTATATCAAACTACACCCATTTAATACTGACTATCATGATTTTACTTCTCCACTATTGTAAAATCCCTTTTTTAGTATGTACTACTCTGCACCATCAGTCCTTTACATATTGCCGTTATGTACCGTCGCAGGAAATCATTCACTCCTTATTAACTCGGCATATCCGCAAAGCACCTGACATCTCATTCTCAAATCATCGTTACGCTACGTCTGGAAGCTGTGCTCGAGTTCAATGGTTCAGCAAACTCGGTGCAGGAAGTAACAGTCAAGTTATACGGAGAGGGCTGTGACTTTAATTCAAGGGAAAATATTGGAATGTTTGGACAGACAGCCCATGCAACAGAAATACGTTGGGTTCCGTAGTCCTTAGAAATATTCATCTCAATCTTTTAAGTAAATATACAAATGGTTTGGAGATGTGGATTGTGAGTCACACTTACTCACTGGTGGTTGAACAGGACAGAACCATGAGTCAGTGTTTAGTCACTTATATTATACAAAATACAAGCCTGCAAAAAGATTGTAGTCCAACATTTATGGAGTGTGACTTGCTGGCACCAAATTGACAGCGCTTTACTACTTATCCGCTTCTCTACTACAGGATATACATAAAACCTTCCCAATATTTTTTTATGAAGGAAATATTTAATAACATTATTTCTTTATGTATAGGAAAATATATATATTACTTTGGAATAACAGCAAATGTGTACGTGAGTCAGATGGTTTGGCAATCCACAAGTCAATATATTTCTTTATATTACTTAAATGTAATACCCCCCAAAAAAAGTGTTGTGCTCTGCACGTTTAATCAGTTATGGAAGGGAAATTAATCAGGTGTGTGAAACACGTAAACAGGTTTATAAAAAATCCATCTATATAAATGCAGATGTAGAACTGCTCTACACGATGCTTACTTGTCAGTTTGATACAATAGCTTTCTGCAGCGTTGGAAGGATTTTTATTTAGTGCTATAATCATCTGTATTAAAAGGGTTGCAGCTGCTACCACCTTCCCTCTCCTGAAAGGACACAGTAGTCCCGGACCTCCTGTGTCACGTTCCCTGAGGTCTAACTAGCGGGAGCAGGAAATTCTTCACCTCCAATGTATATCACAGAGTACTCCGTTACGTATATGAGAAGCTGTATGGGTAGCTGCACGACTAGCAAGGCTGCCAATGAATTCAGCTCAAAGGCATAGGCTTTTCTACATAGCAGTTCGATTCAATACATCATTGTGCATACTGTCAATTACCTGGTTTCATGATACCTTAAATGAAATATATATATATATTGTATTTTTTTCAGACAATAAGGCAGGGGAGGAGTGCCAACATTCAGCCGGGGGAGGGGGGGCAACTCCAGCCAAACAGGCCGTTAATAAGGTAGCCCAGAACATTATATCACCATTTGTGTGCCCAAGTTTAAATAGAAGATAAGACCTTCCATCTTGACCAGATATTGCTTCAAGTACATGCCCACCATCGTCATTGTAAGACATACTGTCAGAGCGCCACACTTTCATATGACGTGGATGAGCAAGGGCTTCAAAATTACTTCCAGGAGGCCCTGGGATTTTGTGTTATACTAATGTTTATCATCTTCCTTCACATTCTGCTACTGTCCCTTACAACGACAACGACCTGTGTGACATCTTAGAGCGTCAAACTAATCAAAAAGCACATACTTATCATCGTTTGTGGTCCAGAACATATAGAAGACACTGATTTTACAATGCAACAGAGACTGTTAAGAGATAATGTGTCCTCGTTCTGCACCACTACAGCAGAGGTGTAGACATGAGTGTGGCGCCATGGTTCTACGCTGACAACAGAATCAAAGAAACATATAGGATTTGGGAAATCCACAGGACCTCTTTAATAAACCGATGTATTGATGTTCCTAGATTAAAATAACCATTATACTCTAATTACACTTTATGCACATGCGCCTTAATATTTCACTAGACTTTCGTGATTATTATGCCCATTGTGTCATCCACGGCTACAGAAGTTTTTCTGATGTAAAATAGTTCTGACCAAACACCTCCATTGCATGGATGAAAAAGAAAAACACAAGAGAGCCTATGTCTGGACAAACTCTCTACAGAAAAGGATTGACCATGTAGGTGCATACAGAAATGTTTGGTGTGAATTTGGGCTAATTTGTCCTTTCTTTAGCTTGCAAGGTTATCGCAGATCTCTCTATGGCATACTTTCTTGTAATTCAGTGTGTTTTTCATATTGCTTATTTTTTATTCAGCGCTTGTTCCGTAAATGCAAACATATCATCCGTCTCTCTATTTCCACCCATCTCACATAAGAGCATTTCTTTATATTACGTATAGTTTCATAGTTAAAACACAACGGGAGACAATAAGTGTTATACAAACTAGGACACACGAAAAGAGGGGTTTCGTTCCACAATAAGTGATTATGGGGATTCCATGCTGCGCTGTACATCCCAACACTTCAAACGGGCAAACAGGAACACGTTTACTTTATAGAATGCACTCAAATGTGTGGCTTAAACAGATTAACCTTGTGGCCAAATGATAGATTCTTATCAAGACAGGTAATAGATTAATTCTTTTTTTTTTACTTAAAAAGTGTCAGCTTACTTGTAAGAAGCTATTTACCAAACAAATCATTGTCACAATTTCTTGAATAGGCAGCATCGGCCATGTAAGAGAAGAAGCAATACTAATGTTAATGAAATAATAAAATGCACCATGTGCCGTGCTGACCAAATTTCCATAGCGCTTATAGATGTCAAAGCCCTACTTACTATTTTGAAGTTGGGGAACTTTGACGTAGTGGCAAGCCAATCAATATATGACCGTATAGTGTGACGAAATCCCCAACATTTATGTATATGTATGCTTTTAATTAGTATTTGGTGGGTATGCGCGGATCCCTTGCTTTGTTGTTTGTACATATCGCCCAAAAATGTAATTTATATAATTTTTAAAGGGTGTCCTTCGCTTTTTGTAAGTCTTCCTGAATGAACATGATTAAAACCAAACAATAAGCTTGCAGGTGGGGCCCTCTATATCTGATGTACGGGTTCATCACTATCGGCCAATGCTAGTTCTGTCATACTCGAATGTCTGCATTGTAAGAAGTGTTACAGTTGGTACTATATAAATAATAATAATGATAATAACAATTATATGTTGTGTCAGATTAGACTGCCTGGCAAACCACCCCAAATACCTGTTTCCCAAAATGCTGAATATTTGATAATTCAACAGAAGAGTCAGAAAAGAGTAGCTGAAACAATATTGGAATTTTATTACTGTGGGCTCGGTTTCCCCATTGATTTCTTCAGTCGGTCCCTCCCATCAATACATGTAAGACACATGATGGGCTACATCTATATATCTATCTATATACCGTATATACCGTATCTATCTATAATGTACGCGAGTGTGTGTGTGTTCACAGCTAACGGCACATCGCTCCAGCCTGTGACTGCCGGTGTGTGGCGCGTACAGGGATTCCCTAGGCTGTCCCTTTAAACCGGCTTGGAGCGGGGCCACTGTACTTTAACTCCGCTAGCCACGTGAGTTTTTCTCGCTGTATTCTCTCCCCGGTGCTGCTGTATTTCTGTTGTATCTGGCTCGGTTCCAGCCACTGATCGCTGGGTCCTTCGCCCTGCCTCCTCCTATATTTTCCACCCACGGGTAAAGGTGTTTTTTTTTTTTTTTCGGTTTTTTTTTCCCGTCCCACTTTAATCCGTGGGCTGGACTTGTATCACATGCCCTACTCACACAAACACAAGACCTCCCTTACCCCCCAAATCACACACACGTGTGGGCATACAGCTATACTTATATGTGCTAACGCGGAGTCGTAGATCCAATGCAGGAAAGTTGTGTCACCGGTTACCTCTAGTGCCCTGTGACCTAATTTGTCCTAATCCGGTCAAGTCCGATATTGATCACTCTGTATCCCCCTCTCGATCGCAGCGATCAGACCTAATACTTGGCACAGGATCCGGCAGCGTTTAAGGACCACCAGTCTGCTTCTTATTTTGTATTGTTGCTGAAGCCCCCCTCTTGAGTAGTTGATCAGAATATTAGAGGAGATCCCCCTCGCTCTCCTCCTCTTTCCCTTCTCTCGCTTTGGCAGCAGCAGCAGCCTCAGGACGTCCGGTGCGGCGGCGGCTCCTCGTGTGGATCCCTCAAGGTGCAGCAGCGGATCGCTGGGCTGAGCACTCACCATGAGCTCAAGGGAAGGAGCCCGCCAGTCCTCCTCGGTGGAGCAACCTGCATCCCCATCGCAGTCACCGAAGAGGGGACGAGGGAGACCCCGGAAACCGCAGAAAGTCAGTACCGCATCCCCATCCCACATTTCATTAAACGCGCTCGCTTCCACATCCAGGCGCGGTTTGCCACACACAATGAGCCCCCTCGTGCACCCTGGTGTATTCTCATTCATACCGTCCGCGGAGACCTGTGCGCCACGGAACCGGCACATGGGGGCACACAGCGGGAGTCAGGGCTCTCGGGAGGTCCAGCCGCACACAGCGGGGCTTCTACCGCTACTGGGGAGGGAGGAGGTGGGGGTGAGGGGGGGTTGTCGATGCAGGCGGCGGCACAGACAAGAATGTGGAGAGCAGACACCGACCTGATATGCCCCCGGCTCCCAGCCTCCGGGCTTCCCAAGCAGTAAGTCTGCGCCGGGGTAACCTTGTGCAGACACACGGTGCCCGGGAAGGGCTGCTCCTTACTCACACGCTCTGATCCATAAGGAAGCGGGGCTCGCATTGTTGTATTGTACCGGCCAGCCACGCTTATGGCTCAGCCAACCGAGTTCGAAACAATAGGCTATTCCTTCCCGGCAGTGTCCTCACAGCCTATACGTTACACGGCGAGCTCTGTTCATTGACGTGCATCTGGAACATATAGTCCCGTTTATTTCTGTGTACAAACAGGGGGTCGCATGTGAATTCATATCAAAAGTTAACCCTTGCATTGCGTTTAAATGTGTTGGAGCGGTTCGTGCTTTTGATCTGATGTATTTTGCTTACCGGTGAGATATTATTTAACCCGTATTTAAAAAAAAAAAAAAAATCAGATCACCTACTATTTGTAAAAGCGTTTTATTAATAGCCATGGCTGGAGGTGTTTAACAACTTAATGACTCTTTTTTTTTTTTTTTTTTGTACTGATCTGGCTTTTCTTATGAATGCAGACGCCTTTATATTGCTTTAAAATGTGATAAGGCATTCACAACAACCTAGGGAGGTCAATCTGCATTAGTCAGCCTAAGTATTATTTTGTATGTATGTTTGATAAATATATTATGTTCTGCCAAAACCACATTCCACGTGTTTCATTATACAAACTTTGTAAGTTAAAAAAAATAATAAAAATAAAATAAGTAATGGGGTTCCTTAAGTCTGCTTCATGTCAAACTGTAGACTAGGCGCTGGTAACTGAATATAATATAATATATATATATATATATATATATATATATCTGATGGTGAGCTGCATGTTATATGTAAAATAGAGCATCATATAGCGAATAGTGTGTTCTGCACTCTTGTGACTGATTCACACAAGCATTGCTTTTCATTAGTTCATGTGTGTTTTGATATTAAACCGTCAAATGCAAATAAGTAACATTTTGTAAGTATTAAATCAGGCCAGGCGGTAATATAGAAATATGAACACACATGGCAAAGTATTACGTCACTTCTTAACGCCTGAATTCGTAAGTGCAGAACTTAACTTTTTATTACCTTTTCCAGCACTGTAAATGTTTTCTTTTCCTGTAGATCATTGGATTTGTACATTGGTTACATATGTTGCAGGGTAGGGTTTTAATAGTACACTATATCATATGCAGAATAAAAATGTAGGTTTTATTTGGACAGGGCAGGATTTTAATTCCTTTTTTAAATGCCTTCCACTATATGAAATTGTATTCTGTGTTTAGGAGCCAGCAGCTGGGGAACCCTCTCCGAAAAGACCCAGAGGAAGACCTAAGGGAAGCAAAAACAAAAGTCCCTCCAAATCCGCACAAAAGGTGAGGTTAGCATGCCATGTACAGGAACCATGCTGAATGTGTGGCCAAAGTGTGTGTATGTTTTATGATTCCCTTTTAACCCCATATTTCCTACATGGGTTTTCTTTGCCCTCCCTGTTTCACAAGGGTCTTCTCACGGTTTTCACCCTTTCTGGTTATCAAACAGTTAACTATAATTCACTGGACATGAAGAATTAGGTGTCATTTGCATGCATTAAGCACAAACTAGTTGTATTTGTTAAAAAAAAATGATTAAAGAGTTATTTTGGGAGAGTTTATAATGTTTGGTAATTGTCGCGTATTTTTCTAAATTCTATCTTTTAAAACAAGCATATTTTGGTAATATTTTTAGAACTATTTCAAACGAGGCATGTAATACCTGTTTACATCAAACATTTTCAATAAATATGTAAAGCTGATCTTGTTTCAGGTTTGTATATTGTAAGGGGTTTATCTGTATTTTGAGAGTTTGGGTACTACTTTGTTTTCATTCAGTAGAAAAAAAAATTGAAGTGTTTTGTCACATTCATTATATTGGGTGAAAGACCAGAATTCCTGGTTGAAATGTTTATTACATGATATGATATACACACTGGTGCATGTTGTTGTTCTACCTTTTTAATACTATTTTTAGTATATACTTTGCTGGTCCCCAAATTACAAATACTTCTAGTTTTTCGTGTATTTCAAGTTTACTAATTTAGCATACTTTATGCTCATTAGCTGTGCAAATGCTAATAGGCAACATAATAATGCTTCTTATATATGTGTGCAAGTTAAACACACTAAATGTAGATAACTGCTTACCCATCACAGTACCAGGCATGTTTCCTGATCTGTTCTGCTTTACAAATACTCAAAGGACATTTAAGATCCTAAATGCTAAATCAAGTTTGAAATTTAAGTGTCTGAATGTTAATGAGTTTATATAACATGTGGATCAAAATGTCATTATCACTGTGTAGGTAAATAAAACTTTTTTTTTTTCGAAAAAAGTCTTAATTTAGGTTATGTGATCCCTGAAACCATTTTTAAGTAATGAAGCTGAAAACGATTGTTATAGAATAATGTGTGTGTGGTCTGTCTTATTCATGCGCACACCAGTGCATTCCAGTGACGTCACAAAGTGTTGGATAATATTGCACCTTTTTGTTACCCACCCAGCAAATGTACAAATTTGTTCATAAATGAACACTTGGGAAATGTAAAAATATTGAGGGAATATTTGTGTCCGTTAACAAATCACATTTTAACATGCTTTGGTTTTTTTTGGTTTATTTTTAATTCGTAGCTTGCATGTTTCTTTGCTCTCACAAATTTAAGTTTTGGTTTAAATCAACAGACCTTGGTGTAGTTCACAACATGTGCACGTTGGAGAATTTTCTGTGTGAAACTTGACAGTCCTAACATAACTTCATAACTTTGATAAGACTGCTAATCATAGTTCTTACTTAATGTTTTGACCATGTTATCATGATCCCTAATTGATGTATAATGATGGGAATGAGTTGTGATCATGCTTTGACTCCAGTGTCATCTTGGCTAAATTTAATGATTAATAGTTCTTTAACAGGCTAATATTCACGCAAAATAGGAACATGCTTTAATTATGCATGGTTATTCGGTAATAGGTGTACCAGTGTTTTCTGTTTAATTGTAATTGTGTTAAATTTACATGAACCGTTTATGAAAACGCACCTTTGTTTATGCAGAATATCTATTTAGATATGTAAATTGTATATTTTTAGAAACCAAATGACTTTGCCTGATTGGGGTAATCCTCCTTGCCTTATCACTTGCATCTTATGGGGAAGCTTCTCTTTCTTCTCCCTTTCCACATTCCACTAAGGGTTGCGTATTATCTGAGTGCTTCCACTCGCTAATATAATCATGTGAAATGTCATGTTTGTGTAGCCAGTCTAAACAAAACAACCTCCCACAATCATTGCGTTTTTTTTTTTCTTTCTTCTACTCCTGTTACTAGATTATTTGTTAAACTTGTGAAAATGAATCACTTATTGAACACTTTTCACTTACATGTTCAGTTCAATGTTCAGTTATACAGGCTAAGCTGTAGTGATCCGATTAGGTGGTCCATTTTCTATTATGTTCTTTTAAACGTTATTGGTAAAGTTTAGCATACGGAGCACTTCTACATGGGAAGGCATGCCCAGGTATTCTAAAATAAATATGTTGAGTCATCTGAGGTTGCCTGTATAATCCCACACATTCACCTTTGGTCTATTGTGCATGGTTATAATGGAGTCCTCATTATCTACACACTGTGCAAGGTCAAAAAGGCGAATGCCCTCTTTCACATAAATGTTCGCAAACAAAACTCGGTTTGGTCTTTTAAGTCTGTACCTCCTGACCCATGGACCAAGTGAAGACTGCTAATTTCTTGACCTCGCTCATAAAAATATATTGCCTATTATGTGAAAAATTGTTGTTTATCAACCGTAAATTGTATAGGACCTTGATCCTCCCGATGGATTGTAGGTAACTGTGATAAAAGCAGGTGGTTATAGTGCATATAAAATGATCAATTACTAAATAAAACAGTTTTATCAGAACTGCATCACACCTTGGTCACATGCTTAATAGTAGATTTCATAATCTATAACTCTCCAGTGTGTATTTATACTGAATATGCAAAAGCAACATGTTATAAAGTCACATGTAATATAAGTTAAGCAATTTGGAATATTTATACATCTGCAATTTGAAAGCATGAATGTTTTCATCTGAAATTACCAAAAATCTGATTTTTCTCATCACTCCAATCACTTTATAATGTATTTTTGGACACATGCTGGTATGTTTTTCACTATGAGGAATAACCCTTAAAAGTAATATTTTGCAGAAACATGCCACCATCATTTTGCGTGGGCTAATTTATTTATTTTTTATTGTGCAAATTCATTATACTTTACCACAAAGGGCCAACAAGCAGCTTATAAGATAATTAGAGTCATGTATTAATGTCTAAAGTGTATACTTATGTCAATCAGCGTAATTTTTGTTTAGAAAAATGTAATTTTAAAAATAAGGGCTCTTTACTGCATTGTACAGTAGTTCTGTAGCAGAAGTAGCATATCGATTTAATTTCCTGTCTTCGTGTTATCTAACCTTGTATTCACCCTTTACCAGCGCCGCCTGAACCTGTCAATGAGGCACCGCAAATTAGCGAAACCGGAGAAATAATCTTCTCTATAAAATCCCCCGTGAACGGGATTTAAAGAGGGCTACTTCCAGTTGTATTCACAAGGAGTAGGTTATTAATATTGTGGATGTATACGGTTTTCTTTAATCTGTAAACATCGTTACATAGGTTTATTTAGTGTACTGATTAATCTGTAAACACCATTACAAAGGTTTATTTGCAAATCTGGGTGCAAAATTGATCTGCTTTTAAATGCAATAGAAAAACGTCCTTTTATTTCGCATTAAGCAGCACAACACTTAAGCCCTACAATCTACCATTGACATACATAATGAAATATATATAGTAGACGGTCACCTCGGTGGGCACTGGATGCGAGCAAATACTATATATGCAGGGAGTTGAGTGCAAGCTTGCGCAGATACCTAGCACAGTTTACTGACGTCAGGAGGCAGTTGTTGAGTGAATTGCACTGAAAGCATGGCAGACCGGCTCGTCACAATATTATTATTATTTTATATTGTTTTTTTAAAGCAGACTATTCATCATATGTATTTCTATGACTAGCCTGCATTGTCTGCTTTTGTTGATGGAACATTAAGCAAGTGAAAAGAATACACCATGCCTCACCTGTTCTAGGTTGGCCATGTGGATATTGCGGCAGTGTAACTCTTTTAATATATAATGACCTTCAGGCTCGAGAATAAGAAAGGGGCTCACACATACTTGGGCTATTAAGCCAGCCCTACGTGTACCTTGAGTCATGGTGGATGTGAGATCTGAATATCATGCTTGTGATTGTAAACTAGATGGAACCTACGTGTATAGTCAACTGTCCTACCAAATACGAGCAGAAGTCACAATAAAGTCCATTAATAATCTATATGTTGGAAGTTCTACTAAGGTGTGTCCCCACAACATTTATATAATACCATGCATTGCAGAACCTAACAGTTAGGACAGTAACAAGCACTGCGATTTAAATGACTATTTTGTGTGTTTTTAAATTAAATAAAATCTGTATAATCTTTGTTGATCTGGAAGTTGGTTGGCAAAGCATATTCTATCCCAGAAAGTAATTAGTTTGTTAAAAGAAAACTTAAACATTATTTATTTTATATATATTTTTAACACCTATTTAAACCTTGTAATGTTAACAAGGGGTGCTGCTTTAACTTTCTTGGTATATTGTTGGCTTTTTTTATATCCCATAGTAACTGTAAATAGCAGTTTATTCCCGGAAATCTCCTCATTTCTTTGTATTTTTGTTATTATTGACGTGTTACTATGTAATTTTATTAGAACTGTTACCGTAATTCAGCTTGGATTGGATTTAACCCTTAAGTGCATCTGCATCGCTCTTCTGCACATCTAATATAGTACCATGTTAAGAGCCCACCTTGCTAAATGTCTATTCTGACACCAGTTTGCCAGAGGTTGACTCTGTGTCTGTACATCTCTGTGGCTTTTTTTCCTTCGTTCTCTTCTGAAAGTGAAAGAAGCCTTTTAAATCTGTTTGTTTTTCTCTCCCCCTCTAAAATAGCTCTTTAAATGACTCTTAATTTCACTTTACCACCGATCTGTATTGTTTAACAAGGCTCCTATGTTTCTGAGGTTACCAGTAACACTATGAGACAAATAATACATAGTAGCGCTACGTATTGTTTTAATTTTACCACAGTAGATGAGGATTAAGAAAACCAAGTTAGAGGATACTTTTAACTTTACTTGTGTACTTCTGTCTAGCCAGGAAATTATAAAGTCAGGTGTCTCCTGAAACGGCAAATATAAACTATAGCATTTCCTCATTCTTTAGTATATCTATATGAAAAATATTTTTGAAAAAAAAGAAATGATTAATAGTTGCCTATTTCCATAACTATATGTTCCAAAAATGAACGGTTTTCTAGCATGACTAATAATGCAGATGTGTGTGTACATTAATTTTGGTTTTTATTTACACCCCCACTAACCATGCACTTTACAGTACAAGGTGGTATGTACAGTAGTCATTAAAACATCATCATTATCTTTTATTTATATAGCGCCAACAATTTACGCAGCGCTTAATACAATACATACACTCGAGAGGTATGACAAGACGAGAATTGGCAGACTAAGACGAACCGATACAATAGTTAGAGAGAGCCCGGCTCGCAAGCTTACAATCTTGAGGCTCAGGGGGTAGGGTATGCTTGAATATATTGGGAATGGGGTCTCTGCTCCATAAAGTGGAAGTTAATTACACAAACCTACAGTCATTCACTTGCAAATGCCAGTTGAGGTCTATGAATCCACATAATTCACAAAAGAATATTAAGAAAAGAAAAAAAAACTGTAGGAAGAGATCAGTGGAGGTTCCTTCACAGAACCTTTTGTTCCAAGGATACTTGTAAAGATCTACCGGTATTTAATTTTTTTGAATACTTTTAATATGTGTGAGTCAAAAACAAAATACAGAGTCTTACTTAGGTGATGGCTGCAGCTGCTGTCCTCCTCTGTGGTCTATACATTCTTGCTGCTTATTAGTTGCTTCAAGCAGTTAATCAGTGACATGGACACACTTTTCCAGGCAGGCAACATGCGTTAAAGTGGATATGATGGCTGGATGCGTATACCATGCAGCCTCCGCATCTATATTACACTATTAGTGTCTCTATAATGGTAGAGCATGAATGACAGCTAAGTTACGTGCCACGCTTAGCATTTTATTTCATTACTATTTTGTGTATCTTTAGAAGCCAAAAGTTGTAATATTTACTCCCTGGTAAGTTCTAAATGTAATTTATTTATCTCATGGTGATATTTTCACCAACCTGCCTACATTAATCACTGGGCCATTTTTTTGAGTGTATTAGGTACCCACCGTTTAAAAGTTGGGTAACCACGATCTTGGATAGTTTTGATTTTAACAATTGTTTGAGGTTTTTCTCAGTTAATTTGTGCATTTACATGTAATGTTATGGACTACATCTATGTCTGTGAATGCTGTTTGGATCATTATTTGCATGCTCTGGTTTAGGTGTTTTGGGGTTTTTTTTTCTCTTAAGTGCAAGCATTGTGGTATAAATTAAAAGATCTGTAGGACCTACCCAAGACTCACATAAGTTACATCTTGTTGCTTAGTCCTGAGAGGCTGGTCACATTAATTGCTGGGAAGAATCATTACCCAGCCACCTGCCTTACCATCTTCCTGGACTAATTGCTGAGATGACTCCATGAGCAGAAGATTTCTAGTTTGTTTCGTTGTTACACTAATTATTAGTGAGTTCCTGAAAGGGAGTCTGCTGAAGGTGACTGCTGAAAGGGAACCTGAAAGATAAGCATGGCTAAAATTAAATATATTTTGTGTTTCAGAAAGAAGAAGCCAGTGGTGAAAAACGTCCAAGAGGTCGTCCCAGAAAATGGGTATGCGTTAAATCTGTGTTGTGTTTGAAATATTTATTGGTTATAGTTTGGTTTAGCTTCTCATTTGTATTCATGTGCTACATGTACATAGAAAAATCTTTACACGTATATCAGGATAATATGCTACAACTGTGGATCTGTAGTTAACATTATCAACATATTTGGTATAAGATTATTCAAAAATTGTAGGTGCCTAAAAGTTTATAAAAAAACTCTGTAACACTTAAACCCCCTATCGTATAAGAGAATTTTACCTGACTTCTGACTTCTTGGTTGTACCTTCACTTTAGGTTAGAAAATAAGTATTCTCAATGTAATTTGGAACTGAATTTTATGAATTCCCGGGTGCCATGAGCCCCTGTGTGGTTATTTTTATTTTGCATAGCTTTATAATCCTGTGTATGTATTCAAGTGGAATTGAGTCCCAATTTTTGTTGACAACATAGACTTGAAAGTGCATTTATTTACTGAAGGTTGACAAATCAACAGATGTTCAATACACCAGCTGTTCTTGGACATGGTGTCAGTTTATCTGAATGTGCAGTTGACTCTTGGGAAGGGCTTTTAGATATTATAGGCTACATAAAAACCAAGTTTATTGAGTTTTAAACAAAGGGAGTCTCTTCACAAAAGGCCAAAGTGGCCTTTTATTTCCTTTATATTTAGTACTTTTGGGAGGGGGTGCTCCAAACTAGGTACTGTGAGTCTCCACCAAAAACACTTTAGTTTATTCACTAAAGGGAGAGTTGTGATTTCTACTCCCTCACTTCATAATACACTCATAGAGGGCCAACACACACAAAGGGATGATTTGGCCCTGTAAAATTCAGTGGATATGAAGAAATCTCACTGATTTAACTATAGATTATAAAGGACCTGTCATCAAGCTCTTCCTCCAGCAGAAGCTCATCATGGCTGTGTCTTAGCTAATGTATAGTGAAGTGAATGAGTTTTAATACAACTGTCGGCTATCCTTTTAGAGAATAAACCCCTTTTGAACCTTGATGTGTTTGTCTGGAAAACTAAGATACGATTCGAAGATCATATAAGGAGACTATAGAAATAATTTAATAAAAATTAAGCCTGTTATAGAAACCTTGAAGGTAGAAAAAAAGCACTTTCACGTTGGGTTCTCAAATTTAAAATACTTCAGGAACTGCAGCCTCATGATATTAAATCCTGGTGGTGGTCTGCAACAAGTGGTACCCCAACTCCCGTTATCATAGCAACGATGGCAAGGATAAGAATATGACACTCGCCAGAACATAAAAAATAGACATCGAAAATCATATAGTGGCTTTTTATTAAAGAATTAAAAAAATAATGAATTAAAAGCTAATGCAAGCCATAAGGCGGACAACTTTAACACATTTCACACATTAAGTGCTTATTGTATGTTTATGGCTATTCTGAAGACAAACAAGGTATGTGTTGTAGCTTAAGGAAGCTTTAGAGACAAAGTTGAATCAATCAGTAGCATATACAACTGGGAGGCTAACATTTACAATTCTGTTTACATTGCTGGGACTCTGACTTTGTCTTATAAGAAAGTTACATCAAATATGGTGCATATTAACTGTTATGTTTGGAAACCTAAAATGCTCCCTTAAGAAGTTCTATCATTAATTATCATCTAAATTAAGTGGTTTATTTCACTTTTTTCATTTTTACTATTATCGTTTTAGACATAGTTTACATACACAATGGATGAGTGACAACACAGTTTTCATAGCTGATGTATATGGAAAATGTGACTCTCCGACAGATCACATGCTCCATTCCAGTCCTCATCTGCACTGTAAATCGGGCTAAAGACCTTATTTGGCTCCACAACAAATAAGTGAATATCACACTTATAAAAAAATTTAAAAAATAAAATTAAAAGCGACAAGTTCATTTGTGTCTTGTGCACTCCAGGTTTGTCCTAGAAGCACATGCAGCCCCTCATTTGATGCGCTAAGGGGTGTAGTTTCTGCAAATGTATACTTTATTTACCCTAATTTAACTTCCCAGCTGTCTAGAGCTGTCTAATTGCAGGCATCACCCCTAAATGTTTCAAGACAATTTTTTAACAAGATTCTGAAATCTGCCATTTCTGAAGTTAAGGTGATCGAGACATCTGGGAAGATAAATTAGGGTACATAAAGTACACATTTCAAGAAACTACACCCCTTGGAGGTTCAAATGAGGGGTATTTCTAGGACAAAAGTTGAGTGCACAAATAATGACAGAATATGTCGCTTTGGCTAGAAAATGTTTTTTCTAACCATAGTGACATGTTCATTTGTGTCTTGCGCACTCCAGGTTTGTACTAGAAACACATGCAGCCCCTCATTCTTTCCCCTTACCATCCCAAGGAAATGATGGTAAAGGGACAAAAAAAAATAACTTTTACAGCAAAAATAAGTTTTGCAGTAAAAATGCAAGTAGCTGGTTACTCACTTACCGCACAGGTTAAGTGGCTGATTTTACTAATATTTACAGTTCATCAGGATTTAAAACATTTCTTCCCTTTACCATTGGCTAAATTTAACCCTATGATCAAAGGGATCATGGGGTAAAATTTTGTATCGGCCATTTTTAAAAAGGGAATGTGACTTTTCATAGCTGTATGATCACTGTGGTAACAATTGGGCTAACCACAGTGATCATTTACGCTGAAT
Organism: Spea multiplicata; assembly: GCA_009364415.1. Classification (NCBI taxonomy): domain Eukaryota; kingdom Metazoa; phylum Chordata; class Amphibia; order Anura; family Pelobatidae; genus Spea; species Spea multiplicata. Next base: position 13,502,752 of record VKOC01000003.1, on the reverse strand, counting down.
ACTTAAACTGTCTTTAAAGTTAATCTAGTTTTATGTTTAGATAATTTATTAAAAAATAATTTTTTTAACTTTCCTTTTTACATTTTTATTTTTTTTAACTAATATTTTTTAATTATTTTTTCACAAGCATTATCGTTGAAAGGATGAGTGCGATTACCTTTCCACGGGTATATGTTGGGGGTCTGTAGCTTGCTTAGATGCCTGACATACAGCTTTTTATATTCCGCTTTAACTGATCAAATGTCAGTTATAATAAAGTTTGAGCGGTGACGTCATCGCGTCATTACGCGCGACGTCACCAGGCCGATCGGGTGGCCGCGGTGATGCCCTTCAGTGTGAGGGGCATGATCGCCGGGGTAGGTGTGATGAGGTCCACAGACCTCCATCAAAGGTAAGGGTAGTGCTAAGCTACGGCATGGTGCGCGACGTTAGCACCTGACTGGGACTGCTAGCGAGTTAAGGTAGGGGGCCTGGAGCTGCAAGCTCAATCCGGCCCTGCCGCGGCCCCGGCCGGCCCGGCCCATCCGGCAAATGCCCGGTGTGCCCGATGGCCAGTCCGGGCCTGATTAGCACTAATAACTATATATGATGCTGGTGAGGTGTGTGTGTGCAGGGTCCATATACTGTTTACTGACTATGCGACTGCCTATGGTACTCGGATGTTGGGGGGTTTCCTTTTTTAACAATAGAGGGCACCAGTGATATCGGGGTCTGACAGATTTTCAGGTACTGCCGGGTTAGGGACATAACCCGAATTCCCCGGGACTGAGCTGTAAAATTGCAGCATAGACCCCAATGGCATCTGCTATGTGGCTGCCATGCACCTCTACCTCTATCCACCACCATGCCTTTTTTATAGTGCCCCCCAATGAAGCTGTCCCATAGACTGCATTAAAAGACCCATTTAAGACAGAGTGTGGCATGATATGATGCCATACCCTCTTGGGGTAAGCTAAATATGTAGTTCACGTGTGGGGGTTTTGGTTTTTAGAAGTCAAATCAATGACTTTAATTTTCCATTATTATGTTATTTAAAAGGGAACTTTTCAACTAAAATCCTACAGGTCCCTTAGATAAAAAAATTTCCATGAAATGTAGGTTTTAACATTAAAACTTCAAAGCATTCCATTTGTCTGTTTGCAAAATATATGGCAAGGTCAGGTCACCTGGAATCTAGTAGTCTTTGGAATGAGTCTTCATTAAGCTTTTAACTGGCAGTGTGGAGGTTAACAATGGCTTTACCAGTATAAAAGCTCAGGGCCAAATAGGTATACATAAAATATACTGTCTTGTTAAAAATGATTTATTTCTTTTGCAAAGTTACTGCAAATCCACGCTAATAGATTTAGTCAGACAAAATCTGCAGAGAAGCAGAGAATTGGCTTCCCGGTGAAAGTTTTTAAATGTGCTATTCGTTTTAAGCTGCAACTCATACTGGTAAATAGAAATGTCATATTTTAGAACCTGTGAAGTGCCTTTAAGAGCTTGGTTTAGAAATGAAGTCAGATGTGTCATGGCATAGCATTTGTGACGAGGAAGATCTAGAAAGCTAGGAAGATCGAAAGCATTCTTGAATTCCAATAGTGAAAATCCATTCCGCGTATCTACTACCCTTTCTGTAAGGTAGACTTTTCTTATCTTACTGCTATGTCTTCCACATTCTAACTTTGTCATGTCATATTTACGGCGAAATTCGTGGTGGTGTTTTCTTTTTTTTTTCTTCTCTTCTAAATGATCATATCCTCTTTAACCATGAATGCTTATTAAATGCATTAATATTGATGTCACATATTTTATCATTAAAAGCCGCTGGGGCTGTTGAGTAACTTCTGAATTTAATTATGCTCCATTAACGGTTACAAATGAGAAATATATTTTTAAATGGTCTCTGATCCCAAGCATTGGTGGTGACAATCGCTGAATATACTACTAGATTCATATTCAGGTTGTTTTAACTGTTTTTTGTTTTTAAAAGTTTATTAAATTGTTTCAAGATTACTCTACTAAAGGAGGTGGGCACACCAGTAGGGCTACCAATTTGAATTGAAGAAATTTAAGCTAAAAATAAAATTGCAAATTCCAATCACAATTTATTTTTTTTTTCTTGCATATCCTCTTACATGGTAAGTGAAACCTAGCTTTTGTCGTTGCAGTTGGTTATAGATGCCAAAAATATTGATACGTTATTTTTCTATTGACGTAAAAACCAGAACTTTTTATGGATAGCAGTAACTAAGCTTCTAATGAAAAGTTGGTGAATAATAGGACTCATTTTATGTACAACAAAAGGCTCAAATATTTGAGCACAAATTGCAAGGTCAATACATTTTTAACTTTACCACTGATCACACAGGCTAGTTAAGCTTTTAGATACAAAATTGCTCACCCTGAAACTGGTAAACCCCTAGCACACTTACATCTGATCATTAACTTTTGAGGTTGTTTGTGGGGTTATTGGTTAAAAAGGGGGACGCATTTTATATAGAGTGTTTCTAAACTGCTGACATAAAAGTTGCGAAAATGAATAAAATGTGTTAGGTGAGGCAGAGGTTGGAACTGGTCAAAGTAGTTAAGCAATAAATGGGCTATGGCAAAAATTAGAAAGTTCTATAAAGCCCATTTGACAACCAGGACCTCCATAAAAAAAAAAGAGGCTTAAAATGTGGCATGGAAGGATGGGAATTCTTTAATCAATGTGAATGTTAAAACTATGGCTATATTACCATGTTAAATGGACGAACAGCATTCAGTGACTTGCTTATTAAGCTGCATGAGCTATATGTGGCTTTTTTTTTTGTCTGCTTCAAATTTCTATTCAATATCTATGAGTTTGTAGAAACATGCATATTTATATAGATAAAAAAAATCAACTCAAGTTTTTCCCTCTATGGGGCATGCATGCATACCCAAAATGCTCAGCAGCTTTCAGGTCATTCTGGGATAACCATCAGTGCTGTAGTAGGTGTTCTGTCTCTTTGCTGGTAGTCAACCATCATTACAACTTATGTGACATCTAACTATGTGCTTGTATTATGCCACTTGAAGATATCTCTACATATGTTCACCTCTTACAAAGTGTAAGTGTGTGTGTGTGTATGTGTGTATGTATGACTATTTGCTTAATGCACAATATCTATTAGGTGGCTCTGGTACCTGTCTGTACAGCCGATTGAGCAATGTTAGGATGACTTAACTCTTTTTGCATAAATAAACAAGGATTTATTTTTTATAAAAAAAAAATTACTGCCATTGAGTGAGCCTGCTGTACTTTATTGCCGGCTGCTCCTGGAACATGCAGATCATTGTGTTTTCACGTGAAGTTTATGGTGTGTGTGGTTTTCTTTTTTTTGTTGTTTTTTTGTGTAATATAGTAGTAATGCTTTCAAGAATAGACATTTTAAAGATAAACTATTATGATTTAACAAAATTTAAAGTGAGTAAACACCATAATCTAAATCAAATGAATATTTGGTGTGGCCACCTTTTTCCTTCAAAACGGCGTCTATTTTTCTAGGTGCGCTTGCACAAAGTCAGGGATTTTGTAGGCACATAGTTAGGTGTATGATTAAACGATTACACCATGGCAAGACTCGGCATAGCATCAAGACACAAGATCTCACACAGGCAGAAATTTCAAGGCAGACAGGGGTTTCCAGATGTTATGTCCAAGCTCTTTTGAAGAAGGCAAAGAAACTGGTGACGTTGAGGACTGTAGACGCAGTGGTCGGCCAAGGAAACTTAGTGCGGCACATAAGACACATCATGCTTATTTCCCTTTGCAATCAGAAGATGTCTAGCAGTCCCACCAGCTCAGTATTGGCAGAAAACAGTGGGACCCTGGTATATCCATCTACTATCCAGGGAAGTCTTGTCAGAAGTAGGCTTCATTGAAGAGTTGCAGCCAAAAAGCCATACCTCTTGGAAACAAATTGGCGATTACCGAAAACACGGGAACTGGGGGGCAGAACAATGGCAGCAGGTGCTCTAAACAGATGAGTCAAAATGGGAAATATTTGTTTGCAGTTGGTGACCTTAATCACGACAAAGGGGCCTATGACTTGAGGTCTGTGGGGGAAGGAATTTCATTAGATAAGCAAGACTTCTGTAGCATTACCAAAAAGGATCAGCCAATTGTGGTGGCTGGGCATTGAGAGTTACTGAAAATGTCACATGACTATTTGCCTGCGAATTAAGGAATTGTATTGGAACAAAATGTACAGAAAACCTGCTTTTCTCCAGGGCTAAACCACATTACTGCATACAGCAATATTTAATGAGGAAAGAGGTATTTTTCCAAGGGACTTCCCCTTTAAGCTGCAGCGTATGGGCCATACATCACCATCCTGCATGGCTTTGTTGGCACCTTGTCACATTCTTGAGGGCCAGAGGAATTCATTGTTCTTGTTTGAACTGATAAGAACAAAAAAGGATTTTCTGCTGGAGACCTTGGGTAAGGCAGAGGGGGTGGAATGTTGACACTGAGCAGCAGGGTGTATTTTCCCAAGCTATTCACTGTACATTCCCCTGTAGCAGGGAAGCGCTGGCTTTAGGTGTGTTGTTTGCAGCATACGTTTCTCTCCAGTAGGAGACCCAAGGGAAACGATGGGGATTGTGAGTGTGTAAGGCAATGAGGAATTTTAAATTCCAGGCGACATTTTTCATCAGAGCTATAGCAAGTTCCTTAAGTGCTGGATGCAAGAACAGAAAATAATGCCCCCTTACTATATTTTTAAAAGAGGTTATTTAAATAACAAGAAGGATATTAGAACTGTTCATTTCAGTTATGTGAGATTTATAAACACATGTAACTTACGTATGACATAAAAATCACAATCATCACAACTTTCATGCAAAATAAACTTCGGTAAATAAGATATATTCAGGCTTTATACAAACATTTAAAAAAAATGGTAAATTATCCCTGAGGTTTAACCATAATTGAATACTTGGAGAGAGAGAGAGAAAAAAAAATATAGTGCTGTAACTTCTACTCACCGGGAGAGCACCCGTTCTCTGGGTGTTTCCTGCTGCCACCAGCGGGACAGCCCACCGATGCAAGGGAAGGCTCCGGGTAGCCGAAGCCCAGAAGTTCCCAGGTATGTATACATTACGTTGGGTATCCTTAAATAAGGCACAAAATGAGTCCTCGGATCTAAAACCTAAATCAACTGAAATATAATAAATATAATCCTTAAGAACATATGTAAAAAAAAAATACTTAAAGACAGTCACAAAATAAGGAGCAGGAGCTGCTAAGAAAAGAAAAAATATTTAATACATAAAAGCCTTCAAGTGAATGGGGGTGCAAGAAACAGATGTACACAATATGGACAAAAGTATTGGGACGTTTGACCATTACACCAACAGGCACTTATGACGTGGCATTCTAAATACATCAACATTAATATGAAGTTGGTTCCCCCTTTGTAGTTATAACAGCTCCCAGCTCCCACTCTTCTTGAAAGGCTTTCCACAAGATTTTGGAGTGGTTATGTGGGAATGTTTGCCCATTCACCCAGTAGAGCACTTGTGAGGTCAGGCACTGTTGTTGGACAAGAAGGCCAGTCTCACAATCTCTGTTCCAGTTTATCCCAAAGGTTCGATGGGGTTGAGGTCAGGGCTCTGTGCAGGCCAAGTTCTTCCACACCAAACTCATACAACCCTGTCTTAATGGATCTTGCTTTGTGTGATGGATCACAGTCATGCTGGAATAGAAACTGTTCTCACAAAGTTGGAAGCATAGCATTGTCCAAAATATCTTGGTGTGCTGGATAGTACTGTTGGTGTAATGGCCAGGTCTAACAATACTTTTGTCCATATAGTGCATTTTATGTAAATAATAGGATATGCAGTGAATACATTTAAATGCTGTGCACTACAGATCATATGATGCTCTGCCAGACAAAAATATGTGTCTGAGCATCATGAGAAGAGTGGTCTATAGCAGCTTCAGGTAGCATGTTGTATTTTTGTTATTGTGAACAGGCTGTGCGCTCCCTTTATTTTGGGCTGGTTAGGGGAAGATCCATGATCCTCCAGGGGGCAGGCAATCCAGTGCACCTCTGGAGAGAGCTTGCAGGGTGGTGGACATAGGTGTACAGACACCTTGCCCCCCAACGCTTTGACTTTTGCGTACATGCGAGGAGAGCAGGCCCTGTGTAGCGGCTCCCTACTTCTTCGTATTTACGTGCTTTCTGCTACCCCTTACAACTACGCCAGAGGCGAGTGCCTCACTCGCTTCACCCTTCCTATGGCTCTGTGAGGCATCTCCTTGAAGTATAAATGCATGAGTGCACATTGGAAGCAGATCAACATCCTAATATATTTTTCCTTTGCTCTAATCCTTGTAAGATCTATGAGTCTACCTTGTAGCTTATGCAGGATATGGATAGAGTCACTGATAAGCATTTTCTGTAATTTTATAAGTAGCTTATGTGCCTATTTATATGAATTGCACGTTATTTGGATGTGATCACACTTCATGGTTTTCTCTCCTTTAAACTGCATGCCAGAGACAGAGTGTTTTTGAAGAATAGCATTGTGTTGTTGGAAAAGACACGTTACTCATCGCAATTAAGCAAGTCCACACTACCTGATGATGAATCATGCAAATACCTGCTTAATGGAGCAGCCCTTGCTCATTACGCATTGTTTTACCTGGTATGCATCTGGTTTTATTATAAAGCTAGCCATGGCAGGACTGAATTGAGGTAATATAATACCAAAAAAATAATCTTGCAGTAGTGATTCATAAATAATAACACAAATTCTTAAGTGTGCTAATGCTCGGCAAGATGAAACCCATTCTTCTCTTTACTGCCAAGCCCCTTCTAGGGACTTTCCAATATTTGCTTCAGGTTTACATGTCTTCATGCTACAACATAAGCCAAACCTGCATACAAATATCTTCTCTGTGTGAAGTATGTGAGCCAAACATTATTTCATGTAGACTTTTCTTGAAGCTTGTAACATTTGATAAGTGAAACTCTTAATCTATACCAAATAGATATGTCTTTTATTCAGTACGTTGTACAGCTGATGAAATATACCTGGCATGATGTGTTTCTTAACGTCTACTAGCTTCCTAAGTTTCGTTGTTCTGTACAATGGTCTTGTGTAGCTCATCCGCTATGGGAATTTTAATAATGCAAGACGCATCAAAGCCCAACTCAATCCTTCATCATAAACTTACAGGTTTAACCCACAAATCCTATAGTAAACGGGGACACCCACCATATGCTTAGTATCTTTGTATAAAGCATTATTTATATAAGCGATAATGTTTTGGCTAAACCCCTATTGGCACTTTATACACTCTGCTAACCACAATCCTCTTCTACTTCTGAAGCCTCTTTGAGGATGGTATACTGCACGGATTACATCACACCGCGTTGCAGCGATGAATGCTGCAAATGACATCCAACAACACATATTGTCAAAAAGTTACATGTTTTGGCTTTATCAACTATACGTTGCTTTACGTAAGTGGTGTCTAAACCTCATGGGGCAGTACTTTCCTGACATTAAAGCCCAGAAAATGTAATAATGTAGTGTAGCGAGCACTGCGTTTTACTGCAGGCTGTCCACACTGGGAAAAGCCAGTCCGTAGTTGCAAAACTTTATGTAAGGCTTACTTCAAATTACTACCCAAGTCACAAGTTACTAAGTACTCCATTATAACATAAATATCCTGCCAATGAAAAAAACGGGCAATTCCCCTTTAAAAAAAATACTTTACAAGTTTTCTTAGGACACCCAAATATGAAGCGTGAGATGCACCTGACTAAATTAAAGCTGGATTTGAGCCCAACACCTGGCTCGGGCCGGCACATCAAGGTGAGCTGGAGTCAGGCCAGTTAAAATGCCTCCTCTGCTTTGGGAATTTATGTCTGTTGTTTTGCATCTCTCTTTATGTGGAAGGCAAGTCTGGCTTTGCTCTCATGTTGCTCAGTGAGCCAAGTGAGGGGTCTGGTTCCTCCAAAGAACAGCCATAAAGGCAATATTTCTGCAATGTTTTTATACCTGGCCCTCTTATGTATAATTCAATGAATCCAACCGATATATACTGTATTTGCTTGATTATAAGACGACCCCCCAAATCTGAATAATTTAGGAAAAAAAGCCTGAATATAAGACGACCCTATAGGAAAAAAGTTTTACCAGTAAATGTTAATTCATGTAAACATTTTTTTTAATGAAAGCTATGATTGAGAAAAATATTTTGTTTTTAATTCTTTTATTTTCCAATCTGCCCCCCAGTTATGCACATCTGCCCCCAGGCTCGTCACTCTGCCCCACAAATGCCTTAAACCCCCTATGTGCCCCATGATATGCCATTTAACCCTTTATATGCCACTGTGCCCCGTAATATGCCTTTTGACCCCCTATGTGCCACTCTGCCTCCTGAAATGCCTTATACCCCTATATGCCACTCTGACATTTAGGGGTTAAAAGGCATATTATGGGGCAGAGTGGCATATAGGGAGGTATTCTGGAGGCAGAGTGGCATTAAGGGGTTTAAAAGGCATTTCACAGAGCACTCTGCCTCCAGAAATACCTTATGCCCCCCATTTAACAC
>VKOC01000003.1:13423581-13494074 GCA_009364415.1 Spea multiplicata | reverse complement strand
AAATATGTTGAATAAAATTGGTCCCAGAGCAGAACCCTGAGGGACACCACTTACCACTTTTGACCAGCTTGAAAATGTACCATTTATAACAACTCTCTGTTCTCTATCTCTAAGCCAATGTTCTACCCAAGAACAAGAATTTGCATCTAGGCCAATTTCCTTCAGTTTGAATACTAACCTATTGTGTGGATCCGTGTCAAAACGCCTTGGCAAAATCCAAGTAGATTACATCCACTGCAATACCCTGATTAACACTTCTACTTACTTCTTCGAAGAATGCAATTAAGTTAGTTTGACAGGACCTATGTTTCATAAAACCATGCTGATTTTGCTAATCATACTGTTCTTCCCAATGAATTCCTGAATATTATCTCTAAACAGCCCTTAAGAATGCAAAAAAAACAGAATGTTGCAGAATCTTGTAATACCTTTTTTATTGGACTAACAGTATTTAAAATAATAGACGAGCTTTCGGGAGTCCTCCGTTTATCAAGTCAAAAGCATTTCTTTAACTTGATAAAGGGAGGACTCCTGAAAGCTTGTCTATTATTTTAAATACTGTTAGTCCAATAAAAAAGGCACTACAAGATTCTGCAACATTCTGTTTTTTTGCATTCTTATTCACTGGACTAATATGGCTACCCCAAACTACAGTAAACAGTCCTTCAAATACTTTCCCAACCACAGAAGTTAAGCTCACAGGTCTATAATTTCCGGGCACAGAGTTTGAACCCTTTTTGAATATGGGAACCACATCTGCCTTCCTCCAATCCTGTGGTACAATGTTTTAAATACTTGAGGATAAAGTGCTATTTGTCTAATTCACTACAAACAGAAGATAAAAATAAATCTATCAGACTTCTCACAAAATTATTAAAAACAAACAAATGATCACAACATTTTTGGATCTAATAGATTCCTATGAAAAAGAAAAGTTTCCTCTCCCCCAGCTTTAAAAATGGGAAAAAGATCTAAACTGTAAAATAGATCAAATAAATTGGAACTATGCTTCGAAACTCACAAACACATCCATTGGTTAAATCACAATGAGCACCAGTTTAAGTTAATGAATAGATGGTACATAGTACCAACAATATTAGCAAAAATGCATATAAATAATATTCCCAGTTCTATCCCAATTAATTTGGAATAGAAACAAATAAGAGTTCTGGAATTTATGGATAGATCAATTGCAACAGGGCAAGCTAGACTGTTAATAGAAAGATAGATAAAACATTTAGATGGCAAAACAAAATATCCAAATTAACAGAAATAATTAAAGATATACAAGTCCTGGTGGTGCTGGTGACACACGACTGTAAACTAATATAATAATAGCTGTGAAGGCAAAAGGGAATTTAACTTGTCTATTTTTGTTTATGTTTGTATGACTGTATTTTTCTATTTGTTTGTAAATAGAAAAACTAATATAAAAAATGTTTGCATACTATTTATGTAATAATAAAAAACAAATCATATGATATATATATATATATATATATATATATATACACACACACACACACACACATATATATATATTCTAAAAATATACCGGTTCCAATTGAAAAGCACTGTTATTGGTAACTAAATTAAGGTAAGACACATTTTCATATTTGTAAGGAAATTAACTTATACTGAAAGACTGTAAATGAAAAAAATATTAAAAATGTACCTGTTCCACTAGAACAGCATCCTGCTTTATTTTATTGTCTTGTAAGTGGGAGACAAATTGTTTCATATTTGGAAGAAAATCAACCAATGTCGAAACCTGTAGATGAAGACAGTTTAGTCAGGAGGTAACCTTATTAGGAAGATATACTTCATTAGAAAGAGAAATGTAGAGTGAAAACTTTATATAAAAATTAAAGAGAAATCCCACAACATGAGTGCAATATTAACCTGGGGGGAAAGTTTTTCACTGATATAATATAGAAAGCACTATGATTATTATTTGTTTTTGATTTTCATATGTCAACAAGCCTCCATTTGAAAACGGTTGGATGCCAATTCCACTTAATTGAGGATATAAGTATTGTTTTCAATTATATTTCTGGTGGATTATACACTGTGTGTGTCACAATTTTGGTGAATTTAATATTTTCACTTTTATTTTCTTTCTTTTTTATTTATATATAAATTTATTTGGTAAAATTATTTAACTAACATATACATATATCTTTAAATTGTGTTTCTTTGCGCGACACTTTATATATTTATTTATTTTTGGGTATAGGGGGTATACCTTTAGTGCTTGCAGCATCCACTCATTCTTTTGAGTAGTATTTACAAACATTTTTTGGAGTTATTTATATCAGTATACTTTAGCGCTTGATCACTATATAAATTATCTGTAGTTTAGTTTTATTCCCTCACTAGTGAAAGCTGCTTTGTTAAACAACACTTTAAAATGTCCATTTTTGAATACCGCAACAGTTTGAAGTTTAATTGGGACTCCACAACAATTAATTTTACCTCAGGAGAAAATAGACCTGCCTCTGAAGATATAGAGGGGATTTTTAGGGATTTAGACAGGCTATTCATTAAGGAAATTAAATATAAATGGAAAATTGCCACCCTTGAGAAATATCTACAAGAGAAAATCACTCCAAGAGGATTACGTATTATGAAACTCCCAACTATGGAATTGGACAATATAAATTTCCTAAATGAGTGGCATTCAATTGCAGATAGGTGCACAATGGATTGGATGAAACTAATAATTTGTTTACGTAAAGAAACCTTAATTAAAATAGACCAAGAAATATCTAGTATTGGGGAGAAACTACAACCTTTCTTTAATTCTAATGACTATAAAGAATTGTCTGATAAGTGCACTAGAGACCTAGATAAAATAGATAATGAAGTCAAGAGCATGAAACATAAAAAATATATGAGAGATAAGGAAGACTATGACAACAATAGGATTAGGACCTATGCTAAAAAGAACAGTTCCAGACCACTCAGAGATTATCAATCTGATTGGAGAAGAAACAATAGATCATATATAGAGAGAACAGATAATCAAGATCAATTCACCCTAGTGACTAGGAATAAAAGTAATTATAATAATCGGGACAATGGTAGAAATCCACATAAAACTGGAGAGCAGAGGACACTGAACCATTATAGTAACCCTAAAAACCATACTAAGAATTACACTAAGAATTACACTACTCACAGACCAGATAATCCAAACACAATCCCAATCACAAATCGCTTTGAAGCCCTGGCCAATTATGGCGAAAGTAGAAAAGATACCGGAGACAACTCCGTTCCTTTTTTAGGAGTTGCACCAGAAAGAGGCCAATGGTGGAATACCACCCCGACACCACTCTCAAAAAGCGGGAGAACACCAGAGGACGAGGGTGCCGTGGGGGGAAGAAGTTATGGAGAAGGAAAAAGAGGACGCCTGTGGAACCAATAGGTTTATTTAACCTATCCACATATGTCCTCTCACAAGATGAGATCAGACTTTTGAACAGAGGTCTGAAGTTTGCCCCAAATAGGAGATTTAACCCCTTCAATGCTTATATAGACATACAGAAATTCTCAATACGTTTAACCTTAAAAAAATACTTCTTGAACAATCCCATAGTACACACGAATACACCAATTTATAAAGAAATTAAACATACAACATTAACTAAAAAATCTCATTTTTATCCAATGTACTATAAATCATCAGCGATAAACATATTTGAAAAGTCGGTTATGGAGGAGATTGAGAATTTATCTAAAAAGAAATATCACTATTCCACTAACAATTTAACTCCAGGTGAAACCCTTGCGTTAAAAAATCTTAGACTAAATAGAGAATTAGTGAAACGGCCGACAAAGGAGGAGGTTTGGTATTACTAGATAAAGAAAAATATGTTGCTGAATGTTACAAACAGCTAAACGACACCTCGGTGGGGCTTATATGGTGGAGCACCGGAGTGACATAACCTTCCGGTGCTCCACCATAGAAGCCCTGGTGGAAGTGCCGGCAGCGGAGGTTGTCTACGCACATCGCACAGACATTCACCAGCTGCGGCAATTCACGTTTGGCAACCTCCGCTGCCAGCCCTTCCACCGGGGCTTGTCCATCATAGAAGCCCCAGTGGAAGTACCAGCAGCGGAGGTTGTCTGCGTGCATCGCACAACACCAGGCAATCTGGGGGTGCATTGGTAAGTCTGGGGGGTGGCATATCCAGGGAGCACAGTGGAATTTCCATGTGGGCAGAGTGGCATTTCTAGGGGACATAAAGCATATCTGGGGGGGCAGAGGCGAATGTCTACAAGGTGCATTTTAAATTCAGGGGGACCTTAAAATGGCTATTGGGTTTCCAAATTTCTGCATAATAGATACCAAAACTGTTAAAAACATGTATTACTGTTCATTAGATCAAATACTGTTTTACCATTCCACTAATGCGAATTATTTCTTTAAAATAGCACCAAACTTTTAAGGTGCGGCCTATATTCGAGCCAATGTGGTATATTACAAGAGTTTAGTGCTTGCTAGCTTCGGTGGAGGATCCCAGTTTCATGCACTGTAAGAGTTCATCACTGAGAAAGCGTTTGAGATCTATTAGCCTTTTATTTGAAACAATGTACCCTATATTTTCATGCACTGTACTGGGATTAAATTTTGGCCATCATGTGATCGTATATTTTAATGGTTGCTCAATTATTTTAGAGCAAGAAGTAAAAGTTTTATTTTTAAATTAAACCCTTAAGGAACAGGCTGGGTTTTTTTTACTTTTTCTACCCTTTGGGACCGAGGCTGTCTTAACACTTTTGCGGTGCTCGTGTTTAGATGTAATTTTCTCCTCACTCATTTAGTGTACCCATACAAGTTATATATTGTTTTTTTCATGATAAGAAGGGCTTTCAGATTTTTTATTCATCTATTTTCTAATAAAAAAAAATAAAAATTAAAAATTAAAAAAAAAACTTTTATTTGAAAAATCTTTACTCATCAAAAAAAACTAATGAAAAACTGCTAAAATAGATTCTACTATTTGTCCTGAGTTTAGAAATACCCAATGTATATTTTGTATTTTTTTCTGCATGTTATTGGGCAATAAGTACAAGTAGCGTTTTGCTATTTCAAAACCATTTGTTTTCCAAAACTGGTCATTCTGCCCCATGTGCTATTTCGGGTATCTTTGAAGCTGGCCAATGCAACTTACCCCATTAAATCATATTTTTTTAAAAACTAGACACCGCAACGAATTTTAAATGCCGGTATTTTAACCCTTTCCATGCATTAATTCTACTACCACCCTTTGTCAAACTTTGTGGTAGTAATTTATGTTGTGTTTTTTATCGCTAAATTGTGCTTCAGGTATGGATTTACAGCTCCCGGTGTATATCACTTTCAAGCAAGACCCCAATATGTGTTCAGCAATATCTCCCGAGTACAGCGATACCCCCATGTATGGGTTTGTCGGGTTGTTTGGGAGGTTAAACGCCACATTTAGGAAGTGCGCATTTTTTAACTTTTACATCTGGTCCTATTGCCCCATGTCCTAATAGTGCCATCTTTGAAGCCAGCTAATTCAATTTACCCCATAAAACCATATATTTTTGAAAACTAGACATCCCAAGGTATTTCAAATGCTAGTATTTTAACCCTTTCAATGCATGACATTCTACCACCAGCCTTTGCCAAAGTTTGTGGTAGTACTTTTTTTTACACAAATTTTACTTCAGGTATAAATTTATAGCTCCAGGTATACACACAATGTGTGTTCAGCAACATCTCCCGAGTATAGAGATACCACCCATTCATGGGATTGTCTGTTTGGGGGCTAAAAGGCCACATTTGGGAAGTGCGCTGGACTCCATTGACTTGCATGGTTGAATCCAGTACCTGTATTCAACCTGCAAGTGGCGCCAGAGTTCTCTAGAGGGTTTGGAGACCCTCTGGCAAACTTTTCAACCTTTTTTTTTTGTTTTGTTTTTTTAAAACGTGCCACCATCTTGCAAGCGGTAAAATCACTCGCAGTGGCAGTTGTGACCGCTCTCCAAAGTGAGTTGAGTGTTGAGGGTTGAGTGTTTGTAAGAAATGATTTTTATACTTTTATTCTGTCACAAACTTTATGCTTGACTGCGACTTGAGTATCATGAGTATAATGTAGCTATTTACAGGATCCTCTGGTATATATCTGTATCCTATGACTGCTTTGTTAGGAGCTCCTAAATGTATACTTTGACATACAGATAGTGTATGGGCTGCCGGTAAACAGCTGCATCATCCACGGAAGCCTCACAAGTGAGGCTGACCGTGGATCCAGGGAGGAAAGCCCTGACCGGAAGAAAATCACTTCCTAAGCATAAATGGTGTTGCTGAAATGCATCGATATTGAGGCATGTAGCAACCCCCCTACCCCGATAGCCTTGTGATTGCTTCGAAGAGCAACCACAAGTGCCATCATGTTAATTATGTTGCCGTCATTCACAAGATGGCATCAACAATAGACAACTGAATAAGTTCACAGAGGGTCTATCCAGACCCTCTTGACAACTCTCGAGCTCCTCCTACAGGTTGAATGCAGGTACTGCATCCAACCATGCAAGGTCAATGGAGCCCAACTCACTAATCAGTGTGATTAGTAAAAAAAAACAAAAAAAATGTTCAAAAAAAAAAAATATGGTACACTTTTATGACACCAAGGATAAGATCATGCAAGCAGCCAAAGGCAAGCCAGACCTGCCCTCCCATTTTCAAAACGTCATGCTGCTCACTGACCTCTCACAACTTACCCTCCAGCGACGCCGCTCCTTCGCCCCAGTGACGAGCCTCTTGCGATCCAGGCAGATCTCCTACAGATGGGCATATCCTATCCGCCTCATCATCGTAAAAGATGGCATCACGATGACCCTGAACATCCCAGAGGACGGCATGGCTCTTCTCCGCAAATGGGGGATCGACCCGAACAGAGAATCCTCTACACCACCTCCAGACGCCCTGCCAGAGAAGATCTCCCCACAGAAGAAACTGAAACTGGACTGGTCCACAAAAACCTGAAGCATCGCCCTCCAAGACGGTAACCTGTGACATTCTATACATATGCTGGGCCTCCTGTTGAACTCTTGGGGTAGAGCCATTTCACCCATAGTTACACTCACTTTTATGTTTGTATTTTTTCATGTTTATTTTATTTTATTCACATCACATACACAACTTTGCTCTCGGTTGCCCACAGTTCCTGACCCTCTTCATTTGCAGGCATGGTGCCCTCACGCTCTGGGCATGACCCACATAGGCCCATGACTCCTCTACTTCAGCCACCAGGGTCCTTAATGGCCCCTTCTACAGGGCATTGCTCACCCGCACCAACATACACTTCTCACTTCATACGCCAGCCATCCACACACTCTATCATCTTGCACTCCGTCTCTAGCCACGAGGCCACGTTATTTTCTGGCTGCGCGGACTCCTACTAAACGAGGCTCCTACAACTACACCCTCCCACCCCCCGGTGCTATCTACATCTTTAGCACACTTTTCCTTCACCATGTTTGGACGATACATCCTAGTTTTGCATTTTTATTATTTTGTATATCTCTTTTTTATGAGTTCTTTAAGCGATGTCGTTGACCTGCAATGTCTCACAATGTATTGCCGTGTTTTGCCTGGTAGAGTGTGGCCACAAAACAGTTTTCCTCCACATTCTATGTCTGGGGCTCGGCTCCCCTGCGGATCCCTTCCTCCTTACTGCCCTATGCACCACCTGCCTATGGCTGACTTAAATATACTTTCTATCAACGCTTAGGGTCTTAACACACCCCAAAAGAGACACTCCCTGTGGTCTGAGGCCAAGACCCATAAGGCTACTATCATCTGTGTTCAAGAAACACATTTCAAAAAGTCCAGTAAGGCTCCTTTTTATTCCAAGCGCATTACATGGCAGTTTCACTCCATGGCCGCCACTAAACGGGCGAGTGTCTCGATCCTCTTTTCAAATATTTTGTCATTTTCATTGTTACGTAAATACCCCGACCCACAGGGACGCTACATCGTACTGGTGTGCGACATTAACGCAATCCATTACACTATAGCCTCCTTCTACGCCCGCAACTTTTTCGGCTCATTTTTGACAAAATTAGATGCCTTAAAACAAAGTCAGATTATTTTATGCGGGGATTTGAATGCCACCCTACAACCTCAACTGGACAGCTCCACCCATAGACAAACCCCCCCGCACCCACACACTCGGCTCCACCATGTCCTCTCTACTACACTCTCACCAATTATTCGATGCTTGGAGGGTCCTACACCCCTCTGAATGTGACTACATATCATACTCCCGCATAGACTATATCCTCCTCAACAAATTCACCCTACAATCAGCCAGGTTATGCTCCATAGGGTCGATAACGTGGTCTGACCATGCCCCACTCCTACTGTCCCTTAAACTTTCTAACTACGAATCTGGAAAAGGCAGCTGGCGACTCAACGACAGCCTGCTGCTTGACCAAGCTCATAAAGAACAAATTCAGACTCATCTCACACACTATTTCCAGGACAATCTCACCCGATTCCCCTGTGGACATGTTATGGAACGCTTACAAGGCGGTCATACGAGGAAGATTCATCAGTCTGGCTTCCCATTTAAAAAAAAAAAACAGTCTCCTCCTTACTTCTTAAGCTCCACGACTGTGAAGCCCTCCACAAACGCCACCCTACCGATTCCCTCCTCCGCAAAATTAAGCACATCAAACTTCAACTATAAGAAATTAATGCCCGCTCCACGGTTTATATGCTGCTGAAGCTCAAACAAAAATTCTACGTGAAATTCAACTCCCTCCTCGCTAAGAAACTTAGACATATTCTCTCCCTATCTCGCCCCTCCCAATTACAGACCACACTGGTCAAAATGTTCAAAATCCTTCCCAAATGCTGGAGACCTTTGCTCCCTATTATTCAGAACTATATAATCTTAAAAAAGACACCTCTATTCCCCAACCTACACATGCGGAAATCTACACTTATCTAGACTCCACGCGCTTACCCTCCCTTACACATGATTTCTGAATCTCTTGCTTCACCAATAGAATTACACGAAATTGAGAGAGCCAACCTAAGAGGGGCTCGGCCCCGGGTCCAGATGGATTCACTGCTACGTGCTATCGTGGCTTTCTACCCACTTTAGGTCCCCATATGCTAACACTTTTCCGCTCATTTATGTCGTTGGACATCATTCCCCCCGAGAATCTCAGAGCTCACGTCGTCACCTTGCCTAAACCGGCATATAAACCGTGGAGCGGGCATTAATTTCTTATAGTTGAAGTTTGATGTGCTTAATTTTGCGGAGGAGGGAATCGGTAGGGTGGCTACTATATGCCCCAATTTTAGACCCATCTCGCTCCTTAATACCGACATGAAAATTTACGCAAAGATCTTAGCAAACAGACTGGCTCTCTACTCCCTTCCCTTCTCCATCCAGACGAGGTGGGCTTTGTCTTGGGCCACCAACCCTCCGATAATAGCCGTAAATGTATAAACTCCCTTTGGGACGCATCTAAACACAAACGCCCCAGCCTATTTATCTCGTTTGACGCCGAAAAGGCGTTTGATAGGCTCCACTGGCACTTGTTGGCATGCACTCTCTGTAAATTCAATTTTCCTCCATTATTCATTCAGGCCATCATATCACTTTACACAACTCCCATGGCCTGCATTTCAATGATGGGTTTCTTATCCTCTCCGATCCCCATCACCAACGGAACACGTCAGGGCTGCCCCTTATCCCCTTTGCGATATACACTCTGGCTGGAACCGCTTGCGGCTAACATCCATTCAAACCTCCTAATATCGGGATTCACTTTACCCAACGGTAGAACAAGCAAACTGGGATTATTCGCTGATGACATTCTGGCCTCCGTCACTTTCCCGGAACGCTCCCTCCCCGCCCTTTTTTCTCAATTATCCCTCTACTCCAGGGTCTCCTATCACACGATCAACATCTCCAAAACACAGGCAATGTCTCTCCATCTGGACCCCGGTCGCAAGGCCCATCTCTCGTCCACTCATAAATTTGAGTACAAGAATTCCTACCTCTCCTACCTGGGCATTAAATTGCCCAAATCTTTACATGACCTCAACACCCTCAATATGGTATGGTATGGTACTCTGTAAAGAGTGACATCATTAGGTGGCGCGGTTTTGAGCTATCCTGGCTGGGTAGGGTGAATGCATTGAAGATGACAGCTCTTCCTAAATTACTCTACGTGCTTAGGACGATTCCAGTTAAACCCTCCCAAGGTCTCTTACACTCTATCCAAACATTCTTTAAGTCTTTCACCTGCGTAAAAAATAGATCCAGAATAGCAAACAGAACCCGCTTTGTATCTCACCTACAGAGCGGCCTAGGTGTCCCACATATAGAATCCTACCACGAAGCTTGCATACTATAACAGACACTTCCATTCCTCTCACATATCTACCCTCCAACCTGGACGTCCCAGGAAAATGGCATTATCTCCCCATTCACAGTAGACCAGCTTTTATTGATGAGTCGTAACAAGCGCCCACGACTCCCTTCTCTGCCCCTGACGACTAGACACACCATTGACATATGGGACAAGGCGGCCAAGCATTTTCCCTCCCTTCATTGACTCACCTGGAACACTCCCCTGCGGACTCTGGAATTACTCATTCCGGATCTACAGATCTCCCACTGGATTCACCCTGATTTCTGCACAATAGGCGATCTCTACGCATCTTCTCGCATCTTACTTTCACGCACGACATTCCACGACATGACTTTTTAAAAAATATCTCCAAATCCGCCACTTGCTTAGCTCGCTGCCCTCTCCTGTTTGTCACTCTTCCTTGGTCCTCCACCAGCTAATTTCCCTGAGCGACTCGGCCCCCAGGTTCCCAAAGGCCATTTCCACATGGTATTCCTTTTTAGTCGCCCGCTTCTCTGCTCATAAATTGCCTCATATGCTGGCCTGGGAAAAGGAGCTGCACACAGAGATTCCACTGGAGTCATGGCTGGAGGCGGAGGAGGCTATGCAGGGGGTCACCAACTGTACCAACCACATAGAGCTCCAGACAAAGCTCAATTGCAGCTGGTATCTCACCCTGGTCCTTCTCTCACACATGTGGGACAATCAATCCAGGCTTTGCTGGAGGGGATGCAGTCAAATTGGCTCCATGTTTCACATATGGTGGAGCTGTCCAGTGCTGAAGCCTCTCTGGAAGGAAATATCCGCTCTGCTGCGCCACATTTTCCATTGCCCCTTTGACTTTATACCAGAATTAGCCCTGCTACACATTTTCCCTGACCCCATTCCCCACCCAACTCGCAAACTCTTTATACACATTCTCTCAGCCACCAAATTGTGTATAGCCAGACAATGGAAACCCCCACCTCCACCGTCATTGTATCTACCATTGAAAAGCACAGAATCTTAGAGAACATGTCCCATGACTCTTCCTGCACCACACATTCATGCTTGAAGACCTGGACCCCTTGGCTCACCAGCCAGATCCCCACATGGGTTAATCTATATATCTATAAATACAGGGTACTCAGGAATCATAAAATAAATGTAAATATAAAATAGATATAAGTATACTTATGTTTATAAAATATAAAGTATTTAAAAATACATATGAAAATCTGACTCCATATTCAAAAATTCCTCCTCTTCACAATATTCTGAATAGATATAAATAGATAGATTAGAATACATATTACAAAAAATTACACTATTCAAAATCACTGTTTAACCCATTAGGAGTCAAGGTCTTAAGTCTAAACATCCATTCCATCTCCTATTGTCCCAATTTCTAAATAAAATCCTCCCCTCTCCAAAATTTGCCAACCTGTCTTATGCCAATGAATTCAAGATCTTTTGGATCTTGGTTGTGATAGGTCAAAAAGTGAATAGGGACACTATGTTTATCATATCCATTTCTGATGTTCTTCTACTCTAGTGTGTAGGGCTCTGGTCGTGCGTCCCACATATTGTAGCCCACAGGGACAACTCAGTAAATATATCAAGTTTTTAGAGTGACAAGTAATTTGTTTTGTAATATTATATTTATAATTTGTCATATTTGATTTAAACTCAGTTATCTTGTCATACCTTGGAACTTCTCGCTCCGGCCACCCGGAGCCTTCCCTTGAGGGACACGGCCAGGACTGCACACTGGGCAGTCCCGCTGACGTTTGTGGGTGGTCCCGGTGACGTGGGGCGGTCCCGCTGACGGCAGTGGGAAACACCCCCATTTAAAGGAAAAAAATGGGCGGGGCCCGCCAACAGGAGGTTTCGGGTCTTGACCAGGAGAACCGGAGGAGCAGCGCTCACCCGGCAATCCCCAGGTCAAACCCGGAGCGTTCCTAGGTATTCTTGAAAAAACCATTAGTGCTAGTTAAAAAAAGCTTTATTAACTATTTGTTTTTTCTCCTTAAAGTAGCTCTTCACCAATGCATCCTTTATTTTAGGTGCTCCACTGAATACTATATTAGGGTCTTCCTCTACTATATCTCGTAAATCATGATCTCTTTGTAGCAGGTTCCAATGTCGTTTGATGATGTTCTTTAATTTCCTCCCTGCTCCTTGATAATCCAAAATAAGAGGCACCTTATTTGACATTTGTTGGCTTTTCCTTTTATATGTGGGGTATAGGATCTCTTTTTGTTCTTCTAGGGCCACTTCATTCATTACATGATTCAGATGTTGTGAATATTTCTTTTCAATAAAAGAATCCCTAACTATTGTGGCTTGTGTAATGTATTGTTCTGTACAGTTCCTTCTTATTCTTGTGAATTGACTTTTAGGAATATTCTTAAGCCAAGGAATGTAGTGACAGCTATCTGAAAAAATGTAGCTATTGACATCTACTTGTTTCCATACATTATTTATGTTGACCTGCAAATACAGGAGTGCTGTTTCCATGTGTCGTTTATTTGACCTATACCTTCAGTGCTGAGTTTACATGTGATTTCCAGTTGACCTATACCTGCAATGCTATGTTTCCATACATTATTTATGTATACCTGCAAATACAGGGGTTTTATGTCTTATTCAGTTGCACGTGCTGTTTCCATGTGTTGTTTATTTGATCTATACCTGAACTATAGGGAGTGTGTAAAAGAGAGGTGTGGTTTAGTGAATGAGGGGACAAAGGGACTCTGGGGAAGAAGGGAAGACTGCACTGGCTCTAACAGTCTTCCCCTGATCTGCAGTCAGTTTGGCATATATATATATATATTTATATATTTTTTGTGTTTTGAGAGTATTTTAAATAGTTTCCTTTGAGAGTTCATAATCCATGATTAAGCCAGGAGGGCATTATGGCTCCTCGAGGAACAATAAAGCTTGTTTAATTTTGTTGTGGATAGATCTCTGTCATTGCCTTCCGGGAGTGTGCCGCAGCCATCAGCTCACGTGGTTGCTGTTCTATGTATTCTTGCTGCACATGGGAGAGGTCCCACAATTTATTCATTTCGGCATGGGTAAGAAATTATTTCACCCATTTGATATAACATCTGATTACAATGCTTTATGATTTAGGAGATTTTCTTTCACCAATAGGTTCAGAACATGGTGATCCTAATTAAATTTCTATATTAATGCCTGGACCAAATACTGTATTTGCTCGATTATAAAATTAGTTTTTTTCAGAGCAAATGCTCTCATATTCGAGGTTGTCTTCTAATCAGACCTAAAATAGAGGTCTGACTACAAGACTAAGATCCAGATCCCCCGCAGCTCTGCAGGGAACCCGGATCCTCTTCTCTGGCAGCCAGTGGAGGTCTGTGTGATGCGCTCCACAACCTCCACTGCTGCTGCCGGCACATCCGCTGTGGCTTCTATGACGGAACGCCGGCATCACATGACCTTCCAGCGCTGCCTCACTAGACACCAAGGAATCTGAAGCACAGGGGACAAGTCTCGGGAAGCACTGGAAAGTCGGGGGAGTTTAATAGTGGCATATGGAGGTGGTACAAGCGCTTTCTGGCAGAGTGGCATATAGGGGGTATAAGGCATATCTGAGGGGCAGAGTGGCAAATAAGGGTCAAGAGGCATATCTGGGAGGCAGAGTGGCATATAGGGGGTAAAAGACATTTGGGGGGCAGCTGTGCATAACTTTTAAAAAAATATATTTTGATTGGATTATATAAAGTTATTAAAAAAAAGTTTAAAATATGGTGAAAAATTAAGAAAAAAATAACTTTCTTACTTTTATTTTAAATATGTTTTCGCTTGCAGGCAGGGCCCTCTCCACCTATATATCGGTTTGTCTTAGTCTGTCAATTCTTGTCTTATCATAGCCCTTGAATATATGTATTGTTTGAGTGCTGCGTAAACTGTTGGCGCTATATAAATAAAAGATTAAAAATGATAATTGTTTTACTCATCTACAAAAAGTAATGAAAAAACATGCTAAATAGATTCTAATTTGTGTCCTGCATTTAGAAATACCCAATGTTTTTATGTTTTCTTTGGGGGGGAGTTGCCACATAGGTCAATAAGTACAAGTAGCATGTTGCTTTTTCATTTTTTCCGAAATCTGGTCATTCTCCACGCATTTCCTACTTGAGACATCTTTGAAGGTGGTTCAGATTACCCTATCAAACTATACATGTTTGAAAACTAGACACTTCAGGGTATTTCAAATGCTAGTATTTAAACTGTTTCCATGCACTAATTCTATGACCAGCCTTTGTCAAATTTTGTGGTAGTTACACGCATTTTACTTCAGGTATGAACTTACAGCTACTGGCATATGTCACTGTCAAACAACACCCTAATATGTGTTCATCAACATCTGAGTACAGTGATACCACCTATGAAGGTGTTTGTTAGGGGTAAAAGGCCATATTTGGGGCATTCACAATTACATTTTTCAACTTTGAATTTTGACATGTTGAAAATCCTACCCCCATGTCCTATTTGGGGCTTCTTTGAAGCTGGTCTTTGTCAAAGTGGTATTTTTGTGTGTGTTTTTTATCCTTCACAAAGATTGTACTTCAGGTATGAACTTACATCTCAATATGTGTTCAGCAACATCTTGTCAGGACTGGGTCTATACGGACGACCGTAACGACCCAGTGCGCCCATAGATGGAGTTTAGGAGGTATTGAGCAGTAGTGGAGTTGGACAGGGCCTGGTGCAGGGCGAACACACTCACCCGGATGTTGAGCACCAAGGGTTGTGCAGCCACATACCAGCGCCCTGACATAGCAGCAGATGTAGTCCAGAACAGAGCAACTTGGCTGGATGTGGAAATCCGAACTAAACTAGGATCTGACAAAACGAACAGAACTTGGAGATATCCTGCAGGCATCCTGGAACAGGCATGAGACATCACACAGGACTCGTGCGGGATGCTGCAGGCTGGGAGTATGGAAGCTAAGCAGAGAATAAACAGATACAAAGCAAGCAAGGACAGAGCAAGGAACAAGGAGGACAGAGCAAGGAACAGGGAGACCGAGCAAGGAACAACCAGACAAGACATATATGATACAGGGCACTACAAAGGAGAGGGAACAAGGCAAGGAACACAGGGGAAGGAGTGAGGAGCCGGAATCCTCGGACGCTTCTCCTTTCAGCAAGGATAGGACATATTAACAGGGACATGGGGAGAGGAACCAGAATCCTCACATGATACAGGGAAGAAGGGCAAAGGTACATAAGAGACAGACGCACATGGATACAGGAACTAGCCTAGGACTAAATGATAACAATTGGAGATTCCGTCACATCTTATGGCCATAGTATGCTTAGCCCACCACTACGCCAAAGTACTCCAATGACGGTGGGTCCTAATGCTAATCCCTGCTGACATTGGTACGAAACAGACACAACATGTAATCCAAACACATAGCACTGAAACATACTTTAGACTGCAAACCGAGACAAACAGAACACACGGGAGGGGCACACCTTATAAAGGAAACAAAGCTGAAACAAAGAGCTGAAGCAGAAGCAAGGAATGGGAGATCAGAACAGAGCAAAAGGAAATCCAGGAATGGATCGAAGCAAAACATGGGAACTGAGGCAAGGCAGGGAAAAACAGAGATATGCAGCTCCGCAGCCTGGATGGACCCTGACACATCTATTTTTTAAGTGAAGATATAGCGCTTATTGTAGGACTCTCATTGTAACAAATATAAGTCAATTATTAATCTCCAAGGACAACAGCTGGCTCCCAATACAGTGGGATTCCTCTTGAGTAAACCAGTTTCAAGGAATTACACTAGGGGCAAAACCCAAATATCCAGGAACTCCCAATACATCAAAGAGCTATCTCTCTACCAGGTGGGAACAACAAACAGGAGATAAAATCTCCTACAACAAAAGGACTGCAGGATATAGTATCTGGGCTGGAGACAAGCATGTGTTTGTCCTACAAAAAAAGGATTGCAGGAGACAATATCAACATTCCAGAGACCTACCCTGAATTTGCCCTGAAGACCATCAACTTCACTGTGGGGGCAATCTAACTACTTGGACAAGAGTGATCTCTACAGGCAGCTGGTGCAGGTACAAGATCGTGCCTTCCTAAGGATGATTGGACAAAAACTTGGAAGATGACTGGCTGGGACTGTTTGGGCATGGTGGCTATAAAGGTGTTGTGTGAGCAACAAAGAAAGAGAAAGAAAGAAGGATAACATCAAGAGTCACTAGCATAGTGTAGTTAGAGTCATAAAGCCTTGTATTTCAGACGCTTCTCTGTATACTCACTTATATGTATTTGTTATTTTAATAAACCCATTGTCTTAAGCCACTGATGTAAGTGGAGTTTCATACGACGAGGAATCTGTAGTAGTTGAAGGAAAGCCAGACAGGTTAAAGGTTATATATCCCAGGATTTAAAGGTGCTTTTCTACACTCAAAAATAAACTTTTTATATATTTTATTAAATTTTTTTATTTGTTTTTTACATTTTGTTGGAACTGGATGGTTCCCCTGATGTTGACATCCACGGGGAATGATTTTTACATGTTACAACAGATTTATTTTTAACTATTTATATTTTTTTCTTATTTCTTTTAAAAATATATTTTACTAGGGCTCAATTGACTTGCATTGTTTATTGCAGTCTGGTTATTTATAAATATGCATTGCAAAGTCTCTTGCTATGGAGCTTGTGACCGCTCTTGGTTTTTTTTTTTCAATTTTCCCCATTTTTAGTTTATAACTATCATCTAATAGTTAATTAGATGATGCAATGGTATCTAAAGAAAGAGCAAAACAATATATAATTTGTGTGGGTACACTAAATGAGAAAAATTACAGCTAAACACAAATGTGTTAAAACAGCCCGATTCATGGTACATGATTTTTAAAAAAGCTTGGTCCTTAAGGGGTTAATTATATGCATAGATTTAGAAGAAAGACCCTACATGTCCTGGGAAAAAAGATGTATCATTTGGTTGAGTTATCTAAATGAGTGGAATGTTCTTTAAGTTTAAAAACATGTAAAACTGGTTGATCAATGTTATTGTTTAGCTCCCCTTCATCATTAGAGTGCTATGGAATTTGTCAGCACTTTGATATAAATATTTTTTTTCTTTAGCCTTGCTTTTTTTTTAAGGAATGCTTAAAGCTGGCTCCTGACCTGTCAGAGAATGGGCCTGTATTGGAGATCAAGTGGTAGGAAAAAGTTACAATTGGCAGGTAAATAAAGTGGCTTTTTTATTTACTAAATCTTAAACAAATAATCTTGCAAAATCTTCTCTTAACAAAAGGTTGCCAACCATAAAAAGATATTATTCCATTAAATATACATACATATACAAAGTTCTGTTACAAAGATTGATTCAAGTAAATATTAGATTTTATCACACACGTCACTTTATCTACCAACATAGTTCATACATGTAATGCTCCAAATGTAAGTTTATGTGAACCAAACTGGTCTTACATGTCGCTTAAAAGATTTTCTTAGCTGACCACTGGTGTCCATCCAAACTGAGGCATATTGTCTAATGCAATAAACTTCTTCAGTGTTTGCTTTAATTACTTTTGAGACAACTTCTTTAAGCTTTGAATGGGGAATGGTATCATAGGCCCCTTTCACATCAGCCTACAAAAAACAGAAAAGCAGTAATGCAGGAATGTCATAAGAAAAACGTATTAACATTCTTATTCTAATACACAAACAAAATACAAGTTAACTTGCTCTAAAGTAATACCACACCCTATGTGCTTGATGACATATGCTTACATAAGTAACCTCACAAATGCACACTGTAAGAGACCAATAACCCAACATTAATGATTTAACCATTCAGGACCATCGCTATTTTATATTACAATTTCTGCATTTTTGCTAAGGCAATGGGACTAGAACTGGTTTCTTGCACATCATATGTGCAACTGTGGAAAACAATACTAAATTGTGTTCACCAACATCCCTCGAATATAGATCGATGCCTCCCTGAATCCTAATATATAACTGAAAACTGCCTTTAAAAATAGTGCATATCAGTTTAAATACCAAAGTGTTCATGTTAAAATGTTTACCCCATATTATATTCAGCTATTTCCCTTAATAGGAAATTGTAAGCTGAAATATATACTGTAAGATTAATAATAAAAACGTCAAGTCAAACAACCCGACAAACCCATGCGAGGGTGGTATCACTGTACTCAGGAACACATATTGTGTTGTGTGACAGTGACATATACCAGGACCTGTAAATTCATACCTAAAGTACAACCTGTGTGGGGGAAAATACACACAAAAATACTACTGCTAACTTTGACAAAGGCTGGTGGTAGAATTAGTGCATGGAGTTAAAATACCAGCATTTGAAATACCATGGGGTGTGTAGTTTTCAAAAATATATGGTTTTATTGGGCACATTGAATTGGCATATACCAGGAGCTATAAAATGTGTGTGGAAAAAAAACGATTACATAAAAGTTATGGTGGGTAAAGATGATGGAAAACCCTTCCACTAAAATTAAAGGGGTAGTAGAAGCATTATTAAACACATCTACAGACATCAGACAAGCCAGAAGGCTTGTTTTCCCTCAGAAATCTCATGGGACTGCCACAACCACAAGGGATTCACCTTTTGCCTCTATATCCACTTTATACATCTCTGAGGGAAAAATAAGCCTTCAGGCTTGTCTGGGGTCTGAAGATGAGTGTTTAATAATGCTTCTACTACCCCTTAAAAAAAAAAAAACGCAAAACAATGACTGCCACAAAGTTTGACAAAGACTGGTGGTAGAATTAGTGCATGGAAAGAGTTAAAATACTAACATTTGAAATACCCTGGGGTGTTTAGTCTTCAAAAATATATGGGTAGATTCAGGGCCGGCCCAAGACATAATGCGGCGAAGTTTAAATGCTGCCACCGCCGCCAGGGGTCATTATATACTAGGGCTGCAACTAACGATTATTTTAAGATTTAAAACTTTTATTCACCGGAATCATAGTACAATACAGAAAAAGTACCATCAGTGCACATAGTAAAAAATAGAAAGGCACCCGACTCGCAGGACGGTACAGTAGTATCACAGACACGGTTCAGAAACATGAGACAGAGATACAGGCAAGATTCACAACGGAGGCCGGAGAGGCACGAGCGTATGAAGAAGATGGAAGGTCGAAATCAGCCCGAAGCGGAGAACTTGCCGATCTAGTCGTATCCGGTGATATTTTTCCATTTGAGTACAATGAAATCAAATCGGGATTGCAAATTACAAACATACAGAACCAGTGGCTACCAGAGCCAAACAAAAAAAAAATGTTTTTGAAAACACGTTACAGCGATGCACTAGAAACCACGTCTGCACAATTAGCGTCCCGAAAGGACCGTGAGAGAGTGTACAACCTCTACAGACACAATAAAACCACTGCAAGCACAGATCAAGGCCGCCAAGAAAGGAGCACTGGTCAGGTGAGGTCAAGCCCACGCCAGCTCCATAGAGTAAAGGCACGGGTCTCTAAGTCAACAGTATTCAGAAAAGAACCGGCTCGTGAGCCAAGGGGTCCAAGTTTTCGAGTATATGTGTGTGGTGCAGGAAGCGTCGTGGGACATTTTTTCAATAGTTGAAACAATATTGGTGGGGGAGGGGGGAGAAGACGATTTCCAGTGTCTGGCTATACACAATTTAGTAGCCAGGAGAACGTGAATGAGCAGTTAACGAGATGGAGGAGGAATGGGGTCAGGGAACATATGGAACAGCGCCAGTTCCGGAAGAAAATCGAAGGGACAGCGAAAGAGTTGGCGCAACATATCAAACACAACCCTCCAGAGTGGCTTCAGCACCGGACAGCCCCACCAAATATGAAGCATAGTGCCTATTTGCGAGACGGACTGGGGTGAGGTACCAACGGCAGCTGAGTTTTTTCTGGAGCTCTATGTGGTTGGTGCAATGGGTGACCCCCCGCATCGCCTCCTCCGCCTCCAGCCATGATTCTAAGGGAATCTCTGCGTGCAGATCCCTTTCCCAGGCGAGCATACGCGGTAACTTACGGGCAGAGAAACAGGCTATTAAAAGGGAGTACCACATAGAAATGGCCTTTGGGAACCGAGGGGCTGAGTCGTGCAAAGAGGACAACTGGAGGAGGATCGGGGAAGAGTGACACACAGGAGAGGGCAGCGAGCCGAGTAGGTGACGGATCTGGAGATATTTAAAAAAAAGTCACGATGGGGAATGTCGTATGTGGAATAAAAATATGAGAAGGGGGCGAGCACACCGTTTACATATAGGTCGCCCAATGTGCAAAAACCAGGGTGAACCCAATGGGAGAGCTGTAAATTCGGAATTAATAACTCCAGAGTCGCAGGTGGGTGATGCGGGTAAGGTGATGTAAGGAGGGAAAATGCTTGGCCGCCCTGTCCCATGTGTCAAGGGTATGTCTAGTTGTTGGGGGCAAAGAAGGGAGCCGTGGTCACTTGTGGCGATGTAGCCACAAGAGTTGATCAACCGTGAATGGGGAAATAACGTCATTTTCCTGGGTAGTCCAGGTAGGTGGATGGATGTTCGAGAGGAATGGGAATGTCTGTGATAGTATACAAGCCTCGTGGTAGGATTCTATATGAGGGACTCCCAGACCACCCTGTAGTCGAGATACGAAGCGGGTGCGGTTTGCTATTCTGGATCTGCTCTTAACACATGTAAAAGCGACCAAAAATTTTTGGATAGAGTGCAGGAGACCCTGGGGGGGTTTAACAGGGATTGTCCGCAACACATACAGCAATTTAGGGAGGGCTGTCATTTTCTGGGCATTTACCCTACCCAGCCAGGACATCTCTGCCACCTGATGATTTCGCGTTTTACCGAGTCCCAAATTTTCACAATGTTGAGATTATTGAGGTCGTGCAAAGATTTGGGCAATTTAATACCTAGGTAGGAGAGATGAGATGATCTCCATTCAAATTTATAGGTGGAAGAAAGGTGAGCTTTGCGACTGGGGTCCAGATGGAGACACATTGCCTGCGTTTTAGAGATATTAATAGTGTGATAGGAGACCCTGGAATATAGGGACAATTGAGAGAAAAGAGCGGGGAGAGAGCGCTCCGGGGAGGTGACAGAGGCCAAAATGTCTTCCTCAAATAATCCCTATGTACTAGTTGTGCCGTCAGGCCAAGGGAAACTCGTTATCAAGGGGTCGGAACGGATATTGACTGCGAACGGTTCCAACACGAGCGTATACAACAGAGGGGATAAAGGGCAACCTTGACGTGTGCCATTGGTGATCGGGAACGGAGAGGATAAGAAGCCCATCATCGATATGCAGGCCGTGGGAGACGTATATAACGCCATAATTGCCTGTATGAGTAATGGGGGAAAGCCGAATTTGTGAAGAGTGTGCTTCAAGAAGTACCAATGAAGCCTATCGAACGCCTTTTCAGCGTCGAAGGAAATGAATAGGCTGGGGCGTTTGTATTTAGCGGCGTCCCAAACGGAAATTATAAATTAACGGGTGTTGTCAGAGGGTTGTCGGCCCATAACAAATCCCACCTGGTCTGGATGGAGAAGGGAAGGGAGCAGAGGGGCTAACCGGTTGGCCAAGATCTTTGCATAAATTTTAATGTCGGTGTTTAGAAGGGAAATGGATCTAAAATTGGGGCACAAAATGGCCGGTTTACCCGGCTTAGGCAAGGTGAGGACATGGGCCCTTAAGTTTTCAGAGGGAATGATGCCCGATGACATGAAGGAACGGAATAGTGATAAAAATGGGGACATAAAGTGGGCAAGAAGGCACGATAATACGCAGCAGTGAATCCATCCGGGGCCGAGCCCCTCTTGAGTTGGCATACGGCCCTCTCAATCTCGCGGAGTTCTATGGGTAAGGCAAGGGATTCTGAGAGATCAGGTACAAGAGAAGGCAAAGGTGTGGAGTCAAGATAAGTGTGGATTTCCCCTTGCGAGGGTTGGGAGAGAGAGACATCGTGTTTGAGATTGTACAGTTTCGAGTAATAGGTAGCGAAAGTCTCCACCATTTGGGAAGGGTTGCGAATAGCCTGTCCATAGTGATCAATGATGTGAGAGGGGTCTCCCCCACATCTGCTACTCCATGCTGCCTCCCACATCTGCCACTCCACTCTATCCCCCACATGCCACTGTGCCTGATACGCCTTATACCCCCTGATACACCCCCTGATACACCACTCCATCCTCCCCAGACATGCCACCTTGCCTCCCAGACATGCCACCCTGCCCTCCCCACATATGCCACTCCACTCTACGCCAGATATGCCACTCCACTCTACCCCGAGATATGCCACTGTGGCCCAAGATATGCCTTATACAGCCTGATACACCACTTCGTCCTCCCCAGACATGCCACACTGCCTTCCCCACATATGCGTTATATACTGTATATGCCTTATACCCCCAGATATGTCACTTCACTGCCCCCAGGATTTAGATTCCCCTTAGTTTGCCCCCTTTATCTCTAACTGCACCTTAAGTTAACTTTATTAAATTAATTAAATTAACCCTCAGTTCTCATCATTAAATTAACCCTAAACACCCCATTAACCATTACTACCCTTAAATTAACTCTAAATACCCCATCAAAACAACTACCCTAAATTAACACTCAACTCCCCATTAACCACAGCATCCCCCTAAATTAACCCTAAAGACCCCATCAACCACAGCATCCCCTAAATTAACCCTAAATTCCCCATTAACAACAACTGACTCAAATTAACCCCAAACATCCCATTAACCAGAGATGCTCCTAAATTAACCCCAAACACCCCATTAACCATAGCTGCCCCTAAGATTAACCTAAATACCCTATTACGCATAACTGCCCCTAAATTAACCCTACACCCCAATTAAACGCATAGCTGCCCTAAACACCCGCATTAACCATAAAACTGCCCCTAAATTACCCCACCTGCCCTAACTTTCAGTAGCCCAGAATTTATTATATATATTATATATTAATATATATATATTATATATATATATATATATATATTACATACTTTATATATATATATACTTACAGTTAGATGAGTGTCACAGCCATGTGGTTCTGGCCTGGAGAAGGAAGGGGCGGGGCCAGTTGTCACAGTGATTACAGGGAGGGGGAGTAAGTAGGAGCTGCTGCTGTGAGACGGTGAGTCACTGAAACGGATTATATAATGAGGGGGATTTTTCAGAGCGTTTGCTCTGAAAAAACCCTCATTTTATAATCGATAATAATCGATTCAACTAATCGATAATGAAATTCGTTGGCAACGAATTTCATTATCGATTATTATCGATTTTATCGATTAGTTGTTGCAGCCCTACCGCAAACGCTATTTAAATTCACCAATCCCAAGCATAAACATAGAAGCCTCCCCACCTAACATATAGCTGTCTCTGCAGTAGAGACTCATTGGGTTAATGCCATGCAAAAATAAGATGGGAGCTGACAAAATTGGCATCTTTTGATGTAGTTGCCGGCTAAGCAATATACAATATGGCCATATAGTGTTACGGAATCCCCAATATTTATGTCCATTCACAAAGGGTTTGCCCTGATTCCTTGTTTTGATGCATCTACATTTCGTTTATTTCAGCAGCACCCCAAAATCTGTGTTAATATGCTTATTAGGACGTGCTTTTGACCTTTGAGACAATTGGGCATAAATGGCTGCTAGTTGCTAATATGTGGACACCAGGCACCCTAAAACGGACATAGGTTCTACTGCATTACATCATTATACTATTATTTATTGATATTCAGCGGTGCTGTACAATGGGTATTATTGTCATGCCTTCTATGAACTACAGGACTTAAGTGTAAGAATCCCTTAGGAATTCCTTTCTTGAGATGGGCACTCTCAAAACATAAATGCTAAAATAGGAAAAAATAAAATAGAAAAGAACAAATCAACAGAAGAGGACTAGTTGACCTTGCACTGGATTGCCTTCCTCCATTCTTATCGAGCTGGGTTGGGCCACACAATGGGCTTAAGTGTCACTTGAGCCAACACCAGTTTGTCCAGCTATACAATTTACATTTTAATGTATAACTCCTTGCACTATTTTGATGCGCTATTTTAAACACACTGTATAAATGTGAACGGGCTCATTTGTTTGGCTCATTAAAACAGTGTCTGGCTTCTTAATTCTATGAATTAACTAAGACTATTAAACCTATGCTAGATTAGTCCATGCACTGTGTCTTTAATGTGACCTTATACTACATTTCCACAAAAGTATTATCTACTAAATACCATAATATACCATAATATCGTATGTTGCAGTAAATAATGTTGTCTTTGCTCTGCTGGAGCTGTCAAGACATATAACAAAATCTGCTGAGAGAAGGATGGGATTGGGAAAACCCAAACATTAAGCTTAAATATCTAAATAGAGATAAAAAAAAATAGTCTGGTTTTCGTTCTATTCAGTTGTCTGGTGATCTCTTTTTTTCAAGTGAAGTATAGAGAAAAAAAAAGAGGCAATGCACTTCTGTGGTTGTCAAAGGCATAACACACAAAGACAATCGCACATTAATGTATCTGAAAAATGTGGGAAAGAGCCCATGGGACAGTAGGCAGGGCAGACCACCCAAATCAATTCACATGTTTAATTACAGTTGTTAGCTCACTTCACTTGTGATCAAAGCTAAATTAGAACATGTGTCTCCATTGGTGAGACATAAGTTGCAAGATCTGTACATATGGCACATTTAAAAGGCGGTGAAAAATTGTTTTAGGGAGCTGAAACAAAAGGTGATCATTAGGGTGAAGGAATGAGGCTGCTTTGATAGAGTTCATTCTGAGGACAGCGGCTATTCAAAATGTGCAGACACTACTTGTAAACAGACACTAATGTTCTCTTTGGGAAAAAAGAAAGGGAGACAGGGAGAGACATAAAGCATCTACAGATATGAGAATTTTAACACTAGACTTGTGGTATTCCACCCATTAACTCTTTGTCTCTTGTATACGCGCACATTTTTACCCTTCAGAATTGATATTGCACTAATAGAATAGCAAGACCTTCTTAAGTACTGTCTCAAAATTGTAATGTGTCCCACACGAGTTAGAGGTCTAACGGCAATGAAGCGATGGCATATTTATTTGATCACATTGATATTATTATATAAGGCATTTCTGTGTTTTGCATTGAGGACAATTGCGTCTGCCAGGATAGGATCCTGAGTCTTGGGGTTTTCGATCTAATCTCAGTTGTTTGCTGCAGATCCTTTTGTATTCCTATAATCTAATGTGGAAGTCTTCCAAATGTTAAAGAGGAAACCTTTACTCAAACATAAGTGAAGATCAAGTAGGCTTCCAACCTTGTTTGGGAGGGGTTCCTTGAAGACTCATCGTAGATGATAAGTGATGCACAGAAGCACCCTGCAGTTTCTTATTAGAAGGTTTCATTTAAAATGTCTTTTTTTAAGATTAAGCATTATACCTCCCAGGTGTTCCACCCACACTAGGAATTATACTTCTAAGGAGGGACTCAAATCTTTCTGGTCGCTTGTTCCTCCCCTGATGTCCCTCTTTTCTGGATGACAAGAGTGCTTAGTGGGCATGAGTATATCACACTGCTACAGCGCTAGAAGTCGCAATCATTTACATAAATAGTCACCAGTAGGTCGCAAAGCTATTTCAGACCAGCCACTACTCCTAAAATAATAATGTTGCTCTCTGGACATTTAACATGTTGGAATGCACAAACTTCCCAGGGTCCCATGCGGGGACAGTGATATCGAGGTCCTTTCAGATTTTTCAACATTTTTATACAAATATATAAATACATTGATTTGTCAAACTGAAATTCAATTTGGTTTGCTGTAGAGAAAGACCCTGACATGTTCCTCAAGAGCTGACCCTTTAAACTCAGCAATAAAAAAATAAATATATTGGGGCAGTTTAAAGGATTGGGTTGTATGAACATTTTTTGAATATATTTAAACTGCATGCCAGATACTAAGGTATATTCATGCAATACTTTCTGAGACAAATAGCAAATGGGGCAGATGGGGCTACGCTCACTCTCAAAACATTAATGCGAAAATAGGAAAAAATAAAATCAGCAGAAGAGGACTAGCTGACCTTGCACAGGCTCATTTGTTTGGCTCATTAAAACAGTGTCTGGCTTGTTAGTTCTACCAATTAACTATGAAAACTATGCTAGATTAGTCCGTGCACTGTGTCTTTAATGTGACCTTATACTACATTTCCACAAAGGTATGATCTACTAAATACCATAATATACCATAATATACCATAATATCGTATGTTGCAGAAATAAACTTGTCTTTGCTCTGCTGGAGCTGTCAAGACATATAAAAAAATCTGCTTAGAGTAGGATGGTATTGGGAAAACCCAAACATTAAGCTTAAATATCTAAAGAGAATCAAAAACACCAGCACTCACAAAAAACTGATGACAGCCGGACATGAGCCCAGTTGGCAAATCCTGTACTGTTGGCAGCTATGGTGGTGCAGCACATAAATTCGGTAATTAAAAAAATAGGCATGACCACAGGGCACTAACAAAAGCAGTACATGCATTACTGGTAGCGTTTACACCTCTGCACATAGGGACAGTGCGCCAAGAAAAAAAAATCTGTGAAAATTGCCAAGGAGTTATGTGTTTAATTTGTGGTGCTACAGCACATGCCTTATTACACCATATTCAGACTATGGTCGACATAAGGAAATTAAATAACTGCTAGTTTCGTTCTTATAAACCTGTTTCCTTTGTGCATAATATTAGGTATGTGTATTCTTTAGGTGATTGTGGTATTTAAATGGTAAATGCCCAAACAAGACGGTGAATATTGTGACTATGAAACCGCTGGTATAATTAAGCAGACATTTTATTATTGTTTTTATTATTATTGGAAATGTGTTTTGCTGCTGGAACAAAATGTTACCATTGAACAAACTCTGTTCTGATTTTATTAACGTGTTTTCTATTTACTGCCATTTTAGCTGTGAAAAATTTCAATTCAATAACCAGACTGTTGATTAACATATAAAACCGATACTTTCTCAGAAATATTTTGGACATTAGAACTATAACAATTACATTAAGCTAAAATATTTTTTGAGAAAAAGTGGACTAGTACTGGACCAAATTTACTCTTAGAAATGTTAAAAAAATTTTTTGTAAATACACAAGGACAATTGTGTAAGTGAAATGGCACAACTGATTATTGCGCAATCCATGCATTTTTAACAAAATGTTCTTATATGTCCTCCTCTGTTTTTTCTTTTTTTCTGTTAGGTAATATGAATAAGATAACAGCATAAGATAATTCATAACAACCATAAGACATTACAAATCTATATAATAATGACAATGCAATCATGGTATGGTAATCCCTTATATCCTAACACCCATAAGTACCCAGTAGGCACACTGTATTCTGTATCATCTACTCTTGCATCCTATGGCACAATTATTACAAATGTTCCCACCTGCCCGTTATCTATATATAAGAAAAAACGAAATAAAAGAGTAGAATAATATGCAGGTTATAGGCCGAACTGGTCAGAGGATGTTAAACACTAGGGACTCAATTCAATGACTTGACAAAACCTTAATTATCCTCAGTGGTGTAACAAAAATCCCAGCAGTTTAAAAGCCTAACTAAGCCTCATATGGTACAGCTGCACAGAAAACTATAGATCCTGCCCTAAAGTGATTAAATAACGCGCACAGCGTGTCTAAGCACATTAAATGGATACATTTTTACCTGAACATTTTAGACCATCAAATCTTTTGCCTAAATTGACCAGAGGTTTGTGGCAGAACCACCTTCGTCTTCCTGCTACTGATGCCTCTTACCATACAACGCAGCACTCTGCTTGCTTTTTCTAAAGCTTTATTG
Source organism: Spea multiplicata (assembly GCA_009364415.1). NCBI lineage: Eukaryota > Metazoa > Chordata > Amphibia > Anura > Pelobatidae > Spea > Spea multiplicata. The sequence goes on along the minus strand of VKOC01000003.1, from coordinate 13,465,784 downwards.
CATTGTCTGCTTATCTTTCTTCCAACCAGGGGGCTACCCAGTTGCAGGCCTTTGTATCATCTACAAAAAGACATACTTTTAAAGACTTTCTGTAATATCACTAAAAATGTTTAGGAAGTAGTGGTCCCAAAACTGTTACCTTCTAATTTACTATGCAACGCTCTCATCCTATGTGCACCGCCAAATACCTCCGGTGTCAGCTCTCTCTGTCTCTTTCTCTCTATCTCTCTCTAAATATCCTCTGCTCCTCAACAAACGTTCATATAAAGACCATTTTCTAATGACTGTTGGAAAGGTTGTTGCAAATTGCATTGATGGCCAAGTGGTTTGGCCATTATATTGGTGCGTGTTATGGTTTGCAACTGTTTACTGCTTACATGCATTTAGGCTAAGTATGGTCGTTGATTTGCTGTTAGACAGAGGCATTGAATTCACATGTTCAAACTGTCTATAGAAGAGCAATGTTCTGGCTCTATGCATGAATCCTTTAAATAACATTGGCGGTCATGTAGCCATGGGCATGTTGGTTCCGTAAAATATTTTGTTTTAAGCAGTGTATCAGATTTTTTTGAGGAAGTCTCCAACTTGGGCTGTTTGGCTGAGATGTCCTTGTGGTATGCAAGTTGCTAGTCCTTGGAACCCTTGAACTATTTATTCATATCTAATACAATATCTGTGGTTTGTGTTGTCTGTCAAAGTGTATTTTCTGCTCTACTAAATGAAAATATTAAATGTTATTTCTATAAAACCATGTTTCATTTTAAGGAAACTTAACCTAGTTTAGCAATTGAAAATGATACCACATAAATGTAACTTTCCCATATTGAATACTTCAAATATTTGTAGACTACATAGGAGGCTGGATTGTTTAGGATTTATTTTTGTAATACCATATAATTATGGGAGATATAGAATTTAAACACAAATTTGTTTTTGCATTTCACCAGTCTGAAAGCTTTGTATATGTAATCCCTCTTTGTACCTACAAGTATACCCCGCCATTTTCTGAGCACTCTCTGATGATGACCTATGACTATAAAGGCTATTTTCAGGTTTTTCAGATTTTCAGGATGATTCAGTATATGGTGGACAATTTGTAACGCTTCCTATCAACTCAAATAAAGGGATCAATGAATCAAAATTCTGTGCCTCTCCCTGTCACTTTCATGCTTGTGTATAATGCATAGCAGTGCTCAGGGGATAGCTGGCAAAGAGTGCGCTGGTGAAGATTGGACCACTGCCTCAAGAATCTATATGTGTATTAACAGCAACTGTGGCTCTTTTATGGGCATACATGGGACCTTTCCAGTGTAGGCTACCAAATGCTTAAGGAGTGGCTTTGAAAAGGGTCATGGTTAGCCATGTGGTGGGATTCGGCAGGGAGTGGGCATAGCTAAACGTCTCTTCTCTAGGGTGACCATATCAGCCATGTTTTCCAGGACACAAATCATTTTTACATATTGCTCACCAGCCCAGATAAAATTCAGCCCTGCACTATGTGGGATGCAAGAACGTATGGAAAGGAACCAATTAGTCAGTATTTACAGGTGTTTTTGGCTGCTTTATAATTGGGTCACTTGGTTGGGCCAGCCCCTTAGGCTGAATGTTGCAAGCCTTCCTAAGCAATGCTATTGTCGGTAGTTGTTCCTCTGTCAGCCCAGTTTGGCGAGCATTCCGGTACTTCATATAGTCACACTACCAATGCACACTATGTAAATAGCTTACATCCTGTCTGTTGAAAAGATTAGAATGTTTCCTTGATGCCCATTTACATGTCATTTATAGGAAATGTTCTGCATCACAATAGATTTCCTTTTCTGTTTCTTGTTAGTCTTAACCTTATCACTTCTTTATGTAACATTTTTTTTTTTTCAGATTTATTTTTCTTGGCTCAAACCTTATTCAGTCATTGGTCTCGTCTTATTTTCAGGATAGCCACATGCCTAGCCCATGCATGTTTAAATTCATTCACTGTATTACCCTCTATAACTGGGAGTTTGTTCCACTTCTCTACCACCATCTGAGTAAAGTAAAACGTCCATTACGGTAATTTGTTTACAGAAGGAAAGAGCCAACAGGCATGTTTGATCAAGTTACCCAACACACTGCTGCATAGGATAACTATGGTGCAGTGTGAATATTTTATGTCACAATATATTTGCTCAGTTGATCAAACATCCATCTTGGAGCTCTCCTTCTGTGAACAAACCTCCTTTGTGGTGTCCGTCACCCTGCTGTCTCCAGAAGTGGACAGGACACAAGCCTTTTGGAGCAGAAAGCCCTGTTGGAGGCGTGAGGAACATTGCTCCCTTGTGATGTGTGTCATCGATTGACGCTAAGTCCTGGGATATGATGTCATATCTCAGCACTGAAACAAAGGTCCCACCACAGGACTTAAGAAGATAGAAAAGGAGAGGGAAAAAGGTAAGAGATAGGTAGAAAGAGGAAGTGATAATCAGTGGTGAGATGGGGAGAAGGAGGAGAGGTAATGAGAAAAGATGTTTGTAGGCAAGCTTATTTTCAGTGATTAAAAATTACGCTTCAGACATGACCAGTGCATAAAAACAAAGTGCAACGTGGACTGGAAACAAAAACCTACAAAATCTGGGAGTGATGATATCCCAGTATCTAAATATGTTGAATTTGAATTACCTTGATGCTGCATGACCACATGTTTGTTCTTTATTGGACTTCCAAAATGTTCATTTTCCCATTTTCTTCCTGCTCTGTTTGCTTTATTACACTCCCACACATGCACAGTATTGTTTCATAGCTCCGCTCACATACTGTACTTGATATTGTGATATCAAAAACATTCAAATTAAAAGGATTTGAAGAAAAAGAACTACAAAAATGTGTGAAAATGATATGCCTTATACTATGACAATTATTAATATTATTTTATACTCATAAACAATGGTAATTTTTATTCTGCTTACTGTTAGAATAAAATTATTGTATATCATTATAAGTATATTGTCTCAACATTTACAGTAAAAATTATACAACACAGATGATGTATTGAGACTAAAAAAACTTGAGAAAATATATTCCAATAAAATCGCTGTTCATATTATTTTTGAGGGTAGAGTTTACACACCACAAGTAGTAAATTGTATTCGCCCACTTGAAATACTATACTTTTTACCACAAAGTTGCCAGGGAAACATCTTGCGCTTATGTTTGACCACTTATTATGCATTACAACTACAGCAATCCTAAAACAGAAATTATCAGAAAAACCTTTAATTTTACCTGGTATATAATTTGAAACATCAATAAATGCACAGGAACTTCCTAATGAGTGTTTACTTGAAAGTTCAACTTCCGTCTCCACCCAATGTCTGTCTTACTAATGCAGCCTTGCAAAGTGTGCTGCTGTGAAAACTGGTCAGGGGGGCATTGCGTCCTAACAGTGGAGAAGACAATGTCAGACTTGTTGTCAGGAGGCAAGGAAGTCAGGAAGGAGCATAGATGCAGGCAGGGCCGTAGCGCGACACCACAGGGCCCTGGTGTAAAAATTGCCCAGGGCTCCCAACTTCTCCCACAGTGCCACCTTTGCCCCAAATAGCTTGTGAGCACCACCTTTGCCCCAAACAGCTTGTGAGTGCCTTTGCCCCAAGCAGCTTATCAGTGCCATCCTAACCCCTAACCAGCCTGTCTATGCCATCTTTGCCCCCAGCTTGTGAGGTCCCCAGTTATCTGTGCCATCTTTGTCCCCAAGAGTGGGTCGCTACCACCATTGCCCCCAAACAACTTGTGCATTCTTTGCCCCTTGCCCCCCTTACCAACATACACTCTGGCACACATATGTAAACACACTTACATAAATTAGACACAACTCATACTCATACAGCACACACGTACACATTCACACTCTAACACACGTATTCCCTTTCACACCACTTATGCTCACACACATCCATGCTCACACACACTTACACATCCATGCCCATACATACTGTACATATATACAAACAAACATACATACATGCATACCCCCCTCCCGCCCCCGCTTACCTTTCACTGCTCCTGCAGCTTTCTGTCCGGCTGCTCGCACACTGTGACGTGATGTAATGTGATCCTAGTACGTTCCTGGCTCCCCGTGCTTGTTCAAGATAGTTTAGAAAGGGCCCATTCTGAACAATTATGAACCTGCATGGGGAGACAGGAACAAGTGGTCGCAGGGGTCTAGAGTTGCGACCGCTGACCCCTGTAGTTACGCCACTGGATGCCTGGGATAACAATGACTCTGTCTGTACCCCTCAATGCTTGATCACTGACCAGAAGGCCCAGACAGAACCAAGCAGTTAGAAATGGATGCCCCAAGATGGGACTGTGACCAGGCCAGATGGACAGCCTGGTGTGACGCCTGTGCTTGCAGTTAGCCTGGAAACAGTGTTTGTAAGAGTATTATACTTTTAAATAGATGCAAGACTACAATTCTTACTAGATGTTCTGACGCTGGCTACTATTTCTTCCTCCTCACCCAATAAACATTGACTGTTTTTCCTATCTATATTTGTCAATTTTAACAAGGTTGAGCCAGCTGGATCACTGAGCTTATGACAAAAAAAATACACAAGATCATGATGAAATGATTTGGCCCTGAGTTAGCAAAAATGCATTTTTTGTGTCATCTCCTTTTACAAACATCCGTCTATACATTTTCTGGTGATCATCAGGCCACTGTCATGGATCCGTGCTAGACAGACTAGGGAACGAAATACTAAAGGGGATTTATCAGCAACAGTCTTAAAGGGGAACGCCAGTTACTTTATGCATTCCCTACACCTGTCAAAAAATAAATGGCTTACCTTTAGTACCAGCTGCAGCTCCATATTTGCACAAGAAAGCCTCCAGCATGGTATGACTTTTGGCAGGAAAGTGCTCCCATTAAAATGAATGGGAGCTTTTTCCGCACATGTGTGAAGTGACCCTTTAATATAGTCCATATATTAATAATGTGTGTAAAGTGTGATTGTTTCATTAAGACACAACCCTCACTTCTGTGCCACTCTCATGTTGAGCAGGTTATGGGAAATCCAGCACAGCCTTTTATTTTTCTGTAACTTTTTTTCTTAACTTCTTTATTCACTTTGGCTGGTTGAAGCCAGTTCCATTTTTAGTGGTCCAAATAAAACATAAAGTGAATTTCATTACAAGTCAAAAGGAAAATATATTCGTGGTGGATCCTATATTTTAATTTATTTTGTTGTGGACTCGGATGGTTTTAGCAAAAGTAGATTGTTGAAAGCAATATCTAAGTGGCATAGAAATGTCTTCAAGAAAAACCCTAATCCTCCATTTGAGGCAGGAAAACGGAAGAAATATTGGGTGGTATGACCTTTCTGGTATGGGAGCCACAGGGAGAGTTTTTCTTCTGTGGTCTGCTTCAAAGAAGGAGTGCAGTTGGCAAAATGCCTTGTACCTGTGGTTTCGGATATCTGTAGCATATAAATCCATAAACAAGGTTACTTATTTGTGGGAAGTTTATCCAATACTTGTTCAAGGTACACAGCCAGACATATGCATCCTGTAGCCTTTACTACTTTGCATTAACTCTTGCTACTGGAGAAGGCATACAACTTCATAACTCCCCCTTGACCCCTTGTACATGTTGGTGGACTAGTCATTAAACATTGATCTGAGGCTTGATACAGCATCATAAAGAATAATATGGTTTCTGTAGTGTATCCCATTACATTACTTGATGGTAAAGCTATAGACAGAACCCCCAGGCTCTGACAGTTCTAAAGAAGTTCCATTGTATAGTGCTAACCTTTTAATCAATACATTAAATAAAAATGGCAAAATAGATCTCAATGATGTATCCTATATCTGTATATTGCTACCAGAGAGACCTGTTTCAGTCATCTGCCTTCTTAATTGGTCCTTAAAAGCCTGGTACTTTCAACAAGGCTTAGATAATTCATCAAGACACATTATGATACGTGTTTTATATTTTTTGCAGAGTGTAAGGATTATGGATAAAGGATATGATCATGTAACAAACATGCTTTGTTGGCCAACCAGAAACTGACAGGCCATGCAAAATGGTGAAATAGCCAAGGAAGGTATGAGAGTAAAAACAGCACAGAGAAAAATCTAGGGACATTAAAAAAACCACCAAAAAATATTATATATAGAAAAGCATTCAGTGGAATGATAGGGATTATCTGAGATATATCGCAATACTGATTTAATTTTGGTGCTATATAATTAAAACACAATAATAAGGTCCAGTAATTCTACTGTATCAGTGATCCCTTCGGTGGTTACAACATTCTTAATATTTACCTTTGTTGTTTTATACTAGGTTAATAAACTTAGATTGGGCACGGGTTATATAAATGAAAAAACAGTCTCCTCTGTATCTAACCTTTTCATTAATGTATGAAATAATTGTGCTGTAAATGCCAACAAATGTTATAATTAAAAATATTTTCTAATAATTTCATTCATTTCCTCTCTGATCTCACAAACCTGGTTCTCAGACAAGGTTTTCAGTTTAATAAAGACCCACACTGACCTCTAACGATGGGGATTTCACCCCTCCTTAAGGTTTGTGCCCATCTGGATTGCATTTAAAATTCATATGACTCATTTCATTTTGATATGAGTACCATACTACAGAGAATGCCTGCAAATATTTTACTATTTTAAATCAAATACTGTAAGGAATAACAAAGATTGAATGCAATTTAAGGGCAAACTATTGTTGTAATTTGTTTTCAGTGTTTTTTACGCATGTAATTTATTTATTTTTTAATTATTCTTAGAGTTTTAGTGTATCTGATTAGATAAAATTTGCATCAAAGCAGAATTTTACCAAAAACAATGGATGTGTCTGCACTTGACCTGTTTTATGTACTATACCATTGTTTGGAGGAAACCATAGTAGGGATGTAAGATCATTAGTGTTGTGTTGTCATGGCTATCATGCTCTACGGTTGGAAAATACAGTAGAGAGTCTCATGGAAGCTTCATTTAATATTTCTTTAAATGTGAATATAAAGTTGTGTGAAATTTCACCACAAAATAAGCTCTATGAGGAATTTGTTTTGGCAAATCCACACTCTTTGTGTTCATGTTATAAAAAAAGTTATTTGCAGAGACACAGCCCAGCTTCAGACATAAGAATTTTATAAGTATGATATGTAATATAAAGAGACACAACTTGATATATCCTGTATTTTTTTTCTTGGTATCCCTCCCATCTGATACTTCCTAAATCACGAACTGACACACACATGGTGCAAAGATGGCACTATATCCATCAATTTTGTTCCAACTTAGTTGTGATACATCATCCTTAACCGTAGATAAGAACATACACATCCCATATGCTCTGTGTTCTTTAACCCCTTAGTTCCTGGCAATGTGGAAAAGCCTCCACATCTGGCAACTGGAACAGGCCAGGCCAGCAGCAATACGGTTAACATCAACTGTGCCACATCCTTTCCCAGACTCCATAATGAGTGTTTTGAAAACAGCTTTCTGCAAAGGAAGGATGAGCAGTTCTATAGGAAGTAAGGATGCTCTGCACTTCCTTAAAGTTGACATTTAACCCAGGCAAAGTGCTGTATTTATTTTTCTGTCATCACTGTCTTTATTGCTGCTTATGTTCTTATTCATGCATTTCCTGGTTTTGCAATGGCTGCGAAGTTATATTACATTTTTTGGACATCTGCACACTCTGATACGGAAAAGGAGCAACATGCGCTCTGTGTGCGGCAAATAAACACATTTTCTCGTATGATTAATTCCTTTATCCTATTATGCAGCAGAAATAGGAATCACTTGATGATATGTGTTTCTCATGGCGTTCAGATTTTCAGGGTGCATTTAAATGTTATAATTCTTTATCATCAACATATCTTCAAATGAAGAATAAGGCTCTTCCCTTGTAGGCTTACAATGTATTAGGGGGTTGAAGGAGAATGAGACCGAAGGTGAGGGGCTGCTTGGGCGAGGATGATTTGATTAGTCAGCTGGGTAGAGATCAGGTCGGGAAGAATACGGGTTGTGGGTATGAGGACAACAGATTGTAAGCTTCTGTGAATAGGTTTTTTTGTTAGAATAGGTAGGAAAGGGTCTGACAGAACGGGTTAGGGAATTTCAGAGAATAGGAACAGCACAGGATAAAATCCTGAAGAAGCTATGGTCGCAGTATTGTTAAGGGCTCTGTAGGTATGGGTCAGGAGTTTAGATTTTATTCTGGATGGTATGAGGAGCTAGTGGTGGGACTGGTAGAGCGAGGCACTAGAAGAGATAAGAAAAATTTAGGCAAACGTGTCTAAAATGTTTTGGAAAAGTGAAAGGTGGATGAAGGAAAGACCAGCTAGTTAGTTGCAATAATCCAGACAGAATATCACAAGGGGGTGAACTGGTACTTTAATAGCTTCATGTGTATGTGTGTGTGTGTGTGTGTGTGTGTGTGTGTGTGTGTGGGGAAACAAATGTGAGAGATATTTTGCAGGTGAAGGCAGCAGGATTTGATGAGGTCTGCTGGGTAGACTGGAATTCTCAATAGTGATGGAGACTGGGGTAACTTCCATAAACCAATCTTGCAAATGTTTAGTGTCTGGTAATTGGATACCATCCAGGATGCAGTTTGTGAGGCAAGTTGATGAAGATGTTAAAGGATGAGAGATGCAGGATTTTAACCAGAAGTGACGCAGTATCATGGATGTCCTAAGAATGAAGTAACATAGAAGCATATAATTTGATGGCAGATAAGAACCTTAAGGCCCACCAAGTCTGCCCATTTTTCCTGATAAAAAGACTGAATCGTTCCTTGGTCCCATCTGAGATTCAAGATATAGCCATATGCCTTTCCCATGCAAGTCTCAATTCCCTCATTGTATTAGACTCTGCCACTTCTGCTGGGAGTCTGTTTCACTGCAGTGATGGCATCATTGGTAATTTTGGTGAGGGCTGTCTCAGTTAGTGAAAGTGGGTCAGGCAATTGTAGGTTAAGAGTTCCAGTAGTTTAGAGGACAGGAGAAGAATAAAGGCAGGATGTTAGCTAGACAGGGATGTATGATCAAGGGAAAGTTTCATTAAAAAGGGAGGGAACGCATGTTTGTAGGAGGATGGGAATACACCAGCAGCAGGGGTGGATCCAGAGCCTGACCTGAACACAATCCGATACTAAAACACACTAACAAACCCAGACATATTAACTCACACAGACACACACTATCATATCACACTAACACACAGACATTCACACTAACACACCCATCTGGACACAACCAGACACTCAGCACACACAGCAAACATACAGACTAACATACTCAGACACACACAGTCACACACAACTCATTTACCTCAGATAAACATCAATCCCTAGTACAAACACTAGTACAAGAGTATCTTTGGAGGTAGTGGGTCTGTTTTGAGTGGCATGGCTGGGGTGGAAGGAGAGAGGGTGGTGCACAACAACATATTCAAACTTGCTGTACCAACCTACCAACCTCCACAAGACAACAGAAACCTCCTTAACTCGCTACACCTGACCAAGATGCCCCTGCCTCTACTTTCCAACAGCTCTACCTAGGACTGAGGCTATGGTGATGTGCTGTGGCTAGGTTTATGTAAATTGTGAGTCATTTTGTTGTGAGCCATTAAATGTCAACAATTTTTTTTCTGCTCCCAATTCTAATATTTCAGTCTCTAAACTTGAATTATCAGATACATTAAGACTTTAATATGCACTATAAAAACATGCTATGCTTTTTTGGTCCAATAATAAATATGTTTTTTCTTACACAATTGGTACTCAAGCACCAGATGTGATGACGCATGGTAAATGTCAAATTGTGACACTTTTATGTATACACTTTCCACTAATCAATCACATAAAAAGATTTAACAAGTTTTTTCTAATCTGCTTGATATAATCTGAACAGTAAATCGAATATTTATGTGTTCTGCAGAATAGATTATTGCCACCTGCAGTGTTATTTTACAAAAACAGGAGAGGTTACATTGTTTTTTCCCTGTTTTCCCTGAGGGTATTTGCAAATTTGCAAACTAAATCAGAAATGGGCAGCAATACGAAAAGTCTTTCATACGAGGCAAATTGGCAGGTTTCCAGTGCTCAACCCCTACTTAGTTGGTCATATATGCTTTTTTGCTAGCTTGCCATACAACGCATAGACATTGATAGGCAAATCTTTAATGTTCCAAAACAGATTGCTAAATCCTTTAACTACTGGTGTAAGTACGACTCTTATATGTGTTCTCCTACTACAGGGCTTACTACTACTCCTACTACAAGTTTTTTCTGCAGTGGGCCACTTCATCAGAATTGTATACGTGCGAGGGCCGCACTCATTTTTCACTGTGAGAAAATATGGCCTTTAATACAATATGCAGACTAAAATAAAGTAAATGACACAAAACCTTTACTTTTCCTCTCACTGATTTCTGGGCCTAGAAAGTTTTGTGACTACAAATTCAGCATTCTGTAAAGTAAAAATGAAATAGTTCTTTTTATCCTAGGGATGCACCGAAATAAGAATTCTGGACCAAAACAGAAAATTCAGGGTTCACTTAGCCGAAACTGACCCCCCCACCTTTAAAAATAATAAAAATGTCCACACTTTTAATAAAAGTAAGTTACAAACCAAAATTGTACAAAAGATTTGACAACAATGTTAATATATATATTATATATATTATATTTATAATTATGATTGTTAACAGCAATCTCAGGCATACCCAGATTCCAGCATGTAGTGGTTGGCTGGGCATGATAGGAGTGTGATTGCTGTCAACAATCATATATAAATTAATATTGTTATTGTATTTTTTGGCCAATTTTGGTGTGTTAACCACACTTTTATTAAAAGTAAGACACCAAAATTGGACAAAAAAATTCAATTGCTAACAGCAATCACACTCCTTTTATACCCAGGCAACCAGTAAATGCTGGAACCTAGGCATGATGGGACTGTGATTGCTGTTAGCAATCACACTCCTATCATGCCAAGTCAGCCAGTACATGCTGGTAAAGGGTGGCTGTAAGTGATGTGCAGACCCCATACTGCAGGCAGCATCAATGCACAAGGGGACAGCTAGCCAGGTTTCAGCATGTACTGGCTGACATGGCATGATTGCTAAAAGGTGACAGGAACAAGTGGTTGCAAGAGTCGCTTGGTCCCCCAGAGGCATGGGCATGGGGGCCAGTTGGAATGGCCCATTCTAAACTATTTGGAACTGTCACGGGGAGCCAAGAAGGTATTAGAGTCACTTTACGTCACATAACCATGGTGGTGAAACCAAGGCCGCCTGCACAGTTAAATGAGTCTGGCAGAGGAGCTCCCTGCCGACGACCAATATAGTCACTTGTATAGACCTTTAACTCCTGACGGGGAAACTCTGCCTGGGGAGACTCCCTGCTCCAGGAGTTAAAGGTCTGTACGAGCGAGCATAGAGTCGCTTGTATGGACCTTTAACTCTTAAGCGGGGAGACCAATGGTCTTCCCAGGCTAAGCTCTATTGGTCACTAGTACGGACCTTTAACTCCTGGAGGGGGGAGACCAGTCTCCCCAGGCAGAGTTTCACCGTCAGAGTTAAAGGTCCATAAGAGTGACTCTATTGGTTACCAGCAGGGGCCTCCTCTAGCAACAACCAATTGGTTGATGGCAGAGGAGGCCCCTGCAGGCGACCAATAGAGTCACTCGCACAGACCTTTAACTCCTCGGGCGAACCTACGGATTTCCGCTCCCGTTAACCCCTGCGATGCTGCATAGATAAGGTAGACTAGATAGGGAAGGACCAGGGAAATTAGTAGATTAACAAAGACAAACATGAAGATTCTTCTTGTACGTTTTGCCGCCGCCATGTTCGTTTCTTCAGTATTCGGGCTGAACAAACGCACCCTTCGTGTTCGTTTCCATGTTCGCCGAATACGAATGTTAAGAAGAGGTATTGACCTCATTTCGGTATGGCTACCTACTGGGATTTGCCCATTTGCAGGGCCAAACCTAGAGTTTTTAACACCAGCATATATTTGGCATCCCTCCCACTTTAAATGTAAAAAACTTGCTTACTTGTTCCCTGGTGAGTGGGATGTTTTCACAAGAGGACACACAATGACATACTTCAGAGTCCAGCTACCTACCAATGCACTTGAAGGACGCTCTGAGTGTGTGACGTCACCAGGGCCAGCATGTTACCGAGGGCGATCAGCGTCAGCACAGACTTGCTACATAGGTGGAGCGCATACAGGCCCGCAAGTCTGTAATACATTGGCAAGACTGGAGGTCACCATCTTGAGGCTGGATGCAGGGCTTAACTCGAATCTGTTGTGAAAGTGCCATCTTTGTCCCTAAACAGCTTGTCTGTGCTATCATTGCCTCCAAACAGCTTGTCAGTGCTCCCAAACAGCTTGACTGTGCCATCTTTGTCCTGAAACATCTTGTCAGTGCCATATTTGTCCACAAACAGCCTGTTTGTGCCTATTTTTCCCGAAGCATTGCCCCCAAACTGCTTGTCAATGCCATGCCTGTGCCCCTGCTTACTAGATTTTGGGGTTTAGCCATTGAGTTGAATAACAAACCAAGTAAGATTTAAATGAGTCAATAAATCAAGCCAATTGTACATTCATTTATTAAAATGGGCTGATATGGGGAGTTGTACTTTATTTATACACGTATCGGATTTATGCATTGGATTTAATGCCTTTTTTATGCACAGACCTCCACAGGCTGTAATAAATTCAGTATGTATGTGCCCATAGGTCTATACATTAAAAAATATGACTGACAATAAATGTACAGTACGTGTGAGGATCACCAGCCCACCAAGCATTTGTATTGTTTGCCGTATGGTCATTATGGTCTTCAACACTTGCATAGACCAATTCAGGGGCACCACCTATTAGACTTTTTAACTAGTTCTGTTAGATTTTGCAAAAATAAAGACATGTGTAATATTTGCATTTCCTTGTCATATTGTGTGTTAAAGGTGTAACAGAAATGTAAGATTAAACCAATAGTCACAGGTAGTTTACTTTTTCCTAAAAATAAAACCAAAAAAGGACATTTTGTGTACACGGATGAGGCATAGTAAAATATAACATATTTGTATAATGATATAGGGAGTTTCTTCCTGTTTCCTCTGTACTTTCTTTAGATCTCATAGAATAGTATTTAATTCCATTACTAATGCAGAAGTACCTGGCAGAAGTTATGAGAAGCAAACGGAAGCAGAGCATTGGTATAGTGCTTTGGAATGACCAGTGTTTGTATTTTAACTAATTTATCGGAGTGCCAAGGCAAGTGACTCTTATATTAGTCACTGGAACCTCCCAAATACCTAAAACACTTTCTACCGGTGAGTCAGCTCTATAATCACTAAATAACAAACATTAGTAACTCTGAGCTGCCTACTACACAGCCCACATAATTACACCACGCCTACTTGTTTTGGTGTAGGAAGAGTCTTGGTACGCCTGCTAGATGACTAACCAGGGGGAGAGGAACTAGGGTACTTTCCACCGAAAGCATTTTTAGGATGCAGTACAACTTCTGGCCATTTTCCATGTAATTGCAATTTAATGAGACACTTAGCAACTGGTTGTGATTATCTGACTAAACTGTGCTTCGCTTACACAAAACACCCTTATACCACTTCCTTACCACAGGTTCACTGTAGAATGATCCCTGAAATTAAAACAATTACATTTTTTTCAAGAAAAATGTGGACAAAACATTTTCATTATATTTTTTAAGCATTGATTCATTCCCCCTTCCAGAAAAACAGCAGATTTGGCATAGAAACCGTTAAAGCATACAGCATACCTCCCAACATTTCAATGTGTAAAAGAGGGACACTTTTTTTTTAAATCGCTCTCGTGGAACTCCAATACAGCAATTGCACTTTACAATGTTGCACTTGCATCGCTGCTTAAAACACGCTTCATTTTTGTAAGCACAGTCATGCATATTAAAAATATCCAACACATTGAATTGAATTCACATAAGGCTCAGCCAGACATACTACTTCCATCATGCTGGCTGAGCGTCATAGGAAGTGCAGTTAACAGTAGATAAAGCTGCAGATGTTAGCTGTGAACTACAATTACCATGATACTCAGCCAACCAGGTGTCCACCATGACTAGGCATCATGGGAGTTGTAATCCACAACTAACACCTGCCACATCATCTGCTGTTAACTAGCGTTCACGTCAGGCTCATCCAGACATACGGCTTCCATGATGCTGACTATGCATTATGGGAGGTGCAGTCAACAGACAGTAAAGCTGCAGATGCTAGCTGTGAACTAAAATTCCCATGATTCTCAGCCAGCCAGGTATCTACCATAATGCTGGCTGAGTATCATTGGAGGAATAGTCTACAGCAACAGAGATTTTTTTTAATTTAAAAAAGGCTAATGTTAGCCTCCCTCCCAGGACCCTTACACACTGCCTTTACACACACCTGCCCATAAACACACATATACACATACACTGCCCTTACACACACCTGCCTTTACACACATATGTACACATACACTGTCTTACACACACATATACACATACACTGCCCTAACACACACATATACACATACACTACCCTAACACACCAGCTTACAAATACCTATACTGCTCTTACACACACCTGCCATATACACACAAGCTTACAAACACACACACAGATATACATACACTACCCGCACACCCCTTTCTCCCCATCTCTTACCTCTTCCTCCATCTTCCATCCTCCAGTGGGAGCGCGGGGGTACGACGTCATATCGCATCATTTGCCGGCACATAGTGATTAGGAAGCAGTAAAGCAAGGTCTGAAGTGACGGACCTTGCGCTCCCTAATGTTGAGCTGACTAGAGGGAGATTGTGATCTCCCAACAAGTCCTGCAGGCTGCAGCTGCTGATCGGGTGGCCAAGGTGAGTACAACTCTCGCCTCACCTTCCTCCGCCCCTTGCAAACCGTGACAGAGGTAGGGATAGGCGGAACAGTGGGACATTCCCAAAATCAGGACTGTCCAGCCTAAATCAGGACAGTTGGGGGGCATGATACAGTGATGCTTGTGGTACGGTCCCAATTTTTCATACACTTTCCCTCAGTCATGCTGAGCTGCCCCACTGTCTTGCATTTTCAGGCAGTGGATATCATGGACAGGTTAGGGGGATCAGGGTATCTCCCTGGCACACTGAGCTGTGAAATCATAAACATCTAGAAATCATAGAAATCTAGAAACATAGTATTGGATCTCAGATAAGGATCATTCTGCCCTTCTAGTCTACCTTGTTATCTGAAACCTTAATCATTCCTTGGCCCCCTTTTAGATTCAGGATAGCCACATGCCTATCCCATGCATGATTAAAGTCCATTGCTGTATGAAACTCTGCCTCTTCTACTGGAAGGCTGTCTCACAAACGCAGTCAAGGCCTGTGCTTTTACAACACAGAGATCAGCTGCAGCTCCCACATGGTCACTTTACGATCATACCTGGGAACTCTCCGAGTTTGCCCCAGAGATCTCTGGGTGAAGCCCTCCTTGCCGTTTCCCGCAAGGGAAGGCTCCGGGTGGCCGGAGCTAAGAAGTCCCCAGGTATGCTCATGATGTATTGAAGCAGAGTGCATTCAGTGTGCTCAGAACAGCTATTCTTCATAGCATAGGAAGAAATAGCATTTTACCAGAGCATATTTTTATTTATTTAATTGCAAATAAAGATCATTGAAAATGTTTACTTGCAAGAGACACGATTGTGGTTTTTTTAAATGATCCTCTTACATTTTCCATTCATATTTGTCACTTGGTGACAAAATTAGGGCAAAGATCTCTAAGGTAATATTTTAATTTCTGGTCAAGTTCACCGTTCCAACTTTCCTCCAGTGAAGTTGACTTTTTTAGTTGGAGACCTTTTCAACTGAGAACTGAATGTGAGTTTACATCTTCCAGCGGTGGGACAAGATTTCCAAAGATTATCTATTTAAGAGCTGGGACACTGTGTCTGCAAAACCGTAGACCTAGACTGTACAATGTACAGATTTAACTATCATTCACTGTACCCTGGAGATATGAAAGGGGAATAGCTGCTTTACTTTATTTTCAAATGTATGCCCATTTTTGCCCTGAAGTTAGGGTTTGGCATCCATGAGTCAGCCATCAGGAAAACACTTTCAGATGCTGTTTATTCAAAATGTATTTGGAAAAGTGCACAAATGGATACTGCTCCAGAAGAAGACCAGTTTCATATGGAAAAAGGAAACTGTCACAGCCGCTCTAAGAAATGTAAATCAGATTAGGGGATCAGGGAGGAATACCAACTTTATGCCTATGAGGTATGTCCAGCCAACTTGTCCAATATTATGCTGGTTCAAAATCGATTTTGCGGACAATATATCCAATCTTCAATATACTTTCCTGTCAGACACCTATTCACCAAAACGGACTTCACAGAAAATCCAGGAAAGGTGCAAAGGATCCACTCACATATGTGGAATTTCAAGAAAATAATACATGGTTTTTACTGTGCGCATGCTTCCATTGTAGTTAAGAAGCAGGAGACGAGTTTTATTTGTTAACTCTCTAAAAAATTAAATACATTCACCAGTTGCAGGTGCACTAGAGTCAGTGCAAAATATACGATTGTATATGATTATATGCATTTTACATGACACGGTTTGGAATATTAACTTCCTGTTCCCATAATCTGCATGCTTATTTCTCTCCATTATTTCTCCCATTTTTGTTAAATTATTGTCCTTGTTCTATGGAGGATGCCAATGGCATGTATACTATGTGAATGCTGATGTTCACAAGGGATTGGCCACTGCTACTCCCGCTGACTATTGTACTTATGAATGCTCCCTGCTTTCAACAGAGGCAGCTAGAGGAGGAGGAAAATAAGACTTTGTAATCTCTATTTTCTAGCTAAAATAAACTAAATAAAATTGCACCAATTGACATACAGTCAAATACATTAAACAATAAAAATACTATTTTGGGGATTCTTTAATTTATGCACAACCTGAGGGGAGGAAAGTTGATTACTGTGACATTATGCTCAGCAAAAATAGGAACAAATGGAAAGGAGAGAATGAGATTCCTAAAGACACACATACACACAACCTTTGTCCATAATGTTTTGTTTAGATGTGTTGCATGAGGCTACGCACAAGAATGTATATGGGCTTTGTGACAGGTGATATCCTCCAAGGTCATATAATCTGCTTTACATTATCTGCAGCTGTCATATGATGGCTGTCACACTAATATCTCAATATCTTGTGACCACCTGTAGACATTATGGTCAGCAAGTTCTATAACTTAATTTTACAGACAATTGTTATATCCAAAGCATCAGTCTGAAGGGATTGTCTATCCATTGGTTATACCTATGTGTGGTTCTTTACAGCCATTATTATGTCAATGAGGCTTTCCTCTCCTTCTTAAGTTTTATGCATTAAGGAGTTATATGTGGTCTGCATTAGATGATTTGAACAATATTTATCTATGATGGGACTGTCAGCTGATATCATTCACAAGCATAACTAAACACAGTGGGGATTTGGAAAACCACAAAAATAAGACCTTTATGCCTCAGTGTAGACTTTGATGATGTGTAATATCTCACAAGGTAAAGTGATTGAAGATATGGCTGCCAGAAATGGCTCTTCACCCAAATTGTCACTGTCAGAGCTCAGGTAACAGGCTTGTGAATCAATGTGTCTTTGCTATCTGGATGACATTTCATAGATTTTTGGAAATTGTGGTCCAGTATCCAGCAATATCTTTACACAGGGTCAGATTTTAGTAAACCTGAGCCTCAGACTACATGCTGTTATCAATTTACTAATAATAGAAGATATTTTGTGATGAAAATAAAAGTCCCAGCATGTGCTCGAGCCATAGGGGTATAACAGAAGCTCCACTTCTGGTACCTTTGTAAAAGATGCCTTTTAGTGATGGCATATCCATAGTAATGCATCCCTAGGGTAGAGGTGATTTTAATAAAAAGTTGCATTATACATTTCTCCACCATACCTTGTCAAGGTCAAATTGGTTCACCCTATCTATCTTTCTGGAGTATTGTCCATACGCTCTTCACAGAAATAGCTAATGTCTTATGCGAGAATCCAAGAAGAATGATGCAGAGGTGTTACTGCTTACGACCAGGCTTTCATGTCTGTAGTTTTGCTGTGATTAGAGTAAATGAGAACAGAACTGACATTTGGAGACAAATCTCATTTTGTAAGAAAAAGGAGGAAAATGTACATATACTTGTGTGGTTGGACGCGAGCATGAGACTCAATTATTTCCTAGTGCACACACCCATTAAGTTACATTACAGACTTTGCTAAGAAGGGATAATGTCTGACAGACCATTAGTCACTGGCTTTGATGATTTGTGCTTTCTGTAATTACGTGCTATTGCTATGTAATGAAGCGCTGATGTGGTGCCTAAGAATACTGGATAATTAGGCAATGTGTTTTAAATTTGACTTCATTAAGTTAAACAAGTGGTACTATAAAACACGTGACCTATAAAAACAGAGAGTTTATCTAAGATTAAACATATTTGGAGGTGTGAAAAGCATTAGACTTGCCCATTCCAATTTTAAATGGGGAGATAAAGGTTTATAACCTTATTTTAAAAGAAACAAATTGAAATGTTAAGCTCAAAAAGGGGATTTTTTAAATACATGTAAATAAAACAGAATAACTGTGTGTGTGTATAGCATAAGTGAAAAAGAATATTGTACTCAGCAACAGCAACTATTCTAGGCTAGGTCAACTGGCAGGTCCAAAGGAGCAGAAGTGCCTCTGCTGCAAAACCGGGTGGCAGATTGTCCTCTGGGATAATCAAAGCAGTGTGCTAATGCTTACTAGGCAATTTACAGGGTAGATCTCTGTTCTTCCCAGCCAGCCCATTTTTACTATTGAGGATCAATAGATACAGGATTGATAACATTGTATCCCAAGGGCACCTTTTGGCCCAGGGGGCAGGTAAGCCAAGTGGCTAGTGGTAACTAGCATACACATTGGCAAACATATTTACACACACTCTTGCACACATACACACTAATCCTACACTTACATTAACACACCCCCTGATGCGCACTTAACACATACACTCATGCTAACAAACACTTCCTCTTACACACACTTACACACTCCTGCTAACACACACACTTCCTCTAACACATAGACTTACATACTCGGGTACTAACACACACTTACACACTCATACACTCTGGTATAGTGGTATATGGTATAGTGTTCAACTTGAATAATTATATTCTGTATAATAATACAGTTCATATTTGGGGTTTAGGTATAAAAATAAGTTTTGGTGTACAGTTTTAAAAAGGTCTTTTAACCATAGTAATCAAACAAATGACCTAATGAGCAGGAACATCCTTTGTTGCTTTGATAAGATAATTTTTAAAACTTTTCACCAGAACTTATTAAACTATAAAAGACATCTTTAAAATCATTAATCTTTATTAATGTAATAAGATGTGTAGGGCATAACACATCTTCACACATCCCTCCAGCAATAAGAATGAAAATAATTTTTGAAAAAAAACGAGGATATATTTAATAAAAAGAAATAAAAATGCTGGCACAATATTGTCATGTGTGTTTTTTTTGTTCTTTTCCTGTTATTGGGAGCAAGCAACAACTTGTTTTAATAAGTTTCATGTGTCTAAAGGTTGTGAGTTTGTTTAAGGCAAACTTTTAACTTGCTACCCCTGCACTGGTACACATCAGACTCAGGGATCGTGTTATTAGTGCACACTAAAGGCTATATATGTTAAGTTTGGCCAAATCAGATCAAAACAAACTAGCAGAGCCGTGACAGAATTAAGCCCAGTTGAGAGTTAGAGCAGGATATGGGTTTCTTTTACAAAAGTAACATAAAGGCAATTTCCAGATGTCCCACACCAACTCCTATGCTCCAGAATGTACCTTTAGAGTAGGTGTGCTCTCTACAGAGGAGGTCAGGATTTTTGCACTCTCTCTTACCCAAAAACACATGTTCTTAACGCACACAATCATTCTTTGGATAAGAAATATTACACACTGGCAGCGCTCCATTCACAAAATAAGTGGAAGAAAATAACAACATGCTTTCAATTTAATAAGAGAAGCGGTAAATTAACATGTCAAAACCATTTCTTCAACTGACTTTCATTTCACTTCCTGATAATCCATCTACAAGATGATTTTGATTACAGGTCCAGACACATTTTATAAAGGAATTGCAACAGTCTAATAATTTATCATAAATAAATGTATTGTAAATATTTTAATGATACACCGAAAATGATAGTTTAAGATGCACCTTTTGTAAAGTTATTATTATGAAGTGAGATTTATTATTTAAAGGGGTAGTCAGGTATATTTCCTGTTCCTGTATTTCAGCAAAAGGGCTGTATTGCACTGAAATTGAAAGGCAAGTATCCACACATTCTGGACATTTTTGTACTTTATCAAACAGCTCACTGTTGAAAGAGCTGTAAGGCAATACAGACATACAGTATCAATTAATTAAATCAAACTCACCATGGTAATATATCACACTGAACATATAAAATAAAAATACAAATATCATACGAAAAATGTTATGTACCTATTAAAATGTCTAAATGGACCTCAGTATACATGCAGCAATACAAGCATGTCAAAAGTTTGGATTGAGGGACATATTGGGCATAGCTTTAAGGTCGTCAGCCACCTAATCATGTAAGCGCAGACGATGGCTGAATATGATAGGCCGCACATTGTTTAAATGCTCATGTAGCATGTGGCCGAGCATGTCCATTCGGCGCCCCCAAAGTACAGCACGCAATCTGCCGCTGGAGTGTGGAGTGAAGACGAGCAGCAGCCCACTAGGCATTTGCTCAGTCAGCCAGTCTGGGCCTAGTGTTGAATATGTATAACAGCTAAGGAGACAATAAATGAAAGTTTGAGTGGATAATGTGTACCTTATAAATTAAATTTAATCCAAGGTAGTATGATTTTATATGCTATTGTGTAATTTTATATTAAATATATTTGATGAATGACGGACATAGCTTACATAATTGAATGAGTTTATATGGCTGATGTCTAGTAATTAGTACATTTTATTTATAGAGCACCACCAGATTCTGTAGTATTATTAAAAATTATAATCACTAACAATAACATGAACAAAAATAACATCATACTAATGTAAGGAGGAGGCTGAGGGGAATTCAGGTAGAAAGAATCCCACATACAACCATTTGAAAAAACAAGGCGCGCAACTCCAAATGAAATAGCAGCATGAAAGAATGAGTGGTAATGCAGAACATGGTCTTCATGAAGTGCCTGTTATCCCAGGTAAAATATACCTCATGAGCAGATAAACATAAATGAATAAAATTTACAGGACAGTCAACTAACGAAGAGTTTTCCATAACTTATGTAATGGTATGTAATGGTATTTCCAATACCACCTAATGTAGAGCGCTGGTATATTACATCATATCCTAGCACTCTGCAAGTATAAGATAACTAGAAGATGGTAAGCCGATAAGGCAGCTGGGGGAGCTGCCCTGGGACTGGACCTCATAAATATTTTACGTTTGTCCTTTTTTTACAACATTAAAGTTATCCTTATTCTAAATAATTTTGTCTGCCAATCAACCGTAAAGCCCTTGTGAATAGCTTTATGAGGCTCATAAAAAATTACTGTGACATATATGCATACAAAACACAGAGATTGCAACCAGAAACAACACAAGGGCAAGGAGGAAGTGAAGTCTGGCTGCTTAAATAGCCAGAAGGGGCTGGCTGTGGGCTGGAGTGTAGCCATGGCAACCCAGAGAGGCTGTATTAGCTTCCAGCAATGCAGCAGGAAAGCAGCTAGACCATAACACTTACCATCTAACTCCAACCAAGAATAACCAATATCTTTATTAATTAGGATATTTCAGTAGATATGAAGTAGAAGCAATGGACAAATCTATTGTATAAATGAGTAAAGCTGTATTAATCATTACATTAACAGTGCAAGATCAGATAATGTGGGCCAGTCGAGAACAACTTGTACATTCCATGAACTGAGGAAAATACTAGCAGCAAAAGCTTAGCATAGAAGCAACGTAGCATATGATCTTTTTTACATAACAATGCACAAAAATCTGAGGGAAATATTAAAAATGTCTTCTAAGTTGATCATTTGAAAAGCTAACTGGTTTTAAGAAATTCGATGAAGAAGTTTCTTGTATTTTAGATAGCTTTGCAACTTGCCGTGTTACTAGAATGACTTTCTGAGTTATTAAGGTTTCCCATAATCACAGGTTCTCCCAGTTTTGCAACCTCCCCACTTTGCGGTAAATTAGGTGTCTACCATTTTACCTCCTATAAGCATTTTAATCCACAAGATCGGTATTTTATTCTAGAAATACACCTCCTGATCACTTGAAATAAAGTGTTCATAAAAACAAGCACCAGTCAAAGGGAACCACTGGAGCAACTAAGCAGAAGGGAAGCACGACCTTGAACGAGAAGATGAAATGGTAGAAGAATAAGGGTGGTATATGGTTGTGAGACAACTTCTAGGGGCCAGGGTGGCAGGAAGCCTTTATAGGGCTCTGCTTGCCCTTTTTTGTTTTGGTTATAGCCTTACATCAGCAGCAAACACCAGATTTCTATATAGAATTAGCCTTCAGCCCATTAGTTCAGCCTACCATGGCAGATCCTGCTTTGAATGCTGTGTGAGATTTGGGCTGTGGCCCTGCAACATAGGTCTTCTTGGCTGCAAGAGCAGATGGTGACACTCAGCGGAGAATCATCCATGTCTTCCCTGGGAGATCACGATGCAAGTGGTTATGGCTCCTGGAAAAGTCTAAACACGTATTCCTTTAATGCAACAGGACTCATGATTCAAAGCCCTTGAAAATAATAAGCCAGAAATCAGGAACAAGGAATAAAGATGTCATAAATAGTACCAAATACTTTGAGAGAATACTTAATGGATAAATTCAATAATTTCTATATACAGATATAGGACGGAGGTGGCTAATTCTGTAATTCCAAAAGACAAAACTTCATGTGTGACCTAGAATGGAGGCATGCCATTATATTGTCATCCATTTTAACAACAGCTGTCCCAATTTCTGAGTTTGTAATACTGCAAATCATAGTGGGTTTGAAATTTGTTTCCAGGAAAACTAAGTCTTTATAAACTGGAGGATGTCCTCATTCACTTTGGACATTGCAATACCATAAAGCATGCCTGTACAGAAAGCTCATAGAAGAACAGTGAATCCAGTGTGCTTAGGAATGCTTCCTAAATATCTGGTTGCAAATTAGTAGAAGCCCATGTATGGCAAAATTATTTTTATTATTAAAAAAAAAACTATACATAATGTGCCAAAGCCATTAAATCAGAGAGGCCTAAGGGATACTAACTCCCACCTAATCACGCTTGCCAGCCAAAACGTATATCAAAGCAAAGATAACCATTTGGGATGTTAACATGAATGTAAAGCATGCATTTATTCTTATATAGAAGAACAGAATGTTACTTGTTGAAGGGACTGTGGTTTGGATAGAGGCGAGCTAGAGGCCTGGTGTTCCAGGATACATTGGTTACCTTTTCTTAGCCAACGGGGTTTTATTTGGCTGATGGGTAATCTGATGGGGTCTTTGGATTTGGCTTCATATCCCATGGTCTGGGCTCTCAGTTTAGTGATGTCTATACTTGCATGCAGTCAGTCATATTTTGGATTGGCATTATTTCAATGACCTGCAGGTCATTGAAATGGCTTCTCTGCTGTCATCTTTTTTAATTCTTGTTTCAAATTTATGTTTAAAATAACAGTGCAGCCTTTTCTTGGCATAAGCAGTGTTTCTCTATTTCGTGGTTGGGTATCCTCTGTGGTTGAGGCTTAAAGTAGAGTTTATCTGGCCATCCAATGGCATACATCCCAAATATTTTACCATTAGCAAAAGATGGTTAATAGAACAATGTTCGCTTCAGTCGTACATTGCGTACTTTAAGTTACACCACATTATACATTATGTTTGGAATGCATCCTTTATATGCATCTTACTTTCCAAAGGACTCCCTAAGCATATGTGCCAACTGGAACAGAATACAAAGCTAGAACCACAATGTGTAAAGTAAGAGCTCAGGCTGAAATTCCTGGTCCACATACACATTACTTGTGAGATCCATTTTATTCTATTTATTTACTTTAAACGTAGAGCAGGACTTTGCTTATCATTCCCACATGCAATGAGTGGTGAAAAGGATTGTGGAAATAATTTTTATTGTCTGCATATGTTTTCTCCAACTGTTGCTATAAGAGCAAAACATATTACACTATCTATCACAATACACTATTGTTTAACGTCCAGCTTTACAAGCTTTAAAAGGCAGACGTAATTGTTTTGGACATTTTGTCCAATAAATAATATTGTCGACCATGGCAATTAATTGTCAAAAATGAAACACATAGATTATGTTGCTTCCAAGTGATCAGAGCAGGATTGGTTGGAAGATGCCCTTAGGGGCAGTTGCAGGCACCAGCTTTGCTCATGGTAGAACCTTATTGAAGTCTATGGTGGGCAATTATGTTATATAGACCTTCACAAACCTTGCCACGCACACTGGTGTCCTTGTACAGACACTTTGCCTATCCCTAAAATGCAGCGCAATGTGACGTGATATCCAGGTGCTCATTACAGACGACAGCGGCTACAGGGGCAAGCTGTACGGATGTCTGAGGCACTGATCTGGGTCAGGGCTAAGGCAGTGCCCAGCCAAGCTACACCACTAAATTACATGTACACTCGAGAGTGCCACAGTGTTAATTCTGTAAAACTATGTTTTACCTATAGATAAAATCTGAGAGGAAAACTGTCAAACAAGAGTGATTGTTTCTTATGCGGAATGGCACAAGGGGTGACCTAAGCCTCCCTTGCACAATTGCTGCACATTGTTTCCTTCTTCTCCTAGCTTGTCTTGAAGGATTAATATGTTTTATGGTAAAAAAATATATAAAACCGAGGACGCACATTTGCTATGAAAAGTCATGAGCCAGAGAAAGACAATACTTTAAGGGTATTACAATCCCACATTGTAGACAAAGACAAGCTGAGACAAGGGTCTTTTTGTTAAAAGGTAATATAATGTAAACATATTAAATAAGAATAAAGTGACAAACAAGAAAAAGGAAGAAAACTTAAATTGCAAGGTATTTGGGTTAATGTGGAAATCATTTTTCCTCTACTAAAATAATTCTTATATTTTAATAAATGCTAAAAAATGTACTTCTCATAGTGGATCTCACTTGGAGATCTAACAGATCTGCTTTTATTTTGTTCAGACCTGTCTAAAATTTTACATTATGATATTACAGTGACTCCTATATCAGTAGATTTACGACTACTGGACAAGCATCATTGCAGAGATAAAATCTCACCCTTTAAGTGAGAGATAGGATGCGTCTCATTCAGTTCCTCCTGGAAATAATTCAAACCTCTCTCATATTTTTTAGATGCCATAACATTGGCAAGTGTGCAGAAGTTAACTATTCTCTCCAGTTTAGTTTCCGACATCCTTTTGATACTCATATTTTGAATCTTTCTTGGCTGCTCATGAAGACCAAGAAAAAAAACAA
The DNA here is from genome assembly GCA_009364415.1 of Spea multiplicata. NCBI lineage: Eukaryota > Metazoa > Chordata > Amphibia > Anura > Pelobatidae > Spea > Spea multiplicata. The sequence goes on along the minus strand of VKOC01000003.1, from coordinate 13,440,138 downwards.
CAAAATCTGGTCAAATCTAATATACACTGCTCAACAGAAACCTGATAATGAAAAACTTAAAAAAATGTTAATATTTGAGAGTTTACATTGCTGGTGCACTATATTTTCTTTATTCAAATGTGATTCTTAATAATCCTACCTAGTACCCTATACACTTGTATATGTGTTTACAGTGATAATGGCTGGGACTGTCGTCAGGATATATTGTAAAACCTCATGTCCTAACCTTTTGCTTTTGTAAATCTGAATTATACTCAAGTAGTAAATAGCAAGACACGCATATAACGTTCTTGCAACCTTAGTTGTATATTTACCAAGTAGATTATACATAGATACATATTACATATGTGACATTATTAAGTCTCTATTCACTAAGAAGTTGAAACTTGCCAATTCTCACGAAACAACTTGCATATTCAAAGTTTTTGTCAGTTTCTGGCAAGCAGACATGAGACGAATGCAAATGCATTTCCTTGTCTGAAACTCACAAAAGAAAAAAGAATATATATATATATTTTTTCATTTGTAAGTTTCAAACAAAGACATGCCTTTGCATTCATTTTTTTTAAATTAATAAGCAAATGGAGTACTCTTCAGGAATGATGTGTGATCGTTAGGTCTTGTCATGCCTCTTGAATTTATGTATTGTATTAAGTGCTGCGTAAATTGTAGGTGCTAAATAAATAAAAGATAATAATAATAATAATAATAATAGATGTACATGAATTGACCTCGCTAAAATAAATAACACTTATGTATAACTATTGTGACTTAAGAGCTACTGAGACCTACAGTAACCCATGACCCAGGAGTTTTCACGGTGTATTTCCTGTAGGGGAGATGTATTACCTGAGGGAGTTGTGTATATATATACAGCATTTATTTCAAATAAGTATTTATAGTTCCAGAGACTGTACTCCAATTTACTTTTTATACCGCCCTCATTTCTGGATTCCTGTCCAGATCTTTGATAGCACTTAGCTCTCTTAGGCATCAAGTAAGTCACCCACATGTCAACAAGCAGTTATTTAAACTCCAAGACTAAGATGCTTCAAGAAATCATGTTGATCTAGAGGCAAAAAGGATTGAGATTTTTGAGTGAACCATCTGTCTTAATATAGAAAGGGCAAGCCAATCTTCATAGTCTGTTGGTCAGGAACAGTCTTCCCGATGGTCTGGTGTACTGTGCCCCACTAGCAACTCACCCCGCAACAGGAAGAGATGTCCAATCTTCTAACATGTCTCTCCACAAACCATTATCCCAAAACACACAGATCTGTAAAGGCCAATGGAATGTTAATTCGCTAAGCCAACAACATAGCATATCTCATGCAATGTAAGAGTTGACCCAACTCTTATTTATACTTCATCGATTACATATATGGATATTTGGCATTACACCCTATTTTGCATGCATACACACTGTGTAACATGATGTCTTGACATTATCGAATATTGACACCTGCCAGGTTGGAGGTTGAGGTAAGTTTGGGTTTTATTTTATAATAATAAAGGTGTCCTGTACTGTAAAGCCCAGATTCCCACTGTTGTGTTGAATAAGGTTTCTAAACGAGTTTAATCTGTGTCAATTGTTTAACCCCTTTTATTGGAGTTGAATTGTCTGATATTTTGTTCTTTTATTGCTAAAATCTGATGAATCAACTCCAATAAAAGCGGTTAATTGACACCGATTAAACTCCAGCCAGCACAAAATACCTCACCTGATTTAAATCCCCATACATGAAGTTCTTATTGACTGCAGTGCATCTGACCAGGTGCCGTCTCTTGTGCACTTTATTGTCACATTGTAAGCTTCCATACTCTGCAAGCAAAAAGTTGCTGGTTCTGTTTACTATACGAACAAACGTATTTTTATGTTTGCTTTTTTATGGCGAAAATAAAGATGCTTTAAAACCATTTTATCCCAACGGGGCTCTTGGAAAAAAGTACACAGGATATTACTATGAATGATGACTCTGAATTTTATAAGTGGGATTATGAGTTTTTGGAAACCTGGAGTTAAACTTCAGAAAATATTACATGTTCACATCTTTTCATGTCAAATTACTTGCAAGTAATGATGTGTGAATGATATTAGACAATTTGTTGCAGAGGAAAATACTTTTCAAGACACAATGTTTGGCTGAGAACAGAAAGACATCCTATAAGAGTATATTTAAAATACACTTACTCATTACAGAATATGTTTATACATAAGAATCTATTTGTTAAAAAGAATCTGTCAACTGAAAATGCTGACTTGGCGAAATTCACAGAATCATTGTGTTGTATTTGTTTTTATTATATACATAGTGAATTTGATGTTATAATGGTTAATAGCAACCATTTCACCAAAGGCTGATCAAGATCGGATTGGACCCCGGGGAAACACTGTTACCATAGGTGCCCACTCCAGAATAATATATATACACACATAAAAACAATAGCTTAATAGGCACAACCACATGCATCAAGTTGATGCCCACATCACCCAGCACAAAAAGTACTACATCCATTCTGCAGACACATACATAAATTACATGGCAATTGTGAGCCACCACGGGCCCCTAAGGCAATTGCCCCCTGTTTTGCAATGATCTTGAATCAAGAGTTGCAGTAAACTTTTTTGACTTAAAGTTAGGATGTTTTTAAACCTCACCAATCAAATTGTATCATGGCTATTTTGATCTACTCTCATTTGGCCGCATTGCCCTATTACCCAAGTCGCTCATAATAGACATTTCTGTAAATATCCTCCAGTTATGTCCGATATTCCTATTCTTCCTGACTTACCTCAGATGAAACAAATGTGTAATGCTGTCAAAATGACAGTGCCAATATACTTACAGTGGAAGAGTCCTCTGAAAACCATAAGGCCTGTCGATAAGATTCTTCTTTCCCTTGGGCCTTCTGCACCCATCACACCCACTCGCAGTATCTTTTATTTATATAGCGCCAACTATTTACACAGCAATTCCACAAGAAACATAGCCCTGCTGAACATGTTACTCAATTGTAAATATATATAACTTTATTAAGCAGACTTTATTTATAAGTATTTCTTTCTCAAGAGAGGTGGACATTACTAAGCAAATTTGGACTTAACCACCAAGTGGTACTCAGTCCAAGTAACCCAGGTTCCTATTAAACTGTGTGTTGCAGTTTCGGGTGGATGAACTCTTCAGATCACTTGACTTCAACTCTCAGTATTCGCTTTCTCAGTTTCAACACCACAACTATAAAAGCATTAGACAAATGTGGTTAAAGCATGACAGCAACTGCAGCCTTTCTGGACATTTCATCAGGTTGTGTAGAAATACCACCAGCAAGTGTGTATTTCTTTTCTATTTCCTCTGGCTTCTCTTAGAATGCTTTGATTTTTTCATACAATTATCTACAGCTATGCTGAACACCGGGTGTTCTGGGACCTTCAGTTGAGTACTACTAGTGGTTCCAGACTCATTTGTCAAAGTACACCAGGTATAACTCATGTATTTCAATAAGGGACTTGAATCTGTTGAGAATTAGCAGTGAGCCAAACGTAAGACGAATTTAACAAAACACAGTCATTGGGGTTTTTTTTTTGTTAATCTCCGACAAGACAAAAAAAAATAAATGATGACAAACTATCCATTTGTGTCAAAAGTATGGGCGATTAAAAAAAACCCCTCAAACCTATGAGAGTTTTATTTCATAAATGGAACACCTGTGTAGTTGGTAGTGTTCGGAAAGCAGTATGCTGGGAAAATGTACCCGACGTTGTCTACAAGGGTCCCCACTCCACGGTTTCCTTCATATGGAATGCCAGATGCCCCTTCTGTAAAGCTGTGCATTGCCGACATAAAAGTCGCAATTTCCCTTAGTAATTATATAGTTTTTATTTTAAATGTAGAACATGCAAGTATATACATGTGCCAGAATAACATATGTAATGAAACCACATGTGGCGCTTTAGTGTCAAATACTATTTTACATTTGGTGCATCCAAGAGGTAAAAAACTCACTGCAAAGGAATGCTCCTCCCTTGTGTATGTATTGTACCTTTTGTCATTTACAAAACAAAATCAGAATCCTTATTAAAGTCCACCAGTCGAGACAAAAATAACAGACGCTATAAGGTTTATTGTGCTAAACAGACTCTAATAATCCATTCAAGAAATATGTTCAACAAGCAAGCAATTCAAAGGAAGTACAATCACAGACATGAAGTTATGCAGAGAGCGAGGCAAAGTTAGAAGACACTCAAAGAATAGAATTAAAAAGCAAACGTCGGTTTAAGCATCTTGATACTTTCTGCCCTGCACACGTTTTTATGTAGCAGGAATGTCAAGAAAGTAAAATGTCCAGTCTTATTTAGCAGTGACCCGCCAACAGCAAAGAACAGTCTTATAAAATTTATCTCCCACAAAAATAAACTATATGTATAAAAAAATTTATAATGTTCTTTCTGTCTGAGCTGCCACAAGCTGCTTTTATTCAGTCTGAAAAAAAATGAGGTATAGTAAGCCCTAAGAGGTAGTAATGTCTTTTTCTGATTGTACTACAACATATAGAAAATACACGAGAGTAATGTTCAGAGCCATGAACTCCTCAGTGCTTTATGTCAGTGTCACACGCTGTCCCCCCCCCCTCGTACACGTCACTGCTGTCATGTTAACTGCCTAAGGAGACCTATTTTTTCGCCATTTTCCATTGTGCCAAATTATCGGCAGAACAAACCAGAGTGGTTTTTTGCTTCTTAAAATGCTGGCACAGTTTGAACGGGCAGCAATGATCAATATCAGTCACAACTGGAATAATTTATTTGCTTAAAACAAACTCCATGGTTTTCAGAGTTTTTCATCCTTCAAAGTAGCTTAGCAGCCAACTGTTTAGCATTTGCATTATCATATTCCATATACATTTTTAGTGCCAATGTCAATTTAAAGCTAAGCTTTTCCTGCCTCGTTTTGAGCTATGAAGGTTTCAAGTCAAAAAAGCAGTGACACAATAACAACGTCATAGATCTTTAGTTGCGTTTACACAGACATAAGCATTCCTGAGGAATTCCCTATTGACCCAGATATTAATACAATGTTAAAAAGTGTAAATACTGGCTATAAAAATCTACTTGAGCATTTAAAACAAATCTTGCTGAAACTCACGGAAAAAAAAAAAAATCACATTTGTGTAAAATACATGAACATTTCAAATGCATTTTGTTCCCCTACAAAAAACCCCCACATACTTCTGATTGCATATTGCAAAAGTCAAGTTTGCATTGTCCCGCTCATAGTGTTTCAAGCTTATTTGCAGAATCCCACTAGTGGACACTGAGACCCATGCCTAATCATAGGATGTGTTTAACACACAGCACTGCTTAGTAAACGAGGAACTACGAGCACTTATATATGTCCTACAGAGATACTTTGGGTACGGGTAAGATGCAGTCCTTTTAGGGTGTCAACCGTGTTTCTATTAAGAAACTTTCTTTCCGTTGCTATGGCGGTACTAAAGGTCATTACCGATCAGTCCACTTCTTACACATTTGAGGTACAATATGGACAGTGAGGGTTATGCATCAGCTCTAAGTGTGTTGTATAAAGTAAGAAGGGGTCACCCTAAAAAAAAAAAAAAAAGACCCTACAAGAATTCAGTACAAAAATATATTCAAGTTAACAGTCCATTACATAGAAATCTAATTATTAAGTTGAAAACAGACACAAAATGCTCATGCAGAAACATACAAAAAGATATTGCGTTCATTACTGTGATACGGTGTTTACATACGTAATAAAATAACAAAATTATGGGGTACTTAACTGCCCTGTTAAAATTTTTAGTATAGCAGCATTTGGTTATCAGGATGTAAATAGGTCTGTGAGGGGGGGAGAAAACAGAGGTAGTTATGAGTAGTGGGGGGGAAAAGAAATATCTTATATACGACCCTGAACTGTATAAATTAAAGAAAAATAGGTGTAAAGCAAGGTGATGACTGTACGGATCACCTCAAGGTCCATTTATTTGCCACAATCTCAGAATATGTATACACAAGTAAACATGGCTTTCTGTGTGTAGTCACTGAGTATGAGTAGGACAATACACATCTGTCCAGCTTCTTCAACATTCTAAAATTTGTGATGCTTTACATCTACTTCTCCTTATTTCCCGAAACATGCATGTGTTGGTTGACTTACTATGTTAAAGGTTATGGCCTTTTAATAATAAGAGCAGTGCGGCTTAGCCAAAAACGTTCTACATCAAGAATATAAGTAAAGTCGTTGCTTGAGGTAACGTTTAGGCAGCATTGATGAGGTACGTGGTAATTGCGAGGGGACTGCAAAGTATCCATTGCCTTAGATTTTCAAGTTGCAGCCCCACAAACCCATTCTTCCCAAGGGTCTGGGACTATTGAAAGTAGAATGTTTCCCATTCTTTGGTGCTATGTAAAAAGAGCAATTCCATCAACAGAAACATTGAGTGTTTTCATGGATGGAACGTATTTACACAAGGTGTGCTCATCATTTTAAAATGCAGGCACAGCACTGCAGAAATAGCTATGGCTGCAATCAAACTTTGGAGAACATGGATGTAGAGGCATTGGATAATGACACATAAGCTATGCCATAATGGCATTTAATTCCCCAAAAATCTATTTACTTTTTTTCTGATGATTATTCATAATGTTTTGATATGATATTGTAAAGCATTTTGTTTTTTGTTTTTTCCTATAAATGAATATTTCATAAATTAGTTTTTAGATAAGCAACCACAGGTTACAGAAACAGATTGGATTTAAGATGTCAGATGGCTTTGTAGATTCCTTTTAAGAGGAAGACAAGAGAACACGATACTTTAACACAAGGTGAATGAGGTTTAGAAGATTCAGTATAAAAACTGAACCCCTTATTCTAAGAAAGCAAACCCGAAAGGTCTCCAGGACTATGACAACTATTGCTGTACTGTAAGTACGACTATGAAACGTCAATATAGAAATTCAGAAGGCAATTTTACGTCTGGGGTAGAGATGCATGCACAATACCTAACTGAGCAATGACTCTGTAATGCCAGGTAATTCTTACAAGTGACAGCAAACACTTTGATCACATGTGTCTTTAGAAAATGTACAATGTTTCTCAACCAGTTCTATGTTACCAACTGTTAAAAAGCAACAAAAAAAAAACAACTATTGTGGCTAATTTTTGCCTACACTCGTTAGTTATTGTATTGTTTCTTGCCCTCATATCGTATCACTTCATGGGTAAACCCAGGAGTCACCTGACAAAAGAAAAAACCTACAAAAAAAGCTTAAAAAATCATGATCCCTTATCTTTGGTGTTCTCAAAAAGGGAGGTTTCTAAGTGATGGGGTGAGTTAGAGTGGCTTAATGTATGGCCTACACAGTGATACAAGCCACACCTTCCCATCTGAATGCCCATAACAACTTGTTGTAGGTTTGTCTGTATGCAGTGCAGCCAAGTGACTAAACCTGATCAAAATGTTTTGACCCACACACCCATTCTTAACAGCATTAACTAACTATTCGTAGGTTAAGGGGGCAAAAAAAGTATTAAGCAAAAAAAAGTCATTATTTCATATCCCCCGTCTTACAGCAGTTTTTTTTCCATTAAACCTGGGATAGTGAAGGGATTACAAAGAAAGTGATCAACAAAGTTCTTGGAAAATTTGTGTGATTTTGTTCCATCCCCTACACAAAAGTGGAAAGACTGTAGTAGAAGAAATTAAGTGGTCAAGGCAGCGTTGTCTTTTCCTTTCTAAGGCCCAAATTCACTGAAATACGCTGAATATGAGCCTAAGAAACCCAACTGCTAGTTGAGGTAGAACTTGATTTTGGCGTTTGTCTAATCTTCTTCAGATTCTTGTGAAGAGGTCTCTTCTGTTTGTTTCTAAAGGAAACACAAATGACAAAAGGTCAACATATTTCAGTTAATAAATATTCTAAAGCTTATTCTAATATTTCAGTTAATAAATATTCTAATTCTTTAACTCTTTTCCAAATAAAGACCCTAAATGCACACATTATCCCAAGTACCCCAATGTACAAAGTACCCATATAATAAAGTCTTCCTTCTAAGCGTCACAATTTTTAAGATTAAGCAGGTGTAGCCTTATGCCAATGACAAAAAGCCAAAGTATTTGGGTGGATATGTAAATGAGTTCAAGTAGATTTTTTTCATAAAACAATGTAAATACTTCAAAATATTATATAACACTCTTTGAAAATATTTTCATTAAGAATCATGCATTGGATATGCATTGGAGTGATTTGGTCACTTCCCTGCAGTAGAAAACTCTGTATTTCAGCAAAAAAATCCTTTATGTATTTTTATCTTGGATAAGGGGTTATACGAATAAAGTTAACAAACAATATCACATCATTGGGGCTGATTAACAATTGTAGTCACACAGAAATTACACAACCAAATTCCATAAGGTGGTAAAAAGTCAATTATAAATGGTTCTTTAGGTGCCATAAAGAACAGCATGGCGTACAAAAGCAAATAAAAATAGTGAAGAGGCCTTCTGAAATGACATACTCAAAGCATTATGGAGTTCTTATCGTTTATATTAGCCATTGTTGAACAGTTCCACAGGGATGCTGGCCCTGATTATGGCTCCAGCACGCCTCATGGTGAAGTTGACTTTAGAGGGTTAGTTGGTTTGACATCAAGTGACTGGACACAGGAATAGTCTGAATTCATGGTCCAGTGTATGACTATTTCTTGAAAATCCTATCGTTGTGGCAAGAAGCATTTTTCTGCTGCAAACATTTCTTAGCAGATGGATACACGGCTATTATCAGGAACAAGCCAATGTTTTAATTGTTTAGCCAACCTCAAAGACATGTTTCGCTGAAAGAAGCGGATCTGTGGTTTGTCCTTGGCTGCCATACTTTATTCAAATCAAGGAACAGCAAGTTGTTTAGTAGATCTTTCCACAGTTATGTTGTTCTGAACCATCAGTTGACCAACTGACAGTAGTTTGGGTTTTAGTAACCACAGAATAGGAAGAGAAGCTAACGCAGTTTAATATTCATTATATTGTGTAATAAGCTAAAAACATTTAGAAACATGTTTTTATTCTAAGACTACTGCATTTCTTCCAAGCATAAGAAAAACAAAATCAAATTCAGTTTACTGAGAGACATAACTGAATGCTTTTGCTGAACAGGAAACAAGTGGGGGAAATGGAGCACATGTAGAGTTGGCATGAATCACATCTATAGTTGAAACAGAAAAAAGGGTTGCACCTTATATCCTTTTTCCTATGCCGTTATGTTTCTGATAATGAGAAAAAAAAATTATTCGTTTTTCCTTCCGTTGTATACAGCTGGAGTAGCATTGTAACAATGCGTAGCACAACCACTTAGACCTCAAATTAACAAAGGAGCAACATGAGGACATACAGCTTCTGTATCTATAAAGTACTCACACAATCCCACTCAAACTAGTAATCTGCATGTCTTGGTGCCTTGAGGAATATAGAGGTTACATTGGAGAAGTACAAGGATTGCCAAATACATAAGCATGTGAGATAGAACTCCAAATACATGGATAGGTAGCGAGATGTAGCTGCAGCAGAACATTTTTGATGTTGAGCCTGCTGGCAACCCTAAGGCTTTTTGTATGGTATCTTACCACTCTTGAAATTCAAGTGGGCTTTCTGCCCTAAATTAACAGTGCCTTGGTCATGCTTCCGAAAGTTGCACGGCGCCCCAGTGCAAAGGTACCTATTTTTATCTGCTTTTTCTACAAAGCAGCAAACTTTTTCCTCTGCTCATCACAATGATCTTATGGCCCAGTGTGCATTCAATGGTTGCGTACACACATTACACAAAACACATTCAGCTGAACTAAGACAATTATTCCCAGACGGAGCATTCCCATACAAACGCAGGCCTTCAGGCATAGAAATTTGAGCACATCAACAATCTGAGAAATCTTCATCTTGACACTGCAGAGATCACAACTTTCGAGCTGAAGACTACATGCCGCAACAGGTAATTAAAAGCAGAGATACTTGTGGGCTCTGAAAGCATGGATGTACAAAGGACGATGATGAAGGCAGTGATTAATGACTACAACTAACCTCAGGAATAATTGACTGCATTTTATAAAGATTATTTAGGACTCCCTAATCTGAAACATCATATGACAGCTAGTAACTATAAAAACTATTCTGGGTGATAGGGATGGATGCTAAAAGCACTTAGACACTGGCATGTACTGCATACATATCCACAAACTAGTGTACATTGTACCAAACGCTCCGCAAAGTACGTGTACATAAAAAGGCTAAAGTACACAGTTAAATAAAATCACCTCTGCAGAAAAAGTAAGCTTCCCAACCTAAGACAGATTTCTTCGTGCTTTAAAAGATTTAATTTTCCACATGGCTTCATTTTATCTGGATGGCTAACTGACTGAATTTATAATACTCTTCCTTTCTCAGGCTTCTACAGTATGCCATTCACCAATGAAAGCCTTAATGTGTGTCTGCGTTACATGGGCAAGCTTTCATTCATTAGTGTTTGAAACACTTCAGCTGTGAAGGGGCTCCCCTAAACGCTACCACATGTAACACCACTGAAACAAGAAAAGCCCCCCTCCCCCAAGAAATTACCCTTTTAATCATGGGTCGCCGCAGCAGGCCTTTTACAAAAATCCTCCTCATCCAAAAATATGTTGCAGAAAGACAAGCAGAAATTACTGGATGGCAGATTAAAATATGACCGCAGCACCGTCACACCAGTTTTGTTTAGTCTGCTTAAGTCAATGAGAGAAATGGAAAGGTTGAAGAGCAAACCCTTTCCCCCATTAAAACAATGACCCCAAATCCTAAACATTTTCTATCAGTTGTTGGGAAAATATGACCTTTGCATGTTCTGGCCAAAGAGGAAAAGACAGGGACTCATAGCTTGAACTTGTCATCAAAAAGTCAAATAACCCATGAATATAAATAGACAACCTTTGACATTATAGGTTCTGCGGGGCATAGTTCCCATGGTATGGTCAAGAAGAGCAGATTATTTATGGTTAGTAAGGTGTGTGACTGCAGTGCCAGACTGGCGTTTTTAGGTTTTATAATTGTGTGTTGCTGCATATAGTGGGTGTGTGTTTCATCAACATTATCAGGGTGGCTTCTGACGTTGTGTGCAAAATGCCTTTTTTTTTTAATATACATTTGTAGATCATCCTCTTCTGACTGCTGATTATTTGTGGGTGCTCTCGATGAAAAACTAAGAACCTAAATAAAGCGAGTTGTTGCTTTTAACTCATTACACACATGCCTCATTTATTCTCAGAGTGTCAAGGGTGTTATTTGCCTTTTGTATTCAAAATGAGCTGGGCTTTACCTCTTATTGAGGGCTGAGCACCTGTGGAGAGGCTAATCTGCACTTACTATCCTCGACTGAGCCAGATATTTTGTGTGAAGTGTTATAGGCTCTAAGTGGTGGTGTATCTGTTCTCACAATCCAGGTATATGTTACAGGAAGATCATGTAATCATACAGTCAACTCTATGTTGGCATTAAAAACAAAACACTATTAGCAAATAAAGATAGCTCTTTTTTTTTTATTATAACAGTTTAATTTTGTCTTACACCAGCGTGTGTCAAGAATGTCAGGTGTATGTCTTCATTTAAATTAGTACACTACGAGCTTGTCTTGAATTATTCATTCGGGTCTTACATTTTTATGTTCATTGTGTGGAGCTGTGATCCTTTATTTCATTAAAGAGGAATTGTTAAAAGTAAATGGAGACTTGTTACTTTTTGTGTGTTCTAAATGAACAAAACTGACAGTGAAACTTTGCAGCCAAGAGACACATATGGACACCTCATTAAGGCCTAGCTTTGTGCCAAGGCCAAGATGCTGCTTCCAGGTCAAGCTACTCAGACAATGTAAAGCAGCCTTAGAAAGCATAAAAAGACGCCTTTCAAAGTACAGTGACATTTTTATGAGCACCAGGCTGTTGAACAACCACTTCACAAAGAAAGCCAACACTGCAGCAAGGCCCATTCTTGAGGTGGGGATTAGCAGAACAGTGGGATGCAGGGTAAGCGACCTTTTTCCAGAACCTTGTGCCTCATGTCGTTTTTCTGAACATATTCTATGAAGATGAATCTCTTGCTTGTTTCGGATTCTCTCAGTACCAAACTTGACACAGCTTAAAAATACCTTTTTGTCTGCTTCTTTCTCTAAAAGGCTATTCAAATTGCATACATTATTCCGAGTCCTTTGGCTGACATTTTCACAAGTAGTTCTTAGACTTTACCGAGAATAAGTGATGCACAGGAAACCAATATGGTGCAAAAACCTGGAACCGGAACCAAGCCCCTGTTTGCAATCTAATATGCAAACCTATTTGGTAGAAACCTCTCCATATGCACAACATCTCTCCCTTACCAACTTTGTTATTACAAAAGCAGTTGCTTAGGATGATAGCCACAACTTTGGCCCTCGAGTTCCCATAAACAGACACAGACTGTCCAGCATCAATTAACACGATCACAGATGGATCTTTATTCACAGGTCTAAGATAGACACTGACTGATAAAATAGAAAACTTACAAATACACTTGTGTATGACATTTCCTACTATATCGTAAGGTAAAATATCCCTGTGTGACATCCTCACCAACATCACTGAAAACTAAGATTAGGGCTGCAACAACTAATTGATAAAATCTATAGTAACCGATAATGAAAATCGTTGCCAAGGAATTTAATTATCGATTAGTTGAATTAGTTGGATTTTTATCGATTATAAAATGAGGGTTTTTTCATTCAGTGACTCACAGCAGCAGTTCCTACTTACAGTTCCTCCCTGCAGTCACTCATGAATGTCCCCGCCCATTTCCTTCTTCCAGTCCCACCCTGCAGTCAGGGGCAGATTGGCTCCGCCCCTTTCCTTATAGCATCCACATGGCTGTGACACATCTGAGTATAAAATTAATATTTGGGCTGCTGAAAGTTAGGGGAGGTGGGGCTTAATTTAGGGGCAGTTATGGTTAATTTAGGGGAAGTTGTGGTTGGTGGGGTCATTAGGGTTAATTTAGGGGCAGTTGTGGTTGGTGAGGTGTTTAAGGTTTTAATGCTGAGCCCTGAGGGTTAATTTAATAAACTTAACTTAAGGTGCAGTTAGATGTAAAGGGGGGGGGGGCAAACTAAGGGGAATCTAAATCCTTGGGAGAGTGAAGATCAATCCTGTATTTATTTATACAAGTATGGTGTCAGTGTGATGTGAATGGGTCTACGAGGGGACTATGGGATATCTGCTGGGTATAAGGCATATCGGGGAAGGACGAAGTGGCATATCTGGGGGTATAAGGCATATCTGGGGGCACAGTGGCATATCTGGGGGTATAAGGCATATAGGGTATATAAGGCATATGTGGGGAGGGCAGTGTGGCATATCTGGAGAGGACGGAGTGACATATCTGGGGAGGACGGAGTGACATATCTGGGGGTATAAGACATATGTGGGGAGGGCGGAGTGGCATATATGGGTGTGTGTGGCATATCTTGGAGTATAAGGCATATGTGGGGAGGGCAGTTGTGGCATGTCTGGGGAGGACAGAGTGGCGTATCAGGGGGTATAAGGCATATGTGGGAGGGTGGAGTGGCAAGCCTGGGCTCAAATGTGAATAACTGGGGGGCAGGTTGGGAAATACAAGAAATGCATTTTATATATATAAAAAAATGTATTCTGCTGTTTGTTTTTAACATCCTATTTATTAAATTTGAAATATTGAAAAAATAAATCGGCCAACTAATCGATTATGAAAACAGTTGCAGCCCTAGTAAGTATAAAACAAACAATTCTGCACCATGTTCAATACTCCATGGCAAATGGGCTATGCTTTGTTTCAACTTAGATTGAAGGGGGTGGATTTAAATGTCTGAATCTTGCAAATCTTCAACATAACCCTCAAGCCTTATTATTGGAGAAAGAACAAGTTATAAGGCTAATTCACATTGCCACATGGAAAAGCCATTAGTGAAGGAAGTATGTCGAAAAGGAAAGGATTCCTGTGAATGTATTTATTTTAAGTTTTACATTATCATTCATGGACTTCCACATAGTCCATGTTGATATAATTTATCATCATTTCCTTAGACATGTTAGATCAGGAAACCCACATGAGCTAATGTCCTTATTGTTAATCCTCAGGCAGTCCTTCTCTCCTTTAAAGGGAAACCCAACAGTGCACAAAAGAAAATAGAATGAAATGATAGACTGCACAACAAAACATGGCTCTGAAATGGGAATACAGTCTACAAGCCAACAGCCGAACACAAAGCTTTAACTTTCAGCCACACGTTTTACAAGGAGCTCTGAACAGAATCCAAGGACCTTATAAATATGGTGGCTGGGTTTAACATATGACAAGACCTTTCACTAGGTATGTCCTGTGTGACAATCGCCATGAGCGCCACTACAGCATTGGAACAAAACCGTTTGAACATCAAGGTTTTTTGTGCATATTGCATAAAACTGAATTGGGATGTCTATCCAAGACTTGATACATGTGACAGTCATTGGTCAGGGATGGGCTCTCTATCAATTTTAGAGAGCATCTACTTATATTTTTCAATATTTTTTGATCTCTGCCTTTTGTTATTGGGCTTTATCTTGAACCACTACTAACTCTGTCACATACTATCTAACAATGATAGAATGATGGCATTAATAGTTTGTCTATCACTGCTTGCTAACACAATTCTTATGTAGCTCACAGATTCTTAAAATCTCTATTTGGGGTCATTTATTAGATGCATGGAGATAATCAGAGGCATTGTAGATGCCTAGCGTAGTTGAGTTAAGTAATGGTAGAACTCACCTGACCAGATTTTTTCTCTTGCTGTGGCTGAAAAGAAAAGAAAAGAAAAAACCTTGTTAATTAATCCTAAAACCCCCCAAAAATAAAATCACGACAGACAAACAATGGTATATTATGTACAGGGCCGGCCAAACCATGGGTATCAGTGAGTCTCAGTGGGACCCAGACGGCACGTTGACAGGGGTGGTAATTTACCTTCCCAGGACAGTCTTTGTAAGTATAAGGGTGTGTGACAGAAAGTATGTGTTAACACAAGTGCGCTGAGTGTAAGTATAGGTATGCGCGTGTGTGTGGTTGTGAGTGTGTAAGTCTGTGCAAATGTGAAAGTGTGTGTAAAATACATGCCAGTGTGTATGGCAGTTACTGGGGGTAATAAAGACAACAAAGTACAAGAAGAAGCAAGAGAAGAAGGGACACGAAAGCAATCGTGTAGCAAGGTAAGAAGACAGAGAGCGTGAGTGAGTGAATTTATTAATCATGACATGGTATTGGTGGGCGTGGTTGTAGAGGGGACGCATTTCATCCGTGGACCAGCAGCAGAATGTCTTGGGACGCCCCTGGTTATGCCGTATTGTAACAAGTTACTGACAAATATACAAATGCTCAGTTTGTATACAATAACTGTCACTGTACACAATTTAAAAAAGTTAATTAGATGGACAAATACAAATTGTAGGTCAATTAAAAGGGAGACCATCTTTAATTAATTATATGCTTGAAAGGGAAGATTGGGGATCTAATACAGCAGCAAACCACCCAATGTTTCAGGACAGTGTGTGGAAATTGGGGCTGTCCTACTAAAACCAGGACTGTTGGGAGGTTTGTAGAGGTTAAGCATTGTGCTAGTACCACATGCTTGTTCACAAAGCTAGCCATCAGTTCTCAGCCCATTCACATGTCTGTGACTTTAAAATCAATAGCATGGCACTATAGAGTAGTTCAAAGGGGTTGCCCCCTCACCTATCCTCAAAGATCAGTGAAGCAAACTATTACAGTGAAGTGATATATTTATGAAAGAAAGCCCTGCCCTTGAAAGGCTTATATATTTTTTTCTGCTCTACGCCAGGCAATACGAAGATACTATATACTATTTATAGCACTGACAAAATTGCTTTAGTATAGAATTATTAAAATTGAAATCCGTGTAGATTTACTACCTAGTCTATGAGAGCCACTGCTATGTTTAGCAGTAAGACAGACACACTATTTATATTATGCATTTTGTGACGTCAAGCATTTCGCTTCACGTTCATTTTTGTAGCATCATTCACTCCTGAAATGAAGTATAAACCAACTTAATGAGACATATTTCCAGACTGACTCGTCCCTACTGCATTGAAAGCCCTGTGCATCATAGGCTGCGGATCTTGAACTCATGTGACTTTGGAACACTGCAAGGCTATGAAATCCAATGAAAGAGCTGCCAGCTCCACCAATTTTTCCATGAATTACGTCCTGACACTTCAATGAAGAAAAAGACAATGTCTGAAACCAAGCCAGCCTTGGCGTCTTGCCTAGTCTGTGTCACAGTATTTCTGTAAGCTGCCCTTTAAAAAAAAAAAAGTCTATACTTTCCAGCCTACCAAACAAACAGACTCTTTAAAAATACTGGTGCTAGTCAGAGCTATAGATGCATACATGTTTTCCAGCTTGTGACACTCAATGGCTCCAGACGCTATTTTTTTTTTTTTTTATTATACTTTAAATTTA
>VKOC01000003.1:13211847-13420154 GCA_009364415.1 Spea multiplicata | reverse complement strand
AGTTGCAGAGCGGTCGTCTTCAGCAACCGCTCGGCACCCCTTGGGCCCCCCTGACTGGCAGAACTCCAGGACCCGGTCGCAGTTGCGACCCCTGCGACCCCGGTAGTTCCGCCACTGTACAAAGGAGAGTGGGACAAAATCCCTCCTGAGATGTATGCAAACCTGTTGGCCAAGTACAAGAAATGTCTGACCTCTGCGATTGCCAACAAGGGCTTTGTGACCAAGTTCTAAATCACTTTTTGCAAAGGGGTCAAATACCTATTTCACTAATTAGAATGCAAATCAATTTTTAACTTATTTGAAGTGTGGTGTTTTTTTCTTCTGTCTCTCACTGTTAAAATAAACCTACCATTAAAAATAGACTTATCATGTCTTTGTCAGTGGGCAAACTTACAAAATCAGCAGGGGTCAAAAAACGTTTTCCTTCGCTGTAAAAAGCTATAACTAAATTCTCCACTTCTCAATAAGTGATTAAACGGTACTGACTGGCATTATCAAGGTTTTGGATATCTCTTGATACAAAGCCAAGGTCAGGGTAGACCAAGAGATTTCAGCCACAGCTGCCAGAAGAATTGTTTAGGACGCAAAAAGAAAACCCCTCAGGAGAAATACAGGCTGCTCTGGAAAAGATGGTGTGGCTGTTTATAGGCGTAAAATATGACGATACTTGAACGAAAATGAGCTGCATTGTTGAGTTGCCAAAAATGAGCCTTTACCGCACCAGTGCCACCAAAAAAGTCTGGCTACAATATGGCCGGCAACACCTTGACATGAGCTTTATGGTCGTAACCGTAAGTGCTATGTTTGGAGCGGGGTCAACGCCTGTAGTGAAAAGAATACCACCCACACTGTGAAGCATAGTGGTGGCTTGCTGATGTTTTGGAGGCATGTGAGCTCTATAGGCACAGGAAATTTGCAAGATGAATGCAGCATGTTATCAGAAAATACTGGCAGACAATTAACGTTCTTCCGCACAAAAGCTGCACTTTCCATCACAAAAATGTTGTAAATGTGTTTACACCAGAAAAAGGTGAAGGTTCTGCAGTGGCCATCACAGTATCCTGACCTTAATATCGTCTAGCCGCTCTAGTCGTCTTGCATGAACCGCACATTTGAGATCTCCCCAAAGACTTTGCATGACCTGGAGGCACCTGCAAGAATTTGGGGCCTCACAGACAACTATTACAAAAGACTGGTTACATATGAATCCCATAAGAAATAAAAGAAATGTGTTTTGCCTGCTCAGTCATGTTTTCTTTAAAAATGGTACACGTATAGCCAATTCTCCAAGGGTATTTAAACTTTTTATCGCAATCCAATGCATATGGTTACTACTCCAAGCTTACGGCATTCTGCAGTCCAAGCCTGAACTAGTGAGTCCTGCGTATATGGAACTGTTGAATGAAACCACTAATAGAAGATCAAAGTTACAGGACTCGCCACCCATGTCCAGCCTGCTTTTCTTACCCTTGTTCTTAATGCTGTCTTTCTTTCTTTACACAAAAGACACTTACAGATTTTCTATCTATGGCTGAAAGTGAGCTTCTGGTCCACTTTCTTGATCCTTATACCTAGAATTTGCTGGATTATCCACCTTCTCTCAGTTCCACCTCTTCTGAATGAAAGGTGGATACTAGGGCTGCAACTAACGATTATTTTAATAATCTATTAGTTGGCCGATTATTTTTTCGATTTTTATTTTTTTTTCCGGGTAGAGGTAAAATGCATCGTGCGGACGTGGAAAGTGCCGGCTGTCTGAGCGTATCAGAGAGTAGGATGAAGGTCCCCTGCCCCGCTGCGGGGGATCTATATCCTAACCCTGCTACCTGTCTGGCGCCCGGAACTGCATGTCCTGGGCGTCAGGCGCTAGACCCTGAATATAGGCCACACCCCCACTTTAAAGACTTAAAATTGTGGGAAAAAGTGCAGCCTATATTCGGGCCAATACGGTAATTTATATGTTAACTATTTTCATATTTAATAAAAACAATGAGAAAAAAGCCTTGTTTTATAGTTTATTTACCAAACTGCCCCAGTTATGCACATCTGACACGCAGCTTGCCACTCTGCCCCCAGATATGCCTTATACCTCCTATATGCCAGAGATTCCACTGTGCCCCCTGATATGCCACTCTGCCCCCGATATGCCTTATACTCCTTATATGCCAGTGATATGCAACTGAGCCCCCTGATATGTCTTATGTCCCCCTGATATGCCCAATATCGACATGCCTTATACCCCTATATGCCACTGTGCCCTCTGATATGCCTTATAACTTCCAATATGCCACTTGCCCCCATTTATGCCTTATAGAAACATAGAAAGTGACGGCAGATAAGAACCAGAAGGCCTATCCAGTCTGCCCAACCTCTGAGTACTCTCCTTTAGTACTTGCCCTTATCCTATATCTAGCTTGGCATTATGCCTATCCCATGCTTGCTTAAATGACTTTACTGTATTAACATCTACCACTTCCACTGGGAGGCTATTCCATGCGTCCACTACCCTTTCTGTAAAGTAATATTTTCTGATGTTACCATTAAACCTTTGCCACTCTAGTTTATGCTTGTGTCCTCTTGTTGCGGTTTTATTTCTCCTTTTAAATAAACTTTCTTCCTTTACTTTGTTGATTTCCCTTAAGTATTTATATGTTTCTATCATATCCCCCCTGTCCCGTCTTTTTTCCAGGCTATATAGGTTAAGATCCTTTAACCTGTCCTGGTAAGGTTTATTTTGTAATCCATAAACCATTTTAGTAGCCCTTCTCTGAACTTTCTCAAACATATCTATATCCTTCTGGAGATACGGTCTCCAGTACTGTACACAATACTCCAAGTGAGGTCTCACCAGTGATCTGTACAACGGCATGAGCACTTCCCTCTTTCTACTGCTAATACCTCTCCCTATACAACCAAGCATTCTGCTAGCATTACCTGCTGCTCTACTGCATTGTCTGCCTACCTTTAAATCCTCAGAAATAAGTACCACTAAATAATTTCCTTACACGTTGAAGTTAGGACAGTATCAAATATTCTATACTCTGCCCTTGGGTTTTTATGCCCCAGGTGCATTACTTTGCATTTATCCACACTAAATTCCAGTTGCCACAGCTCTGACCATTTTTCCAGTTTACCCAAATCCTTTGCCATTTGGCTTCTTCCTCCAGGAACATCAACCCTGTTGTATCGTCAGCAAATAGACATACCTTTCCATCAAGACCATCTGCAATATCACTAATAAAAATATTAAAGATCCCTGAGGTATCCCGCTGGTAACAAGACCTTGTTCTGAATATACGCCATTGACTACAACCCTCTGTTTTCTGTCACTCAGCCACTCCTTAATCCATTCAACAACATTGGGATCTAAACCCAGAGATTGCAGTTTATTTAAAAGTCTTCTATGTGGGACCGTGTCAAAGGCCTTACTGAAATCCAGATACGCAATGTCTACTGCACCACCTTGATCAATTACTTTAGTCACCCAATCAAAAAAAATCAATAAGATTTGTTTGGCAAGATCTTCCTGAGGAAAACCCATGTTGTTTTTGATCTTGAAAGCCATGTGACTTCAGATGTTCAACAATCCTTTCCTTTAACATGGTTTCCATTAATTTCCCCACTACAGATGTAAGACTAACTGGCCTGTAGTTGCCCGACTCCTCCCTACTGCCTTTTTTGTGAATGAGCACAACATTTGCTACTTTCCAATCCCCAGGGACAACTCCCGTTACCAATGATTCGTTAAATATATCAGTTAACAGTTTTGTTAGTACACCCCCTAGCTCTTTTAATAACTTGGGATGTATCCCATCAGGCCCCATCAACTTATTTCTCTTTACCTTAGACAACTGAAGTAGAACCTCCGCCTCGATAAACTCACATATTTCAAACATGCATCGTTAAGCTTTAATTTAAAGCAATGAGCGTTCCTATGCATTAATGTGCATGTGATGGCTGGAGTATCCCTTTGATATTAAAAATGAAATACTAGTGAAAACATACTACAACTGTGTAATATTTTCCAATTTTGCTCAGAAATGTAAATGCCGTAGTATCCTTATTGTCCACAAGATGGCACTGCGTCTTTAGGTCATTTAATTTCATTGTTCAAAGACATTCTTTAGGTCGGGAAGTTATCCATTTTCAAGGTATTTTCTTGTGATCTCTGTGTACATTGCAAAGATATGTTGTGCCTTCAGCCATGCCCTTTCATTAAAGTTGATTTAACTGTATTACTGGGTAAAATCTAAAATCTTAAAGGGAATGATAGCAAGGGGAGCAACATTTGTTGATGCCTGTTAGATTCAATGGTGACTCAGGAGCTGTATGTAGGCTAAACTCTCCATAAACCAAGTTTTCCTCCATTCTGAAAATATTGGGAAGTTTTAGTGAATTTGCAATTACATTCAAAAGAGTCTAAAGGGCCCCACCAACTGTATGTGGTGGTGTAGGCATTTTTTTATACGCCAACCTATTTTATTCATCTAACAGCCATAGTGGGGTGAAATCTCAATAGATAGGGTGGTCAGATGTCTTATTTAAACAGGAACACACATGAAAAATGCATCATGCAGGGCAGCCGAGATTGTAATGCAACTCCACAGTTTACATTTCCCATATGCTTGCCAGGCTCAAGGATCAAACTGTTTCATTAGGGACAGACTGCCTGAATCCCCACCAGATTTTTTATCAGAACACAGGTGTCATCAACTCTTTTATTTTCTCCAAGTCCTGACAACTGCACTCAGGTGGTGATACTCAAACTTTCCTATGTCTAGCATTAAACTCATGCACTACTGGTTTTAAGGTAGATAAAAAAAAGAATATTTTTGTTGTAGAAAAGTACTAACAACTATCAGTGCAAATATTTCTAATCATGGATATAATCTGATATTGTGTAAACTATTAGCTGCTAAGCAATAGCACTTATTATTTACCCTTGTTTGTATGAAAAAAAGAAAAAGACTTTAGGGTCACTGTATTGGACAAAAATATATATATATATATATATCAAGGATTTCCAAAGAGCAGCATGCAGCAGCTTTGCAAATCACTATCACTGATATCCAACCCTTACACCGTGCCAGCCTCAGAATTCTAGCAGGCAAACATTGCCTTATGTTAACAGTATCACATCTTAAAATGCAATACGGTCTTTAAATGGGGGCACTTAGCCTTTTGGGGGTGCTAGTCTGTCTTTAATAAATATGGATTATCAGGGATGATGCATAATGTATGTGATAAGTTACTTGCACCATGACAGCATTAAGACTAAATCCTGACATATCTTCATATATCGAATGCATCACTTTTATGATGCAGAATCACATTTTCATTCACAGAATTCACATTTCCATATTCAGATATTGACAACAGTGCTTTTTTAGTTTGCTTTTGCAATATCTTTATAAGTCACCCCCTTTATTTAATGTTTGTGGAACTTTAATACTCTTAAGATGAAGCAGTAAAAGCTATAAAGGATCATTAAATACTACGCCTTCCAAACTAATGCAGTATCACCCAAACATTCAATATCTCCTAATTCATTAAATGAAAACCGCTTTCGTAAAGCGAATATGTTGGTTTCAACATAACTGATTAGAACTAGAGCACTCAGGTCACCGTCTGGACTTCAGACGTATACTATAGACCCGTATTCACAACTCCTTAGTATCAACCATGCCGTTGCAAGGAGGATATCATCCCAATAATGAAGATGAAATGTTCCATCCGCTTTGTTACGTGTTATGTGGGACAATTCAGCATGTTCAGTGGATAAGAAATTCTGAAGTTGTTTGAGTCTCCTCTAACCAAGCATTACGTAGAGTGACCACATCGGCCATGTTTTCATGTATTGCTGACCGGCCTAGATAAAATGCTGCCCTGCAGCGTAGGGGATGTATTGACTTATGGAAGAGAACCAGTTAGCCAGTTATAGATACCCCATACTACAGGGCGGCATTTTTTCTGGACTGGTCAGCAATATGTAAAATGTATGTCCTGGAAAACATGGCCGATGTGGTCACCTTGGCATTATGCAGGCCGACTAGACTAGTCCTCCAGGAAAAACCCATTAAGATTATGTAAAGAGATGGGATTCTCAGTTTCATCTCTCTTCCAACTCCGTGTTAAGGAAGCACAGGTGAGTGTGGCCATTGCTCTAACAACAAGCAGAGGGAGCTCTCAGGAGGCTAGAAAATGAAACTTAAACTATAATGTTAGCGCGGATACTCAGTGGCTACGGGTTAAAATAATTGAGCTGCCGTAAGCAAAGTGTGAGGTAAGGGCAGAGACAGCGGCAAATCCTGGAGAGAACATTATGAAACATGCCAGTGCTATCAGGGGAGGTAACAAGTTGTAGCCTCTTCATCTGAACTTTGTTTTTCCGTAGAAGATTTCACTACTGTGGACAGAGTAAAAGATATCGTGGAGCAAGCCCGTAGTCTGTGATCATGTCCTGCAAGTTTAGGCTTCTGCTGGAAAATGCAGAGCAGATGGTTGTGGTGTGCGGCAAGGAAGAGGAGTTTCTACTCAAGGAGGGGATGCAGTGTTTGGCAGTACTGGAAAAGGCCAGCCTGGTGGTGGGAAAGTAAGTACAACTTCCATATCCATTCAAACCGCCATGTTTACATGTATATATATATATATATATATATATAATCAGTGCTTCGGGGTGAGCTCTGACAAAGCCTTCTGTGGCCCTGTCTGTAAAACATTTTTGGAAACTGTATCATATGTACTGTATAACTGTGAGCAAAGGAAAACATAGAGCCGTAGAAAAAAAATATTTTCTCTCATTACTCAGATGCCATGCAGAGTTCCACTGCAAGAATGGCTGAGCTGCCCTGCATAATGCATAGATCAATCAGCAAGGTGGTGTTCTAAATATTTAACTCATTTAACAATACATTATACAGGGCTAGCCAAACTCTTCTGGCAGCAGAAGCCACCTGGGCTTGGGCCTTCATAATGTATATCGCAAGTCAAGGAGATGAAACCAAAACTCTCGTCAACTTTAGGTTAAAGATGTGGTTAGGAGGGGGGGAAGCTTTACAGGAATTTTTATTTGGCTGTGACCGATAGCAATGTATGTAATTTAATAATGCGTTTATAAAAAATAAAGCTTTAGTTTTACCAAATACATAATTGCAACTTTTCAGGGCTGCGGAACACCATGATACCATTATATCCAGCAAACATTTTAGGCTGCTAGAAACTGTCCTTTATAAAGATGAGCACTTTCAACGTCATGAACTCTTTCCGTCGGCACTCGTTTAGTATAAGGAAGCCAATTTGCCGAGGGATGATTCAATTGCTCTTTCTGATTGGCTGTTTGTGAGCCATGATTCATTTGCTGATTGGCTCTCAGTGGTTTTCATGGGTCTGCCAAACCAGGACTAAAGGTGGATATTTAGAGCACTTTAGGATAATGCTTTCCACCCCCTGCCACTTTTCATCGAAAAAACCCTTGGTCTCCTCAAAAAGTGATTAGCTACACTGCTCTAGAAAGTTAGCAAAATACTTAATACTGGCAGTTCTGGATAGCAATGGCAGTACTGGCGTTCAGAAATGGGGTTATTGTAAATATGTATATTGTATTGTAAATATGTAAAGGGGCCGTAGCCCTCAAAGCAATTTCTTCTTTAAAAAAAACATGGCGAAAACCACTTGTTTCTCTTGTAGACTTTGGTTGAATATTCATTAGATTGTGTAAGCATAACTGTGCCAGTCTTAAGAATTATTAACCTGAAGATATATGTCCTCGAAGTTTTTGTTTTACAAACATTTGACAGTTTTTATCATATTTAATGCAGTCGGTAATGGAGATATTATGTTTTAGTGATGGATTCATCAAGGCAGTAGGACCAGCAGATGTTATCCACCAACAATTTTCTCATGCGTCCTTTGAGACAAAAATTAACTGTTCCGGCAAGTGTGTATTTCCAGGTAAGTAAGTAATTCTAAGACTCTATACAACTCAGAAGCTATATTTTTATATGTATGTGAACTATAATGGTATTATTAAGACACTGTATATCCTGTGACTATGAATGTGCCTCTAGATTGGGAGCTCGGGAGCCGTGCTCTCTCCACCTAATGTATCGGTTTGTCTTAGTCTGTCAATTCTCCTCTTGTCATACCCCTTGAATATATGCATTGTATTAAACGCTGCGTAAATTGTTGGCGCTATATAAATAAAAGATAATACATCCATCCATATAGTCCCAAAGGCAAAAGCATGCCTGATACCATCATTTGACTTTGATTATCTGTTCATTTTATAGGATTTATAGATGCGCATACTCATCCGGTATGGGCTGGTGACAGAGTGAATGAGTTTGCTATGAAGGTAGGTTTGGATACTATGCTCCTATTTTCTGTTGCTCTATTAAAATCTGGGTACTTGAATACATTAAGGCGTATAGAGAGTAACAAGGCCAACTACATATAAAAATTAAATGTGCTATAGGCACAAAATGCAGGTAGCAGGCAAAGAATTGCCGAAATGGATGTAATTTTTATTATAGAAATAGCCTACGGTGCCCAAAGAAAGCTTCATGGCACATGCCTGGAGTTATTTCCTTTTCACTGGTCACTGTGCTGGAATTCTGCCTTTACTGGAAATTCTAAACCTGTCCGCGTGTTGATGGTTACTTTGCTGCTCTTCAGCTTGCAGGAGCCACATACATGGATATTCACCAGGCTGGAGGAGGCATTAATGCTACAGTGGAGCATACAGCTGCTGCATCAGAGGAAGAACTGTACAGCAGATTCAAAGAGCGTCTGGAACGAATGCTAAGAACCGGAACCACCTTAGTCGAGTGTAAGAGTGGTTATGGATTGAAATTAGAGACAGAGCTGAAGATGCTGAGGGTAATTGAACGCGCCCAGAGGGAGTTGGACATTGGAATCTCCTCTACTTACTGCGGAGCTCATTCAGTACCAAAGTAAGACAGACTGTATCCATTTGTGTTATTCCTTCAGTAAACTTTTCAGTCTTAAATAGGATGCTCAAGGGGAAGGCTGCATTTTTTACATGTCAAGGTAACTGGGGACTATTACTTATGTGATGCTTGAATCCGTTCTGTGCTCCTTCTATGGGGTTTGTACGCACCCTTTTGGTGTAAGCTTGGTCTGCATTGTATAGACTGAATGTGTTTTAGAATGCCTTATTACTGGGTCAATTGGTAGGACTGCTTACCCCCACACAGGTTGCCAGCCCTCCCTTTGGAGATCTGTGATGTAAAATAAGTGCGTCAGTGGAGAAAACATTTAGGCCAAAAAGGAGCGCTGTCACTTAGGCCATGTAACAAGGTGACATTTATACATATCTTATACATGTTTTGCCTCTTTGACTGGCTACTGCCATGTGTGTGAACTAAGTCATTCATCAAAAGTCGGGTACAAACAAAATCTAAGCTAAATGTACTGTTTGTAAAGTGGCCTTGTTATGATAATAAGAATTGTTTTCAAACTTTGTACAAGAATCCATTTTTATAGATCCCAAATATATATTCATTTATTTGAAGGGTATGATGGTGCAGTTTGTGCCTTTGCTTAGCCTGCTCAGTCTTACTTTTTTTAAGGGGCCTTTTATGAAAAAGGTCTAACATATAATTTCATTTTCTTGGCAGGGGAAAAAGTGCAATCGAGGCTGCAGATGATATTATTAGTAATCATTTACCTGCACTGAAACAGCTGGCGCTGAACGGGGAAGTTCATGTGGACAATATTGACGTCTTCTGTGAAAAGGGAGTATTTGACTTGGAGTCTTCCAGGAGAATCCTCCAGGCTGGTAAAGCTATAGGACTGCATCTAAACTTTCATGGGGATGAACTCAGTCCCATGAAATCTGCTGAGGTATATTTACATTAGTTTAAAGGAAATGTGCAAGTCCCCAAATACCCTTGACAACGATGAATGCATAATAAAGTAGTTAAGTACTTTTAATAGTTTAATAGTAAACTGCAACAAAAAAATGTAGTATGTCTGAACACATCTCCTTCAAGGAACTTGAACTGGGAGTCAGGGAACTGCACCAACTTAATAAAAGGGATTGCTGTATCTTCCTTATATATGGAAAGGGGAATCTTGGTCGGACAAAAATGTAGTTCCAGTTTTTTTATGGAACAATATGCCCTTAGTAAAGAACGGGTTGAATGAATTTAAATTTTATTTTACATTTAGGGCTATATTTTGTGCTTTTGTATTTTTAACTTCCTGTTGTAGAATTATAGGGTTAGAGTATGACATCACTTTTCATTCACATTAGACCACCAGAAAGAGCAAAAGCAGATAGTAATTAGTGAGCATTGCTTAAAAAATAACTCCAATTCATTAGGACGGGATTGACCTGATCACTGCACACTTTACAAATGAACAACCACATAATGTTTAACTTCTACGGATTATACAGCATGTGAACCTTTTGGTTATATGATTGGGATTAATGCCTTTGTTCATGTAAATATAACCTGTATTCTTTTTAGTTTTTGTTCTCTTAAAGTGCTTGGATTGTAAGAGAGTACAGCTAATGTCTAGCTGCTGTTGACACTATGGGTTTTTCCTGTGAGGTCTATGGTTTTTTGGGGTTTTTTTTTAGATTTTCTGATCTGGCCAAACAGCTGGACCTCTGCAGACCGAGACCCCAGGGGGTCACCTATGGTGGCTGATCTCTAATACGTTTCTGTATTTCTGTTTACTTCATAAAATAATTAGGCAATAGATACAAATTCTTCAATCTTCATGTTCATTCAGACATTGTGTACAGGGCTTTATATGACTAGGGTTATATATAGAATGAAATATTGAACATGGATTTAAATACCTGTTTCTTTTTAGATGGGTGCAGAATTAGGAGCACATGCTGTGAGTCACCTGGAAGAAATAAGTGATGAAGGCATCACAGCACTGGCCAAAGCAAAGTGTTCTGCTGTCCTGTTGCCCACAACTGCTTATATCCTAAGGTAACATGCAGGTTTATTTTTGGTTACTTTTAATGGTCCTCTGCTATTAGAATCACTTTCCTAAATACACCTAATAATAACTATTGAAGGATACATGTGCATGTTACACTCATCTTGAAATATAAACAAACTAGTAAACTACTTTGAGCATTCAGTCACACTCATTGTTTTATCAGACGTAAGATGGATGTGGTGCCTGTATGTAATATCGAAGACTGTATTCCATCTGAGATCTAAGCTGCCAGGGGCGCCATATGTAGTTAACATGTGAGCTGGCAGTGTGTTATATTCTTGACTAAAACCAAACAAAAGCCAACATAAGGCTTGCAAGAGTTCCTTATAATCTACAATGCTATATTTATTTGAGAATAATTACTTGCCTGAGCTTTATTTATCTGATATGTTACTTCATTACAAACAAATATTTAACATATGTAAGTCCAGGGCAGTGGCAATGGGGCAAATAACTCTTTCTGGCAAGTATATTTTATTTCTTCCTTGGTTTAACATGAGAATGTTATAAATTTATCACTGAATAGATGCCTTCTTATTTTATCAGTTTTTGCTAAGTTCTGTAACACTTCCCTTCTTCTTTCACTTGTGAAAGTGTATCTTGCTTGCGTTCTCTTTGCTTTCTCTATCTTCCTGGAACAGATTTGGCCTCTAGGTTTCTGGTGGTCTATATAAAATTTGAAAAAAAAAACTCCCACTAAACACAAATATGGCTATTCAGATAATTTGGAGGTTGTCTTTAAATGTGTGCGAAATTACACTATTACTATACTTTTCTTCCAAAGGTTGAAACAACCAAGAGCGAGGGACATGCTTGATGCTGGAGTCATAGTTTCTCTGGGAAGTGACTTCAATCCTAATGCATATTGCTTTTCTATGGTAAGTGCTTCAGTAATTACAGGCTGTATTAACAAGCTTCCTTCTCAAAACAGAACAGATAGTTAATATAGTCAAGTACCACAACGTCATAGTTTGTTCATTAAATATTTAGTTTTTTAGTAATTAAACACTTAAGTTAAGATACAGTGGGGTGCAAAGAATTATTGATTAAATCGTCAGCACAGTCACTGGAATGCCCCCTTTTAAATCTCTTGACCTCACTTTCCTCTCCTGATGTCCCTAACACATTGTACTGCAGCCATAAAAAACACAATAATGTATTATGTAGAAATGGCAAAAATTCACGCTCGAGTGGTCAGATGTCTAACCACTTTGCTATGTGACTGCTATATGCCAGAATTGGTTTT
This sequence comes from Spea multiplicata, assembly GCA_009364415.1. Classification (NCBI taxonomy): domain Eukaryota; kingdom Metazoa; phylum Chordata; class Amphibia; order Anura; family Pelobatidae; genus Spea; species Spea multiplicata. The sequence goes on along the minus strand of VKOC01000003.1, from coordinate 13,407,925 downwards.
TTTACTTAACCCCCAGTTACTAAAATCATCATTAACCTTTGTATGTTTCCCATTGTGGAATATGGTGGCAATATACATCTCAATAAATATGGTATTTTGTAGAAGTTGTCTGTGTTGGGCAGCAGCATTTTTCACTAAAATTCTATTTTTCCAGCCCATGGTCATGCACTTGGCCTGTGTGAATATGAAGATGTCACTGAAGGAAGCTATTGCTGCTGCCACCATCAACGCAGCCTATTCTTTGGGGAGATCTCACACACATGGCTCTCTTGAGGTTGGAAAACAAGGGGATGTGGTTGTGATCAATGCTCCACGGTTAGTATCAATTTTACTACATATAAAAGGACATTGGTCAACCTGAATGCACCAATTCTTTGTACGATCAACCAAATGTTTAGTTGATCATAAAAAATTGTCTCTGATACAACCTTTGTCTTTGAATTTGATAAACTGATTTCAAACATTTTGCAGCAGAATGTGCACTTTGGATTGTTTGCAGTAACAAGTATACTTTTTTTTTTATCTACACTGGTACTTTAATATATTAAACGGCTTTTTGTCTATTTTACAGATGGGAGCACCTTATATACCAGTTTGGTGGACATCAGGAATTAATTGAGTATGTTGCCATCAAAGGAAAGATTATTTACAAGAACGAGAGAGTTCTTGGTCTCTAACTATTGCTGAAAGTGTCATGTATAGGATTATGTGTCCTGGATCCTTAATGCAGCACATTATTTCATGATAATAAACCTTATATATTTAATTGCTCCAAAACTATTCCCATTTCTTCCCGTTTGTTAATGAATTCTTGGTTGCGAAGAACAGAGATGGTGCTAACTTGTTGATGCTAAATTAAGTAGTCCCAATTAGAGAACATACTTGTGACATACTGTATTTGCTCGATTATAAGACAAGGTTTTTTTCAGAGCAAATGCTCTTACCGGTGCAGCCGGGGCGATTCGCGTAGACATTCGCGGTTAGCAGCAGGGGTTGTCTGCGTCCATCGCGCAGACCTTCCCCTGCTGTCAGAGATCAGAGTTCCCCTCACCGGGGAATTCTCTCTGACAGTTGGAGGGATCCCTGACAGCTGGGGAAGGTCTGAGCGATGGACGCAGACAACCCCCGCTGCTAACCGCACCTCCTTCCGGCTGCAGCGGAAATTGTACAGATCCTTGCAGCCATTTTAACTTTTGAAGCACAAAGGAAATCGGCAAATGGCAAATCTACGACCTTTGCATGTACATGGATCTAGTAGACATTCATACAGGTTGAGAGCCACTTTGGGGGGAACCCTGTCATAACAATAGATACGCTGTTTGTTGTACGTTATAAGCCTTGTCATCGGAGCAGTAGTGTGTATTATTTGATAAAATGTTATTTAAAAAAATATATATATGACCCTGACTCCAAGATAGCCTGGTAGGCTAAGTCACAAATGTGGGAAATACCGTGTGCTGTAGACAGCTGCAGACTGACAAATTGTATTTGTTAAAACATAGAAGCGGATCTCTTCACTACAGGCTCATTCACAGTGGACTGGATTCAATAAGCTGACATAATTAAGTGGTCTTAATTGTCCTATTAGACAATGCACCCTGCAGTGCTGTAGAACAGCGGGTTAGTATTTAGGTTACTACATTTTTTGGAGCACAGGCGTGTTGGTGATTAACAAATTATGTATATCTGTCATAGTCCCTCTAGAGGCATGAGCTCCGTATGCTCTTGTAGAGCAACAGAATATGATGATGTATCACAGAATGCAGACCACGGGTGTTTGGGTAGCTATAGAAATACTTTAGAACCATTTATGATACACTTTACTTTACACAAGAAATAGAAAGATCTAACCATAAGAAAATTCACTTTAATAATTCTTGCTACGTTCCTCTAAACAGATCTCACAATCCCATCACACATAAAAGGTTGTAAATCCTCTTATCAGCCCACCGGGGTAAAGGTAAAAGCGAGCAAGAGAGCCAGTAATGTTTGGGGGTGCTGGAGGGAGTATGTATGAATGTATGTGTGTATACTAGAATGAGAATGTACGTATAAATGGTGTGTTAACATGAATGTATATGTGGAAACATTGGGATGTGTGTTAGCATGGATGTGTATGTGGACTGAAAATAAGAGTAAATGTATGCAAGTGTAAGTATGGGTAAGCATGTCTGTTAGCTTGACCTTGTTCATATGTTTGCCAGTGTGTATGTTGGGGGGCAAGGGGCTGATAAGGCCACTTGACTTTATTTACCCCCAGGCCAGAATGTGCCAGTCCTCCCCTGGGCAGGTAACTCCAGGTCAGCTGCAGCATGCTATTCATGCAATCTTGTATTATTGCGTTATTCCTTAAGGATTTTATTTGCAAAAATGTATTGCATGTGAACATATGACTGCAACAGAGTCTAGTATACTAGAGTAAAGTGCACACCATGTTACTTTACAACTCAAATATATATTTTATTTCACTCCTGCCTGGGTTGTCCTTTGTATAGGACTGGCCCTACACTAAAAGAATGTGTCCAAGAATTTTGGAAATAGAAGATGCTGTGAGATTGGAGTTTCTGGGATCTAAATCAGAGGTGTGGATGTTGAATGAGAGTGAGCTTATGAACACCATATAAATACCAAGTAATATAACTATAAAAGTATTTATTGGTGCCATGTCACTTCTTTATCAAACCTCTTGATAGATGTGTAGTGGGCTGATACTGCCCATTGACTGGGTGTGCTACGTGTTAAATGTGTTTTGGGTCACTATGTTTCCGGGCTGTTCGGCTCTTGAGTGCCCAAATGTTTCCATCCCACCTTTCACACTACCGTACTTCTAGTTTTCATTTCTTTGAGTTTATTTACATTCTTGACAAAAATGCAACTTTATATCGGAGCTTTTTGTGGGTTTTATTATTCAGAAGACTTAACAAATCAGCAACAAATGTGTGGAATCGTCAGCAATGCAGGATTCTATTCATATCATTGTGGACGCACAAACAGCCATCCTCGATTGGACAAATAGCAGAGCATCACGGAGTTTGTCCTGGAAGGCCTGGAAAAAAAAAATATTAAAAAGTGAAAATAACAATATACAACCAGCAAATATTATGCACACTATCATGTGCCCACCCTCAAAATTCGGTTCTATGTCAGGGAACAGTCCACCAATTTATACTTTTAAGTATTGAAAAAGTAAAGTGTTTTCAACCTGTCACCACCAACATTCCATTGGTTGCTATGGAGATTAAACAACAATTACAAATGTGGCACAAGAATAACCTTTTACACATCTTCCATCATGACAATAATATTTCTACAGGGTCGTGTGACAGCAGCAGTATTTCAGTAAGATTTGGTTTGGGCTGTGAAATGCCCACTAACTTCTCCCGTATAATCTCTACATAAGGGAGTGCTAAATTTCAGCTGGGAGTTGGCCTGAACTCATCTTCTCCCTAACACTTATGTATAGTAGCTATTAAACACTAGGCGTGTGTATCACTTTTTAATTAATATTTTTGATTCAATGAAATGGCCACAGTGAAGCCTGAAGAGTTGGCTCTTTTAGAGGCAGGTCGTCCTTTTGGGCTCCTGTTCTTCCTTAAAAGACTTTAGCAGTGCCCATTTTAGGAGTGGGACAAAGAAGATCTAACCCTTACGCAGGCCTTTTGGGGATTACGCTGAGCATGGAAGGTAACACAAGCAAGAAAATAGGAAGTTTATCCTTGGCTTCCCGTCTTCACACATATATCAAGTCAAGGCTTTAATATTTTATGGTTGCCCCTCATTCAGTCTAGTGAACAGCTACATCTTATTATATTATTTATATTATCAAAAAATGTTGCAATTGGGGAATGCAATTCATTGCACGTTGCCCACATTCACACTGTTTTCCTATTTCCTCTGCATCTTCTTGTTCTTTAATCATCTTCAATCCAGTGATCTTGGAGGTTATGTCTGCCGAGATGCGGACAAAGATAGAAGATAAAAAGAGACAAGATGATGTAGAAGTTGTCTGCAGAGAAGGTAAGGAAACCTTTAGAGAGCGCAAGTGAATAGGCCCTTTGTGGGCAATCTGGCCTTGTTTTCGTGGCTTCATGGAGTATGTTAAATTTGCAACTCAGGATTTTGATCTTGATGATGCAATTGGGCACCCCTATTTAATGTTGCAGTTTCTCTTTTGTTTTTACAATAAGCTGCAATTATAGAAAGAAGGTAATAGTTTAGTGAATGAAAGACTGGCTTTATTCATGCTGCTCGATTTGCAAGCTTTGAACAGAATACTGGTATACAATAACACAATCTGACAGTCACATTACGATTTCATTTTCAAAAACCCTTTACTATTATACAAATTTTCCATTGACGAATTTGTAGTCACACGGGAAACAAGTGTTTTTCTTAGAAAGTATTTCACACAAATATTCATACATTTACCTGCAATACAGCAGGTATAAAAATGTCAAAAACCCGGCAACTACATTTTCCACACTAATTATTAAACATGGCTTTATCATTGAGACTCATTGTGGTCATGCAGTGAGGAATTACTCATGGACAGGGAGGACTCCGCTGAAAAAGCAGTTGGTGAAGCAGGTCTGGATTCAGGAATATGCTCCATTCTATATTTCTCTATGTATGGTTCAGCAACACGCCAGATCTAAAAGAATGGATAAGAAAAGCAACAAAATCAGAAAAAATGTCAATAAAACAGACTGCAAATACATATAAAAGTAGCACATATAACCATTACATGTCCATATGAAGTTCTGAGACCTGGCTATTATGATAGGAGAAATTAATCTGTTTTTTTTTTTCAAAAAAAAAAAAAAAAAAAAAATCAAAAGTGTAAGAGAGAAGAGTTAAAACTACACAGAAAGGAAATAAGATTGGGAGTTGCACAGATTAAAATAAAACACTAATATCTATGGGAGGTATATACCCTGCTTTATATAGGTAGCATTGAGTACAGAGGGTGGAAGCAGTCATTTATGAATATGACCAAGCAGAAAAAGTGTAGCCTATTTGTAAAGGACATAACGTACACAAAAGGTATGAAGAGCTCAAAATAAATAAATAAAACCGGCTTTAAATTAAGACCAGTCTCTAGGTACTTTCAAAAAGTGATCGATGCACACATTGTCAAAAGACCAAACACACACACACACACACTTGTTTCTGTGCACTTGCAGCACCACACTAGATGATTCTTTTCATCCTTTTTCTCCGGAGCAGAGAATTCTACGATTTTCTCTTAAGGCATGTACCTAGCTTTATGGCCACACAGGAAACCAGAATGCTCATACTTTGATAATAAACATTGGTATTGCTAAAGAGCATGGGTTTGTCATGATCTATGTAAATATTATGGCAGTATACATGCAATAAGCATGTTCAAGTGATTCACAAAACAATCAAAACTTGCCTTTTGGTCAACAATCAACCTGTGAACTGCCTCAATGTCTGGAGCCATAAAGCGATCTTTCAACCAAGGCCTGGAATAAGGCAAGTGGGAACATTTGGTAATCATTAACAAACAAAAAGCAGTCCTCCAAACCCCCCAAACTCCAAGAAAAACATTTGCTTTTACCGGACAACAGAGCGCACAAGGTCGTAGACTTTCTCCAATGGAGTTGTGGTTCTGAGTGGGCGTAAAAACTCAATTCCCTGGCAGGCTGCAAGCAGCTCAATGGCTAGCACTGAAACACAGAAAACAACAACTTGTATGATCATCAAAGTGAAGACATGCTTACCTCCTAAGCATTTCAACTGCACTGATCAGTAGTATTTTGTTGTAATGAACATAACCAATACACAATAAATTCAAACAAAAATTAATCAATCGGTGGCTGGACTTCAGTTACAATAACATTATAAAGATTTCTGCATTTATAACCCAAGCAAAGGTATAGATATGGGAACACAACTTCAATGACACCACGGCAGATGCATTCTAAGGCTATTTACCTAATATAAGTACTACCATTATAAATCACATCAAAAAGTAAATTTTTTTTATATACATAAGTCAGCACACACTTATGATGCATAGCCAGAAATCAACAATATTGGGTTAACATAGAAAGTGATGGCAGATAAGAACCATTAGACCCATCTAGTCTGCCCAAACAGGTTCTAGATGTTCTAGACACCTCTTACCATGTTCTACATTTTCAATGACTCTCAGAGCTTTTCTTGCTGCCCATCCACCCATAGACACATGATCCTCTGTAGCAGCACTTGTAGACAACGAGTCAACCGATGAAGGATGACACAAAGCTTTGTTCTCAGAAACTAGGCAGAGACAAAAACGTAATGAGAATACAACTCACCACTTTCTGTGATCCAATAAAAGCAGCAAAAGTACCATAACACTCACCAAGGGCCGCAGCTGTGCAATGAGCGATCATGAAACCCGAATTTAGGCCTCCATCTGTAACTAAAAATGCAGGAAGCTCACTAAGGGAGGGATTGCAGAGCCTCTCAATTCTCCTTTCACTAATTGATGCTAGTTCATGGACCCCAATGGCAAGATAATCCAAAGCCTGTTCAGGAGATATATGTTTTACTGTAAGATTGCACAGAACACAAACCGTAACAATGAATTTCCAAGCCCATTTCAAAGGGACATTCAGTTCAATGGCACAGAAACAGATTTCAAACATTGTTGGAAGCTCAAGAAAGGTCAAGAAATGCCATAAAGAAGGAGCAGCACAAGAGAAGCTCTAGGCACATGCTGTCCATAGAGGCACAAATAAAAGTCCAGCACGTTGTGTTAAATATGCATGTAATAATAATTAAAAGTCATTACGGCTACAATACCTTTGCAGGGTATTCCCCATGGAAGTTTCCACCTGAAATGGTTTCTCCCCTTTCTGCAAAAACCATCTTTGTAGGAATTAAGGTTTAATTTTTCCAAATTAATATATTATGCCTATTTCACAAACAAATCAAAATACCGGTAAAAAGTAGGAGACAATGGACATATTATATATAACTATATTTACGATCCACGCAGAGAGTCTATTCCTTCTGTTCTTCTTTCATTACATTGGCAGTAATTTCTAAAGGTGCACTAGAGTTATACAAGTGGAACAAAGAATCCCACAGCAATAAAAATCACGGTAATCATACCTGGGAACATTCTGGGTATGGCAGGTAATTGTAGGACCACCACATTTTTACTTGCTACTGCTCCTTTGAACCCCACCCCATACCACCAGGATCACGTCTCCATGTGTTTAAATACATCTCCCAATGCACAGCTCAACCCTTTAAAATAACTTATATGAAGACAGAGGGGTACATGTGTACAATGTTTACATTGATAAAAAAAAGGCATAAAATATGGAGTCTGATAAATGAAAAAAAAAACTATCATGAAAGGATACAGGATTGTCTGTCGCACTATTAATTTCAGTGAGAATAATGTTTTTCACAAAAGCAATGGTGTCATTTACTATTCCATGTACCTGGATAGACAAGCATAATAAACATTTCTTAGAATCCAATTTATTAATATATCACTATTATTAACAATAACTGTTATTTTATATAAAAACATCAATTTAGGCTGTGTCCATGGTGTATGGAAAACCTCTGGTTGTCAGATACAGGCAAGCCACCACAAAAATATGATATGTATATATATATATATATGTGTGTGTAAGGGCAGTGTATGCATGTATGCATGGGCGTAGGAACCCCTAAAAATCTGGGGGGGGGAATAGCATTTTTACTGGTAGGGTATACCTGGCCATTTCACCAACGGGGACTTTTATGACATTGCATTATAAATACATAGACATTAATATGTAGCTACAACGGCTTCCACAAGATTTTGGAGAGTTTCTGTGGGGAATTTTTTCAACCATGCCTTTATGGACCTTGTTTTGTACACTGGGGCACAGTCATGACTCTTCTTCCTTTCTGCTTTCTCTTCCTCCTTTCCTTCTGGTTTGCCGCTCACTCTCAGTGCAGTGCGGCTGCGCACAGCTGTTTATCCTGAGCGCCGGGGCTGGGATATAAACGTCATATCCCGTCGCTCAGTGACAGAGAGCACACTGGTAAGTGTCACCTTAATGTTGGACTGGTTAGGGAAATCCGTGATCTCCTCAACCAGTCCTGCACGCTGGGTACTCACCTCACTTACAGCCCTGGGGGGGGGATTTCTCAATTATCGGTCCCCCCGCATGATTTCCTGGGGGGGGGGGGGGTCCATCCCCCCGTCCCCCTGGCTCCTACGCCCGTGGATGTATGTATATGTCTGTGTATGGGCAGTGTACGTGTATATGTGTGTTTGTAAGCTGGTGTGTACGTGTATATGCGTGTAAATGAAGGGGTGTGTGAGGGCAGTGTATGTCTATACATGTGTGTGTGAACAGGCATATGTTAGGGAGAGCTGACCCACGCAATCAAAGCAGGCTTTGTATACAACAGCCAGCCAATCAATCGGTAAGGTACATCGCTTGCCGTGATTGGCTGTTAGTTGTATACTGGGTAGAGGGGTAGTCTTATATGGCGAGTATAGCCCAAACTCTATATTTTAACTGGTAAAGTTGGGGGTCGTCTTATACGCCAGAATATACGTTAATGATATTGTACATGCCTGACTTTTAAAAATTCAAAGAGTACATTTCTTAGAATATCAATATCAATCAATATCAATTTGTTGCAGATATATACCTGAGGGCAGCAACGTAATGTGTATGCATCTTGGACCCGGTCACAAAACCGATGACTTTCTGGAATAAAGGAAATTTAAAAGACAAAAAGGCTTACATTGTTGTTTTAGAGAAAGGCACAAGACTCAGAACCTCATTTAAATTTCAGGAACACAATTTAATTCCATATAGGTTTATTTGGAAAGAGCAATTCTGCTGCAAAGTGACCTTGTGATAAAAACCTCTGAAATGCCCGATTGTCCCATTCTATTGGCTGCTACAGTAGTAAGAAGAATACTCTTTAAAACTCATACACTTTCAAAAGATGTTATTGTTGGGCCAACAGCTGGCAATGGAATAATATTAATCATACAAATGAAAAACCTACCACAAGCTAAGATTGATAAAAAATCTAACAAGCATTAAGTATACCTGCAATTTCAGATGGATGGTGATCAGAATCCAGCAGTGATCGGAAACGAAAGGCTACCTCAACTTGTCCTGGGTGAGCCCTCAGCGCATGGATATCTAGAAACCAAGCAAAGCACATTAGCTTTTTGTAACGCTGTACAAGATGTGAGAATCATATAGTGTCATTTCTAACCGGTATCAAAGGCTTTGGTGGTGCCCTTGAGAACTTCCAGTGTGAGGGCAGCAATGATATCCGCTTGTTTGGCAATGGCGTTGGCTCTCTCAACAGCCTCACATCCCAAGGATGTGATCATCTGGGTCCCATTAATAAGAGCAAGACCCTGCAAGTGAAGTCAACAATCAGACACATGTTGAAAATAAATCACGCAGCCCTTATGAAGCATAAACTTTAAGAACATTTTTTAGATTGGTAGTAGTAACGCAAACAAGTGTAGACCTCTGAAATAACTTTACACAAGATGGAGTCTAGGATTTAGGAATGCATAAAGCTTAAGTCCTTTAATAAAAAGAGTTAATTTCTTTTAAAATGATACTTCAATAACATTTGCAAAGATTGTATAAAATCTGAAATGCAGTGTTCTCTACAATATTACTTGTTCTGGACTTGTAAGGGCCTCTGTACAGCCAATATGATAAACATATTCCCTCTTTAATGCATCACAAAGCAGAAGAGCCATCATGCATACACAACTACATTAAAAAATGCATTCAAATGAATGTCCCCACTTAAGATAGTTAAGACTCAAGTCCTTTACACAGGCATTTTGTTAGATATCATTGGTTCCCTTACGCACACACAGAAGGCATGCGTTTTGTATCCCTTTGATGTCTAGAGAACCCAAACATTTTATACTTCATAGGTCTGCCCACTGGCGAAAAAATAGATCTTGTGAAAACCCACATACTCACAATCTTGAGGAACGTCTAGTTTACGTATGCCGAGTTTGGAATATTGGTCATAAATGTAGTATTAAGGAGATGTTTTAATAAAACAATGCAGCATGTGAAAGGAAGAGCTTGAGCAAAATAATCTACCCAAAGAAATGTTGGACTTTTGTTACCTCTTTTGGCTTCAGTAAAACTGGTTTCAGTCCATGAGCTTCCAAGACCTACATAAAGATATATATGGCAATATTTAGCACCCTTTAATGTAGAATTTGAACTCTACGGTAAACCAAATACCACTAGAAATGCATTTTTATTCTCCATCCTCAAGACTTTAGGATTTTCTACTTGTGTAACACCTTCAACTTTATCTGTAGTACTACATTTGTGTAGGACTTGCACATGGCCAGCTCAGCCTTTTGCTGCAGAAACTTGCCCGATTTGGCACTTTCTGATGCATAGTAAATGAGGGAGCTAACCCTGCTTTGAATAAACCCAAAGGGCTTTGCAATGTATGACAAGAGTTGGTTGTATTTGAAATATTCTGCTATGTCTTTAATTCTCCATGAAGCAGGAAAAAACAGATAAAGTACCGGTAAGTGTGCAGGAAGAGAATCAGAAATGTAAAAGATTTAGGACAACAAGCTTACATATTTGGCATCAGCCCAACCACTCTTGGGTGACCACATCTTTCCTTCTCCTATAAGTCCCAATGCAAGGTGTGAGAGAGGTGCAAGGTCTCCACTAGCACCAACAGTCCCCTTTTCTGGGATGTAAGGCAAGCAGCACGCTGATGGAAAGAAAAATAGGCTCTTAATCAACACTAAACTCTTCTTGGAAGGATCTATACTCTATTTAAATACATACTTTAATTATTGTAAATATAAATAAAAAAGAAAATATAGTTAAATCAAAACCATTTTCTTGGGAGGGGGAGGTGCAAAAAAAGAGGCACAATGTCTAAGCATCAGTTAAAGAGGCATCGTGTTTTCCTTTCACAACAGTGGGAGGGATTAGGTTGAGGTTGTCATGATTTCCCAGCATGTACAGTGTTACCTGGAATAACATCTGAACCTTGTATGCGTCGTAACAGACATACAGATTTCAGTAGACATGACCTATTACTCTTTTTATAACATGTAGTAAATGAAAAGCACAGATTTCAAACATAAGTTAAACATTATAGTCCATGTTTGGCATGTTATGGATCACGTTTTTCATGAGGACATACCCTTTCACACAGTTTTTCAAACAATTTGTACTGTTAGCAATGCATCATCAAGGTCCTTCGTATGACATTTGCTGTAATGTACGTAACAAGGTATACTCATCTTTTTGAACATAGGGATATTCCTTGTTTCGACGAGGTATATTAATATGAACCACTTGCCACCGCTTAGATTGATGGCATGCCAGAACCATTGCACCATTGGCACACAATATTTTGAGCACCAAGTGCAGTGCTATGTTCACCACGATAAAATAGTTGTGGTTACAACTCGTGATCTAGGCCAGTTTTAAACAGATACTTCTACACCTCCACCATTAGTTACTTCTAACTAGGATTCCATGTCAGCAAATATAAACATAAGTGTATATGCCAATAAGGAAGGTATATGTTTAGACTGGGAATAGCCAAGATTTGGGGTTCTGCATAGTTGTATCAGTGTCCAAGTTTATTCTTGCCAATCCATACAACTGTGTGCCACATTTACCATTGATTTCCACATTAACTCCCTTTTATTAACTTACCGTTAAAAGCTTCAATCGCTTGGTGTAGAGTTTCTAAAGAAATACCACTGTACCCTTTCGCTAAGACGTTAATTCTCAAAGCCAAAAGCATGCGGGTACGATCCGGGCTGAGAGGCTTTCCAACACCTGGAAAGAAATGGAGCTCGATTAACCCAGGGGCTATACCAGTCCAATAATCAAACTGTATCTTGAATAGGATATGAACCCATCAATACATACATATTTATACTAAATAGTTCTGTGGTATCTTATAAAATATGTTTTCCTTTAAGCTACCAGTGCCAGTCAGTAAGTGCTATTGTTGAGCCACTGGTGGCAAGATCCATATTTTCCAGTGTAATGGAGAGAAGAAGACTTTAGAGCAGAGACCAAAGCCAATTGAAGCATTCTAGCTAGGCCAAGTATCCATTTATGTCAGCAGATCCTGCCCACCCCGTAACAAAGAGTTTATCTTAACACCATTTGCAATATTCCTTAAAGATACAAGGGTGTATAATGATCACCAAACAGAGGTTTATAGAAACGGTTTTGTTCTATCATATTAAAATTCATATTTGTGTAGATTTCCTTATTTTTACCAAGAGATTAAAAAAAAGCATTACCTGCTGAATGGGATCGGACAAGATTTACTTGAAGTTCCCTAAGCAGGGGGAAAAAAAAAAAAAAAAAAGGTATTTACAAGTGTGGCAACGAATGAATGGGGCGTCGAAAAAAAAAACCTGTTCCTCAAATGAAAGCATCACTACTAAGAGATATATATGCGACATTGCTAGGTGGAGCAATTAAGTCAATTCAAAGCAAGCATATGCCTTTAATATATCAGCACTGACTTTTCAATATGAGTTGAAACTAGTCAAAAATAATATATGAGCAACCCTCAACATCTCACTTTGAACTTTGCAGGGTCTGGCATCAATGGTTAAATGTAGGAGAGTAACAGATCTCTTTATCCAATACGAGATTAAATCAGACGTACATTACATAAACACACACCTTATATCATACGTCTAGTAGTATCTTATTACATGTAAAGAAACCTTCAATTTAGTATTTCTGTGAAAAATATCTCCCACAAAGAAACTCAGGGTTAAAACAACAGCTGTTAAACCAGACCAGACACTGTGATAACATTTCCTATCCTTGTGTATATAATTTCAGTGTGTTTATTAACTTTTGTGTCAAAGACAATATTAGTCATTAACTTACTTGAGTTGGCTCACTGGAATAACTGTTCGGGCAAATTTCCCAAATCCTGTTGTAATACCGTATACCACTGGAATTAAACATAAATAGGTCAAACCACACACCCTGTAAAAACATACATTGACCGGGGTCAAATGGGTACCAGTGCCATACCTTTATGCTCCTTAACAATGTTTTCGATAAGGAGTCTTGACTGGCTTACTTTATGCTCAGCTTCTGGACTTAACTGGCAAACAAAAAACAAGTAAGGTTATAAAAACATGGATTGAAGAAACTTCACACACATAAGACTGTATAGTAATAGTTTACCTTTATTTTATAGAGGCCTTTCCCTAAATTGAGCAAATCTTCTGTTGTCAAGCTTTTGCCATCTAGCGTTATATACTGTAGAAAAGAGAAAAAATATATATTACACATACATATATGTATACTCATTCACTACTATATAGACATTGTAACAATTAAAAGCAGAACTATCAAAAGGACACTTACCGGTATATATTAATATTATCTTATATAATGTCATCTGTATGCCATTGAACATTGCCATCTGTTCTTTCAAATGTTCCCCAAAACTCTGGACCACATCAAAATCAGTGTTTTGTTCCTAATCAAATTGTTCTTGTTTGCTGCGCTCGATACCAGTGGTTATAGAATTTATTGGGTGGGAAAAGTCCAGATGTGCCTCATGTTAACCCCATGAGTACATTTCCTCTGCGGACATGAGATGCTGGTAACCGGATATCATGCTGTGATGATGTACAACCCCAGCACTGACCATTTGTGGTTCTGGCACACAGCATGTACTGAGAACGGGTTGACTAAACTGATGTGGGACCAGGACAGAAAGCATTTACTTCCTTTCTAATTCAACCTGTTGCCCTGCAGGGCAATACACTTAGGAGTTACAAGTGCAGCAGCCTGTGATAACGTTGGACCTAGGAGGACATAAGACCAGAATACGTGGGTAGTCCAAGTACTAGATGGCCTAGAGAGGACACAGATATCCAAGGAGTCTGGCTCTGAGAATTGTGCAGGAGCGTAAAGTCTACATGTGTTTTAAATAATTTCTGGATATGGCGATTGTTCAGTAGAGTGATGCTTAACATTTCTTCAAGAGTAAATTCCCAGCAGTCACACTTATTCCTTGAGAATTTGAGCCATGCATATAAAAATCATACTGTATAAAAATAGTAATTTCTTAAAATATCTCAACATACCTCATCTGGCTCTTTATACTTGCTATATCTGTGTATTGGTTAAAGATGCAAAACCTACAATCAATGTGCATAATCAACATTGGTTTGACCTGAAAAACCACAAATATTCAGAAAAAGGGGGAAAAAAAGGATACAAATGAACACCCTCCGGCTGGGATGGTATGAAATCAGGGGACATCACATCTCCTTCCAAAACTAAAGGGTGAAAGAAAGACATATATCAGCTTTATTGTGCTTCAGAAAACGGTACTAAAGCAGCCGCCATGGATCATGGTGAATGAAACAGTAGTTAGTTGCCACATTCTATTGGCAGGATGCCCAATTACACTTGCACCATTAGAGAATATAAGGGTAACACAACCTATAGAATTACTTCTTGGCCATATGGATGACCTACCTATAGTCCACAATAGTCTCAAGTGTTAAAGATCATTTAACTATAATTTACACAGGTTGGTAAAATGAAAGCCAAATAACCAGACTAATGATAATAGCAGCAATACAGAGAATATCGTTACGAGTGTTCACCATAAGCAATGATGCAAACAAATTTCACGCTAAATATGACAGTATAAAATAAAAAAATGCTTTCCACAGTAATGGAATTTCCTGGACAGAGCCCTTTTCAAGCATTGGATATGAATAAGCATGGATACTTGACAGCTAGCGAAGAAGCCTTGTTGTTGGGACTGTCCGAGGAAGTTTGGTACTGTTACCAGCTATGCAGTCTGAGTACAGAGCGCTGAATCAAAGTGACAGACATTGATTAAATCAATTCGATTTAAGAAAATATATACAGAAAAGAAAAGATGGTCACACCATCAATTTGACCTTGCAACCATAGGTGCATAGTCACAAGGTGGGTCAACATGGAGCTGGGAAGGTTAGGAGGTTCTAAGACCTTTCCTTTTACTAGTTTTTAAAATAAAAAAAGCCCTGTGCTGGACTTGGTGCAAACAGACAAACGCGGATCCCTTGCACAATGCGCTGCAGGTGATGCTGACCATCAAGCTGTGACCTGACCCAGCGCTCATTATCAGTCTGCACACTGTGCAGCTCCTTCATAATTTTGGCTCATTTCATTTTAATGCCAGAAAACATCTTAGATCTGGCAGGGAACTAGGGTGAGTACATGAGCCATTTTTGTCCAGGGCACATATAGATTAGACAGGTTACTCACCAGCACTTCCAAAGTGCTGCCTTCTGTACAGATTCGGTTATACATTCCACATGTTACAGGGCAGCACTTGTTACATCAAAACCAATAGTATTTGATACAACATTCTGCTTCTATTCTAAAACACAATTAAAGAAAAAAATAAAACAAAAAACCTGAATTGTAAAGGATGTAACATATGTTCACAGGAACAAATGGCAAAGCCGTCCTAAAATAAAGGTTTAAATAAATAAAAACCTTGCTGTTGGGTGGTTTAGATTTAACTTACCCACTTCAACAAACTCATTGTCATCTACAGCATCTTCCAATGGATCGTCCAAATCCAATAAACCCAAACCCTTGCATCTTCGGAGATAGAATTTCACATCTTCTACAGAATCAAATCCTCCGTTATCTGGCTTATTCTTTATGTACCGCCTGAGTGCTTCCTTGCCCAGCCATTTTACTGTTTCAGAACTGTCTTTGCAAGGTACAGCCAGCCATTCCCCCCGAACATGCACTGTATATCTTGGCATATTATTGTTTGAAGGTGAATTTCTGCCTCCTGTCCCAATGATAAGATGCTTTATATATTGGTCTGTAGAGTCTGGGAGAAGTTCTTTGGGTGAAGGACTGACAGTGACCAATCAAACTTTTTTTTCCCCTTCAAACTATAAGACCCGCCCTTAAAAGGTTAATAATTGAGGAAAGAAGACCAATTACAATTAACCCTTTGGCTCACACCCACTTTCAAAACAAGGTTCAAATATGATGTTGCTACAGCGAGTGATTTGGAGAATAGTTTGGATTAGAATTTAAAGACTTAAAAAAATATTAGAAATTAATCATATCCCTCTTTATATTGTACAAAAAAACTTAGCTAATGCTTAGTTAATTTGTTTCTCTAGACGGCGATAACATATCCTGTAGCAATTGTAATTGGGCTTGGGTGGGAGGTGTAACATAGTTATATATTAGAATACATATTATTTAATTGCTTGCCGTACTAAAGCAACATACTAACCAAATTTATTAAGACTCCAACATACAGGAAATCACCTTTCAGTGTATGACTAAAAGGACACGCCAGCCATCTTATTCACTATTATGCATATGATAGCTGCATGGTCCTTTTAAATGTTCATGTAGTCCATTTTTCAAAGCATGGGAAAATTCTGCAGAATCCCCCAAATACATTTGCCCCTTTCCCCTCCCTCCTGGATAAACGCCCTGACAGAGATGCATTCAGATTCACTCCCCCCTGCGCGTGATACACACACCTCCAGTCAGGCTCTGCTGAATGCCGCAGTGCACATGCGTAAAGTCTTCCCATTGACTTCAATGCAGAATTTTCCTACCACCATTGGCTGCTAAAGCTGTCAGTCAGTGACAGAACATACTCCCATTGATTTTATTGGCAGTACTTTCTGCCACTGATTGACAGCTTAAGCAGCCAACCAGCGGCAAGGAATATTGGATCATGGAAGATTTTGGAGCGCTGCTATAATTTCTGTGGGCATGTATCTACCAGGGGAAGTGATATTTTATCACACGCTGGTACCAGCCAGTGTGAATTGAGCCCCTAAATCCAGCTCATGATTCTGTTTAGGAATATAGAAGCAGAAGCTTCCATATTTAAATACACAAATGCATAGCTCCTAAAAATGTATTATTTTGAGAATTTCTTACTACCCCAGCAGTAGTGTTAACTACTGTTTTTTTCTGTGGTTGTGATACTGTTACTTTGTAATTTGCTGTTTCTTGTGTGCTTTCCTATTCACATATTTTTGTTACTGTCACATTCAGGAAAATTTAGTTACAAAATAATTTATAATTTTATTTGTAATTTGGGTTTTCTTCCCTGTGACATCTTCATAAATCACCCCATTGAACATCAAGTGATGGTTCATGATCCACCTTCATCGTTGAGAAACAGACTGTGCATGAGTGAGGTCTCAGTGACATTTAACCTGCTGGATAGGCCTGAAAAATGTTTTAGGCCACAGTGGGCAAGCCTGTCTTGTAAAAACACATTTTTTAGATCTACTACAGGCTGCCAAATATAAATCATTTTTCCCCTTTATGGACCATGAGAAATGTAGTTCATCTAGCAATTTACACATTGATTGGATTCATTGTTATTCAAACTTTCCATCACAATCCCTTTCATGCATTACCCTGATTTTTCCTGGCATTCTGCACTGTGCTATCAGGAGAGAATAGAATAGTAATGGGAGTGGGTGGACGTGTGATCAAGATGTTACACTTTGCCCACAGTATGAAGTGGTGGCATCATATCACACTTACACTAATGTAGTCTATGTACACACACACTAATGTCCACTAACGTATACATCCATTCGCACTAGCACACCTAGACATTCAACACTCACTCACATACACCCAAATGCTAACACAACCAGACACTCCAACACACACACGCATGTAGACACTCAAACTAACACAACACACTCTGACATACACAGAAACAAAAACTCACTTAACTAGACAACACACACACATACTTACATACCCAGACACACAAATACTAGGAATTACACACAAACACACCCAGGCAAACATGCTAACATACCTAGACAGTCACATACACATAACCAAACACACAAAAGTCCAGACGGACACACATACACCCAAACATACATACTCAGACAGAAAGACAAACATACACATACCCAGACACACATTCTAACATAAAAAAGCACATACTAAAAGGATCGCCTGCTAATGTCTTGGTGCCAGATACCACAGTACACTTTCAGAGGTCTGGTGGAGTCGATGCCATGACCAGTCAGGGCTGTTTTGGCGGCAAAAGGGGGAACTACACAATACTGGGCAGGTGGTCATAATGTTATGGCTGATCGTGTATATATTGTTTGTGATTTTCCCCCATTGTAATTTTGTTACCAAAGCGTATAGATCATAACATACCTCACAATATTTTATGTTACACAAAAGTTATTTTAGCATTAGTTTTTGAGGAATGAATAGGGGCAAGTCATCAAGGGTCCCCATACTTTCTATTGCTTACACTAAATTTTCAGCATCAGGGTCACAGTAAATAGGCTTCATTCTTTAATGTTTTAATTAATTTATAGATTTTAATATTTTGGAAATTGCTCGATAGCACTACATAACTCTTTAATATTAGCGTGTGTGTCTTTACCAAACAAAAGTTATTTATGGAACATTACATTTAATAGACAATTTTGTGATAACGACTATAACGTCTCTGATCTTTTCTGTTATTTTATTCCACAATATAGTCAGTGGTGCTGTGTCTCTATATATTATGATTGGCTCATTACCTCCTGGCCTACTGAGAATTTACTGGGTCCCACAGCTGCTGCGAAATGTGTGCTGTTTTCATGATTTCTTATCAAGCTTTGCGTATGGATTTAAGCATTTTGAATGTCCTTCTGGGAAACAAGTTAAAGTGTGCTTTAATCAGCAAGATAATAGGTAACCAGAAGCTTATGCATTAAAAGTCAATGCTTATCTCTGTTTCCCAAGGTACCTAAATCTGCTAAAATTCAAATGACCACTTGTGCTAACACTAGGTAATAAACATCTGGTGTAAGCCAGTGTCTAAGTATTGAACACAAAGTGATGGCTTTACCTTTGAAACCACCAGTAAAGGAAAAGATGATACTATCTGCATATTACATTTGCCAAAAAAAAGGAGTATTTATATGCTTTCACATCTTACATTACAATTTTGTAAATGCCCTGGCTCCATTTTGCATTACAAATGACAACTCCTGGCAATTTTCTCCATGAAGAAGGGGCTTAGCTTGTAGAAGTACAAGTCACTGAAAAGATTCTCAAAATCTAACCGATCTAACTATATATTACGCCAATTCAGCCCCTTTGCTTCAGATGCTCTCTGGGGTTGGCCCTCTTTAATGTCAAATAAATGAGTTGAATATGCAACTCACCTGCAAATTCACATGTAAATAAATACACATGAACATGGAACATGTACAATATTTGGTCATACAAAGTATATCAGGTAATTTTCTAACCTGAATGGTTTTATTTAGTACAATAATCCTGCGATGTAACGTGTAACGTGTTGTGTGTGAACCTTTACTATGCACCTTGACCTTTTGGATTATTTCTGCCTGCTTTTATGGACTAATTTTTTTATCATGATCTAGATCCTTTCATGTAAAAAATATATATTTTTTATTAAAAACATTGTGCCTATACTGCTGTCTCAGCATATCTTGCTTGCTGTTTCTTTACTCCATTGGCTTTAGCTGGAGGTGCTGTTTACTACTTCTTAAGGGCATCACTACTCTTAGGAGCAGATCTATAAATCACAGATAAGGTTTTGCTCTGGTAAAAGTGAGTGGGACCAGTTTACTTATCACATTAATCCACCCTATCACAGAGTTATACAATACATTGATTTCTATGTTTATATCTTACAGGTTATTTGCTGAAGCATGTTTACTGAAGATCAACAAGGATAATCATTAAGTATTCCTCTATGTATTTACTCTCACATGTGATATCACATTCTTTAGTTCTTGGGAATTTAAGGACACGGTGTACTTATCTGTCCTTTTTTGTTTTTCATTTTTAGTAATAACTTGTTTAATTTCTTTTTTTCTTGTCTAAGATTTATGGGTTGTTTTGCCTTTATTTTAGTCAGTATAACTAAGATTCTACTTTTTATATCTTTTATTAGTTAAATAGTGGTCACAAGGTCTTCATCCATCTAACCATATATTGGGGTGCCTTCCATTATAGAGATAATTCTATTGCATGTAAATGAATATCAATTCTCCCATCGATTGCAACAGAATGTGGGATAACAAACCCACAAATATATTGGGCCAAACGCATTGGTTTAAGATAAAATGTGTCACTATTGACTTTTTTCCATTATCGTGATTTATCTGCAGCAATAAAATCCAGCTCATTAACTTTATATGCTGATCACTCCTATGCTTTGCTTTTTCGTATTCACTAAATGAGGAGCTTGTGTATTTTTTTTCTTGCTTATGAAGTCTTATTGATCCAAACCCCAAAATATCATAATGTCTGCTTTTTTGTCACTTATTTATACTTGTTGATGCTTTATATAAACTGATACGTAAAAGTATACATACCTATAAAGCTATACATTTATGGCCTTTTAATCTTGACCAATCGTTACTCCTGTTGGTTCTCTCTTTGTACTGTATGCCTAAAATGAACTAAAAAAAAAACTGCGGTATGGCTTATGGCAAACAATACTGTGAACAGAGGGGGATAAAACAGGCTTAGTGATATATATTTTAACATTTATTTTGATACCCTGCTTATTGTTATCTAAGTGGGTATGATACGATAATCACAGAAAGGTATAAATGCAGGCAGGTTACAGTAATTACTTTACTTAATACCTTTGATAAGTAAATGTTTTTGAAGGAAGGAAGCTAGGGCAATACAAACCTGTAATTTTAGTGAGATTTCCAGAGGACTGACGACAGTATTTAAGCACAAAATTAAACAATAAGGTCAAAGTAACCTTTTTTACCCAATTCCAAATACATATCAACTGATAACCTTAAAGCCAGCTCAAAGTCTTTGTTTGCCTTGAAGTAAACCATTTGCCACACAGTTTAGAAACAGATATTTTTTTAACTTTGGAAGACAACACTAATCCAAAAACAGGGATACAACAAAATTGTACAAGACTGTATTAGTATAATAAATTAGGAACCTATTAATAATAAGGTCCAACTGTTCATAAAGATACCCAAAATGCCTGAAAAAAAAACATGCAGTTACGGGCATGGAACTGTACGGTTTAGTAACAAAAATGGACAACATAAAATATGTCCCAAAACAAAACGATATACTTCCTAGGAAGCAAGCACCAGCATAATACATAACTATGTCGGGCCCTTTATTACTTTTATAAGCACATAGAGATGGGGAAAGGAGATTTCAGTTGTCTGAGAAATATATGTAAGAGTTTCTGGCTTCCTGTGAGTACTTTCTCAGAGACTTAACCTGCACATAAACCCATGGAACTTGTCAAATCCTTTCTAAAAATACAAACTCACTCAGGAAAGCTAGACACTCATCCTTGCATCTGGCTATTCAAACTATGTGGATAAGTGTATCTATATAATATGTACTGATATATATCTATCATATACAAGGTCCAAAGTAGTAAAGTAGTCACAAATTACAACCCAGAGATCCATTGCAAAATGTGTACAATAGTGACATCTAGCGTTCAAAGTAAATATCATCTCCATGAAGATAATCTGTTTTTGAGTATAAAACCAGTGGAATAAGGCGCTGTCTTATACAGAGGCAGGCTTTCTGCCTTTGATCTCCATATTTAGGACATTATGGACTTTAACTTGTTATTTCTCACAAGATACACAAGAAGCATGGAGTATTTCTTCATGTTTTTAAGTATTTTCTATTCTGGATTTTCTGTATTGCTTTATAGTTTTAATTCCCTTAATAGGGTATTATACTGTGATTCATGTTACATAAGGAATTTCACGGTAGTCCTAGAAGTCATAATTCTGCTCAATGAGTGTAGACACAGCATAAAGTTTGTCTAGAAATTAAATTGTACAAATAACAGACCTTCTTCTTCTAAGTGCCTATTATTATTAAATTGTATTTATATAGCGCCAACAGTTTACGCAGCGCTTAATACAATACATAAATTCAAGGGATATGACAAGACAAGAATTGACAGACTAAGACAAACCGATACATTTGGTGGAGAGAGCCCTGCATAAAATATCAATGGATAATCAAATACCTTAAAAAAAAAAAGTGCAAATCGCGTAGACGTCTACCTGCTACCCGGACAACACACCGGGAGTCAGAAGCACCGGTAAGTTTGGGGGGGTTAAATGGGGGCATAAGGCATTTCTGTAGGCAGAGTGGGACATAGGGGGCCAAAAGGCATATCATGGGGCACAGTGGCATATAGAGGGTTAAAAGGCATATCATGATGCACAGTGGCATATAGGGGGTATAAGGCATTTCTGGGGCAGCGCTGGGGCAGATGTGCTTAACGGGGGGGCCAGGTTGGAAAATAAAAGGAAATAAAAACAAAATATTTTTCTCATTCAAGCTTTTAATTGAAAAGTAATAGTTTACATGAATTAACATTTACTGGTAAAACTTTTTTTCCTATAGGGTCATCTTATAATTCAGTGCTTTTTCTTCTTTTTTTTCCCCCCCTAAATTATATTCATGATTTTGGCGGGTGGGTCGTCTTATAAACGAGCAAATACGGTCATACCTTAAGCTAAAATATTTTTATCGCACTGCATTCTTTTATTCAGTGTTTAGTTTCTGAATATATGTTCTGCTGTTTCTAAACATATTGTGAATTTTGGTGCTGTAGAACACTCTAACACTCACACCCACCAAACAGTCTAGACTCCCAGAAAAGATGAGCATCAGTGTAGGAAATGGGGATTTGTTTATTTAGGTCCCAAATAGGGATAGTTCGGAAATACCCACCAGGATCCTGTTAGCGGATCGCGAACTAGTTAGGTACAGTTAGATATTATGTTATGGTATACTGTTGGTGTTGGGGATAATGATCAGATTAGGCCACTGGCTATTGATTTGTGAGACTGATCAGCGACCAAAAGGTTCATTAAAGTGTGGTCACGTAGGATTAGGTTAAAAAATTTGAGACATATTTTTAATGTCATTTTTTTTGATTGATAAGTGAGCTCAATGAATAACCCAAAGTGTCACTAATAAGTGACCAGGTTGTAATTAGTATATATTGAAAAAATGTTTCTTTTTAATCCTCGTTATCCCTACATAATTAGAGCCGCAGGCTTAGTGATCAGTATTATAGCGGCACAGCCACCATAGCGCACGTATTGTAATCCCATGCAGGAAGTGGATTGTTTTTTTTTTTCCTTCGCGCGTTATCCGGCGTTTAGCTGTGCAGCCAATCAGGTTGCTCGTTACATACGCGCCGCACGGCTGAATGGAAAGCCTGCGGAGGTGCTGCTGTGGATGATATGGGGTAACCTGGCAGCAGCATGAGATTCACCCGCAAGCGTTTCTGCTCCTTGTTGGTGTTTTTGTACTGTCTGTTCTCCTTTTATGCAGCGTACAATGTATTCTTTAAACCCTCCCAGATATCCCGGGTGCACAGGGTGGTGAAGAAGAAGGAAGGAGACACCAGAGGTACGCGGTCTTTACGACCGGCTGCTCATACTATGGAATACCCGATTTTAGGTGTATTCCATTGCCACAGGGAACATCAGCAGCAACTCCCATGACGCTCAGGCAGCCGAGAAAATGCTCACTGTCGGCATGGGAGTCCACGAAGAAATACATTGCTTTTTTGTTATTACAGTCTCCTTGTTTCATGCAGCAACATGTATATTCCTAAAGCAATCATTACACTACACACCATACTTTTTCATCACTATAGTAATCAGCTCTGGAAATGTACGATATATTTTATTTATACAGCACCAACAATTAACACAGCGCCACTTACAACTCTGACAGCCAGCGGCTCACCGGGCATTTGTCCGTTGGATGGCCTTATTAAGATGACTAAATGTTTTCCAGGGCGCATATGCATTTCACATGTTTCTGACCAGTGTGTGTGAGGTTCTGCCCTGCAGTATGTGGGATGTATAAACCCATGTAAAGGAACCGGCATATCCCACATATTGCACGACAGGGCTTTACAAATGCTGTTTAGCGGTATGGGGGATGGTAGGTTACTGTTAAATTACTTTGTGTCTGAGAAGGTATAAATAAGCAGCAGTAACAATGTCAAAAATATGGAATTTTATTTTGATTAGTGGCATTTTACCCAGGCAAAGAGGAGTGGAATCCTTGGGAAGACGAAGGAAAAAGCGATAAAGATTTTTTTCGGAAGAAACAAGAGAATAAACTTAAGCAAATATTAAATCGTGCATCTCAACATGAACCAGCAGAACTGAGTGTCCAGATCTGGGGCAAGGCTGCTATTGGTAATGTTTCCTTAGCGTTGCTAAGTTAATTATTAATAGTAATAAGCTAGACTTTTTATTTTTGTAACGGCATGGCACTTGCGTTAGCCAACCAATTCCAGTTCCATGTGCAGGGATTCTGCCTGTAGCAACTGTCTAGTTCCAGGGTGCATTTAATGAATTAACATTCTGTACCTCTTGCTCTTATTATTTGGGTGCCACAACACGATTTAAATGGAGCTTTGTCATATGTACATTATGGAAAATCGATACATGTTTCTACTTTCAGGGCATTATCTTTGGCAGCACATTTTGGGAGGGTCGCTTGAGCCTGTTGAAGCTAATGCTCAATGGAGAGAAGGGAAGCTCAGGATTGGAAAAACAGATTTAAGGTAATATAATAAATTCTGCATTCTAAAATGCTTTTGACACTTATATATGTATTGTTTTACATACTAACAAGCACTTAAGTAAAATATGTCCTTTAACTCTAATATTTACATATAAAACAAGAATGAAAACTCCCATGCTGTGTCCATGTGATAAGCTAGCTATACACTACTACTAATACAGCCCTGTTACGTCAAAAACATTTACAGCTCTGCATGTAGGAGATAAAAGGCAATTACTAAAAAAGTTGAACGTAAGAGAAAATATCTTGCAAATTCTCCAGAAGTATTTACATTTTGAAAGGCATGCCCAATCTACGTGCACTGAGAGTATAATACCACTGTAGAATGATTCATTTATTTGAACTAACTTGAGTAAGCCTGGCTAAAAATCATTTTTATTTTTTTTTTGCATATCTGTACGACTAAACCTGATTTAAGAGGAATTGAGGAACCTAGGAGAGTTTGCTTTGAAACTAGTGCCATCCAATTAATAAGGTTCCCATTATAATATATATATTTCTAGAAGGGCAGTTTTTTCATTCATATAACAAATTTAAAAGTGTTTGGGAGGAAAAAACACAACAAAATACTGATTTTGTTATGCTATTTCATGGTTTGCAGCTTTATCACAGGCCCCGCAGTTGTTCCTGGGTACTTTTCAGTTGAAGCAGATAATGTAGTGCTGATTCTCAACGGACGAGAAGAAGCCAAGATTTCCTTTGCATCTCAGTGGTTGCATTACACACAGACCTTGGTGCAAAACCATAAACTCCAACATGTGGCTGTTGTGCTGCTTGGAAGTGAGCAGTGCAATAATAAGTGGCTTCTCCCCTACATGAAAAAACATGGGGGGTTTGTGGATCTTCTATTTGTCGTCTATGACTCCACGTGGATTAATGAAGATGATGTTTATCAATGGCCCCTGGGAGTGGCTACGTAAGTAGTATGCATACACTGCTAGTGGTTACTGGTGGTGTTAGTAGCTTTACAACTTAATTTGTGCAGTATTCACTGATCTGTTTTTGCTTAGATCCAGTTACTGATGTATGTCATGGGTGTTTTTTCTTGCACAGCTATATATAGAAACTTTATTCTGGTTTCAATTGTTATTAGCAATCGGCAGTGTATAACATTGCATGTTCCAATTTTCTAGGTACAGAAACTTCCCAGTTGTTGAGCCAAGTTGGTCCATGGTTCAAGAGGTGCGTCCATACTTGTGCAATTTCATAGGAACTGTATATAAAAATTCATCTAGAGAAACCATTGTGGATGTCTTGAAGAAAGACAGACTTGGCCAACTTTGCTGGGTTTTACCCAGAGAACAGTAAGTACTTGACCGCTTCAGTTCACTTGTGATGAATTCTTTATTTATAACCCCTACTGTTTTTGTTTATTTATTTGGACTATACATCCTATTGTATACTTTAGTGCATTTGTATTCTTTTATACAGATGGCAACCTCAAGAGACAAATGCAAGTCTTAAAAGCTATCATGATGCACTCCTCCAAAGTGACCTGACATTAAGCCCTGTTGGTGTAAACACTGAATGCTATAGAATTTATGAGGCCTGCTCCTATGGCTCTGTTCCGGTTGTAGAAGATGTCATGACACCAGGGGAGTGTGGAAATTCTTCTGTGTATAGCAATGCTCCTTTGCATTTACTGAAGTCTATGGGGGCTCCATTTATTTTCATTAAGTCTTGGAAAGAACTTCCTGATATTTTGCAAAAAGAGAAAACTATGAGCTTACAAGAAAAGATCCAAAGAAGGAAAAGACTTTTGGAATGGTACCGGCAATTTAGAATACAGCTGAAGCAAGCCTTTATACATGCTCTTGAAAAAATATTTCTGCACAATGATCAATAATTGTCCTACTGGGAAGCAGGATATGTTAGGACTGAGCATGCCAACAATAGTAATTTGGACTTGTGAAATAATGACCATTTATTTATTCTATTTATGTAAAAAAAAAAAAAGTCCAAACACTCATCTTGTATTCAAAGACATTGGTGACTTCAAGTTCTCTTATTGGTTTCTTCATCTCAGCACTGTAACTTAAGACACTACCATCATTGTCACACATAATGATAAATGTTATTCAGGCCTGTGAACACCCCGGGGCAAATTGATTTTTAAAAGGAAAATGAAGCCCATTCTGCTATTGATGTTAAATGAAATAATTAATCTTACCTCCTCACCCTCTACTGACTTTTTTTCCCCCTAGAAATGTGAATTTTGTAACTGCTTCTTTGGGAAACTGCTGATCTAACAGTGCTAAATTGGCATAAGTACTACTATAACACAATTGAAATATGACAGTATTACAAGATACATAGTAAGTACGACATCATCCACGACAAACCGTAGATTACCATAGTTATGGTTCATATTCAACGTTTTGTACATTTTTGTTCTAAAAAGTGAATTCAACGACTGTTGAAGGAATAATGTGCAGTGGTTGTATATTACCATGTGATACTGGAGGACAGTCAAATAAAAAGATATTTTATTAAATATATATTCTATATAATGTTATTGAACCAAGTTAGTCCATGATGTGCAATTTCATTGTAACTTTACATACAAATTAAATTAGGGAGACCATTGCAAATGTCTTGGGGGAAAAAAAAGAAAGACTTGTCCAGCATTGCTGGGTTTTACCCAAAGAATAGCAAGTTATTTTATTTTTAATTGAACCATACATACTGTATATTTCAGTGTATTTGAATTTTTCATACACATAGCAATCTCAAGAGAAAAATAGAAGTTTTAAAAGCCATCATGCTGCCCAAGAACTCGCCACTTATTTTAAAAACAAAATTTACACCATCAGGGTGCACAAAGAGCTTGGCTAACAGGCACCTACCCTGACGCTGCGGGGTGCCTGCCGGTGGGGGTTGGGGAATGCGTGGCAGGCAGTGCTCTGGTCTTCTTCCCCCCCTGTGCCATGCCTCCTTGCACCCCAAGGCGGAGTGAAAGCGCTGATGTCACGGAGCCTTCTTCCTCTGATGTTCCTCTGGATTGCTTTTTGGATTTCCCTTGTCTGCCACCTGCCTTCTGATATTGTGGACTGTTATACCGATTCCAACTCCAGGTAACCCCTAACCTTGGCTGGGCCTTATATATGATTAAATGAACGCAATGTCTCATCTCACATTGTATTATGCAGGACCAGCTCAACACTTCTTGCCAGTAGTAATAACAGCATGAAGTATTTTCACTTCCATCTTAAAATAAAAAAGGCATTGTGTGTCCACACACATACAACCTATTGTTTGGGGCATGCACATTTCAGTTTTCTGCTCCCACCCTTCTGTTTGTGACATCTTTTGAGGCCTGCCAATTCAATTTACCCCATCAAACCATATATTTTGAAAAACTACACTCCTTGGGGTATTTCAAATGTTTGTATTTTAACTCTTTCTATGTACTAATTCTACCAACAGACCTTGCCAACATTGTGGCTCCTAGTATGTGTCACAGCCAAACATGCAATGTGTGTTCAACATCATTTCCTGACTACAGTGATACCACCCTTGCATAGGTTTGTTGGGTTTGGGGGCTAAAATACCACATTTGGGAGGTGCAAAGTTTTTTAAATTTGGAATTTTGACATCCGGTCATCCTGCCCCCATGTGTTTTTTGGGACATCTTTGAACAAGGTCAATTTCAATTTACCCCATCAAACCATTAAAAAAAAAGAGAACCTATATGTATTTTAAATGTTGGCATTTTAACTCTTTCCATGTGCTAATTCTACCACCAGCCTACAATGTAGTAGTATTTATTTGTATGTGTTTTTTTCATGCACATTGTGCTTCATGTATTAAATTACAGCTTCTAGTATATGTCAGTGCCAAACAACACCTAATTATGTGTTCCAAAACAGCTCCTGAGTATAGTGGTACCACCCATGCATATGGTGTCCAGTTGTCAGGGATATAATTTGGGACATGAACAATTCCATTTTTCAAACTGGAGTTTTGACACCTTTGAACTTGGCCTATTCAGTTTACCCCGTCAAGCCATAGATTTTTGAAGAGTAGACACCTCGAATTTTTAAATGCTGGTATCTTAACACTTTACATGCCAAGATTTGGGGGAAGATACAGTGCTGATTTTAAGACTTGCTCAAAAAACTGAGCATTTTATTTTGTTTTATATTTTTTGGAACTGGATGATTCCTCTAATAGTGACAGTAGGATTATTATTTGTGAATGTTACATTTATTTATATATATATATATATATATATATATATATATAAATGTATGTGGTCACTCTTTGGAGCAACCACATTGCATCCTGTCGCTGAACATCTCGATATCAAGGCATTTCAGCAACACCGTTTGACCTTAGGAGGCGATCATTGATCATTTTAAAGCAGGCAGCCACCATATTGTATATGGAGCACATAGTTGCTCCAGGGAGCAATCCCACGAGACCCTGGAGCAGCTTTTGAAGTTGCTGAATGCTTGTTTAACCAACAGTTCTCAAAAGAATGCATTTCTATTACATGCCTGGCACATCAATTGTCAAGGGGTTAATGTATCTAATGATATAAAGTGTAATACAAAGCTAAATCCAAGCTGTAGGATGATCCTTAAATTCAGGGTTTGATAAGATATCTAAATTAGCTACTGGTAACAAAATAGCTTTGGGAGCTAATTCCTAGGGAAAGCATACTTAAAAGTGCTAGCCACCAACAATTCTAATCCCTGTTTCGCGCAGAGCCCTACGTACCCCGCATATTGGTAATTTAGACTGTCCTTAAACTTTCTCTAGAACAGCCTGAAACAATCTGTTTCTCTCTCTCAATAAAGCTATAGGCAGGAACAGGATAAACAAGTAGGATTGACTAAAACTTCGGTCGTAGGTAGTTTGGCGGTGGTTTTAAAGGGAAACCCGGGGTTGAAACTCTGCCTTGTTACGTCAGATGCTTTGCTGATTGGTTTAGCGGAAAGCGAGCCTAGTCCTGTTTGACCATGGGAGGCGATCCACTAATTGTGGTAACAAGTAGAATAGACAAGCCATGTGGGTGGTGAATAGATATCAAGACCTACAAAAGTAGAATTCAAAGTAGGTCAAAGGTCAATACAACAGGTGGCAGGCAGACAATAAACCCAATGCAGGCAAAGGGGTCAGGAGGCCAACAGGACAGTAGGACAAAAGGGACCCAGGCAAAAGAGTAATCTTGAGGCACTCCAACTTCCTTTCAGTAAGATCGTCATATTGTTTGATATACAAATTATGAGTATTTATACAATAAACATTTCTTAATGTGACCACGTGTAGTCATGTCTTGCGGATCCAAGGCTTAGTGTAAAGCAAATGCTCTCTCGGCAGATAAAGCATGTCATTAAATGATATGATAATTAATGTATTCAAATATAATAATATCAGATTAATTCCCACAATAGAAAATCAGAGATGTAACCCTATCTGCCGAAATCTAAAGCGTATATGCCAAAAACAATACAGTTACTCCATCATACATACGTATACTTAATGGGAAGCCATATGATGCTATCTAAGCGCTGACAAATTTAATATTAAATCCCTCCTAATATCTCTCTCCTTAAGGAAAGGAGTATACTTATCCCTCACTGAGACCATTCAGACAGATATTATGTATCTAGTAAATCCACCATCATACCCTCTGTAATCGTTTACAGTTCACATTACCTTCTTTCAATCGCGAGTGACGGGAAATAGGTGCATCAATAATTCTCCTTGTTTATTTAATATGCTCCACACAGTTTTTCCTACATATTGTAGACCACACAAACATAAATTGTTATTGTTAAAGCTGCATTCGCTGGCATTGCAGTAGCCCTAAGAAGTTTACTGGCACTATATAATCAAAATGTAGTAATATGTTCTTCATGACCTCCCTAAGCAGAAATATCGTCCCAGTTGCAGAACTTCTAGAGATTAAATTATTGTGTTTTAAGGGGCCATGGAAAATGTATAGTGATCTTGACCAGAAAGGTTTTTAATGTATGGAACTGATCACTACCATATGAGGGCACTCTAACATTCAGAAAGCCTACACTCATTCTATCAACCATCAGTTTAATGCAAGTGAACATATTAAGCATTTCTGTTATGCTGATTAAGTGAAAGAATGCTGTTTAGAATATGTGAAAACACATCCTGTTAAACAAAGGAAGCCAATTGATTAATCTAATTTCTTTAGATCCCCCTCTTTGAACGTCTCCTTTCTTGCTGTTCATATCTAGGAGTTTTGATTAATTTCATATCTTTCATATTATTTCCTTTTAGCTGGATATTGTGAGTAATTATGCCCCTATCAGTTTGTACATGTTCCCTGCAATGATGTGTCAGATAATAGCTGTACTGTGTCATGGTTTAATATCTGAAAGTACGTGTCACCATTGGATGGAAGAACAGAGAAAATGTGGGGGGTCATTGCCATGGAATGTCTGGCATAGGGTTTATAATTATACTAGGCTGAAGCCATTTGTAATAAAAGGTATTAAAAAAATCATATAGTAGAGAAGAGAACAGCCCTGAACTTTACATTCCATTATATCAGCATCACAGCAATTTATGGCCAATTTTATACCCTTAATATTGTTAAAGAGGCCAAGTAGATATTCCATGAGTAATGTTGTGACTCAGACTTTGCCCACTCTTTATTCGTCTAGCTTTGTAATGGTTTTAGCTACTGAATATAAAGACCTGTTAATTCTACGGTTACTTTAAAAGGTAACATTAAAAAGCGCAAGCTAAAACCGTTGAAATGTTATACTGATATTGAAATATTACCAAATTGGTAAAACTGGGGCAACCAGCAGCAATATTCCATTAGTTACTATTGAACTATTTTCACTTTTCCTACACTATACTAAATGTGATATACATACAGTATCTCACAAAAGTGAGTACAACCCTCACATTTTCGTAAATATTTTATTATATCTTTTCATGTGACAACACTGAAGAAATCACACTCTTCTACAATGTAAAGTAGTGAGTGTACAGCCTGTATAACAGTGTAAATTTGGTTTTCCCATCAAAATAACTCAACACACAGCCATTAATGTCTAAACCTTGGCAACAAAAGTGAGTACACCCCTAAATTGAAATGTCAAAATTGGGCCCAATTAGCCATTTTTCCTTCCCTGGTGTCATGTCACTCAACAAGGTTTGAGGTGTAAATGGAGAGCAGGTGTGTTAAATTTAGTGTTATTGCTCTCACACTCTCTCATACTGGTCAATGTAAGTTCAACATGGCACCTCATGGCAAAGAACTCTCTGAGGATCCAAAAAAAAGAACTGTTGCTCTACATAAAGATGGCCTTGGCTATAAAAAGATTGCCAAGATCCTGAAACTGAGCTGCAGCACGGTGGGAAAGACCATACAGCGGCTTCACAGGACAGGTTCCACTCTGAACAGACCTCGCCATGGTTGACCAAAGAAGCTGAGTGCACGTACTCAGCATCATATCCGGAGGTTGTCTTTGGGAAATAGATGTATGTGTCCTGCCAACATTGCTGCAGAAGTTAAAGGGGTGGGGGGGTCAGCCTGTCAGTGCTCAGACCATATTCCGCACACTGCATCAAATTGGTCTGCATGGCTGGTAGCGTCTTCTAAAGATGATGCACAAGAAAGCCCGCAAACAGTTTGCTGAAGACAAGCAGACTCAGGACATGGATTACTGGAACCATGTCCTGTGGCTACAGTTCACTGAGGGAACCATGAATGCCCACATGTACTGTGACATACCGTCACGTCCCACGGCGCAGCTCGTCGCCCGAGTACCCGCTTCCTTCTCCGCCGCCTGTCCGCCGCTGCCGTTTCTCCGAGCACCCGCATGTAGCGGGCGCTCGCGAAGAATCCTTTGCAGTGGGTCCTCTTCGTTTGCCGAGAGGGGAACAGAGGGCGGGCGGGCGTGCTCACCATGCCCCCCTCTTATCCCCTGCCTCCATGGAGACGAACCCTTACGAAAAAATTACTGCAGTTTTTCTGAAGTAATACTGCAGTTTTTTGGACATGAAAAACTGCAATACTGCACTTTTACTGCAGTATTACTGCACATTTACTGCATTTGTACTTCTGTTATTTTTGTACGGAAGTTGCAGTACATTGAAGTACAACTGTAGGTTTGCAATATAAAAAAATAAAGTGCAGTAAATGTGCAGTAAAACTGCATAGCTTCTATTGTTAGGCAAACATTGACAGGGGTACAGCATAACTGTTATCATTATAATCTGAGGCAAACATTGATGGTGGTACAGCATAACTGTTATCATTATATACTGAGGCAAACATTGACGGGGGTACACCATAACACCTATCACTATACATTGAGCCAGACATTGACAATAATGCAGCATAACCCCTATCACTATATACCAATCAAACATTGATGTGTTGTAGGCCTACCACTTCAGTGTCTGGCTTAGTATATAGTAGGGATGCACTGAAATGAAAATGACCCTCTCTCACACACACCTTAAAAAAAACCACTTATTAAAGGTAAGTAAACCTAAATCAGTTAAAAAATTAATATATTAACATATATATATTTTTATTAACAGCAATCACCACACTCCTATCATGCCCAGGTACTAGCATGTACTGGTTGCCTGGGAATGATAGGAGTGTCATTGCAGTTATTGAATTTTTCTGTCCAATTTTGGTGTGTAAATAAAAGTGTGGTTAACACACCAAAATTGGACAAAAAATCAACAACAATATTGTATATATAATATATCTATATATATATAATAATTGCAAAGCAAAGCATGAGTTGCCATGCGCATCGCAAGGGAGCAGGATCGGAGGTCTGCATTAACAGACCTCCCGATCCCTTGATTGTTTTTAAGCCGGTTAGAGGGAGATCCTTAATCTCCCCAACTGAGCCTGCTCCTCTAGCGGCGGACAGTACTGTCAGTCTCTGGAGGGGTGGTGACACTCCCCTGATGAGCGGCACCCGGGGCGGACCGCCCCCCGCTAGGTGCGCTACTGGTTGTGCACACAATTTTCTGACGTGTGCGCTCTCTCTAAAAGCTATGTGCGCACAGTTTAGAGGGAACACTGCCTCCAATACGACTACTGCCATGCTAAAGGAGCGTAAAGGTGGTGGACTGGCCAAACATGTTTCCAGACTTAAACCCTATTGAGCATCTGTGGAGCAGAGTGTGAGAGAGTGTAAGAGAATATGGACCCGCGTTTTTTGTTTTCGTCCGATTCATGGTGGGTCTTGCTTCGTTTTTAGGGCTTCGTAGGAATCGCTGAATTCTGTAAATTTGCACAAATCCAAATGAACAATTATAATATACACACAAACACACTGACTCTGACACTACAGTATGAAAGCACTCACATAAACTGCTCCCCCTCTTTCTCTCCCCGTCTCACCTCGTGGAGACCAGCCATGCCGCCTCTAGCCATGGCTGGTCTCCACAACATGACATGACAGTTTGACATGACAGTTTGTGGCACAACAATGTAACACCTCAATTCACATATACACTCTAATCTTGTATGATATTCACGGGATAGATTTCCTGGGTCATTGCATAAAAAAAAAATCTAAAATGAAATGTGCTATATCCTACTATAGATGGAATTAACTACATTCCTTTCAACATGCTGGATATATTTGTACTGCATGATAGCCAACTAGCAATTAGTGGGTACAATAGATATACTAATGAAAAGCTTGCAAATATTACTGTGTGATCTAGTAATTATATCTACTGTACTCGTCATTGCTTATTACCAATTATACTGAGATACTTTTGATTGTATTAATACTCATCAAGGCACGGACTAATTAGTAATTAGTAACACTGATGAAGCTCTTTAACACAGTAAAACTTCAAAAGGTTCTTTATGGTTTAAGGTAGCTTCACTGTGGATCTGAAATGCTTCTGTAAGACAGCATTTTCCTCTGGCTGGATACCAGAAAATTTCCCAGTGGGCTGCCTGCCCTGGGCCTGGTCTTGAGGCTGTTCATCCAGAGTCGGCCATCCTGGCTGGTAATTGGACAACTGATCTGGGTGGCCCGGCGCACCCACTTTACTACCATACAAATTTGGCCCAATTAGCCATTTCCCCTCCCTGGTGTTCATGTGACTCGTTAGTGTTACAAGGTCTCAGATGTGTTGAATTTGAACACGTAACAATCATTCACACCCTGGCCAAAAGCTTGCAGAGGGGTTTGATGTTCTTGGTTCTGTTCCGTTAAAGAGAACTTCTAAAGTCTTTAAGGAAAGGCAGGAGCCCAAAAGGACAAACTGCCTCCCTTACCAAAAGAGCCAAATCTTCAGGCTTCAATGTGGTCAAAAACATGCATTAAAAAGTGATAAACAAGCGTTGTGTTTATTAGCTTCTACATATTGGTATTGGGTGCTCAGGACCTCAAAAAATATACTGGTTAGCCGAGAAAGATAGGTTATGGCAGTGTTAGGGATAAGGTCAGGTTCAGGCCAACTCCCAGCTAAAACTAAGCACTCACTTATGTAGAGAAACATATATGGGAGAAATTAGTGGGCATTTCACGGCCCAAACGAAATCTTACTGAAATAATTCCTGTCACATGACCCTGTCAAAATAGTATTGACTTGTGATAGAAGATGTATAAAAGGTGATTCCTGTGCAACATTTTTAAAGGTGTTCAAAAGTAAAAATTGGTGGCCTGCGTACTGATTAGTTTACATAGAACATGATTCCTAATTGTTATTGCCCTTTTAAAATGTTTTGTTTTAGGCCACCTAGGGCACACTTCATGATGCTCTGCTATTTGTGCAATCAAGGTCGGCGGTTTGCGCGTCCACAATGGGATGAATAGAATCCTGCATTGCTAGATTCAAATATGCCACCAGAGCTGGACCGGCGATGGCCAGGTGGTCCTGGCACTTCAAGATGGTGTACGTCTGACATCAGTTTGGCCGACAGCTGGATATACACAGCTGCACATATTTTTTCTGCTGATGTAGCAAGTGGACCGGCTTATCCAGCTGGTGGCTGCACACTGCAGCGGTATGTGATGCTGTTGGTCAGCGGCCCACCGGGCATTTACCTGTGTGCCAGATGGCCAGTCTGGGCCTGTTCTGCCAGTGTCCAGCTGCCAATATACAGCAATACTTACTTTTAGTACCTTGTGTTTGTATGGTGTCCATAAACTGGCACTCACTCTACATCCGCACATCTCCATAATTGTATAATCTATTGTTATAAAGAAGGCCGGTACTATTTGGCGCCCCCTCCGTGTTTAAAAAAATATGTATTTTAGCTGCATAGTAACATGGCTCGCACTTTACTGGGCCGGCTTTTTATTCTATACACAAGATTTGCTCTGGGCTCTTATATGTTCATTTGCAACACATTATTGTGAACAAAATCCCTAGGTTGCATGGACAGCACGTTGCAGCTGGCCAGGAGTCACCCGCCTGTGTGTAAACTTCCGTATCCCACGGGGACACCCGGGCCTCAGTGGACTGCGCTCGTGGCAGTTATCTCCCAGCCCCACGCACATAAATCAATGAGCGGTGCTGCGTGCTGCCCGCGACACATAGTGAGAGCGCTCGCTATCAATCAGCGTCGTGCCACTACATTACGGCAGGGACCCCGCTTGGCAACCGGCGCCACGCCTTTCATTGCTCCGCTGGCAACAAGAGCTCAAAAATCTAGCTTCTCGATTGGTCCGCCACAGCTGTCAGTCACAAGTAGCATGGGTCGGCCGCTCTGTGTGTATGAAGGAGGCGGGCAGTGGGAGGCCCCTGGTCCGCCCTTTCCCTCCCTGCCGTGTCTTGCAAGGTCTGGCTGCGCAGTGCTGTGCAGCGAGTACGGAGGGGGTGATAAAGCGGCGCAACGGGGGTTAGGGTCTGTTCTATAGTGCCTGACTATCGCTCCGCAGCAGGGTACTGGTAATGCCTGATTTGCCCCCGAGGCTCTTGATTCCTACAGCCGGTCTTGCTGGTGACATCCTGCTCTGCAGCCCCCACTCGGGTGTACTCCCGAATCCCTCTATTTCCCCCTACCGAATCACGGAGGAGAGGCGGCTGTGATCGCACGGTGCGGCTGCATCCCCCGATCCCCCGGAGAGCCGGCTGGTGTTTCTGTTCCTGCCGTTCGTTGTGCTCTTAGCCTGCCGGCCGCTGCTCTCTCATTCATTGGGACGTTGTCGTCTGCCGGCCCCGGACATAGACCCCGCACCCGTCTGCCTTGATAAGCCGAATCAAGCCCTTTTCCTTGCCTGACCCTGTGCTCTCGTTCCGTGGCTGGTTGCTCTGTGGATCGGGACTCGTTTCCTTTGTCTGCCGGGAAAGTGCGGTGTGTTTCACTGGGTGGTGC
The DNA here is from genome assembly GCA_009364415.1 of Spea multiplicata. Lineage (NCBI taxonomy): Eukaryota > Metazoa > Chordata > Amphibia > Anura > Pelobatidae > Spea > Spea multiplicata. Next base: position 13,370,917 of record VKOC01000003.1, on the reverse strand, counting down.
TCTCTCGTTCCCTTCCAGGTTGTTCTTTCCCTTTTTTTTTTTGCACCCTCATTTACTCCGAATTCCCGTGGGAATTACCCCGTGGCCGTCTCTTTTTCTATGATGGCTTCTTTATTGACCCGTATCCCCGTCGCCCTGCACACCCCAGCAGAGTGATCACACACCGTGAAGACAACGTGCTGCTGATCCTGGGCAGGGATTAAAAGTTTTAGCTGTGAGCAAAAAAAGAAAAAAAAAAAAAAAAGGGGGCATCTGGGCTTTAGGACAACTCTTGGAAAATGTCGACTCCCAACAGGTTCAAGAAAGACAAAGAAATCATAGCAGAATATGAGAGCCAAGTGAAAGGTAAGTCTGCTTTCCGACTGGCAGCCACCTTAAGGTGGCATCGGTGCTTATCGGGGGTGCTGGTGGGATGGATCGTTTAATAAAGTTTTTTTTTTTTTGTGTGTCTGGGTACAGCAATAGTAATATTGTTCTGTAAGTTGTTATAAATAAAAATTCATAATTTAAGAGCCATAGTTTTTTTTTATTTTATTTTTTATGTACAACGCCTAACATACACAATTGCAAAATGGCATTGTTTTTTTTTTATTATAAGATTTTGTTTCTTTGAGGCTGTCCGTAAAATCCTGGTTCGTTACGTACGCCGCCAGATTCTAAAGAATTTCCTTCCTCTTTTGCTCCCGAATTTAACAGCTAGCAGAAGCAGACAAAGGGAACACAATGAACAATTAATATCAGATGGCACAGGAGAGGTGTAGTCATTGTGCTGTGAGAACGGTGACACAACACAAAGAGTGTGTTATCCACAATCCTACCTGTAGGCGTATCCCAGTACAGGCCCTGGTGACACTGGAGAGCCACTGGGCTGGCACGCAGCCTTATGTTTGTATATCGCATCATTAACTAAAACTGCTCAACATATTGACTCGCGACCCATCACTAATGAATGAAAACTGACTCGCGTTCTACTCTGTGTTGGCTCGCATATTGGTATTTTTTATTAGAAACGGTAATGGTGAGTTTATGCATTATTTTAGATTTCGTTTTGTATTGATACAAATTGATTTCCGTTGTGCCCAAATGAATTCAATTTTCAAACCGAATGCGTTGTTTCCTTTGGCCAAATGATGCTCGATATTTCATTACGACGTTCCGAAATGCACAGCGGACTGAATTTGCAATCTGTGAAGTCCCTGCATACATATAATATTAACGCGTGTAAAGATTCCATTTGGTCAAAATAATTCTTGGATTTTTGACAAAAGGACTAGAAGATTCTTCATTACAGAAGTCGTCTCTGGTGAATGGCAAAGACTTGCCATTGTTACTGCCATTGTTATTGTTACTGAAACATATTCTGGGGAAACCTTGCACGCATACTTGAAGACAAATGATCTCCTAGTTCCTTCACAAATTCTAATACATTCCCTCCTACTCATCGTCTGATGTTGGAGCCTTCAAAACATTTGACTGCTCTTTCTGAGTTTATGTGGCATGGTACCAGAAGATGTTCTAGGCTACTACTTCAATCTGTAGCTGTCTATATGATCTTCTCTAGAGCCCCAGAACAGACACTGGTAACACCACAAATGGTTAATAAACTAATAGTAAATAAGTCAAAAATATTTTCTTTAAGTTGGGATCCCTAAATATTTACAGATTTATTTAGTTCACAAATAGTTTTTTTTTTGCTTTTGTAATATAAACAAAGCACTTGAAACTTATTTGGCTTTGAAAAGGCTGCCTGTGAAAGCCGGGTTGTTAAGTGCATGCTGGCAAGAGGGTAATTTAAAGGGGCACCATCCTCTAAACATGAAACGATCATATTTATCAAGTTCTGTGATTGTGAAGTTATTTTGTTCCCTACGCCTTAGTTGATGGAACATTATCAACTCGTACGGTGCATACGTTCAAAAGGTATGACAAACTAGAAGAAAAGACCCATGAACCCATACATTAGGTAAGGAAAAGAGCCCTGCTCGCAAGCTTACATTCTAGGGGACCGTAAATATGTCTTAATAAAGCACACTTTTGTTGCTCGTTTCAAACATTTCGGGTATTGTAGATAACTTCCTGCAAGGGAAAGTATATAATGGTGAAAAACCTATATTTTGCTTGCAAATGTGTCTTCGCATTACACCGGGTTTTCGATAATGTTGCAATGTGGTACCCCCATGTTTTGTGTGTACACATCTTCAGCATGTCCATAACGATTGTGGTTAAGTGACTATTCAGTGGCTCTGGCTTGCTTGACTAGAGCGTACGATGGTGTGTTTTTTGGTGTGTTTTATGTGTCTAAACCCAAATTGTCATTTCTATGGTGTGTTTTGTATGTCCATTGTTCAGCAGATAAACGGTGTATGTTATCTAGGAGAGCATATACATTTAACGGCAGGAACCGATCTGCTTGCCCCCTCAACAACTCCAGTGTATGAAATACAGCATAACCAATGCATTGTGTTACCAAATATACAGATAGGTTTATAATCTTACATGACATTTTCTTTGGCGAGTGGGCATTATTTTGTTTTGGGCTAGCACTGGCCTCGTCAATCTGCCGAAGTCATGCAAAAATATTAGCATAGTCATTGGGTAAAAATATAGTTTTGCCCTTTCATTGTATTCTGCCAGCACCATGCATACTTGTCATCTCCACTTTGCTCATGACCTGCACACTTTAGTTTGTATCCAGGTAGACCTGTTCCTCAGAGAATGACATTTAATTTGACCTACATTGGGGGGGTAGGGAGGACACCAATGAAGGTTGCATTCTGCTGCATTTTGAATCCAGAGACACCGATATAGAACTCAGGAATTCTGGAAAAGTAGATTTTTATCATTAATCATTATTGCGTTAGGAAACTGCCTGTACTGTGTCCAAGGGAAATATTCACTTAAAATGATCAAACGTGAAATCCTCTAGTTTGAATTTTGCCCATCCGTTAATTGGATAAGCAGTGACTTTTGTAAACCTTATGAAGGGCTTATAAATAGTTTTATTCTGGAAGGAAAACTGAATAGGGCCAGCATAGTTAACTGTTTAATCTTACAGCAGCCAACCCACACCACCACCCATGGTTGGGTCGCCAATTGTACGGCTCCCGTCAGGAGGGTTTTGGCCTTGTTTATGTGGACGCAGAATGCGGCTTAATTCAACCTTTCCCGCCTTTGTGAAATACGGGAACGGATAATGTAAATCGCTGACGATATTTTTGTCATGGATTACGGATATCACAAGACTCGTTAGGGTGTTGCTGAACATTGGTTTCTTCGTGAAGTCTCCCTTTCAACTCCTGCTAAAATGGCTAATAAGATGTTGGACTTTGTCCTTTGAATTACGCCTACGTCACAAAGTTACCCAACGTTTTGTAGTTTCGCGTGTTACATTTTTAAATTTCTGTAATTGTTGCAGGAATCTTGTGTATTTAGCTTACTTGTACATTTTTTATAGTTACTTTGTTTTCATATCTCACTTTATACTAATTGTTTACTCCCCTGACAGAGCCTTACTTTACCGATCTGGTATGTATGACCTTTATAACCAGGCAGATAATAAATGGTTAATCATATCATGTCGGTTTTATTTCAGTGCTGGTTCGCATGGCATGGTGCATCACTTGGAAGTGACTCTTTCCCCGATCATTAGGAAATAGTTTCATGACTGTGTGAGTCAGAGTTGGGTGCAGTGCCGACCAAGATGCTTTTGTGGTCTGTCTCATTTATTACAACCACTAGTAGGTTTTGATGTGGCTCCCTGAAGGTGAATAAAAATAGAAAATCACCACAATGCAATGATACGATCCTCTTTGACAGTGAACTGGCATGTAGGAGATGACTGTTTTCACAGTACACGATTCTGGGGTAAGGGTAAAGGAGACAGGCCAACGTGACAGTTCTTCTTCCTTCTCTGTTATAGTCATCCCATGGGAACGAATGCCAAACAGAAACTCAATTGACTTGCTTTCTGATATTTTCAAAGCATTCATTTCTTTTTCCATATAAATGGGGTACATACAAGTCTAAACGATGGCTCCTAATTAATTTCTGCGTTATTTTATCTGTTACTGGCCTCATATAACAGTACAGAGTGTCCTAGCGTGTGAGCACAGATAAACAGATGCGTTTCCAGTTTTTTACTATTTAGCTTTATATGTGTAGAAGATAAGATTCTGTTGGGAGGGTGGTAAGAATTGTGAACACATGGCTCATAGATCATCAACGTACAGTACTGTATGTTATCATACCAGATATGTCACCATATTTCCATTGCAACAGAACCCATTATAAGGTGTCAGGAAAAGCCTCGGAATGCAGGAGCTGGTAGTTTCACTCCCATTATCTCAGTCAGCCACTGGCAAACAGTATCCAAATCTCAGAAAACCGCTCATTCTTTGCCTGATTGATTGCCCCCCCACACATGCTTTGCATAGCAGACATGCTAAACCAGAACTGACATTCAGTGCCTTTGCTTCAGCATGTGGCAAGGAGCTTGTGTCTAGCATATATCGCTGCCAATGAGTTATTATCTGGTAGGATAGCTCCCAGTGTTTATCATATGTTAATTGTGTGCTCCTTTGTGTCGCTGGCGTGGTTTGTGCTTCGTGAAGTCTGTGCTGTTGAGGACATATGCGGAGAGTTATCTTGCTTTGGCTGTGCCCTTGTTACTACTTGATACAGTAGTGTAGACAAAATGTCTTGCCATTGGTACATCAGTGGAGGTACAATTCAGACATGCATTTATTCTATTTATTTTGAATGCGCCTGCATGGACTCAACACGTTCTTCAGTACAATATACACTCCAAATAAACGCTCGCCACTCCCAAGTGGCTTGACAAAGACTTTTGGTGAGTTGAAGATCCCATCATTTGTGGCTTAACATGTAGGAGTGATGACCAATGTCATGACGGAAGTTTTGTATTACTTTGTGAGGTTCTATTGGCCCCTGGTCAGTGGATCAAGACTTAGGCACTAGCAGTTGACTCTGATGACAGAGGCTGCAGCATACCTTCATGCAGTGCAGAACTTCTGGAGCCTTGCAAAAAGCAGTTTTTAAACCATAACATTTTAAGTGGTTGGGGTGGCAGGGGCAAGGAGAGCATATACATACAGATGTCACTTTGAATGACAGATCTGCTGTAAAGAAAGGAAGCACATACCTTCTCATTTGTCACCTATGTTTTTGTTGGTGTTTCGAGGCCATTCTCAATGCTCGTGGGTGTGCTTTAGCCAGTACGCATGTATATTAGTGCAATACGGCAACCATGGCGTAATAAGTTGGGATATATTTGTATTACTATACAGTATCCACCGAATCATCACTACCAATTACTTAAAATTACCAAAAATTGATTTAATTTAGTGAAAAGGTCCCTTTTTAAATGTGAGTGTCTGCCTGATCTATGTACCAGTGCTAATTTATACCTGTTACCCCCTTTATTTTTTAGTTTAAGCTCAATAAAAGTGACTGCACTGGTTGCTTTTTTTTTTTTTTTTTTTTACATACCCCAAAAATGTTCTCTTACAAGTCCTTGGGAAAACCTGTCTCAAACCAATCCAAAATTAGTCATCTGCACAAGTTCTCACGACTGCTTATTTTCGGGATTTAAACAATGTGATGTGATTAAAACTAATTGCGCCATTCTGCTAAACGTATGCTACGCTTTTTTCTCAAGTGCCGTATAATTTTAGCTTTTGCAAATAAAAATGCATTGATTTAAAGCCACAGCCTCGGATAGGCAATTATTCCATTTGTGCAGCCCAGTGGGGGGAACGTTTTATGTTTTGCCTTAGAAACCATGGGTATCTTACTTTTTAAAATGAAGCACCACGTTCTGGAGGTACCGGCATAAATTAAACTTTTAACTCTTTATGCTATGATTTAGGTTCTAGATGCAAAAAATCATGTGCCTTAATATTGTGTATGTATATAAATACAATATAACTGTTACAATGCATCATATCAAAGTAAACATAGATTACTCATCTTTGTGGTGTTCAAAATTCTGTGGGCTTAGAGTTTATGATCATATGGTTCATGGGGGTGAAAGTATTGTATAGTAAAACGCCAACACTGTCCATGCAAATGTGTGATATCATAAAGATGGCGGTGGTTATGGACAATGAATAAAGGGAAAGACTGTTCCAATGCGACTGGTTGGCTGACTATCGTTACAACCCCTGGAACGCTCTCTCTAGCACTTTACAGCATTTCATTTTATGAAGTAAAGACAGTAAGCAGCCTTCATGTCTGTGCAGCTCCATCTGCACACCCATGAATCTAATCTATTTTTTGATGTTCCAAAGCATGATTGATGTTTTCTAGGCCGATATGTAATGACTCTGCCTCCAGGCGTTTCTTTTCCTAGTTCGCATCAGAAAAAGAAATATATCTTAAATCTAATTAGCATCTACCATTAAAGAATCTGTTGTTGTTCCTCAATTAAGGCAGCTACAAAGGTATTTTAAAACAGCTGGACATAATTGATGTGTGGCACCAAAATGATATTTAGGAAGTATTTCACCAGTTTACACAAACATTAATGATTTGACATGTCCATCTGTTGTCACGTTTGTCACAAATGCGACTAAAATACATTTTCCTTTGCATTCAGATGTTTTGTGTTCTTGGCTTGTAAGAACGGGAAATAGGAGTTTGGAGAGGTGCTTGGTGTATTTTTAGTAGACCATTGCTCTGAGCAGTTTGAAGGCTTGGCTTCCCTTACCGCGATGTGCTAAACGAGTCTTTACATTGCCAAGGTAATACTTCCCAAAGCATTGGGCCGTATAGCTGTTTACACACGGGGTGAACGGTGATGCGTGGAATGGACCTCTGTTTAGACAGTTGTTTGTCTATTTTTAAGCACAAGGCTTTTGCTACTTCAGCTAGCCTAGTGCAGTTTAGAAATGTCATCTGGCAGCTGCTCAAGTTGTCTTTAGCAAGGTTTCATCTCCTGGTCCTTTCGCTGGTTTTAACTTACTGGGAACTCTTGGCCCCCGGGCGATGAACTGTAATAATTTCAGTGTTATTTTTGTTTAATTGATTAGATTCCTTTCACATGAGTTTCCTTCACTCAGATCACCAATGCGTTTAATGGCAGCGGCCACCTGCTCAAGACTGTGATCATTCAGTCTTTTGTGAATGGTTTAATGTAGTGCATGTGCTTTGATTTGATTAGTCGGGCATGAAGTAAATATTTTAAGCGTGATTGTTCTGGTTGAAAATTGTTTTTTAGAATAGTAAAAGTAATTTTGTGTACAGAAAGTAAAAGCGACCCATAAACCTGGGGACGCAAAGCTTCACCCCGGGGGGTTTTCAGGATTGCTTCCATATAGGCTGATCCTTGTCATGGCATTGACTAACCTGATGGGTCCCTTAATACAATCCTCTGGAGCTGTCCATCTGACCCATTTTATCAATGGATTTTGTAAAGGTGTAAAAGTACTCCAATTATTGCATTGCAAAGTAAAACCTTCCAGATACTGGGCTACGACACCCACCCGTCGCTGATGGACAGCTTGTATCCAGCATGGCTGTGTTATTATTGCGTAATTGCAGTAATGTTGCGGTATCACTAAAATAGATGTGGTTTCCTGTAATGGGTTACAATCTCTGTTTCAGTCTAATTCAGGCATTGTATAGGGGTGAGGCAGTGTGGCATACATTCACAGCCTAGATGTCATGATCTATCCTAACCTTTTATTGATTTATTTTTTTTTGTCCAGCAATTCACTTGCACCTTCTTCCGTGGGCTCCCTTAGTCCTCTGAATGGTGGCATGTTCTTTCAAATGTGTTGTGATGCAAACATTAACTGATCTGTCTAGCACTTTAAGCAAATAAACCTTAGCAGAACTCTAATTTTATTATTTCATCTGATTGCATCAAAACCAAAAACCTTTAATAACTATTTAGAGTTTATGGTAACAACCCATTACCACCTACTTTTGTGTCTCATAACAACTAAGGAGGCAAAATTCGACATGATTAAAGAGCTATTTCTGAGAAGGGTTTGGATCATTCCAAAATACAAGGAATGAGGTTCCTCATGCAGTATTTGAGTCATAAAACTGCTGGATTTTGAAACGTGAATGGGAGAGCACCTTTTATCGTTTCACCGAAGGCAGATGCGTAATTAGCCTGTGGGGGAGGAAAGGAAGGCTAGATTGGGGGAGGATCTGCTTGGAAGGTGAAAAGGAAATAATGGTTTAGTGTAAAAAGGCAACGTTGGATTACTCTATCCTTGTACTCATCACATGCATTCTGTAACTGCAGTGGGGTTTTTTCAACTTCATGTAGTTATTTTAGAACACTTTTTTGTTCTGCCTCAAAAAAAAAAACTTCATGCACTTTCTATGGTGACTTGTTTTAAAGCAATTTTAATACAGTTCTACAGTTGTGGTGATTGCGTATCACACTAGTAAGTATAATAAATATATTGCACAGTGTAACATTCTGTTTTTTCGGGTTACCCAGAGCAGTTTAAGTTGCACTCCTGCCTGACACCAGCTCCCGGTGCTAATTCGATATACTTCTGCCAGGAAACAGGGGAGGAAACTGCTGTGCCCCTTTAGGGCTGTCTATCCTCTGCCGTCGGTTTACCTGCTGCAGAGTTCATCCTGTTCCAGTAATCCGACATGACAGCAGTGGAGAGAAAGTAGTGAAACATTTATGTGGTTCTAATAATGTTACTTTGGATAAATGTTTCCTTTTGTATACCTGCATTTTGACTTGGATCATCGCTTGCTCTTCCATTAGGACAAGGACCAAGTGTTGGCATAAAATCCTAGCCCTTTTGAAAGCTATTTGCTGTTGCCCTCAATATTGCTTCAGTATATGATTTCCAGCATTAGTGGAAATGTTATCATGCCAAGTATTTTTGCTTTACCACACTGAATCTTTGCAGTCTCAGCAGTATGCCGATCCGGTTACTTTCCCAGTGGCTTCCTTCTGATGTCATAGGTTCAGTGATGAACCAAGTCATTGTGTAGTGCATCATGTCTGTGAGCATGCACTCCTGGCATTTAATATTAAATATATCGATGGTCCGTGCATACTGTGAGCATATGAGCCAGGGTGAAAATATCAGCAAGTCCAAGAAGCTTTGCCACTATCGATTATGTGTTATGGTAGCAGTCTCCAGTTACCAAAAGGGTTAAAATACACTTTGAAGGTCCTTTTAAAATGAAACACGCCACATACGTGGAGGACTGTGTGCAGGAAATCTACTAATGCATGGCCTAGGCGGCCTTTTGTGCAGCAGTCTAACATGTTTACGTGGCTTCTGTGTGCCCTAGCATTTAGATTACTCTATACCCCTCAAAACACTTTTGGGTGCAGCTGGGAATTGAAGGTGTCTGGAGATGACAGAACTGTGATATTTATTATGATTCTCCAGAGCCGGTTTCTCATCCATCTGTGAGGTGTGTTTAATTTCTGTTATCACCCATGAGGCCTGGCATGACACTTTAGTGCGGGAGAGAGACCCAATGCATCTGCTTCCCTTTCCAGAAGAGCACATAGCTTCACTCATTGCCCTCATGTGTTTAATCCCTAGACACTCAAAATTAAAGAGCCGTTTTAAAGGGGCAATCAGTGAAACAAACTGTTTTGGTTTCCGGTGCCTGAGACTTTAGTGAGGTTTGTGTGCAGCTAGCCAGCTGCCTCCTGTGTGGCACTTGTGTACGCGTGTTTCCCCCTCGTCCTTTTGACTTGTCATTTCACGAAAGCCTTTGAAATCGGCTAGGAAGTGGATGTCATAAATGCTGAGGGGTTTAGCAAATGCGGTTAATGTTTCTCCTAAGACGTGGGACGTTCTATAGGAATACAATGATAATGTTAATTGTTTGATTAAACACATTCATGGCTTCTAGAGTATCTGTACTGTGTTACATGAATGTCCATGACGGTATACATCCAAAGTCTACATAACGGATTAGTTTGAGCCAATATATAGCCCTGGGTAAGTGTGTGTGTGTGTGTATGTGTAATTATATATATATATATATATATATATATATATATATATATATATATATATATATATAAATAAATGAGACTAATAATAAATTAGACACAGGTTTCCTACAAAATAATTATTGTAGATATATAAATGGCAATTTTGTGTTTGTGTGTATGTAATATGTATAATTTATATTTGCCAGGCACTAATAACCCTTAATTGAAATATTCTAGTTATAAATTTGATTGTCATACCAAACCAGATTTACGATGATAAAAATGTAAGACTGGGCAAGCATATGCGACAATGCATTTATTTTAATGTAATCCATTTGGTAAATTTATAGCCGCTTGTTACCCAAACAGCTGTCTATTGCTATATCTGTATGTTAAAGCATCCCAGCTATTCTTGTTATGAATTTCTAAGTGCAATTTAATAGCTGTAATAAGGCAAGCTTAAAGAATAAAGTAATATTCTAAATAAGGAAACTGTTTCTCCTGACTGTTTACAGCAGACGCAGGCGGCTCGCTGCAGACTAATAATGTGCATTTATAACTGGATGTTGATACGTGTGCATTAGAAATTCTTATTCTTATTATTATTCAGATTACTAATGTGTCCTGTTTCAGGCTCATTCCCCCCTCCCCATTAAGACAGTAAATACTAGACATACACAAAGACCAACCTCCCCGTACAAATATAATACAGACACAATCTACTTAAAAATAACAAAACAGATGCACGAAGAATACTCTGAACTTTCTCATTCGTTAAATTGCATTCTTACAAGCAAATGCACGAGTCTAGTGAATACCCACACTATTATTACTAGTATTTTCTGCCCAGTTCCGTACAATATGACTGCATTTTTCCCATCCTGGGACGTGTATCTTAATTGGGAGCTCTGTAAACCCCTTCCAAGGGAAGACTGATTTGTAGGTCATGTTAGGTTCTCATAAGCATCCCCAGATATCCATTTTTTTTTCGTGTAGAACTAGTACAAATGTTCATTTTTTTATTGTTTAGTGATGAAAAAGCTTCTGGCAAACATAGATTGCCAAGCACCTGCCTATGATTTAGGATTTGGGTAGTTTTCTTGTACCAGTCCAGCAGATGGGAAGAGCTTTGCTGATATACCAGGGATTAAAGCTTTACGCATGCATGCTTAACATTTAATAGTTGTATTTAGCTCTTCAAAATCCTCAAACAGACTATAAAAAGTTATATGGGGAAAGATGTATTCTGACCTTTACACACATCCCAGCTACTATTTAAACATTCCGTTAATAGGCTAGTTTCCTAAAAACATGTATTTCAATACTATTTAATTTTTTTACTTGTTTCATAGAACTGGAATACCCACTCATAGTAGCATTAATATTGAAACAGCTTTTTATTGTTTGAGGGGGAAAAACTTATGAATGGTTAATGCCATATTGAGATTGCATGCAGAATACCCCAGAATACATGATCTGCTTGATGATGCGATTTGTGCATTATGACACCATAGCAGAAATAAAATGAGTGCTAAAATGGTTAATGTCAATTTTCCACGATCTAGAGGCCATCAGTGACTTTCATGGCAAACAAAGGCCTCCAGTACCTATTGTCCTTGGTTTATGAGGATAATGTCTGTGCATTATGGGTCTTTTGTGTTTTGTTTTTTTGTGGAAGGGTCAGGCTTGTCAAGACCTCTGCTCGCTGAGCTGTGAATGTCTCCATTTTCATGAACTTTTCAGCACACTATGAAAGACTCAGCAGGGCTTGGGGTTTTGTTCTTCCCTTACTTCATTCTTTTCTTTATGTTCTTATAGATTCACATCCCGCCAGATGGTTCGCGCTCCCTTTTTCTAACCTGACTTCTACGATATTGCTCCAGGAGTGTTTTTTGTAGATGCCATTCCAGGATGATGAGTCTGATTTAAAATGCTACATACAGATTGCTTTGGGTTTATGTTGGTATATTACATAAGGAGTTATTTTTGTGTTTAAATAAAGGAATCCTGTTACATTCAGTTTATTTTGTTGTACCCGCATGTAGCAGTTCTTGATGAGTAAAGACTACATTGAGATGAATGTTGATTGTTACAGACAAACCACCATGCCCCATGCAACCTAGGTAGTGAGACAACACTGTACATGTCAGGATTGTGAAAAACATAAGACGAAACGTCTTATTCTATGTGGTAATATTCCTCTGTATGTATATCACATTCTATATAACTCTAATACTTTCTATAACCGTATAGAGTATGTACACTGTGTAAGGCATGTATATTTGTGAAATTGACATGGCAAATATCCCTGGGTTTAATGTTTTACCTGTTATCTATCTGTCTTTAACATAATCCATAGGAAACCTTCAAAACCATAACAGTTTAACCGTCTGTCTGGACTTAGTGCTTTTGCCATGCCTGTGTCTTATGGAAGAAGCCCTCCATAAAGTTTCAAGCTGATGCTTGCCCCAGAAAATGCCCTCTCCTGAGATAAACAAATTGAGTGGAAAAAGTATCTGGTAAAGAAAACATATATGCTTGAATATGCCAATATTAGTTGTTGCGGTGCACTTTTGAACATCTGCTGCAAGAAATAGTCCTGTTGGCCCTTACATCAGCAAACTACCTAGAGCAGGAGCCTGGGAGATGACTACAAAAGAACATGTTCAGGGCTAATCATGGCTGCGGAGAACTTTTCTACCTAGGTGCACAATGTGAGAAATCGCTTTGATGACACCAAATAGACTTTGAATGTACAATATAATCCTGTTGACCTCAGAATCCCTTCCTTGTAGCGGTTTCTGAGACTCTCTCAGCTGCTTGCACAAAGAAACGCTCTGATAATGTTGTGGTTGCTGAGATAAATATACGATTAACTGTTTAAGTCTAATGAAAAGCCCTAGTATGTCTGGTGCGGAACATAATATGACTATCACCTCATGAGAGCTCCAGATTCAAGTGCGTTAGCCTGGTGGTAATTTGTGAACAGGATATGTCTGGCATGCTAGGAAGCCAGTAGCCTACAGTCCATTCTTGTCAGCAGCCAGCAATACATACCTTAAGTTTGCTGTTGCAGATTGATGACAAAACTCTTGGCAAAGTTCTGTAATTTTTCTAAGCAAAAGTTATTTCTTAATGACACCCAACCGTTGGTTCTCTTAAACTAGAGCTAGACAGAGCAGCACCCCAGCCTCTCAGCTAAAAACAATGGAAGTTTAAGTACATTGAGAGCTTAATGGCATTGCTTTAAAGAGAAAATGACTTTTTTTCTCCATTGTTGAAAAGCTATATTACCATTGTGGCAGGATTATATGCTGCGTACCTACTGCCTACATTTATTTGGGCATCACTGGTTGATAGGATGCACCATTTCTACGTTTGATACAGAACTATGATTGGCACACCATGTCTGCATAATTACTCCATGAGTATGTTTCTACAATTGTTTTTCTATCTACGTTGCATATCCATCGTACACATATGTCCTAACTAACCCCATCTATATTTCAGTGACTGTTCTGATGCCACTTTATGATATAGGCTTTGGATGTCTAGACGGGTTCATCTATGTTTTTGTGTTTCAGCAGATGGGATGTATCTGTAAACTCTTGGCACAAGAACAGTTTATAGCATCAGTCTGGTCCCAAAATGATCTATTTATTTATTTTTTTGTTAATTCAGCCAAGGGAAGATTTACATGAGTCAGAAACCTCATTGTCTGACTCCAAAAATTAAGCAATGACCACACCAATTTGCATGCAGCAAGATATGAACTGGAAAATAATGGACTTTATATATTAACAGAACTAATGGGTTTACAGAGAATAAAGCTGGTGTTTGTATTATGTTATGTGTATAATATACAACTGCTAAGTGTGCTGCAGCAGACAATCCAGCATCGATACATTTTCCACAATCTGTCCAGTTAACTTCCCAGATTTCCAACACAAATCTTGTATATAGGTTGAACTTGATGGACTTTGGTCTTTTTTTCAACCTTATGAACTATGTATGTTACAAGCTTCTAGGTAATTATTAGCACAGATATCATCATTTTTGGTCATAGCCAACAATAACAGGAAAGCACACTTTGAGTAGGGTTTGGGGAGATATATCTATGGCTGTCAAGTGACTGGGCACTGCATATTTTTATTTTCCTTTGCTTGTCCATTTAATAAAGTAATCGGGTATGGATCAGTATTCACTTTTAGGTGCTATATGGCCGTATGATGACCATTTTCAAAATAAAAGATCCATACACTGTCTATTCATGATAAAGTTAAAAAGCCTGGCAGATATCACCCCACAATGTCCTGAGGCACGAAAAGGACAGAAGAGAGAATCTGCGCTGCGTCTCATTAAAATTGTGAATTCCACATGCATCTTCCAGTCCTGTTTTTATTAGGTGCAAGCCCAGCCAGCACTCAAATGGTCGATACTGTAAAGGCTATGAGCCAGCTAATACAGCTGACAAAGCTCCTATTATGTCACCCTGGGTTATTATTGATTATTTTGCTGGACTCCTTGGGCGAAGCATAAAAAGAATTACCACAGTCTGTAGGTTTCTTGTGTCGTATTTTGCCAAGCGTCCTCTACCACTTCAAAGACATTTGCTTTTCTTACTTCGGCTTCCCGTGGCTATTTCGGCCTCTTTCTCATGTTACGCTGTCTGCATCCGCAAAGTCATTCAGAGTCAATGAAATCAGACAAAACTGGAGTACGTTACACAGCAGCTATTCCAGTTCCTTCCCTTTCTGGTAGAATTGTGGCTCCCCTTTCCTGAGATAATGTAATACACAGCTGTCCAGTCCATGCACAGACCGCACATCTCGGCCATTTTAATGAGATTACTTTCCAGTTGTTACTATTGCGGCCTTTCCAATGTGTGATTCACTCATTGCTTACCCTTTAACCCTCAAAGGTTTCAAAGTAGATTATTCCCCCCCAAAATGATCACCCTGCAATGTTAAAAATTTGGACTGTGAAGATTCAACCAATCTATCAATCTGTCTGTCTGTTTAAAAACTGAGATTTGTTTCATGGCTAAGGATTTGTTTACACATCTGTCTGTATCTGATGTATTTCCATTCAGTTCAACCAGGACTTTGTGACTTGATACTATCTGTTCTCCTGCTCGCTTTGGAAAGTATGTCACACAGGAGTAAGAAATCAACATTGCCCTCTACAGATTGGCCGCATTGCACTCCAATTACCTGATATGTGCGTGTATTTAGTATGTGTCTGTAAAGGGGGAAACTCTTTTATATCTAGAAATATATGCAGTGGCATTGCACCATTGTCTCATTAGAAGTACAGCCAGAGGACACTATGTGCGTGTGATCAGTACTAAAATAGATCAGAATGTGACGTGAAGTGTTTGGAAGACCTAATCAATCTGCACTGCAGGGACCAGGGAGCAGGCATCAGGCCCCATCTGTACTGTTGATCCTAGCAACCATCACCTAGGAGACCGTGACAATCAAGAAAAATGCAAGACTTTCACTTGTCCATAAATCCTGAGTTTATAGTGGATGGCTTAAATTAGACCCACACAATTAACCCTTTCTCAACGTCTGTATAGCCTTCCATTTTCCTTTTGAGATAAAACATCATTCTTCCCATGCACAAAGAAGCTTTACATTGGTTCCAAAAACAATCTTATCTCATGGGATAACAGATATTTATGATTATTATTTACAGTTTTTTTCTTTTTCATCATGCTGGATCTATCATTAGTGTATTTATCAAGACAAAAAAAAGCCACTTTCTATAAGATTTTTCTTCCATCTTTACTCTCTTCTTAGACACCATAAGGTGCCTGTAGCTAAAAGCATTTCTTGGTGATCATAATAATTCATCATAAGTATTCATAATATAGATACATTTTTATCCTTCCCTGTTTGATCATACAGGAAGTAGTGTTTGATTTCAAATGTTCAGATTGATATTATTAGCGAGAAACCAGCGCTCCCTTTGTTTCCGCTACACCGTAATTAGAGTGGCGACAATTAAGGAGCCGACACGAGGCCGACAAGAATAAATGTTTTGTGAAGCCTTTAGGGAAGTCCTTGCTTCCATCAGCCTTTATAATAATCCAATTTCTCTTTATGTTTAGAAATTTCAGGTGTTGGCGTCTGATGGCGAGATATTTCCAGGGTACAAGATGAAAATAGACATTTTTATTTAACGAGTTTTGTGTCAGTAATAGCGTTATCAGTAGAACATGGGGCCAAATGCCCAGTGTCCTGTGATACAAAATTGAATTTCAAGTCATGGGATGCTTTGGCTTCTCTCTCATGTGGATGTAATGCAGCTACGAGTTTGAAATGTTTACATTGAACCGGTTTCCTGAAGACTGCTCTTCTACCTTAATGTGGATCCAGCTTTAGGTTTGTTAAACCACCGATGAAGCCTAAAGCAGATTAATCTTCCTTGCTTTCCTATCATAATGACTTCCATCTTCAATTTGTGCGTTTCCTTCAGCCGTTTGTGTTTCTCTATATGCACCAGCATGCAGAGGACCTTTGGCAAAGCAAGTATATGTTTCATTATCTTTTATCTTTGTGTCTTTAACATTATAAACTATTAATTCCCTCCCCGGCATGGAGGCATTTCCGATTTTAATTCACTGATGAATGAGTTATGTTTACCCATTTCCATCCGACATTTTTGTATTTTTTTTTAAAGCCATTTCCAATTTTGAAGCTTTTGTAATGATAAATTGTGATCCTTGAGCTCCCATCCTGTTATTTCTACTGCTCGCGCCGCTCACAGACTTGGCATGTTACAGCAAACGGCCACAGGCTTTCCTGAGGTCAGAAGGGAAAGAAAAATAAAACAAAAAAAAACATTTTCGTCCTTGTTTTGTTGATTGTACCAATGAACCAAGTATTTGAGCTTACATTAGCATTATTACCTTTGTACAGTTGTGGAAGAATGAGGTCATAGTACATACACGTGTAGCTAGCACAGACGTTATGCAGTGCTTGTGTTAAAAGAAATATAAAAAGTTGTAAGAAGTATAGGATTGCTTTTATTCATCTGCTCTTATTCTTGCTGTATGTTTCTTTATGGGACTCTTCTTCATTGATATTAAGGAAAGTAGTCGTTCTGACTGGAATACGTTGGATCTGGCATGGTTTGTGTCAGTGTGTGTTAGCGTATGTTTGTTTCATTTGTAAGCTTGTTTAACCAGGGCCCCCCTCGCCTTTTGATTATGTAAGTCCAATTATTGCGTCCCGTTTACCCTTGGTACAGCGCTGCGGAATATGATGCTGTTTTCTAAATCAATAAATAATAATCCATTTGTGGTTTGTGGCTCCATTGACCAGTGCAGGAGAATTTGTAAGCAGGGTAATTGATAGCTTTTTTTGTGCGGAGAAACGAGTGCTGACTCTTTCATTGGGCCCACAGAGAGGCAACATATGGCATACCCTATAAATTATGCACTGTTAACATACTGAGAACACGGCTTGTCTTTGGAATAATTTGGATCTCTACTGAAAGCATGTGTGATAGCAAACTGTATGTTACCCTTTTAGTTCAAACAATGCATTTTGGCATCGGACGCTGTATTTTTGTTACCAGGAGTTGAGTTGATTCGGGAAAAAAAATTAAAATATCCCTTACTTGGACAAATATATTTCATTAATGAACAGGGCAAGTGACAACATTGCACATAGACAACCAAGCCCTAAGGTTTGGGTACTTTATTGGGTGGCTTGTGGCTGCAATAGGGGATAAGAGTTCAGCTTGTTAAACGCAGCTACTTTACTGAGTTTTTTTGGGGTCTTGCATGTAGGCACAATGGGAACTCCATAATGGAATAAATAGTGACCGTTTTTCTTTGGAATATTGCTTCTCCTAGCAGATGTCTGTAAGATTTTCACTGAACCGTATGTGGCCCGAGGTACCCCTGAGCTATCAAAGGTCCACCTCCAGGTGAGCGGGTGTCTTCGTAATTAGAGAATACTGTAAAGTACTGTTCTCTTCCATTTCCTTTTTATCTTTTGTTTTCAGATATTCTGTTGTGTACAATAATTGCTATGCAGTAGACAGACTCTCAGACTTTGGGGTTGATTTGGAGTTTTTTAATGGAAGTGAAATATTGTATAATTTGTGGGAGCTGTATAAATGTGCGCTTCCACCTGCATTTTGGTGTAATAGCAGTGTGTGCCTCAGTGCCATTGTAATGAGCTGCCCGGTGGCTTGTCAGCCCGAGGCATGCATGCTGAAGATGAACTTTTATACAGAGACAGGAAATTGTCTTTGGTCCAGACACTGGTGTTCTGTCTGTTGATGTGCGGATAATGTGCACGGTGCACAGAGACAAACTGCTTCCAATCAATTGCACAAACACGCACCACAAAACCCCTACTTATGTAAAAAAAAAAAGAACATTGTGTAAATAGCAGACACGCTCTGGAGATGAATATCCACTTCATTTCACACATCTGACACCACTTCTGGAAAGAGAACAGAACTGCTGGCTGTGCCAGTAATAAATAAGGTCAATGTTTTAGCTTTGAGGGAGCAATAGCAAAGCATGATTTTAGACAATCTAAAGGATCCTCATAGGTATCTATCTGCAGGGATTCTGGACTAATTAAACGGTACAGCAGGGGAATGTAACCGGTAGCTTTTCAGATGTGTCGGAGTACAGTTCCCATGAGGTTAGGCAATGCTTTATACTCATTCGAGCACCAAATTCCCTAAGAAATGTCCCTACTTTCCCATTGCTTTCGCCAAAATTATAAAAGCTGGCATATTTCTCTCCCTCTGTTTTTATGCCGCAAGAGACCTGGTAGTGTGTGTTAATAGTGTTTAACTGAATACTTGATGTGACGTGCTTTCTATAAATATGAAGAGCACTTTTTATTCATTTGTGCCAGATCTGTTGAACTAATATGACCTCAGCCTTTTTTCATGATTGTCTATAAAATAAATCTATATATATATGTATATATCGTGGTTTAAAAAAACCTATAAATATTTACTGTGCTAGGAGGTGCGATCCATGGTCACACCAAAACTTTGCCTATGGTCTTCCTATGTGAAGGGTTCGGAACTGAAGCTGAAGGTAGACCTATAACCTGCACATCGTAGCTTGTGATTTTTGTTTTTAAATCTGTTTTATTTAAGATATATAATATTCCACGGTACAAAGCCTGCTGAACGAACTACTCCTCTAGTGTGATGAAATGATTTTACCTGCTGAAAAACAATCTGGGAATGATGGTTATTTTGGACCAACTACAGGCTGACCTCCTAGAGTTATCTTGTGTGTATGTAGCAGGTACCAGCTGCCTTGGCACAGTTTTATGCAGTGAGGTGGGATGGGGCCGCTGCATTAAGGGCTTCTTTTGCTTTGGCTCAGTCAGCCTATGCTTTAGGCTATAGCAGATGTTTGTGTTTTTGTACACTTGTGGGTACGTCACATGCAGTTTCTCATGTTGGCAATGTGGAAGCTTAACACGTTGGCTTATTCTTCTCCCTCCAGTTATGGGAAACAGAAGGCATCTGAGCATCACCATTATCATTTGTTTAGGGGTTTCGTTTAATTGCTTAAGATTTCTAAGCATTATCTGGTAATGAGATGAGAAAACAGTATGCCTTTTACGTCCAACATATTGAGCCCAAAGGGGTGTGAAAGCTGTAATCCAGGTGTGTGCTAAGAGTTCTTTTTGATTGGTTCTGGTAAAACAGCTTCCTATTGGTTGCTTCACCCGGTCCCATGATCGGGTGCAAGCTCTTGACTTTCATGAGGTTCATCCCATTATTCTTTTTCCAGTTTTTTTAGTTAGGGTTTACATTTTATTGGAGTGATGTGTGGTTACTTTAAATGACTCTATAGGTTATTTATTTACTGGTGTGAACGGCAAGGCTAAACTTTTTTCTTATAAAGTTGTTTTATTTACTGTTTTATGTAAATGAATTTATTCCCCTTTCAGTTGTTTGCTTTTAAAGTATCTGTTAGTAACTTAATAATGGATTCTCTACCATGTATCTGTTTTTATGTAGTAAATGTTTAGAATCTATAATCTGCCATCCTTTGCCCAGATGTTTCCATAGTTGTGATAACGGTTGTCAAGCTGGTTGAGTCTGACGGAGCCTTGCGAACTGCTATTGAAGGAACCACTCCATCCGTTGGTGTACTTTATTGCGTAGCTTTGTTTGTGGGGTTTGTGGGAGATGCATACGTTGGAACACTTTTTTTTTTTTTATCACATTCCGCTAGTTCATCTGTAACCATTCTTGCTAGCCAAGACTATCCGTGCGTTTGGTGTACTTGCCACAGGTACAACACACACAATAAGGACCCATGCAGTGACTTTATTAGAGCTTCTTATTTACTTATCTTATTTGACTGTATGCTCTTCTAGGCCCCTGATATTCCCATTTTATATTGCATTGTTCTACCTCGTTACACTTTCTATTAAATATGTGGTTTGTTGAAAATAACTAATCCAAGATATGGAGTTGAAATAGAACTTATTTTGCAGAGACTTTTGTGGAATAATGTGGGGATATGATTTGCAAAAGCCATTTCCCTTGTGGGTCTCTTGAGAAGACAATGAAGCTAGAGTTAGGACTAAAGTACTGCATAAGGGTGTATCTGTTTAGGCAGCGGCAGTTTGTAAAAGATCTCTGTCTACTTCGTTTACCTACCTGTATAGTTCTTCGCCTCTGGGTAGTGAGTGAATCTTTAGTATGTTAGTCACCAGTTGGCAAAGACCTGCTCGTGTCAACGTGTCAAGCCATGCTCAGGCACGGTGAAATGTCCTTATATTTGCATACAGTATTTGAAACTGATCTGCTTCACATAAAATGTCCATTACACGCTTCATCTTAATTTGCCAATTTAGTTATCTGATAGGAAATGAAGCTTATAATATTAGATGCATTTAGCACATTCTTATCAAGGGATTACAGAGAGTTGTGGCTCATAAAATATTTCATAATGTTGCTGTCAGTGTTGATCACATCATGTTTCAGATGACTTAGTATTTAGTCATGGTTTGTGAAGCTGAGCTCCATTTCATTGCCTTTTAGTATATGAGTAGGGTTCAATGTAAATGTTCATATAGGCAAGTTTGGAATGAATTTCTTATGAATGGGATGTGAAAAGGTAGTGAGTTACGCACAGAGCTCACTCGTATTTTAACACTTTTTTTTTTTTTTAAAAGTGTTTGCTTCATTTATTTTCTCAGCATTGATTTTCTGTCTTTTGTGACCTGTATCTGCTTTCCTGCACCTCACAAATGCATAGATAATGGGGTATGCATAATAATGGGGTATGCGTTCCCATGTTCCTAATACATTCTCCCTGTGGGTACAGCTCAGGACTGAAACCTGCTGTAATCCCCCTGTGCCAGTGCTATACTATATATTTGACACTGCCAAGTCAAGAGTTCATGAAGGATCAGGCCTCTCCTGCGGCTTCCTCACAGAAGCGACTCGAGAAAAAAAAGTGCCTTTAACGTTAAAATAGTTTTGGAAATATTACGGGGCTATTTGACTTGATTTCTGAGCCATATAAGGCAAAAATTCTATTGCAACTCTTCTTCCTCTATATCATTCCTTTTTATAAGGCTCCAAGACTCCAAAGGTTTCTGTAAAAGGGAGCCGCAGTTGAGCCAGTAAGGGTAATCAAGTAATTGTGTGCATATAAAGACTAAAGTTTTCATAAATTTTATATATTAGCTGTTAATATGCTTATGCAAGTTATGTAAATGTGCTGTGGTAAAGAAATTATTTGGCGCACAAAGATAATAATAATAATAATTAATCCTAATGCTAGATTTTAATTGTAGATGGCAAACCCTTCACGTTTAGGTAATGCCTACTACTCATTTAGAGGCTCTGTGGCACATTTTCAGGCATTTGGCCTTGTATAGCTGGTGTGCGCACTTAGCGTTGACTCCATCTTTTAGCTATGCATTTTTTAAATTTCAATCCTTGATAGATCCTGGTGTTTATTATGGAACAGTCCCATGAGCCCAACTATGATGCATATGTTTATTTTTGTGAAACTCTTTATTTGACTCTGAGGAACGAGATTGTTAGAGTTCTGGCCACGTGTCCTCCCATCTGTACAGCTACCAGCTGCATGCAGTCAGACATGCTCTTGCACTGACCTCTCTGAACTGGAGCTGTCGGTAATACAGGCATAAAACCTTTCCACAAGTGGCAAGTCATTCCATCTGCTTTTCGTTGTCATTAAGTATTCTACAGAATCATTTTCTTGACTTTTGTGCCTATGCTTTCATAAATGCTTGTTTCGCTATTGTGCTACCACTATAGAAAAGAGGATGATCTAGAGAAGTTAGTCCTGTCCCGAATGAATTTGGATCTGCCATACTTCATCAAAAACTATGAATATGTTCCTAATAGCACCTCACAAACAGCTTAAAGCAGGCATGTCCAAACTTTTCTCGAAGAGTGCCAGATTCGATGAAGTGAACATGTGCGAGGGCCAACCATTTTGCCTGACGTTCTTTGAACCATTAAAATTAAATGCAAATTAACTATTTTATGCAAAGTTTATTGAAAACCGCATACTTTTCATTTTTGTGACTTGGATGCCCAATTGGCCCTCGGGACGGGCTTTGGACATGCCTAGCTTAAAGGGACACTCTCGGTCATCATATGCATGATAGTTGAGTGTCTCCTTTAAAATCTTTCCACTTGCAAATGCATTTGGAATATCCCAAAAATTCATGTGTGCAATGTGCGCAGAAACCATTTAGCAGTGTTAGGGTACTAACCCTAATTAAGAGATTTAGAGAATTTACCTGGGAATGTGCCTATTGTGTCGGGGGCAGTCCTCCTTATCAATGAGAACTCGACCCACTCTACCTAGTGACATCCACTTTCCTACCTGCTGCTAACCATGTGTGCCCATCTCCTTTTCATTCCCTTACTGGCCTTCATATGGAGAGCAAGAGAAGACCTGTGGGCAGGCATACATGGGAAGTTCCCAGGTGTGGTAGAATCACCTTGAGGCTTGGCTTACCTTGGATGACCCTTTGTGCCAAGGCAGGAGCTTGCGATAGATGTTCTTTCAGTCAGAGAACTGATAGATAAACATAGTAGTTTGTCCTTCGCTTAAGTGAGTCTTTGAGTTTTTGCGTTGAAGGGCGTAGGTAATTTCCCCTCTGTTTACTTACACTCACCCTTTTAAAATGCCTATACCCATTTCTCATTCCAACGGCATAATACACTATTTCTTTACCTCCTTTTTATTGGCAAGTTAAACATTGAGTTATTTTCTGCTCCATGTGAGTTGGTAATTGTCTGTCACAAGGTATTACTCTATAATACACATTCATTTGCATGACTACTTTCTTGGCAAAGCCTAAGCGCCTCAGAATGCGTGATGTCCCAGGATAATTCTGCTGTTTGTTATATAACTTGAAGAAGATTTAAGTACAGATGCTGTGTTAACCTCATTATAGTTGAGAGGTCCTGTTAAAATTCTGTGGTTCCTGCCCCCCTCCCTTGCAAATGCTTTAGAGGGTTCTAAGAATCCCCCATATGCATTTTCACTTTTGCCCCCACCCCATCACCACCATTTTCCAAGCAGGACTTTTGTTCAGCCGAACACATCTCTGTGCCTATCTTATATAGCAACAGTTCGCGCCAGTGCTGGCCGGCTAATTTTGGCTTAGTGAGAACTGTTGGACCCCAAAGGATGATGGTAGCAGATGCCCCTGAGGATGCATCATAGCAAACCTGTGCCTCAAGATCACTGACAAGTCAACCTGTAACCGCAAAAACAAGCAATGTCCACCATGCATACTCAAGTGTAGGGGCTGCAACGTTACGATTATTTTAATAATCGATTTAGTTGGCGATTTATTTTTTTCGATTAAATCGGATAAAAATAATGTAAAATTTTTCGATTATTTATACAATAATTTCTAAAACAAATGATGTTAAATACAAAGCAGCAGAATAAAAAAACTTTGATATAAATGGCATTTCTTGTCTTTATTTCCGCAACCAGCCCCAAATTTATGCACATTTGAGGCCCAAGGCTTCCACGCTGGGCCTCCGACATGGGCAATGCGTGCCCCCACTCTGCCACGGCTTGCCTCCCACATCTGCCACCCACGCTGCTCCCACATCTGCCACCCACCGACGCTGCCGTCCGCAGACAATGCAATGGCTGCCACACCCACAAACGTGCCAACTTCCACGCTGCCTCCCACACGTGCCACCCACGTGCCTCCACCGTGCCACTCCAGCGCTGCTGCCCACACATGCCCTCCACGTGCCTCCCACACATGCCACTTCCAGCACGCTGCTCCCACACATGCCACTCCAGCTGGCCTCCCACACCTGCCACTGTGCCTGATACGTCTTATACACCTCCTGAACAAACCGCCCGAAAGCACCCTAGCTCCTGCCTCCCGCAGCTATATGCCAGCCCTAGGCCTTCCCGCAGCATATGCGCACCCTGCCCTCCGCCCGGCATATGCGCAGCCCTGCCGCTGCGTCCCACATATGCCCGTCTGCCTCCCGGCACTATATGCGGGCATTGGAGCGGGCTGCCTGTCCCACATATGGCAGCGCTGCCTCCGGCACATATGCCAGGCGGCTGCTCCACATATGCCAGCGCTGCTCCGCAGGGCCATCTGGCCACTGCCACTACGGTGCTGCTGCCGCAGCATCTCTGGCGCACTGTGCGCGGTGATACCACTTATACCCCCTGTGCAATACACCACTGATGTCCTCCGCAGGCTATGGGGCAACGCTGGGGCTCTCGCACCAGCATAATGGCCTTATATTGAGCTGTATATGGCGCGTTATAGCGCGTGCCGCTCGGCAGATATGTGCACTTCAGCTGGCGTCGCTAGGATTTAGATTCGCCCTAATTAACCCTAAGCTCCGAGCTTTAACGCCATAAACTGGCCCGTTCAAATTAACAGCCCTTAACTACCTCCACTACCACAGGCATTTCCGCCTGTAAACTTAAGGCCGCTAAACGACCCTGAGCGTCCATCAGAGCCAGCGAAGCTGCCTGCAAATTAACCCCAAGCATGCCGCAAACACTGCCCATTTAACACAGCTGCTGCCTAAAATTAATCCCCAAACAACGCCGCATTAACGCAAGGCAGTTGGGCGTGCTGCCTAAAATTAACGAGCCTAAAGGGCACGGGCCTATTGAACGGCATAACTGGGTTGGCTCGCTAAAATAACGCCTAAACAGCGGCAAGTTAACCTAGGCTGCCGCCTAAATTGACGCGGGCCTCGCGCTTCCGTGCTAAACTCATCAGTATGCCACTTAAATATTAATATGTATATGACTAGATACTTAGCAGTTAGATGAGTGTCACAGGCCTATGTGGTGTCTGGGCGGCTGGGAAGGATAGGGGCGGGGGGCAGTTGTGTCAGCTGTGATTAGGCAGAGGGGGAGTTATAGTAGGGCTGCTGCTGTGTGTAGCGGTGAGTCAGGTTGAACGGATTATATAATGAGGGGGATTTTTCAGAGCGTTTGCTCTGAAAAAACCCTCATTTTATAATCGATAATAATCGATTCAACTAATCGATAATGAAATTCGTTGGTAACGAATTTCATTATCGATTATTATCGATTTTATCGATTAGTTGTTGCAGCCCTACTCAAGTGCAGCAAACTTGTTTTACTTAATTTCTTTCCCCTGGGTTTTTAAGTTTTTCAATATTTGATTAAAGAGCTGATATGTTCCTATACTTCGTTTAAAAAAAAAATAGTAACCCCTTTTTGCTCATTGAATAGTTTATAAGCTCGTAATGCTCTAAATTTTGACTTTTTTCCCCTCTGTCTTCTGGATATCATTTTCCTCTGGAAAAAATGTAAACAGGGTTTTACAAAAAAAATAAATAGCTTTTTGGCTGAGAAAGCTTTCACAGAACAATAAAACTGTGTAAGTACTGTAATTCAGTATTAGCTTGGTCTGCTTTTATCAAATGGCAGTTAATGTGCAACAGACCTCACTGGGCTTATTCTAAACCTGGCTGCTTTTGCTGCCCACTTTGTTTGATTTACTTGCTACTTGTAACTTTCCCGCTGCTGCTGCTGTCTTCTTGAGCCAAACCCTTAAATGTTTTTTTCCCCTTTTCTCAAAAAGCCAGCACACAAGTATTGCTTGCATGTGTTCAGAAACATAGGGAATACATTCAGCATACACTGAGTAATACAGTTACACGACCATCTGCTGCTCCAAACAGCCTCACCAACGATGAACGCTTATTGAAGTACTTAGTAAGTAGTTTAATATACCTTCTTTACCTTTGAAGAAGAAAAACTGTCCTCCATGATGTGTGCATGTCAAATCACTGGCAGGGAAATGGCTCCATTTTAAGTAATTTTCGTGTGTGTGTGGGTGGTCTCACACCCCCCCCCCACCCGGAGATACCGCCCATCCATGGTGATACATTTCAAAATTATCACTTGCTAGTCAACTAGATGGTGCTGGGGAAAGGGCACATATATGATGAATCCATCTATGCATTTGCATTCAAAGAACAGGTAAGAGATAAGGTGACACTCGGCTATTAAGTTCACAAGATGACTGGAAAGTCCAAAAAAACAAATAAAATAAAGAAAACGATCTGTAGACTTTTGTGAACACTGTAAAAACATTTTGGATACCAGATCTGCAAATAATCTATGTCGGATGTAGTCAAGTTATAGCCTCCTCATCCCATACTCGGGCAGAATGAAGAAAAGGTAATGTACAAAATATGCCCTTTGGGGGGGACAGACACCATCTCATTCCCAGTCTCACCCCACCCAGCTTATTGGTAAATGCCTTTAATACATAGACACGGGGCAGGGGCTGCATTTGCCCCTGGGATGGTCCAATATTGTTCACAAAGCTGGTCCAGAATGCACTGGCCCTTTGTGGACAAGTTTGTGCACGCAGCAGGGTCACAAAACTCCATCCCTGGCGTAAATTGTAATGTAGACAGTATGGGGTCCTGGTAGGTAATATGTAGGCCTGCAGTTTCTCATGGGCATTCCAATATAGACTTTATCTCTCTATTTTGTGTTTTTGAACAATACCCAGGGGGCTGAACTGCTCTGATTTGTAAAGATTTTACACTGCCAGCAAAAGCTATATTTCTGTGTTTTTTTTTTTTGTTGTTGCTTGTAACTCTAAATATATCCTCAGTACTTCTCTGCATTTTATATATTGTTTACATACTGACCATGTCTATTCTGTGGGTTACTTTCCCAATGTCTTGATAGATGTGTAGTGGGCTGATACTGCCCATTGACTGTGTGTGCTACGTGTGTGCTACGTGTGTGCTACGTGTGTGCTACGTGTGTGCTACGTGTGTGCTGCGTGTGTGCTACGTGTGTGCTACGTGTGTGATGTGTTTTGGGTCACTATGTTTCCAGGCTGTTTGGCTCTTGTTGCCCAAACGTTTCCATCCCTCCTTTCACACTAATATTCTTTTGAGGTTTCATTTCTTCAAGTTATTTATATACATGACAAGAAATGCTACTTTATGTGGGTTTTCTTTATTATTCAAAAGACTTAACAAATCATCAACAATTGTTAGGAATCATCAGCAATGCAGGATTCTATTCCTCCTTTTGTAGGTGCGCAAACAGCCGACCTTGATTGCACAAATAGCAGAGCATCATGAAGTGTATCCTTGGCGGCCTGAAACAAAACAACAATTTTTTAAAAGCGCAATAACAATTTACAAGCAGCAGGTATTATACACACCGTATCCCATGCCCTTCCGGTGACATAAGGGGAGATATAATCCTTTTGGGGATCCAGTGAGCTACCCTGGCTGCTCCCAAGGCTTTTGTTTGCACCTCCACTTATTCACCAGAAATGGAGGCAATTGCACCTTGGAATTTAATTTAAAAAGTTTGTTCTTAGTCATCAGAGTCCTAACCCCATAACTTTCACTTACCTTTTCTGTAGGACATGAAAATGATCAGGTAAATACGGTTGGTTGGCAATGAAAGACATGGTATTGTCATTTCCAATAACACGTGCTGGTGGAGTAATTCTCAGTTGCTCTCTGAGCGGGAAAACTACAAGGTTAGATAGTGTTTGCCCCATTTATCTCATATACAAGAAGGGTTTTTAAATGTCACTTGTCGTCTCTGACTGCACGAGTCAAATGTGAACATCAAGGTCAGCTAGACCATTGTGTCATGCTGTGATGTCATAGTGGGTAGGGAAAGGAAGATCTGATTCGCTGAAAGTACAACTGTCCTCTACGAGAAGAAGGAAGATATATAAAAAATATAAATGATCTGTTTTATCAATTAGTGTTAGATTACAGAGACACCTATATAGCTAGCAAGGTAGATTTATCTTAATGCATTGTTCTACTGTATGTGATTTGATCTGGTGGTTTGGTCTATAAATGAGACAGTAGACATTTTTCTAATATAATTTTTTTTTGGGGGGGTTAGTCCTGGGCCCAGGCTCTAGATTCACCTCTGCCTGTGAGGCCACTTACCTTTACCTACCCCCTAGGCCAGAAGGTGTCATCCCTCCTCCCCTGCCCATACATGCCACAGGATCCCTATTTAGTACATACATTTTACTTATGTGAAGGTTTTCTTTAGTAGTGCTCTATCCGGTGTGTATTTGGAGGCATCACAGTAACGGGCACATGAAGTAGCTGCGTGGGTGTTTTGAAGACCATTCTTTGCTTTATTGACAGACCCCATCTCATTCCCAGTCTCACCCCACTCCATTCCCAGCTTATTGGTAAATGCTTTTAATACATAGACACGGGGGCAGGGGCTGCATTTGCCCCTGGGATGGTCCAATATTGTTCACAAAGCTAGTCCAGAGTGCACTGGCCTTTTGTGGACAAGTTTGAGCACGCAGCAGGGTCACAAAACCCTGCGTAAATTGTAATGTAGACAGTATGGGGTCCTGGTAGGTAATATGTAGGGCTGCAGTTTCTCATGGGCATTCCAATATAGACTTTATCTCTCTACCTTGTGTTTTTGAAAAATACCCAGGGGGCTGAACTGCTCTGATTTGTAAAGATTTTACACTGCCAGCAAAAGCTATATTTCTCTGTTTTTTTTGCTTGTAAATCTAAATATATCCCCAGTACTTCTCTGCATTTTATATATTGTTTACATACTGACCATGTCTATTCTGAGGGTTACTTTCCCAATGTCTTGATAGATGCGTAGTGGGCTGATACTGCCCGTTGACTGGGTGTGCTACGTGTGAGATGTATTTTGGGTCACTATGTTTCCAGGCTGTTTGGCTCTTGTTGCCCAAATGTTTCCATCCCTCCTTTCACACTAACATTCTTTTGAGGTTTCATTTCTTCAAGTTATTTATATACATGACAAGAAATGCTACTTTATGTGGGTTTTCTTTATTATTCAAAAGACTTAACAAATCATCAACAATTGTTAGGAATCATCAGCAATGCAGGATTCTATTCCTCCTTTTGTAGGTGCGCAAACAGCCGACCTTGATTGCACAAATAGCAGAGCATCATGAAGTGTATCCTTGGCGGCCTGAAACAAAACAACAATTTTTTAAAAGCGCAATAACAATTTACAAGCAGCAGGTATTATACACACCGTATCCCATGCCCTTCCGGTGACATAAGGGGAGATATAATCCTTTTGGGGATCCAGTGAGCTACCCTGGCTGCTCCCAAGGCTTTTGTTTGCACCTCCACTTATTCACCAGAAATGGAGGCAATTGCACCTTGGAATTTAATTTAAAAAGTTTGTTCTTAGTCATCAGAGTCCTAACCCCATAACTTTCACTTACCTTTTCTGTAGGACATGGAAATGATCAGGTAAATACGGTTGGTTGGCAATGAAAGACATGGTATTGTCATTTCCAATAACACGTACCGGTGGAGTAATTCTCAGTTGCTCTCTGAGCGGGAAAACTACAAGGTTAGATAGTGCTTGCCCCATTTATCTCATATACAAGAAGGGTTTTAAAATGTCACTTGTCTCTGACTGCACGAGTCAAATGTGAACATCAAGGTCAGTTAGAACATTGTCATGCTGTGATGTCATATTGGGTAGGGAAAGGAAGATCTGATTGGCTGAAAGCACAACTGTCCTATGAGAAGAAGGATGATATATAAAAAATATAAATGATCTGTTTTACCAATTAGTGTTAGATTACAGAGACACCTATATAGCTAGCAAGGTAGATTTATCTTAATGTATTGTTATACTGTATGTGATTTGATCTGGTGGTTTGGTCTATAAATGAGACAGTAGACATTTTTCTAATATAATTTTTTTTTGGGGGGGTTAGTCCTGGGCCCAGGCTCTAGATTCACCTCTGCCTGTGAGGCCACTTACCTTTACCTACCCCCTAGGCCAGAAGGTGACATCCCTCCTCCCCTGCCCATACATGCCTCAGTATCCCTATTTAGTACATACATTTTACTTATGTGAAGGTTTTCTTTAGTAGTGCTCTATCCGGTGTGCATTTGGAGGCATCACAGTAACGGGCACATGAAGTAGCTGCGTGGGTGTTTTGAAGACCGTTCTTTGCTTTGTGTCTGGTCTGCATTCCACTAAGAAGGCTGTAGTAGCCGAATACACTGGCTGTACATTGGAGGCCATTCATTCAATGCTGTTGTCTTAGAAACCAGCACAGTCGTTTATCATTCCTAGTACCAAAAGAAAGAAAGAAACATAGAAGGGGGGGGGTCATTAAATGTTCACAGTGCCATTGATTTCAGTGTGTTATTTTTGTATATGTAAAAAAAAAAATGCCACATTTTAAATAGAGATACAAGTAAAATAGAAATCTGATTGTAATCTTTGTCAACTATTTCTATATTTTTACTTGATACCAAACGAGCTTTCGGATTATTAAGAAATGCTGAAAAGAAACAAGATTTGGTACTTATTTATTGTGCTGCAGACATGTGCAAGCCATTGGGGGGGGGGGAGTCTTCTGTGACCTTTTTTTTTTTTTTTCTCTCCCTTACATCATATTCAAAAGTTTACCATTTTTACATACAGATATTATCTTATTGTAGCATAAATGGTTTTTCCACGTCGGGTGACATTTTGGATGTGTGGTAGGTGCAAGGAACACCACTTTGCAATAAAATCTATTTCGTCTGTTTTTGGCAATAGTGTCAAATTTCTGAGACGTTTATTGTGTTTTGTATAAGGACATTCAATACCACAGCAGAAAAATATTGGAACACAATGGGGAACATCAGTTCCCTGCTGAGATGTTCATTAAATTCACAGTTTGTATTTCTTTTGTGTCTTACAAGACAAATAGTAATTTCCAGATCTTTATAAAGAAAATAGGCATATTTGTAGCCATTGGGGCGTGAAGGATTTCATAGATAATGCCACGCTAACATCATATATTTGTCTCTTTTTAATTATCTCTAAAATGTAGTACATTTATCCATAATCGTAGCCAAGTGTAGTAATTTTTCTTGTGTTTTTTACTGTCTCATAAGTTCTGTAAAATTGCTTATTCACAAAAGATCTATAATAGATCTATAATACAATTACATAGTACGATGGAATATTGTGATGTCCTTTCTATGTTTTATATGCCCTGTTATCTTGTTCGATTAAATTTGTTTTATTAAACTTCAAGCTTACTGAAATTGCCCTAATGTGTCTTAATTACCATTTTTTTTTAAGGAAAATGCACACAAATCTTCCCTTTGATAGCGGTGGATGCGATGTCAAAACCAAAAAACAGCAATAATGTCAGTAAAATCCAAAACATTAAACAGTAATTTGTAGACAGACAGTGGTTTCAGTCGTTTTTCTTGTATACATTTGATGTTCCGAGTATTGCTGAGGTTTAGGGATTTTTTAAATATGATTATGAAAGATTTATTATAAAAAGTAGCATGGCTTCCTCTAAATGCATTTAAAGTAATGAATTTATCTGGTGCTTTACAAAATACTTCTTGAGAATGTAGATACGGCAGCCGTGTACGCTAGATAACAATTTGAAAATTAAATATTTTCAAATTAAAATAGCAATAGAAGGACCCATCTTCCTGTGTGTACCGCAGGGAATGGAAAAGGGCTTTTTGTGCTTGTCACTGAAACCGGCCTTCTTCGCTTCCTGTTCCAAGGATTTGTATTATTATTCCTCCCCTTTTGTTGAATTATAGCTCCCCGGGGGTGGAAATTGATTGGTAAGAATTCCTTGAAAGAACCAGTAAACTGAATAATATGGCAATTTTCTAATGGGTCTATTAAATATCATATATTATAATTTATATATATATATATATCATTCCATTAATTGTAATAAAGTATGTAAAAGTTATGTTAAAAACTTTAAAGCAGACGGTTCTCCTTTAAATGTTATCACTTTGCACACACAATGCACTTTGTAGCATATGGCTTCTCGGAGCTATGTCCGGCAATGTTATAGAATTTACATTTTTGGGCAAAAGATTGAGCATCCATGTGAAAATTACCACATGCCACCGAAATGCTGCCAGTTGGCATGTTCAATTGTAGAAGGCACAATGTAAAAAGAATAGGTTTTTTTTCTCTTCCTGGGCCAGCACCGGCTTGCAGTTTAGTGTTCTAAATGTTTTGATGACAAAATGTTTCAACTATATTACAGTTTACTAGTAGTCTTCTGCATGTGAGTAGATGCCTTGTCTATGGTTAAGCCTTAAAGAACCACGTAAATATTTTTTCCCCAGGTCATTTGGATGCTACATCAACAAGGGTAGTGTTCATAATAGTCGTCTGTTATCAGAGCACTATCCTTCTCTGTAGCCATTTGTTTTTATTAAAATACATCTAATATAGTGTAATATGTTTAATGTCATTTCTCAAATGTTTGACTTTCCTAGAAAAAAAAAAACCCAAAACATAACCCATTGGCATTTTCTCTCATACCTCCATTATATATATATATATATATATATAATATATATATATATATCCATGCTGCAATAAAGCTATAACTAGATATTTTCAGTTTGAATTAATGTAATTTCTGCATACAAAAGCTTTTTTTCCCCTTCGGTCCTTATGGGAGCCAATAATAACCAAAACATATAAAGATGACCATATGGTTGAAAAAACATACTTTGGCAAACCCTAACAAAGCCTTCTTCGCCTTCCTGATTCCAAGGGATTTGTATTATATTCTCCCCTTTTGTGAATTATAGCTCCCGGGGGTGGAAATTTGATTCGGTAAGAATTTCCTTGAAAGAACCAGCTTAAACTGAAATAATATTGCAATTTTCTAATGGGGTCTATTAAATATCATATATTTATAATTTATATATATATATATATCATTCCATTAATTGTAATAAAGTATGTAAAAGTTATGTTAAAAACTTTAAAGCAGACGGTTCTCCTTTAAATGTTATCACTTTGCACACACAATGCACTTTGTAGCATATGGCTTCTCGGAGCTATGTCCGGCAATGTTATAGAATTTACATTTTTGGGCAAAAGATTGAGCATCCATGTGAAAATTACCACATGCCACCGAAATGCTGCCAGTTGGCATGTTCAATTGTAGAAGGCACAATGTAAAAAGAATAGGTTTTTTTTCTCTTCCTGGGCCAGCACCGGCTTGCAGTTTAGTGTTCTAAATGTTTTGATGACAAAATGTTTCAACTATATTACAGTTTACTAGTAGTCTTCTGCATGTGAGTAGATGCCTTGTCTATGGTTAAGCCTTAAAGAACCACGTAAATATTTTTTCCCCAGGTCATTTGGATGCTACATCAACAAGGGTAGTGTTCATAATAGTCGTCTGTTATCAGAGCACTATCCTTCTCTGTAGCCATTTGTTTTTATTAAAATACATCTAATATAGTGTAATATGTTTAATGTCATTTCTCAAATGTTTGACTTTCCTAGAAAAAAAAAACCCAAAACATAACCCATTGGCATTTTCTCTCATACCTCCTTATATATCCATATTATATAATATACTATATATATATATATATATCCATTGCTGCAATAAGCTATAAACTAGGATTATTTTACAGTTGAATAATGTAATTCTGCATACAAAGCTTTTTTTTCCCCTTCGTCCTATTGGGAGCCAATAATAACAAACATATTAAGATGACCATATGGTTTGAAAAAACATACTTTTGCAAACCTAACAAAGGCATACGCAGATAACAAATAAAACGTGTAGACTAAGAGATCCGGTTTATCTAGTAATTGTGCGGTTCTAATCTAGTTTCTTTCCTCTTGCAGAGATCAGAGCTCAGCTGGTTGAGCAGCAGAAATGCTTGGAGCAGCAGACAGAAATGAGGACTCAGCTTCTCAATGATCTTCAGGACTTCTTCCGCAGAAAAGCAGAAATTGAGACCGAGTATTCCCGGAATCTGGAAAAACTGGCAGAGAGATTCATGGCTAAGACGAGAAGCACAAAAGACCACCAACAGTATAAGTAAGAATATGTACTTTTTCGTTGTGACCATGTTTCTACACCATCTGTTGCATCTATATGTTTTGATCTGTCTCCTTTAAACATGTTAATGCAACAGAAATAATAAAAACAACTTTTTTAAACAATTACGTAATTTTAACTGCTTTTACTACCGACAATTGAATTATAAACTGATCGCACACAGGGAGATTAGTGTGAGAAGAGGTAGAAATAGTGCCAGCTCCGCACAGCCTGCATTAGAAAGCTCTGCAAACCTTTAAGACACAGAGTACCATATGACATTGTTTGCTGGCGCTCCATGTCTTACAAGGGACAAGGTACCTTTTAACGAGAGGAAGACACCAAAGCGCCTTTTTTTAAAAAAAATTTAAAAGTATAGTGTTTAAGCAAACGAAAGTGTATAAATAAGAAAAAATATAAAATTAAAAGAAAAACCCTCCACTGCCCATTAAAAGCCAAACATATTAAAAAGAAATGGTAACGTGTAAAGCAGTGTTTTGTGTTTTTTTTTTTATTAATATATTTTTAATGCTAATACATCATCTTGTTTTCCAAGATTGGGAGAGCTGTCTAAGGTAAACTTTTATGGATTCAGTCAATCAGTGTACTGAGTAACATATTCCAATTCCTTTTTTTTTGTAATGTCTTATAAGGACCTGTAAACATCTGAAATTCAAATTTCCATAGGTGGCGGGTTTTGGTACCCTGCTCATCAATCATGTTACATGCCACTAAATCTCCATTTCTAATTACCTCCTTGACCATGCAAGATGAGTTGATTGTGTTGGATTACGTCGGAATAGAGTAGGAAATGTGTTTTGTTTTTTTGTAATTTGTGCCCAGATCCTCTTGTGGGTAGTGAATCGTAAATACCACTGGCACTTCAGCTCTGCAGCTGTTTTGATGTGTAGATATTTCCTTAGCGGTACTTTACCCTGCACAGGCTAGAGGGGAACAGCATGTGCTTCTGGCCAACTCCAGAGTACATGGATAACAAGCTTTGTTCAGAAGCTATTTGAAGCATTGGGGCTGTGTGCTTGTCAACAGAATGTCACTAGCCAGCTGTTGTCCATAGTAAGACTAGCATTTGTAAATACATCCACTGGGGAAGCAGCAGCTGAAAAAACTTCCATGCTTGAGATTTTTATGTAAAACCTGCCCAAATAGCTTTTCTTTCTGACCCGAGATAGCTGTGCAACCAGAAATCCAGAATCTATGAAGGACATACATTCCAGTCCAGGCCACAGATTAATCCCGGTGCCTCTGTTCAGTGCTACTCAAGTAATAATGAGTGTGGCTGCATCACTTGAATAATTAAATAGGCTTCCACTTGCATCTTCAGTATAAGGCCTAATATCTGCTTAACTTGTTTTATCAAAGTAGTCAGTCAGTTAAAAGTTCACTGTCCAACTCTTTTGGTTTGCTAATGAGAAGCCTAATGCCAACATGTAATATTTAAATGAGATTGTTCTTGTTAATTTAATTTGGGAATTCTACAAAATTTGCTGTTTACTGTTCTTGTTGTACACAATGTTGGTATCATGGGTGCTTAGCTCATACCTCTCAAGATTCCTGGTCTGTTGAAGCACAGACCTCCATTGTAGCTCCATAGTGACCACCTTGTGACTCTGAAGCTGGGAGCTGCCCTTCTTGCCACTCGTCACGCTTTTCCAACACAGATGTTGCGAAGTTTGATCAGTGGTATCAGGTTATTGGTTTATTAAGTCCCACCTAAAGCTGACATTTTTACTTCTGAGCTTCCTATAACATCCTTTGCAGTGGGACTGTTCATTGCTTCTGTTCATTAGAGGCTAGATTTATTTAATGTATTTTTCCCATGGCCGCTGTCACATTTCTGCCCATAGTAAAGTGGAATGGAAAAGGTCCATACTATATAGGCAAGCTTAGTGGGAACTGGAAATTGAAATGTAATGCAGTCCTACTTTGTAATGGCACCAGTGGAAAGCATTTTTTCTTTTCATTGTTTACCGCCTTGTATCATTGCATTTTTCTCGTTGGAGCCAGCCAATGCTCATTCCTTATCCTTAGTAGGACTGTGATCCAAGACAGGAAAGGAAGGAAGTATGAGCAATGTATTTACAGAGAAACAGAGGTCCTTTGCTTTAAGTATTTTTGGCCTTCCTTCCACCAGTGCAGTGAAGGTGCAACATGCGAAGGTCAACATAATTTTACTGTTTTGCATATCTGGCAGCCTAATAATTGACTAGTTATTGGTTATTTTGTGTCAGCATAAAGTGTGTTATGTCCCAAGCTATGTATACATTTGTGTATGAACTGCTGCTTTATATAAAGCATACAGATGCAGAGGCAAAAGAAGACTCAAGGGATATTGCTTAAACTTAGAACCTGCACCATTATTTACGCATCTCCCCCCCTGTATTCAATATTTCTGTCTGTAATAAATTACCAGCTTCGAAATAGAGGTCATACTATATGTGCCCCAGGGGAGAGATTTGTTCTAAATGAAGATAGCCGTGCAGAAGAACGTTGTAAATTATATCCAGAACACTAGTATCTGTGACTTATTTTTTATGGCATATATGTAAATCTATACCTGCTCATGCTCGCAGTCTAGACTAAGCTGGGATAATACCGATTTGTGACATAAGTGGTTGGGGTTATGGAAGGGTATTTTTATTATTGTGCAGTATATTTAAAATAGCATAGGATTTGAAAGCATATTTTTCCATATACCTAAACAACTCATGGCACATTGCCTTGTATAGGAAATGCAAGTGGTAGTCTGGCCATGCTCGTCATCTTTATGTCTACAGCAGCTGTTCGGAATGATCAGCCTAAATATCCACTGACTGAAAACTCACTGCCAGACCTAGCTAAGCCAGGCTCTGGAAAACCCACCGCATACAGTGCACCAGGGTCCAGCAGGTAATACCAGGCCAGGCTTAGGGATTTTTTTTCTCCATGTCCTGGGAGCACAGAGGAACTTCTCTCCCCTCAACACTCACCCTGATTGTGAGTTTAAATACTCAACTCCTGCCCCTGTTTCAGGCTTCACAATATTCATGGCCTGGATCATGGAAACCTGGCTTGGAGTATTTGGAGAGCAGGCCAATACTCCACCCTGGGGTCCCACACAAAACATCCCTCTATATAATCTCAAAACGTCTCTATGATGCTGGATAAATGGATGACCTTTGTACCCCTCTTCAGTGAGCCATCATGCCAGCTCTGCTACGCCATTATAACAGGGACAAAATATATATTGAATTAAATGGAAAGAAAGTATTATTATTCCTAGAAAGTTTTTATTTTGCCCATCTTCTTGCGGGTATGTAATATTTCTCTATACAGCAGAGCTGGCACGGTGTCTCACTGAGCATGTTTAATTTCTGCTAGGAGTTGTGTCTAACTCTCTTCATGCCATATGGTACATTCACAGACTTCCTTCCTACTTGCGGCAGCAAATTAACAGTTTCTTTATTTAAGGAAAAGCTTCCCAGACAGCCAGTGCATACTGAATCAGATCATGATGTTCAGTTGAATTTTTCATTGTGTGACTAATAACTACTTTATTGAATAGTCTTGTAGCATATGGATGTTCTTCATCACTGATTGGGTTTGCTTATACACAGTGTGTGAGCCTTCTACTGCTGGCCCTCTATAATGCATGGTTAAATTAGTGGGATTTTTTAACCTCTCCTCATCCATTGAATTATGTGTTATACCGGACCAGCTCAGGATACGCTTGTTAGTATTGGCCTTTCATAATGAAGAGTAACGCATGAGAGTTGAAACCACCGCTCTCCCTTAAGTAAATAAACCCCTCTGTGACTTCCATGCTGCGTTTACGCCATTGGTGGGCTTAGTAGAAGCTGTTTTGAAATCTGAATGATATTTTTCATGAAACAGTTCTTTAATTACTAGGTTTTGTTAACGACATGAAATTTGTGGATGAGGAGTTGTCCTTGTTGTAAAGCTTTGTATCTCTAACACACAGGAAGGACCAGAACCTGCTGTCTCCGGTGAACTGCTGGTACTTACTGCTGAATCAAGTGAGGAGAGAAAGTAAGGACCATGCAACGCTGAGTGACATCTACCTTAACAATGTCATAATGCGCTTCATGCAGATAAGTGAGGATTCGACAAGGATGTTCAAAAAGGTACAACTTTTACTTTATTAATGCACATAGGTTATAGCTCGCTGCTATGTACAAAAGAATTGTTCAGTGTCCAGATATGCATGCATAATACATCATATATGTTTAAATGTTTTCAGAGATTTCATTTATGTCCTTTTTGTGCAAAACAATATAAAGCGCAATGGCTATAATATGCTAATTTCAATTAAAGGGGTACGTTCCCTGGTACTCTACTTTGTACAATATCATCTGATATTATACCCAAAACCAACTTCTACATTTTAGTAGATCATCAGTCTGTGTACTTTGTCTGCTACCTGTTTTGTGGACATGTTTTACCTATGTACATGGCATCTCTATTTGTGTCTGTTGCTTTGTACAGTGCGTATATGTAAATTAAACTGGAATTATTGTAATTTGTGTTAACTTGAATATTGTTATGGGAAATATATGCCCCTTTTTGTTTAAAATGTGTTATTTATAGATAGAAATTGTTCCCCTCAGTCACGCTGTCTTGAAGTGCACACGTTTAAATTCTGATACTCATCCTTGGCAGCACTGATCCCGAGTTAGTTTCTTTTAAAATATACATGTATATGCCGTTTGCCTGTAACGTGGATATATTCCACTGGTGATGGCAGAATGTTTGCTGGTAAGGATTGCTGTCTCTTTGCTGTTGCTATACTAACCAAAACTTGGCGACAAGTGTAATTCCAAGTTTTCTGTGTCCAAGTGTTCCCTTTGTTGTACACCACATGTTTTGTTTTTTAATCTCATTAGGGGTGTTTAGACCATGCTGACCTTCTTTCAAGCAAATTGATTAGTTCCTTTCCACTATCACACTTGCAGCAACTTGCATTCAGATGAGCACAGCAATTCTCCTTCCAGGCAATAACCCAACAAGTCTGCTCAAACTATGGCGTTTCCAAGGACATAACTTCTTTGGAATTTGTCTTCTCCTCCTTCCAGCGTCTTATTTGCATCTGTCTTCTATTCCCATGGCTATAGTGAAGAAAGCAGTGCAGAGAGGAACTCTGTGCTCCACTTACCTCCAATAGATCCTGGACAGCCAGTGTGCGCTCTCAATGCCAGCGTGTCTGAACTTAGAGCCACATGGAGTAGCGGAAGTCAGAAAGAATTTGTCCCAGAAAGGAAATTCACGGTAGCCATGCTGTGATCTGTTGTTGTTTGTAGCAAGAATACAAAGTTATTTTATTCCCCTTTCCTGTTACTTTGTCTCTGCATTGAACAAGTGAGGCTTTATTTATGGCGATGCATTCCTTACTGCTGATTAACACCAGCAGGTCTTTTGGACATTGTGTCTATTAGCAAAATGTAGAACACAAAATTAATGCAAATCAAAGTCTACAAAAGACAAATTAGCCTCAAAAGTAAGCTCGGCTTCATTACTTTTTATAACCTAAAAATGCACAATGATTTCGATGGCTGCTTACTACAGACTTTTCTGGCAGACATCGGCTAAGGCAGCTGGAGTTTTATTTTAATGGCAATAATAATCCATGTATGGTTTTTGTCAATGAAAGATTTGATATAAAAAAAAAAAAAGTGGCTTAGCGTGGTTAGTAAATCCTCAATAGACAGGTTGTCTTTATTTACCCTACATGTAGTTTTAGAAGCAGCTTGAGGCTTTATTTAAGAAAGGGTTCATCCATAGAGATTGGTACAAGATATAAAAATTTGGTCCTCCATACCTCCCAAGTGTCCTTTTAGTTTACTGTGAAATCTCACGGATAGCACTCACTTTGTAGGACACAGCGGGAGGTGCATATTATACACAACTAAAGCGCTATATAAAAGTTTCCTGAGAATTTTGTTCTAAATTAAGAATGTGTATCGTGTGTTTTTTGTTTTTTTTTTTTGCAGTAGGTAAGTTGGAGTCGAAGCAAAATGGAAGCTGTACAGTTCTCTTTTATGGTGAATTGAGATGGTTAAAACTAAAATAAGACAAACCTTGAGGGCAACGTTGACAGAGAAATTGTTTAGCTGTTGTATGTTTGCTATTTTTTAGAGGCAGAGGGTGCAGATCAACCTTGCCCCTGAGCCACAAAGGAGCCTGGCCACAACAACAGCCCCACTAGACTGTAGGCTGCCACAGTGAGCTAAAGACACCAGTAATTTGCTTTTTTGGCTAACTAGTTCACCAGCATAAGATTTCAAATGCCATTGTTAGTAAAATGGCTCTTCTATTCTAGCAGATGTAACAGTTCCAGTGGGTACACTAAAATGCCCCATAAAAGCTATCACATTTGGCTGATGGCATGTTATGGATGCATCGATTGGACGTGGGCAGGAGCTAGTGCTGATCTTTATTTGTAGGACTGTAACATCTGAAAGCAATAGACAAAAGTGATTGAGGGCCTTATTGAAAACAATATATGTGACTTACTCCTGAAAGAAGTGAGGATCATGAGGAGCCAGCCTTGATGCATAAATGTGGTCTATGACACAAGAATTAACATAAGAGGATTATAATTTAAACATGTAGGTTTTATTTGTTTTGACCAGTAAATTCTACAATCTCAAAAGGTTATTTGAACATGTCTCGGGCTACATTAGAATATGTTCTGAAATGGCCCCAGCCTAAATGGTTTCCTAGTTTAATTCTATGCGTTTGGCTTGCTTTTTCATGAGACAGACTGTGTGATGTCACCTGACAGGAAAAGGGACGACGAAGTATAGTATCCACGCTGGATTATGTTCTGTCCTGTGATGGACGTTTCTGAAAATGTTTTATTTTATTACCTTTTCCAATAGAAACATGGAATTTAAGGGGAGATGAGAACCAGCAATCCCATCTCGTCTATCTGTTTTTCCTGATGTTTTAGATTCGGGAAAGCTTTGTGCCTATCCCATGCATGTTCAAATTCCCTCACAGTGTTATTTTTTACCGCTTCTGCTGGGATATTTGTACCTCTCATGTTATTGAGAAATGTTTCATGTTATTGACGCCATGATTCACATTAAAGTAGGTCTTACTTTTTTCTAGTTATGTGAGTCAGTAGAACAGATCATGAGCCATGGGACTTTGGCTATTATTCAGAAACTGGTGAAGTAAATGCCTGTGCTCCATTAAGAATAAAGAAAAGTTGTACTTAAATAGGCCAGTGATTTGCAGCCATGCAAAAGACAAAGCTTTGTGAAGAATGAAATACTATGCCTAAAATACTATGTTCTAAATATTTATTATTTTTAAAGACCTAGTCATTCCGCCAGTTAGTATTGTAAGTGATTATTGTTAGCCGTACAATACACAAGGAAGGAGTAGTGTGTCCATTAAACTCTCTGTTTCAAATACAAAGATGTAAACTGTATTTCATACGTCGCATGAAACAAATCCTACTTTTCTAATGTGATTATTTAAGTTAAACCGCTTTGGGTCACAAACAAGGGGGCAAACCTGCTTCATCTTTCAACACCTTGGAAAAACACTTACAGCGCTATACCCAACATTTGGTAAAAACCTAGATTTTAGTAAAGGTCTTTTATCCGGAAAGACATTGTCTCTTAAAGCATGTTACCTACATTTATAACACATTTTGTCAGATGTTTTGTTTATATTTCCTTAGTTTTTCCTTTACTTGTTAGGGAACCAAGTTTTGGTGATAACCTCTATTTGACCATACTGTTGAGTTCCTGAGCAGTAAGCACATCTAATTACAGGTCACGTAAGTTAAAAGGCACACACTTTAATGCATGTGATGGTCAGGTATTACCTTGTAATTGAAGGTTTTTTTCCCTGGAGGGATTATGCATTTAGCATGTTTCTTACCCCCAGCTCCAGTTCTTACAGGAGATGTGTCTAACCGCACCTTCTGCCCAGGATTGCGAAAGGTGTTCACCTCTAGCTGGCTCCTAGTGATCGCTCACTTAAGATTTAAGAAATCTAACAAGACACTGATTTCGTATGTATTTGAGAATTCTATTGATGACCGTAGGAGCGCTTTCTCTTCACTGATTGGCTGCTTCAAAACATATAGTGGATGGGGATTTACATTTTATGAAGCTGCAGTGTTTAGAGCAAATTAGCTTACCTGCGGGTTTTGCAGGGCTGCCATCATGAATCGGGTATAGCGGGTGGTGTGTGGCACCCAATGGGGTCACATAATACATGCTAAATGCCCCGCTAGGAGCCTTGCAGCACTTGCTTCACTCTGGATGACCAAGAAAGCATGGTGTGCCAGTTTCACGATGGCAGGTTAGCGAGGGAGTAGTGTATGTGAGTGTGTGTGTATTCAGTAGCTTCAGGGTCAGTGTGTATATGTATAGTGCTGAAGTCAGTCTTACATACATACCTGGATACAGACAGTCCTTCACACACATAGACACACACGTTAACTTACGCTCTCACATGCCGCATAAATACGTGAACACACAGACATAGCCATACGTGAGACACTCTGATCTGCATTGCTGTTACATGTTCTATTTCGCATTACAGAACATTTTAATCTTGAGTTGCGTGCTAGAAGGCCAATTCTTATTTCCTAAGCCGTTTCCAATGGTAATGGTTATGTTACTGGATAGGCACATAGCCTAGGATTAATGCTTTCTCTTTTTTGTGGTATTTTCCCTTTAATACCACCCACATAGTTTTCTTTGCCTTGTACTTTTTTCTGACTTTAGTGAAGGTCGAAGAGCTCTGGCTTGTCATTTAAAATAATGCAGTTATTTTTACCCGTAACAAATTCACTGCTCGCTAAAAATGCCCTGGGGAGTTTAGAAACAATTGACCCAAACAGGATACAACTGCTCCATAGCATAATCACGTTTAAAGTGCTGCTAGTGGAAACTCTCATGGACTTGTGTGCGCAGCATACATCTGGATGAATATCATTGTCGGTTCTTTCACCGTTATATATTTGCTTTCATCTCTCAGGGACAGCTGTGTGTATATTTGACTGGTAAATAACACGGAACAGTTATATACATTCTAACGTGTACAATATGAAAATACAGGCAAATGTCCTTCCCTTCTTTCAATAAGCAGAGACAGGAACACTCATTTTGTAGATTGTTTTGTAGCTTTTTACCAAATCTCTTAAATTATCATTAAACTTTTACATAGAAACACATTGACCTCCGCAGTGTTACTACTTATCTTAAAAGAAGGCTTGCTGACTTTTGTAATGTACATATAAAAGCTATGATACAGGTACATACTATTTGGATGCAGTGTAACTTCAGTGATTTACTCTTTTACTATTGGAGCCCGTGTCATATTTAAAAGTGATCTACTTTAACGGCTCTACCTAAAAGCTCAGTGGACACAGTGGGGTTGATAATGCAAAGGGTTAATGTCCTGACAACTGTTTTCTGACACATACATACATACATACATACATACATACATACATACATACGCACACATGCACACACATGCACACTCCACGTTCATCGAAACTTTAACACATGGGATAGGATGCATTGTATCAGTACGCTTGTATTGCTTGCTTGTTTACCATGATGACGTTGTGGGCCTGCTTACTTTTTATTTCCAAACTAAATTATTCATTGTGAACCTGCGCTACATAATGTAGCCTGGCTTCCAGTTAACTGTTCTTTTTCCCCCCACTTGTTTTGTGACTGACTAGCCGCAGCCATGTGATAAAAGACAGGGGGTGAGGAATCCTGGAGGATTATATATTTAGGATAGGAGCAAAGCCAGAACTGTTAACTCTTCTGCCCCTGGTTAGGTATGAAAAGAAAAAAAATTATAGGTGATCTGCCTCGAAACAGAAGATAAAAGAAGTCTATCATTTTATGTTCTTTTTTTTTTTCCTACCCCAGGCAGCATAGTCTGGGGTAGGAAAGAAATGTTTATTAAAAAAAATGATTAATGTATATAAAAAAAAAAAAAAAAAAAAACTTGGCTGTCTGTGATTTGTAGCAGTTAATATATAATATATTATGCATTAAAGTGCATATGATGACTGATGTGTACCTTAATAATGGGAGCTTACTATCTGCCTAAAACCATTGTATTTGGATTTCATGATAGCATTGTG
The DNA here is from genome assembly GCA_009364415.1 of Spea multiplicata. Taxonomy (NCBI): domain Eukaryota; kingdom Metazoa; phylum Chordata; class Amphibia; order Anura; family Pelobatidae; genus Spea; species Spea multiplicata. Next base: position 13,326,411 of record VKOC01000003.1, on the reverse strand, counting down.
CATTAGCTATGTTTTGCCGCGGTCACTTTTGCGGTAACTTTGTTACACGTACCGACAGCTTTGTCAAACAATGTAATACTATAGAAGTTTACGATCCTCCAAAATCTGGGTTGTTCGGGGTCACACGTGATCGCTTAGTGTCCTCTATAATCCATATAAATCTACATTTGTCATTTGCGGTGGTCGGATCCCTAAATGTTTCTAAATTCCAAAATGTTGAGGTGAAAGCATTTTTTTTTTATTGCAGGCTATAAGCTACATGACCTCATTCATAGTAACTTGGCGGTGCCTGGATAATATTTTAGCTAACCATTTTCCTTGCGTTGGCTGCCACCCAGTCATATTTTGGAAAGAAAAAAATCACTACCACAGCAATGAGCTAAAATTGGTTCTTCTTATCCGGGGATGTTTGTGTGTTTTCCGCAGATTAAAATAGTACTTACCAAAGAAAAAAATATTCATTTAACGTAACGCTTATACCATAATTACAATGTTGGTGTTTAAAAGCAAGTTACAGACATATGGAACCTGTTTATAAAAATAGCCTGATCCTTGTAATTTGTCTAAATTCTGAAATTGCGTGCTGTGTTTTGGGGATTTTGGGAAAATTCCCCTTCTGTGCAGTTTTTGAAAAGTCTAAGATCACAGAATATTAGGATGGATAGTGGCCTGAGGAACCCAACCGGTCCTTCTGCTGTCTGGCTGGTCTTTGTAGTCTCCACAAATGCATGAGTAGCTCGGTTCCTGGAGCTGATGGAATAAAGCATTGTCTAGCTGTCTGTTTTGAGTGTATTTTCTGCATCAGGTCCCCATCCGTGTTCTTATCACTTGGGTTTGTGATTTTTGCACCTCTAGAAAGTAGTGTGAATGCTGTTGCTAAAAGTGAAATATCTCGGCTGTATCACACGTATGATCCTATACTTTTATCACCTGCAAACCATCATCATAAGTGTTAATCAAGCAGAGCTCTCGTCGCCCTTTGCCGTATGGTGGACTGAGGGTGTTAGGTGTTGTGATCCGGCTATCGGTGGGGCCGGTCCTGGTAGCGTTAGACGTTATAACGTGAACTAGGTCATCTGAATCATGCAGCCAGGAATTTAGCCAACAACCTGCGTTGAGCTCAGTGGGCATGTAAAGCTTTTGGGAATTAATCCGCTGTGTCTTTGCAGTGCCGCTGAGAGCTGGCTACCCGATAATATACACATCAAGGCTATTATTCCGTTTCTTTCATTAAAAACTGTAAGTGTGACATTTTGTGTGAGATTGTCTGTTGTCTCCAAATCCACGCTGGAGTCGCTGTGTCTGTGAAGTGCGTAGATAAAGTGGTGTGAACGTGCCTCCACCAGGCAGTTTATTTTAGAAGGTGTAAACGCAGTCTGTCAGAATATAATTTTCCGCCGTACCTTGACGGCTGTGACTGGCACATGTTCTGTGCGACTTCAGACTTTAGATACGTGTAAATTAGTGCCTAGACATAGTTATTTGCTGATAAAAAAAACAGCATTAGCCAATTCTTTTGGTACCGCAATTTTACTTTGTTTTGGTAAATTCAGCGGCAGCCAAATTGAGAGCAGATCATGGAAGGAACTAGTTTCCCTTAACAGGACAGTTGACTGTCGCTGATGGTCCTACTAAAGAAGAGGGCATATTAAAGTCATATTAAAGTCAGTAATTTAATATCAAACCTCCCAACTGTCCCGTTTTGCGGAGGACAGTTCCAATTTTGTCACTCTCCAACCAAGCTCTAAAGCTTTCCCCTTTTTCTCGGGGACGAAGGCAGAGCTCGGTGGGACAGCGGGATTCCTGACTGCAATGACCTGACCTGTGGTTTGGAATCCATACAGCGTTTTGTGCACAGCAGCGCTGCCAGTTTGTGCCCCTCTACCCCCCAAGCTCCGTCCCCGTCTTCCTGATTCACTGCGGGTAGATGTCCGGAGGTATGCTTTAAAATGCATTCTTCAAAATGGAAAAATATCGAAATCAATGGAGATGGAGATGTGGCTTGACGCATCTCCTGCGCGGCAGCTTGCTAGGGCGTTGTGGAAAGGGGCAAATGCATAATCCTTCACAGGCATTGGCAATACACACAACATATAAAGAGGCCGCACCGCTGTCATATGCATTAATGTAAATATAACGTCCGGAATGTACCTCTATTGAACTATAAGAACAGCTCTGAGCTGAGTGAATGGTTTGGAAATGTTTTTATTGGCATTATTTGTAGTACAAACATATCATAGTTTAGATTTTGTAAATATTCATGCGGATAAAATAAATCTGCATTGTATGTTATGTATTATTCATATTCCTATTCAGTTTCTGGTTAAGCGGTAGTATGCAACTACTGTGTTTTATTACAAACATTTATCACCAGCGACACTGTCTATATATCAGCATAGCCTTTTGTGACAATATTGTGTGTGTGTTTATATGTTTGTTTATTATAATGCTGTGTGTATATGTATGTATGTATGTATATATATATTGTTACATTTTAGAGATGCTTCCATTCATTCAGTAAGGAGAGGTTATATGATCTGTAGATCATTCAGCGTGTGAGAATGAACAGATCGTTTTCTTTTCTCAGTAATATTACTACAATGCCGCTGGTGGATTATTTGCGGAAGATTTATGTCTCTCTGTTAAGGCTCAAAAACACCCGTTCTTAACACTGCTCAGACCAGCTCTAAAATCTGTCCCCTGCTTAACGTAATTGCTGACAAGCCCCAAATACTTTACTTGGTCACGGAATGCTGAAAATTAGGCTTTGTTAGATTAACAGTGTTAGGGACGCATTTCATGCATTTCACGAATGCGAACATTGTTCACATCCCTGCAAAGAATATTTAGAGCATATAGTGTGGTTGAGCTTAAGCAGTCCACCACTTTTGTCTTGTTTTCAATTGAAATATATAGGTATTAGAAGCTTGGTACAGTCTATCTACGTTAAGTTATTTCTCACCTTCATGAGAAAGGAAGGTAGGTTATTACTCTTTGAGTGACAGCTGTCACTCAAAGAAAGATGAAGGAGAAGGGACTTCAAATCAGGATATTGTAACCCCAAATCTTAGTACTGTTATGTTTAATGTGTAATAGCTTTTATAAAGTAAAATAGTCCCTTTTAATCTAAACATAACCAAAACAGGCTGATGGGCAAAGAAAATGTTGTTTTTAAAATAAAACACAAAGTAAGTTGAAGTTTTCTTTTTGCATAGCTCTTGCTAACATTGACCTGACCTACACTTTTTTCTTTCATTACAGAGCAAAGAAATTGCCTTTCAACTGCATGAAGATTTGATGAGAGTCCTTAACGAACTGTACACGGTAAGCAGCGAATACGCAGTGTTTTTTTTTCTTTTTTCTGGGTATTGTACAGCGGGGTTTCAAGTGACGGCAAGCTTCAGGTCTCAACGACGAGACTTCAAAAGGCACTCTCCTGCATGATAAATACATAACCTTTATGAAAGGACAGATGTTCATACAGCCCGGCGTTCTGGAGCTAGCTATCATCTATCATAATGAAAAGCCTTTTAAGCTGAGCCTGGATGTGATGCCTTTGCCAACGTAGAACTTGGGTTACTTGGATTGAGTCAAGCTATCAGGTTCTTCAAAATCTATGCTTTATTCATTAATGCATGTACAGTGTTTCAACTACCTCACTTCACTGTACATTATAAAAGTCCAACCCCGGTAAGATTTCCCCCCAGTGCGGGCCTGACCCTCCGTAAAGCATTATTTAATCAGTGATATAGATTTAAAGGAATATCACTTGACAATGTTTTATACAGGGCCAAGTAAGCTTTTCTGGCAGGGGAAACTTTCCAAGGTTTGTCCTTCATAATGTGTTCAGCAAACTCCTCCATTAGAGCGTTAAAAGCAGGTAAATAAACATTTTATACCCCCTGGCACTTAAGATGCCTTTATTTTTCCTTGAGTCATTGTGCTTGATGTTACTTAAAGGTTGCATCTGAGGTAAAATCAGAACTGAATGTCAGACTGCATTGGCACCACCAACATTGGTCAGCCCAAGTAGGAAGTCGTGGTGTCAGCGGCAGTGGTTTTCCTGATTCTGCTAGAGAAGGTTTACAAGATAGCAGCTCCTACACACAGCACAACAATAAAAATTAGAGGAATTTTTATTCTTTTATTACTGCTGATAATGCTTCCTTCCCTTTAATAATTCTCGTCGCCGTGTCTCTGCCTTTTGGAAATTATCTGTAATGTGTTACTGTGAATTACCGTGTGCACATGGATTAAAGCCTGACCTTAACATGCCTATTATGCAAAGTGCAAGGATTCCTGAAATGTCACACTCGGAACCTTGCTATAATTCAGCACCATAAAGGCACGCTACATAAAATACTAAAATGTCTCCAATTTCTGCACCGCTAATTGTTTATATGTGAAAAAGATGTCCTTTTGCTAGAAATGTCATTTCTGTTAAAAGTGTTGATTCCCTAGTGTATAGAAAATCAATGTAATTTGGCAGGCTTGTTATGTTTTATGGACCATGCAGACTGAATATCAAACGGCAGACTTATGTTTTTAATTTTCCGTGGTAAGTTTTGTTTTTACATGGGTTAGTTTGCTTGTTCGTATGCAGGATAAGGCATAACTGCAAATCAAAGAGAAGCTTCTTGTTGTAGTTTTAAATCCAATTGTGCAATGTTATTATTGTACTGGATTTAAAAGGAAGATGGATGATGCTACAAAAAAAAAATTCAGACATAGATCTGTATGCAATCTGCCCGAAAGTAGTAGACTCTTATACCGGCAATGGTCCCACCATATAGCATTACTTGCCGCTAAGTGCCTTATAGCCACAAGTAACCACATACTAAAGACGTTCAGGCCCAGTACACTGAGATTCACCGCTTGTGGTAAGGATCTTTGTAATTGCTTTGTAGGAGCTTGTTTTGCCTTGGCTTCCCGTATTCAGCTTGCTGTATGCCACACAACAAATACTTACATATATCAACCCGATCTTTTCCTTTACCAGCTGGGGTCGGGTAGGGTAGATCCATGCCCCTTTGGTCTTAGTGTTTTTTTCAGCATGTGATGTAGCACCCTTGGTACAGTTCTAAAGGGCATTTCAATAGTAACTGAGCTAACCCCATATTGTTATCAGAGATTTTCTTATTCCATTACAGTATCATTCGAGAGCTCCTCAGGAAACCGGTCAACAAAAGGCATGATTGCTTAGAATGGTGGATTTTGTCCTTATAAAATTGTATAAACTAAATACCGTACATGTTGTCACTTTCTTGGTTGCATTGGATGTTGGGTGCTTCATCTAAATGTAAGCGTATTAAGGTCAAGCACCGGCCATTCTCGTGTTGCCGAGATGAGCACCGCGTCCTATGTCTGCTGTGCACTGAAAGCTATTTGCAGAGCACTATGCCTTCAGATGTACTCTCAAGATCAATCATCAACCAGGCAGCAAAACAGAAAGTTACTCCCTGAGCTCTCATGTCCTCCAGCATGGAACGTGCCTGTCAAGTATATCGCATTGACATGGACGTCACTGACAGTTCACCATGTGGCCCATTAATTAGCCCTAGAGATGTACGAGTATGTGCATGCATACATTTGATATTAAACAAGATGTTCACATACAGCACTACAATTAGAAAAATATTACAACGTTCATTCTTAATGAAGCATCCCAGTGAATTAGTAAGTAATTAATACATACTCCAGGTTGTAAGTGTTCGAGAAGGGATCTCCATCTTTTTGTTTCTGTACATCCAGTTCTATGTTTTATGTCCTGTTCACCTATTGTAAACATGATACTTAACTAGTAATTAGTAGATCGTTTTACCAGTTTATTTGTAAATGAATTGTGATCCTCCACAAATAGTCTGGATAGTGCCAATCCTGTGTCCTGTCTGTAGGGGCGGATTCTAATGCATGGATAAATGCATTGCACCACCAAGTTATGGGAAATGCGACATTTTTTATACCACTTTATAAATCCAATACATAAATTTGGTTCTGGATCTTTTCAGCACATGGTACATAAACGGCAGATCATAAAAGGTGTCTAGTGACAATGAAGACCATCCGTTTGCTGGGTTTATGCAAACGCTATGGTTTGTGTACATGTAATATACCTCTTTTTTTAATTATATTTTACACATTTGATGCAAAGAAAATACTTTTGTATTACAGCTTTGTTCATTATGAAAGTATTACAGAGTAGTAGTAGGTTCATTTATATAGCCCTGTGCTACTGTCTATGTAACAAACCCACTTATTCTATCTTTTTGTTCCAGTTTCTAAAAATGTGTACGTAGTTATTGTTTCCTAATGATAACACAATTATGGTATGAGAATTGCCGGGGCTATGAAAAATAATATTTGTTTTCTGTTTGTCAGTCCTAATGTCTTGTGACGTTTCAGAAATTGCTTGGCAGAGAGACTGGTTTATATTCTTGTTTTTTTAAATCAGGCAGTGGTTGTTTACTCTCGATATACAGTATTGTTCCAGACGGCAGTTTCCAATAATGCATGAAATGTGTAATCCGCTAATCATCAGCCGTGGCTTCTTTAACTAGAAAGAATTTAACAGTAGCACATTTGGCATTTGTCATTGTAACGACTGCATGCCAGATTGACGTTATCAGTATGTTATACCGACAGTTCATTCATAAAGGAGATTTCATCTTAAGATCACGGAGCAGGCAGCGTATTGCGAACCCATCTGTAAGTCCCACTGGTTACAGCTGCCAAGAAAGGAGCATTTAATGAAAAATAATGTGTGCAAAGGTGTCATTTGTGTTTGAAAGCATGTATGGTGTTTCATGAAAGACCCAATGCCATTAATTATATTGACCAGTGTTTGTATTATAACTCCATTTGCCTTGCTGGGGATACTGCAACGAGGGAGAGTAGAAAACTAACAGTGTGCGGGGACAGAGGGTTTCTTTCCAGAATACATGTTGCTGGGTATTAAGAGGGCATGCTTTATGCTCCTTTGGAACTTATTTAAAGTGAATAAAAGTATGAGGGAATCTGATAGAATTCTAGAGAAAAGATGCAGCATCTGGAGACACAAGTGGTAAGGTTAGGCGAAGAGGGCAGTTAATAGAGTATTTTCATATAAGAACATAAAGGCAGTGCAGCTCGTGAGGAGCTGTGGAATAAAATGGTTAGTGTGGCAGAAGTGTTTAGAGTGGTCAAAGGTGGCACACCGGTTAATAAATAATTGCAATAATCCAGATGCGATATCACAAGGAAATTATTTTGAGACCTCCTGGATGTAATGGTGAAAGTCAAGTGTTTTTTTATCATACATCTGAAATGTCCAATGCCCAACATAGTAAAATAATATAGTTCCTGCATATTAGCCATTTATGTTTGTTCTGGCTCTATTATCTTATTCCAGTCTGCTAGGCAATGAACGTATAAAGTATCCCCCTATATGCGATTACCTCTTTACTCACCTCCAATTTCTTAGCGTGCAGGAGATGTGATGAGGCTTCATGGAACACTAAACTAATCTCATTAATAATCCAGTCAGACACTCTGACTAATAAGTCTGTAGAGGAACAGACTTCATTAGCATTGCCATAAAGAATCATTTCAGTGTGGTATTTGATCAGGGAAACTCTAGGTCTGCTTGGAGAAGTTTATTTAATGGAAGTTGATTGGAACAAAATCAGAGAAAACATGTTTTTTGTTCATTCCAGCCCATGTTAATGTAAACAACACTATATACTCCCACCTTCTGCTTAGGAGAACTTGATCTCAATCGCAAATGCGACAAGTTGCCTTTTTGGCAAATATGGTTAATATTTACATTGCAATGTTATATATTGTAATTGTAAATAAGCTATGATATTGGTTAGCTCCATGGACACTGGATTCAGTGTGTGTAGAGTGACAAATGTTTACTAATCTCAAATAGATGCATTATTACTTTCTTTATTTAGTGCGGTAAAGTCATGCTTCAGTGGCGTGACTGTTTATTTAAGCCATGGTTCTGGTACAAGTTAGTCATCACTAGGCTTTTCTGTATTCACAAATTCTATGTCCAAACAAATTATTTCAGTCATCTCTTTATTTTGTACTGGCAACCTTTGCTATTCACGAGATTTCACGTGGGTTATACAGGCAAAGGACAATGTATCTTCATAGTATTTAAACTGTTTGGTAATGAGTAGTCAGTCAACCGCATAATTGCTGCCAAAGTGGTATAATAATGGTAAAGTTTGTTGGTTAACCCGTTTGTATACACAGGTGAATTGTACTGTTATTCAGTTTAATAAAATATACGTGCTGGCTTCAATATTGCGTTGCTTCTCTCTGTGTCTAGCAGAATCAGTGTTTTACTCTGAGTAAACTGTTTTTATTCTTTTGCAATGTTTTAGAGTCTTTCTTTTGCAGAGTGTCTATTTTACCAAACTTTATAGTAAGAACGCAAAAACGTAAAATGCTGTTTCACTCCTTCGTTGCTTAAACAAAGAGTGTTTTGACCCTTTTCTTCAGGTCATGAAGACCTACCACATGTATCATGCAGAGAGTATCAATGCAGAATGTAAGCTGAAGGAAGCAGAGAAGCAAGAAGAGAAGCAGATCGGAAGGTCGGATCCTGTCTTCCACCTTAGATTGGAGGACAAACACCAAAGAAGAAGCTCTGTCAAAAAAATTGAGAAAATGAAGGAGAAGGTAGGGTGACTCTTTCTAAAGAAAGCACCATATAATTGGGATCTTCGGGAATAAACTAATTCTAAAGATTTACGTAGTCTGCTTTTCATAGTCGTGAGGCTTACATGTAATAAATTGCCAATGATGAGACCTGTGGTTGTAATGCTCCAATGATTTAATTAAGCTCTGTCTGCTAGTCCTAAACATGGCAGATTAAAAGGGTGCGTTCAATTATTGGCGGCGCTATATAAGTGGATAACTTTCTTTTTTTTTTTTTTCTTCATCTTCTTCTGGAAAATTCGTATGGCTCTTTATCCTTTCTGTTTTCTCTGCAGCGTCAAGCCAAATACTCGGAGAACAAGCTAAAGTCAATTAAAGCACGGAACGAATACTTACTAACGCTGGAAGCGACAAATGCTTCAGTTTTCAAGTACTACATACATGACCTTTCGGATTTAATTGATGTAAGTTCTTTGCTTCTGTTTTGTTTGCTATGAGTCATGGTGAAGGCCTGAATTGTATGGTTTTAATGAATTTTATATAGCTGGTGGGGGGAAGGCTGACAATATCTTCCTGTCTGAACAATGAAATAAATTTCATTTCCATTGTATTGTCTTGTAGATGGCACACATTGACGTTCATTTGGATTATTATAGCAAAGTTGCCAAGCAACATCAGACTGTGTTTATCGTCCGCCATTTCCACTTTCATACTATTGTTGTAGCTGTATACTATAATTTATAAAACAAGGACCTCCACGCTTGGGAATATTTTTAGCATAATGACACTACCTGTACGTGTAGTACATTTAATATTATTTGATCCGGGTTGTATTTTTGATCATGATGCCCCATTGTCGTGTCCATACAGCACCTGCAATTTAGAAATGTAGTAGGTAGATTAGACTCATTTTGAATTTTATACCCTTACACTTGGTGTAATGAAGGTGATCTTATTTGGATTACTTCAAGCTTTGTAAACCTTGGGCAGGGGGTGCACAAAGGCTACATTTGCCCCATTGTTAATCTGCCCCTAAGGAAATATCTCCCTTTGTAAAGGACAGATATAGAATGAGTTGTTTAAGCATTGTAACTTTGTACACTTCGTAAACATTTTTTTTTTTTGTCTCCTTACAGTGCTGTGACCTTGGATATCATGCTAGTTTAAACCGAGCCCTAAGAACGTATCTGTCTGCTGAATACAACCTTGAGACTTCCCGACATGAAGGCCTAGACATAATAGAAAACGCAGTAGATAACCTGGAACCCAGGAATGACAAGCAAAGGTTTATGGAGATGTACCCCACTGCTTTCTGCCCGCCAATGAAGTTTGAGTTTCAGCCACACCTCGGTGATGAAGTAAGAGCACAAACTACATCTTACTACATCTTAACAAGCTTAATATTTCCAGGTGCTAGCGCTGAGGGAAAGGTACAAGCAGTGCAGTTTGACATGAGAGTGCTTGTCACAATGTACCACTTGATGAGTTGTTCCAGGTGGCACTGAAGTGCAGTGATCTAAAAATGTCTACATGATGAAGTATTCACTCAATGATACATAGTGATGTAGAAGTGATGATTGCTCTTGTTAGGGAATGTTAAGTGTTCTGTAACACCTGAATGTTTGTGTGTTGTTTTTATTTTAAAACCAAGGTTTGCCAGGTGAGCGCCCAGCAGCCTCTGCAGGGAGAACTTTTGCTCCGCTACCAGCAGCTCATATCTCGACTGGCGATGCTGAAAATAGAAAATGAAGAGGTAGAGGAGTGTATTGATGTAATATTGTGCCATGTCTGACTTCTCTTGCAGTCTGTAGTCTTATATTCTCGCTGATCATATTCTTTTGTATAATTATAATTATACACTTGGCCAAAGTGAATTAAACCTTATTTGCACATTATTTCCACTTTTAACTAAACCACAACCCCAGCTCACCATTGGTAAAAACTGTTATGTACATCTAAGCAAATATATTTAAAGGGTAAAATATGTTCCTTTTTTCTAGGTGAAGAAAACTACAGAAGCCACCCTGCAGACTATCCAAGATATGGCCACCATTGAGGATTATGATGTGTCCGAGTGCTTTCAACATAGTCGTTCCACGGAGTCTGTGAAATCCACTGTCTCAGAGACATACTTAAGTAAGCCTAGTATCGCAAAAAGGCGAGCAAATCAGCAAGAGACGGAACAGTTTTACTTCATGGTAAGAGTCTAATCGAACTGATTTACTTATTCCTCTTCTAAACATCATGATAATATTCACAAGGTTTGTTCTACAGTGATAACAATGTCTCATTATAATTGTATTTAGAAGTTATGGGAACATCTAGAAGGAAGCAATCTCATCACAAAACTCCAAGCCAAACATGACTTGCTGCAGAGGACTTTTGCAGAAGGCAAAGGTAATGAACGAGATTATTCAGCCACTCAAAGCAGTGAGAGTCACCCGTGATTGCATCAACTAATCTACCTTTTTAACTTTAAAGTATTTCTTCTTTGAAAACTATAAAAGGAAATGTGGTGTTTATTGCTATGGAATAAGAGGAATCTTTCTAGTTCATGGATGAAAGTGATCACTGCTGAATCAGAAGCACATGGCATTCCCAGTTATCTCACAAAAGTCAATGGTTCAATAGTTTTTATTGCGTTTCACAACTTACATGGGGGAAAAAAACATATAAATTACATAACACTTTCACATTACATTACAATGCTGTTTCCCACTAAGTCATGTGTCTGTATGTCTGAAGAAGGGCTTACTTTTCTACCCACGCGAAAGAAAATTTCATGAGAACTTATTTATTTAATAATTACTTATTTTATTATAATTTATTTAATAGTAGAACCCAAACTTCTATTTGTCACGTAGATCTTAAATGGAGGTTGTATTGGTGGTTATATCTGTTTTAACCTTCTGGTACTAATCTGTGTGGGGCCAAGTGTGTGTCCTATCATGATACAATGCATGGTTGACATGACTTGTGCTGTGAATGCTAGAGATTCTTCAAATACGCCTAATGAGCATTATGTTAAATCAACTCCGCTGTATCTTTTCACATACTCTTAGATATCAGCCAAGCCCAGACAGGGTTTTCTACCCATAAAATACAGCAGAATCCATTTTGCATTTGCAGACTACTCATTACAGACTCATGAATTATCTGTTATGCGCAAAACAACTGAAGCGGAAAGTACGGACACAAATATAAAAAATGAAATGTAAATCTGTTTTTCTGATTTTCTTTTAGGTCATAGGGCAGAATACATGACTACAAGGTAAGAATATGTTTGCTCTCTGTGAGGTGCTACTTTGCTTTTAGTTAAATTGGCTGAAAATGAACCAACAATAGACCTGTTAGGCTTATTACATCATGGTTTACATTATGCTCTGTTTCCCCGTCCCCTGGGCAGTAAAAATTTTAAACATCCATATAAACTACAAAAACTATACAAAATATGGGGGTTATGCGTGGCTTAAGCCTTTTGTTGGGAAAGACAGCTTGAGGCAGTCTATAGGATTTATGTAGAATTATGAACCTTTAATCTTGTACCTGTGTTTACACAGCTTTTATTAACTTTTAGGGATTCCATATTAATTTAGACGTACAGTAGCATGTGTCTTGTATTATTAGCATTTTATTAAATCAGGTGGAATTTAAAAATTTGCTGCTGTTCATGTTTGCTTGACCTCTAAAGTGAACTTTCGTACATAAAAATACATAAGACAAGCCTCCACCTATTTTCATTTAGCCAAAGCTAATTTGCTTTAAGATACACATAGGTATTTCCTGTAGGGAAATGAATCCAGTAAATTCAGCGCTGTGAAGAACGGGGTTTTGTTTCTGAAGAGTACACTGTTTGTAGTCCAAGTGACCCGCCAGCGGTGCGTGAAAGACTTTGCGGCATCTTTATAATGAAAAAAATCTTTCACCTATGTCTGGGAACAATGTTTCCGCCATTTAAGATATCCCAGACGAATAATTAATAATCACTGTTGTGCAAGTAGAATTGAGTTAATTTGAAATTCCAAGCCCGTATATCATTGTGGTATGTATTCTGTCTGGCCATGTCTCTACTATGTGTAATGTTAATCACCTTTCAATTTTCAAATAAAGCTGTTGTCTCACTTGTTACTCATATTCCCTTCCCTAGGCCTCCAAATGTACCCCCTAAACCCCAGAAACAAAGGAATCCCAGACCCCAGTCCCATTATAATGCCAAGTTGTTTAATGGGGATCTGGAATCTTTCATCAAGGTACTGGCACTACAATGCTGGTGGCTAATTTGGACACTTTGCTTCTGCTGTAATGATCAGTCTCATGACAGCGGAGGATGGTCATTGCTCTCTAGACTGTGGTGGGCTGTTTTTCCCCCTTCTGATCAATATCCTTCCTTAAGTCACAGAGAAAGATTTACAGATATGTTCTTCCTTTGTAAAAACATGGATACCGTTGGTTGCCTGGTAGAGACTTTGAATTCTGTGCATTGAACTCTGTTATATTAAACATTCTGGGCAGGAAAAGCTTCTTCAGGGTCCTTCCCGTTACTAATTTTTATAGCAAAACCAGCAAGGATTATTGTTTCAATGCATTGCGGCTCCCTTCCAGTGCTCTATTGGCAGTGAGTGCTCCTCCAACTCACCCTAAATACTAATCCTTCTTCTTGGCTTTGTCATGCCACATCTTGTCCACCTCTGTATACATGAAATGTTGAAACATTTAAACATTTGGTAGATACAGGCTGTACTGTGAAGGCTTAACTACATTTTGATACATGTCCGGGCATAACGTTAGTTTGTTCTAGATGTTCTACAGCCAAAATAGTCAGGAACTGCTCGCTAATATTTCTTGGTAATATCCGTAAAAAAATACTTTTCAAAGTGAATTTGTTTGGTTTAGACATCTAAATCTACCTAAAGAACCGAACTAACTGGTGTTTAGTATAATAGCAGTCACTGCACTTACTATGGAAGTTAAGTGATTGATACTGTCCATGGATCCATGAGTTTTGTCCAATCTATTCTCTGTGCCTCAAGGAATGTCGTACTTGGTAATTAGAAGTACTTCTGAATCTCTGCTACATTTACTCTCTCTTTTTGTCTATCCTGTCTTTCTAATAACGCTCCTAGTCGTGGAAGGAGGAATTCGCACACAAGACACCAGGTATCGTGCTTCTGGTAGCCTCTCGTTTAATCTGTTTGCCTGTGCATATCATTTTGCTTTTCCACGCTTGCGATGCATTCTGTCTCCGAACAAAATAATGTTTGCACGTCAATAACGGTCCAGAATACGCTGTTTTCATTGAAAATGTCACCATTAATGTCTTGCATCCTACAGCGTTGATGTATAAGCAATTTCACTCTAGTGGAAAGGAGAAACTAGCAACAATTTTAATGAAAAATGTGTATAAAGATATATTTAGGGCACAGAGTAAGTTCCAGCAATCTGCTTGACAAGCGACTACTGTTCCCGTTCATTAACGCTGCAGACATCATTTTGTAAGAGAGCTGTTTCTGATGCATACATTAAAACTAACCCTGCCTCCGATGGCTTGTTATGTCTCTACCTCACAAGCCTCTGCTCATTATGACTGTTTTTACCAAAAAAAACTAACAAACATGGCGAAACTTTCTCAGTGTTTTGCAGTCATGTCAGTGCCGCAAATTAGTAATGCTACCTAAACAAACGGTTGTCTGTGCTCTTCTAACTCTAGCACAATTATAATATGCATTTTGTCTTCTAAACGTAACCTGTGTTTCAGATGTCACTGGAAATAGTCATTATTATATCGATATATACAGTCGTGCTGAAATGTATCTGTCCCATGATTTTCTGCATTGTTGCACATACTGTACTTCATATTCATTTTGGTCTGATCGTTTTAAGTATTTTAGTTATTAGAGGGAATCTGAGAGACGAAATGATACCTAATTTTGCTGTTTAGTTTTTTTGTGTGATATTTTTTTCCCAGTGAATAGCCCAATGGAAGGAATTATTGGGGTCAGATGTTTTGCGATTTGTTTGGGCCAGCCCTGCCCAATATCAGTCTAACGTTGGCCGTTACCATCTAATTGAAGTTGTCAGCACACATAGATCCCAAACCACGTTGTGCCATGTTCAAAAGATAATAATAATAAAAAAGGACCAAAAAGCATACTGCATTCCATGTTAAAAGGCTGATACCAGTGGCCAAGCACGGTGTTAATAGTGTTGTGGCTTGAGGATGCTGAGCTTGCATCAGGGCACGGACAGCCTGCCGTCATTGAAAAACCAATAGTTAAGAGTTTTAAACAGGAGAGGTCTGGACATGGGGTCCATCAGGTACATACGTAGCAGGACAGTACCAGACGGCGCCTTCCACCCACTTGTACACTGCTCAGGGGGTCGATGTAATACTTTAGTATGTGGCCACCGGCAAAAGCGTAGGCGACTGCTGTAAAAAGTAGCGTGTGGTCGTGTGTTTACAGCAGGCAGCCACATTTGAACCCACGTTTGAAGTGCAGGAGTGTGTCAAACCAGCTGTACCTTAGCCTAAACCCCATTTAGATGTTGTGGCAGGTATTACAATTTACAGCTCGCGCTCAAAACCCCACAAGCTTCACTGAGATAATTCTTCCACTGCTGCGATTGATCAGAAGCTTCCGGAAGGGGTTTGTTGTAGTTATTGCTGCTAAATATGGTTGAAACAGGTTTTTAATTAATCTGTCTCTTTAACATATGATATTAAATGATGTGTTATTTCTTCACTCTGTTTCCCCATAAATTTCATATTAGGAAGTAGCCTTCAGTGTGAAAACATGCAACAATGAGAAAATCAGTGGCATATACTGTTCTACCGAAACTATATGTCACTATCCCTGTATCAAAGACAAAATCTATCTGGCACAGTTTGCAATGGAGCTTTGCGAATCTATTTGACAACACGCAGGGCATATAGTCTTTATTTCCTTTGCTAGCCTTTTACTCCCCTATACCATGTACCGGCAGTTTAGACACAGCTGCCGAGAAGCACACCATAGGGTTAAAGTGCAGAAATCTGGTAGTCATAATCCCACTGGCTAAACAGAGGGTTAGCTCCGTAATCCCACCAGAGTTCTAAAATGTGTCTAATAACGTATACTTTAATAATTGTTTATGGTCGTGCAATACGACAAGTGATATTCTGGAATCCTGGTGTGACTAAACCCTGACCTGCAAAAATCTTTGGAGATTATGGGTGTCATAACTGGAACAGGCATGACTTTCATGGTTCATGAAGATAAATATGTTGAAAGGATGTTTGCTACTAATTTGTAAAAGGTTTTAACACTGAATACACAAGATTACTGCTTAATCGCTGGATGATTGTTATCTTCCCAGAAGAAGCGTGTATTATTTCACTACATAACAAAATGCTAGAATCTTTTTTTTGTGCTGTATATTTTAGGAATCTGGGCAGATTATTCCTCGCATCGTGGAAAGCTGTATCAGGTTCATCAACTTGTATGGTAAGCTTTTATTTATTTTGGGATAATTGTGCCCATTCTTGGCATGCACATTTTTGTATTGCTTACATCCATATGCCCTCCTGGGACAGCAAACATAACGTTTTCCTATATTTTCTATATCTGTAGGCCTTCAGCACCAGGGTATATTCAGAGTGTCCGGCTCCCAGGTCGACATCAATGATATTAAAAATGCCTTTGAAAGAGGTATGTTTATATTTTTTTCTTTCTTCGTACCCATGAAACATATCAGGAGATAGTTGTGAAACGTACAGGCTGCCCCTGCCCTGGTCACGTAAAAGCATAGTCTAAGATTCAGTGAATTATTGCTGAGAGATTAACGGAATCTTTGCCCCTTTACTAGATCTTGGCAAGATGAGCCACATGACAGGGATGAAATAGGTGGATGTTCAGGTGAAACTGCAACTCCTACGATGCTCAGTCAGCCATGGGCACCCTTCTTTCTTTTAGCCCGCAGACTGAACGTTATGGAAACAGCGGACGTAGGCATCGTATTAGTTATGGCAAAGGATGTGGCATAATCCTTTGCATTGGTTTTTGCCAAGCACTTGGGTACAATAGCTGCCTTTGTCACAATTGTAGTTCTGCAATGCATTCCTATGGCTCTCCACTTTGTTAGAATGATTGCTGTCATATGGCTGGTTTTTAAATACCCTTCCATTGCATGAATGGGGTAAGAGTATACTAGCATTGTCTGCAGATGAAGTATGTGCCAGAGCAACAGACATATGGCAATCCTTACTTACAAAAAAAGGCATGTCTGTTTTAGCTACAATTATTGACGCTGGTCCTTTCATTAAGACGTATGTGGGATGCTGTAAAAGAACATAAATAGACCATATGGTTAGTGTAACATGTAGTTACCTGCATGTTCTCATATTACCTTTCATGTAGAATCATGCATGTCATTTTTTCCGCTTTTTAAAAATTGATATTTTTGGTCCTGCCAATCACACTGTTAGATGAAATAATATTTACTTTGGTATTTTTCTGTATATAATAGTTTTTTGCTTGTAGTACAAGGCACTGTACATCATAACCATATAAAAAGAATTACTAAATTCAACTATTTTGGGAAGTATAAGTAAAATAAACAAAAACAATATTAATTATCTATTTTAAATGTCTAGATACACGCAATCCTTTTTTGAGCAGACGTCTTTTTTTTTTTTTAAGCAGGTGAGGATCCCTTGACTGATGACCAGAATAATCACGATATGAACTCTGTGGCTGGAGTCCTGAAGTTGTATTTCCGAGGCTTAGAAAACCCACTCTTTCCCAGGGAAAGATTTAACGAATTGATATCCTGCATCCGTAAGTCTGCATTTGTTTGTATGTATATTTTTATGTGTTTACCACACCTTCTCTTTGTCCTAAAAAAAAAAAAAAAAAAAAACACACACACACAAAAATACATTTTCCTGCTCAACCCCCAGAACATTTCCCTTCCAGTGCGTTCTACCAAGCGCTTCCTGGAAGAGGAAAAAAGCTATCAGATGTCTCCAAGGCAATTTGACCCACATCTGCCTTGCTCTCTGGCAGTCATACTTGCAGCTGTGGCCGCTCCTATTTTTTTAAATTGGTTTATGTTTGACTTTGTGTTCTCCACAGCAAGAAAATATTCTTGCAGGCAGTATCGAGGCTTATATCCTTAATTGTGTTTTCTTTCATGTAGAGATCAGGTTCAGGCAAGCAGCAGGAACAAAGACGCATAGCAAGTACAGGCATACTCCTTACCTAGTTTGTGGTTCACGTTGGCCCCTCTGAACTCCATCAAACCCAGGAACTGACGTTCTACATAAGTGGGGATAGTTTAGAAGATCAGAAAACATATATTATTTTTTGGTTTTAAGCAAGTACAACATATTTGTTAAAGACCAGCTATGAAACATTTTTTGAACAATGTGCTTAAAAGGTTAAACTGTGCATACTGGATTGAAAATACTGCTTATTACCCACATGTAAATACACTATATGGACAAAAGTATTGGGACACCTGACCATTACACCTACAGGAACTTTGATGACATCACATTCTAAATACATAAACATTAATATGTAGTTGGTCCCCCCATTGCTGCTATAACAGCTTCCAATCTTCTGGGAAGGCTTTCCACAAGATTTTGGAGTATTTCTGTAGGAATTTTTGCCCATTTATCCAGTAGAGCATACGTGAGGTCACTAAAAACAAACCAATCCTGTTCCTGGCTTCAAAAATACCCTTATTATTACCCCACCCTAAAACATCACTTTTATTAAAATGTTTGTTAAAAGGTATAACCAAAAAAGATGTTTAAAAACACCAGTGTCACCAGTCCTACCATGAAAGGTATACGTCACTGTAACTTGAGGGCATATGCCCACTGTCGTATAACACTAATAATATCAAATCATATATACTGTTGATGGCTGTAGTCCTAACAACAGGAATAATTGAATTATGATCAGTGACACAGGCTTATTAAAAACTCAGACAAATAGCCCCCCTGGCATGAGCTTCATCAGAGGTCTGGGCTAATGGCTTCCAAAATGGAGACTGTTTGGTCTTAAATCTCCTTTGTTAATGACATCACGGATTAGGGGAGGGAACAATCCAATGTTTACAGATATATTAGATGTGTTGCCAAACCCAGCCAATTGCTTTAAAGGTAACTAAGCATGACATCACCCACATAGTCCAATTATGGGGTGATGGGAGCACGAGCACGTTTTTAATGAGGATTTATTATTTTACACTAGTCACATTTTATTCTGGGGGTGGTGCATTGATGACATTGTGATTTTTTGGGATGGGGATCCTGCACTTTTTGGGGTTTTGTTGATATTCTCAACAATAATACCATCGGGATAAATTGTACATAGGGAAAACCATCCAGGAGTTCTATAGACGTGTATCCCAACATTTGGGCACTATTAGGAGGAAAGAAGAAACATCTTTGGCCCGTCATGTTCATTTTTTCCATGGTGGAGATCTAGAGTCTCTGAAATTTCTGTTCGCATGACTTTTGTATTTGCCATATATCACCATTGCCATGATGCTGTAATCTAGTTTTATTTATTTACTTTAAAACAAAGTGTATATGTAATTTAACCACGCATAATTATAATGCCCTGATTGTATCTGGACATTGGCATACTACTGGCATACAAACATAAAATCCTGCTCTACCTATACATGTATGTTCACAATGCAGTTATATTGCACACGTATACCATTCACTGGATCTGATCTAAACTTTTGATATGTTTGCAATCATTTTGCCTACTTTGGCTAGTTTTCATCCTTTTATACATTGAACACAAGTGCATGGCCAGTCCACTTTACATGCAAATCCCCTAAGCTTGCAGCATGGAACTTCATTGTGTTTTATTTTGTGGGCTTTTTTTCTTTGCATTTGCATTGTCATTTCAATAGACACTTCAAACAAAGCACGGTTCACAAATCAAGTTCTGCGGTTTCTTTTGTGTGTACTACGTGACCTGATAAAAAAGTAAACATTTCTGCGCTGTATACACATTAAATATATGTGTGGGAGAGTGGAAAATGTACATAATGCACATATTTCCTACTGTGTGAAGAGTAGTAACGTCATCCAGAGCTAGATCATAAATATATGCATTTATGTTATGAAACCAAGTAATGTGACATCACTCACTTGGTAATTACTCCCCAACTTCATTATCATGGTTCAACCCAATGCAGTTTCTATTGCAAGGGGCGTTCATCTGGCACAAAATTTGGGGAGATTTGTAGCTTTTGCTCTGTCTTTTTTTAATTGGCGTGATGTTTTAAAAGTAAGGAACTTCCCTAGAGGAGCTGAAATATCAAAAGGTGGCATAACTATTCATTTCTAGTTCTAAAGGCATTGCCCCTCTCCATACACTCCATAACAAAATGCTGCCAGAGCGGCTTAAACCAGGTTGCTTACAATGTGATGGACATTAAAGGGGTTTCTGACATAGATTATATATATATATAATTTTCAATCTGCAAAAGGTTTATGTATTTTTATGTCTCCAAATAAAATTGTGAAGGGGATAGTTGCAGATCTGTTTCAAGTGTAAAAAGCTATCCAGTCTCAAGGAGAAATCGAATTAGGGGCTTTTACTGCACTTGTGAGGTTTGTTAGATCTATTTTCAATAATAACGATGCTATGCTTCTAAAAATTTTACGGTGAAATTCTGTAACTTCTGACCCCCTCCATAGTATTCTGTATATACTGCATCACACATGGTCAGATTTCAAGTATGGAAAAACCCTTCTGGTGTACATTCCATCATATAGAGTTTCTCTTCAAGCCTTACGGCTGGAGATGATATCCTGTAATGTCCTCTGTTACAAATCCCTCCAAGCTCGTCACAAAGCGCATGGTAACTGATATTGAACTTTAGGGTATGTTGTGGTTTGGAGCGGACATGCTATGCAGCGCAGAAGCCCTTCATTATTACTGGCAAAAAAAGATAAAAAAAACCAACAAAAACATTATAATGCATTTCACAGGAAACGAAATAAAATACTGTATTTTGGTTTGCTTCTGGCAATCACATTGTGATCTCTACTTAATGAATCAACATCATTCACCGGACGCTTGCTCGTATTCTGTTCCCTACCTTTCATATATATTTAAAGGTTGAGTTTGCAACTTGTAGCTTCTGAATTAAATTATTTTTTTCTGGCTTGGCTGTTTTGTTGGAATACAAATCATTTGTAAAGACTGTCCTAGATGCACTAATAGTCTTAACGTCTCCACGTCCAAAAACAGCCGGCTATGTCATCAGCCATCCTGCGTTCTGTGCCTTTATCGATTGTAAAATTGGACTGCTTGGTTCATTTTGTATCTCAGGTTATTTGGGTTAATGAGGACATTTTGTTTGCCACGTGGCCTTCATTTATTGTTTCTCTCTGTATGGCGTTTGCATTTTCTGAAATGCATTCTGCAGGGCGTTCAGCTCCTCGTGCTCTGATTTCACTGCGGCTCCTTCGTCTGCTTCACACAGCCAACTATTGTTTTATGGTTTGCTGAATCAGAAGCTCGCCGTTCTCCCCCCATTTCCTGTCTTTTCGAGCTTTTTGAACCCATTCACATAGGAGGCTGACAATGGGCCTAATCTTCCTAGAAGTCTGTCTAGTGAACGGTTCCCCATATGTCCATCTTCGCCATCAACTAGAGGATTTCTTTTAACTCTTTAACCCCACATGATAAGCGTACCACTTAGTTATCAGCAAATATATATTAAGTTGTAACCCCTCTAGTCCAGGAGGTTTTTTTAAAACTGTTAAATGTATAACTGGCACACTAGATGGCTTTTATAGTACATCGTAAACTTACTTTGTGAGTTACAGTTCATTTTACAAGGAGAAAAGAAAAAAGTAGGTTGATCTGGCCTCCATTGTACAGAAAGTAAAGTTGGGGAAATGCGCTAAACTGTTTATAGAAAGACTCATCTTGCAGCGTTCTCTTAAAATGTTGAGCGGAGCTGCTTGGTATTGTCTGCGGCGGTCCAGTACTCATGGGATTATTGCTCGCAGGCATCCCTGTTTGCATCATACTTGAAGTTGTTATTATTGCTTCTTGTTCTCTGCCATGGGACAGAGTAAAACCGCTAGGGAAAGCCGCTACATAGCTCAATAACAGTGTTGTTTTTTATTAACTTTTTTTGTAATCAAGAACTACCTTAGCAAAGCTTTATTTTTTTTTCTAGGCAAGACAATACTTGTGTCAAATATGAAAATCTGGCCTTTAATGCTTTCAATGTCTTGGCAAATTCCCGAAATCCTTTTGTTTTTGCTTTTTGGCCCTGCTTTCTGGGCCCCTTTAATTTAAAAACCATAGAACTTCTTCCATGTACATGATAGAATGTCCACATATCTTGAGTGTCTGGAACGGACGCTGCAAGTATTGACCTCATGCTAGGTCACTTCACCATGAAAGAATATACATTATCACTTTTATATTGACATCCCCTGCGGTGTAAGTGCATACATATAGCTACCCGCTATAATGGATCCTGCCCTATTATGTTTTCAGAATCTGAGAGGAGAACTCTACCCATATCTATGTCTTTAGAAATGCATTGTCGCCATAATTATACCTGCTGTGCCCAATGGATGGTACCAAATTGTGGAGTTTTCTGTACTCCAGTATATCGCCATATAATAATACCGATATACCGTCATGTATACCGCCATTGACCTCTGTGAAGTGACTGTATGGGTTGTATTTATATTAACTTCATCCATTGTGTTTTCATAGGAGTGGAGAATCTCTATGAGAGGGCCATCCACATACGTAAAATCCTGCTGACAGTACCCAGGACTGTGCTCATAGTAATGAGATACCTCTTTGCATTCCTCAATCAGTAAGTAATACCCCCAGTTTGTGTTTATATTGTGTCAGCACAAGGGCTGTTTAGTGTTCATACATTTCTTTGAGCCAGCTGGCCTATTCAGTCTGCCCATTTTGCTGTCTTTCTAAAAGTGTGTGTATATATATATATATATATATATATATATATATATATGTATATATATAATATATATTTTATGACCTTATTGGTATTTATTCTGTCTATGTATATGTGTGTGTATATATATACACCAAAGGGAGCAGCTGCACACTCAAAAATACTGTTAGCGTACACAGGTTTTTATTTGCCTGGGTGCTCCAAAATAGCCAGATATATGTAACCAAAGAAAAATGGGCACTCAAGGAGCGGAGGTGGTCCGACACGTTGGCCGTGCTGATAAATTGGTGTTACACGCACTTTACTACGAAGACCTGTGAGTGCCGTTTTTTCTTTGGTTACATATATATATACATAATTTTTTTTCCCCTGAGCGTTGGCTTCAAGGTTAGTTGGTTAGAGCACATGCTTGTAGAAAGTCCTTTGTACAAAGAGTGTTAATGTACTATAACATCCAGGCTCATCAGCTGCTGCTCAGGGGAATAGATACATAGAATTCAGGGTCCTGATCTAAGATTGCCAGATATCTAAAGTTACATAGAAACTCTCTTCCCACCTGCCTTTCTGCTTTAACATTTCAAAAGAGTAGGTAATTCTATCTTCAGACAGCAGGTCAGTACACGCAGTAACACATACCTCGTATATAGTACAGCCTGGAGAGTACTAAAAAGAATTGATAAGGCCAAACACTATTGAATATACAAGGAACAAGCCTTATCCAGGTGCAAACCACAAAGCCAGTGTTTACATGTATTATCATAATGCTTTGTCTGGTGCCCAGCAGGTCCATAAACCTCCTTTATCCTGAGAGCATAATGCTTCGTTGATATTGATTTCCCCATTTCTGAGTTCATATCAGATGTTTGAAGATTATAATAATGTGTTGGCGTTTGTCTTTTTATTAACGTGGTATATTTTTAGCTCTTTAAGGCTTTACAGCTAACTATTATTGTGCAGAAAAAAATATGTATGGACTTTATAGAAGGCTGATTTCATGTGCTGCAGGAGAAACCATTAAGATTAAAGTGGTCCATCCATAGTGGCTACTATAGAGGCATCAGATATATTGAGTCCATTACAAGGTGTGGTTATGATGACATTCATTCAAAGTTGGCATCTTTTATTTTGTTACTTATCTAAAGAGCAGTCTGAGTGAATCCATTTTATTAATAAGGAACAATGTCATGTTCTCCATTTATTTTTATTTTTTTTTTATTCTTTTTTTTTTTTGGTCCATCATAGGCACTAAGTGTTTAATAGTGAAACGTGCCAGTAATGGCACAAGATTACCTCCCTACATATACATATATAATGCAGTCATATTGCTAGAACGTTGTCAGTCTGCCCAATACAGACTTATGTAAACGAGCAGTTGATGTTTTATCTTGCTTTGCGTGTGTTGCAGAACACGTCTGCTTTTTTATGATGCATTTTGAACACTTGTACTTGTATCTCCGTACAGCCTTTCTCAGTACAGCGATGAGAACATGATGGATCCATATAACTTGGCGATCTGTTTTGGCCCAACTCTAATGCCTGTTCCAGATGTACAAGATCAGGTGTCTTGTCAGGCTCACGTGAATGAAATAATTAAAACCATTATCATCCATCATGAAACCATTTTTCCAGATGCTAAGGAACTGGAGGGTCCGGTTTATGAGAAATGCATGGCTGGGGATGATTACTGGTAAGCCAAAATGTTTCTTTATTTTCTGTTTTCTATTCTATGACAATACAGTTCTAGTAATGGTCACATTCTCAGCAGAAAATATGTTTGAGAGTCATTTTTGACACAAATCAGTTTCTTATAACTTAAACAATTGTCTGATTGCACACTCTTTTGTAGCTACGCTTTAAGTGCTTTATTCCTACTGGAGGACTCCTACCCCTTTATCTGAGTAGCACTTATTTTCAGAATGTGTTATATATGCCATTTGCCTCTTGCTTAGGTGCTAAAACTCACACCGTCCCTGTACTGTTAAGGGGCACATTGAGTGGTATGATGGGAATTGTAGTCTAGTAACAGCTTGAGTGGGCCACTTTGCCACCTGTTTGTAGTCTGTGACTTTATACCATTATAAGAACCCCTCTCTGGGACAGTGGAGTCAGCAGTCGGCTACCTTTTGCCACATCACCTCTTCCAGAGTATAGTTCTTACGTGGCAAGGTTGAACATGAGTGTATCTTCACCTTCATTAATGATGTACTTCAATGTATTGAGAGCACAATTGTGGGGGTTTTATTCCATATAAACTGGTTCTAAGATATAAAGCATGTGTGACTGGCCTGTTACAACCTATTACTCTTCAGATTAAGAGTAGTGATTTATACTGCTTGCATTCAGTTGCAACCCTCACGTTACACTAACTTTCAGCAGGGATGTTTGCACATTTGTTTTTACAGTCCTGCTCTTTGCGATTTATAGTCAGCAGCCACGTTTTGAATTATGGATGCAGCAAACACATCACAGACTACTGGGTTCTAGTGTTGGGATGGTGGGGAGTCATTCTAAAGGTGACGCTAGTGCATTGATTTAGACTAATTGCATTGCTGTCACCAAGGAGCTAATAAGTGTACAGCGTGAAAGGATTTTCATTTATAAGATTGTATGGTTTCTTACAATGGGAACACTTATGTAGTCAATACATGAGGGAGGATATACAACATAAACTACAATTAGTTGTATACAAAATGCAATACAACCATTGCCTTTCTTTCTTACTACGCTCCATCTTTCTGTAACAATCAAATTACATCTAGGGAAGAAGATGACCCACATTTTATGTTGAGCTGCGGGAATCTAAATTTGTTATGACAAAGAGGAACATCAAGAAGAAACTGATAATTACGTATCAAATATTATGCAGAATGCTTTTATTAATCATAAATTAGCTAATGCCTTCTGCACTAGGTACAGGCCAACTTTATATTGGCATGTCTGTCTGAATGTTTGTTAATCTTGTGTTCAAGGAAAGGTTTGCATAAATACTCGCTTTGTTGCCATCTAGTTCTGGAGAGTAAATATCCCTGCTTTAGGGAGTATCCTACATGCAAACCTATGACATTTTTTGGTTTTGTTTTTATTGGTTTTATTTTTGAGTTGAGTTCATGTGTGTGCTTTTAATTGTACCTGGATGTTTGTATGTTGAAAAATATCTAAAAAAATGTGATAAAAAAAAAATTGTATTTAACACAAGTGAAATTGTTGTGGCTTCACTGAGTTTGCATTTTCTGGTGTATATTATATTGAATGAACATATATTTCTTGATTATTATTTCTAGTGATAGCCCGTACAGTGATCATGGCACATTAGATGAAGTGGATCAGGATGCAGGCACAGAGACGCACACAAGTGAAGATGGTAAGCTATGTTACTATGAACCTGAATAATTTTCAGAATTCTTCTTTGAAGCATCTACTATCCTTCCCATCAAATCACCAATTACTTACCATTAAACTTGATGAATGTCATAGAAATGTATTTCTGCAAAGTGGAACAATCATGTAAAAATAACAATGTTTTTTCCCTGTCTCCTTTATGCGGTAGTTTTAAATGGTTTTTATCACTACGTTTTCAGCGGGCTGCACAGGAGCTTATTATGTTAATGGACCAATCATCTAATAAGATCACTGTAATCAATTTCCCAACTCACCTTGTATGAGTGAATACTTAAGATATGACGGTATTTTGGGGTTGAAAGAGGCAAACCTTTGTGTACATTTAATGTAATGGGTAATACATGACATTGCATTCTAATTACATAGTCATTAATATGTAGTTGGCCCTTCTTTGCAGCTATAACAGCTTCCCATTCATCCAGTAGAGCATTTGTGAGCATTGTCCAAAATGTCTTGGTATGCTGAAAGGGACCTACAAAGACATTTTAGACAATTGTGTGCTTCCAACTTTGTTGGAACAATTAAGGGAAGACTCTTTTCTATTCCAGTCATGACTGTGTCCCAGTGCCCAAAGCAAGGACCA
This sequence comes from Spea multiplicata, assembly GCA_009364415.1. Taxonomy (NCBI): domain Eukaryota; kingdom Metazoa; phylum Chordata; class Amphibia; order Anura; family Pelobatidae; genus Spea; species Spea multiplicata. Next base: position 13,299,815 of record VKOC01000003.1, on the reverse strand, counting down.
TAAAGTCATAGTTGGATGAGTTTGGGTGGAACGCCTTCCTGTCCAACATCAGTGCTGACCTCACAAATACTCTACTGGAGTAATGGTCAAAAATTCTTGCAGAAACACCCCAAAGTCTTGTGGAAGCTGTTATAGCTGCAAGGGGGGGGGTGTCAAACTACATATTATTATTAGAATTCAGGGTTTATGAATGACAAGAGGTTGAGGGCAACCTCATGGGCACAGATCTCTTTTCATTCTGCTTCTAGTAATTGTGTTGCTGTCGAGTTAAGATGGCAAGATATGATATCATAACTAGGCACATAAGTCGCAATAAACATGAAGATTAGTTGATTTAAAAAAAGGGGACCTATCTATTTCTTCGCTAGATCATACAAATATATAATAGTTAAAAAAATTGTATAAAATACTTATAATTTTAAGTACTCTTAAGAGGAGATCCTGATTTCCTAAAATGTGTATGTATGCATATATATATATATATGTATATGTGTGTGTGTGTGTGTGTATATATATATATATATATATAACACAATTTTTTTTATATCTACTTTAAATTAAGAACAAAAAAATTTATTTTTGCTAAAGGCAGTGCTACAAACTCCTGCACAACAGCCACCCCTCCTCCCTCTGCAGTGTAATTTGGTATTCATGGATAAATTACACCTACGGGGCACAGAGAATTGGTGTATGCAGTTCAGGTTTTCCTTTACCAAGATCATCCAGTACATGCAGATCTTCTTTAAAATGACAATAAGACTAGATATTTTCTCTAATAAACGTTAAAATTGTCACCCATTCTTTCTACTTTATTACAGTCTGTCTGTGCTTAAAACTCATTTGCAGCATATTTTCATCAAATACATATTAATATTGACAATAAAAGCACTGAGAAGATGCTTGCTGCTCAGAAGAAATGGTTTTACAGCCAGCTTTTATTGGAAGCTTAAAGTGCATATTTGTGTGCTGCTTTTGTCTGCATATTAATAAATTATACTTGTATAGCGCCAACAATTTACGCAGCTCTTCTTACGGTTCATATAATGAAAGGGTATGACAGAGCTAGAATTGACAGAGAAATCCATATATTGGATAACGTACACAGCTTGTGATCAGGGCCCTCTTTAACATGCCTTATGTGCACCTGAAAATCTCTTTGCCTTTTATACATATATGAAACTATGAAACATGCATATATATATATATGTCTTAAATATTTCTATTTTAAAGATACTTTAACATTTTGCTCTTTTATACAAGTCTTTTGTGCTTAGATGTTCAGCTAGTCCACTAATCGGTACCCTGGGACCATATGACTAAGAGAGTATGAACAATTGTCTTTATTGTTTAACCATTTTTAGCTTATATTTGCGAAATGTTATATATCGAGAGCTGGAACTCAAAGTTGTTGGCTGCTGTTCATGATATTATTCAGAACTGTTTTATTTATGTATTTTCTATTTAAGAAAATACGTTTGCTTTTGTTTTTTTTTTACAATAATATGTACTAAGATACCCAGTATAGAGACGGTTTAATGCTCTTTATTAATGCTTTGTTGTATTTTTTTTCATTGGTTATATTTACTATAATGGCTAACACTTAACTGCTTTAATGTGTGATTTGACACAGTATTGATTTATTCATTTGTATAAATATTCTAAACTGGTTGCAGTTGAGACATATTAAGGATCACCATTAATAAGTGTAAGTATAATAAGGATCACAACATTTTGTGACTTTCCCAATTTAAGGCATGCGTTTTAAGCAAATACATCTTAGACGTTATCAGATTGTACCTTTCACATATACAGTATGTTGGAACTGATTTATCCAAAATTTGCTTTATTGATTGATAGTCGAATGAGATTGTGTTTGCTGAGATTTATTACTTTGCTCCATCACAATTACTTGACAGGTTTAATCCCAGGCTTGCACAGTGAATATATTAAGCAGTCCTTTCACATATAAAACCTTTGCAGGCTGAGTCTTTGTCCCCTAAAGGGATAAGTCGTCTTATGTCTTCTTCTGTAAAGGAAACAATGCTTACCATTGCAAGCTAGACAAAGAAACTGCATAGGAGTCTTAAGCCAGAGACTATAACCACCCATGGTCTTCGTTTATGTACCATTAAGGTATTAGTTTAAAGATTAACATGCATTATATGTGAAGTATATTAAAAAAAACACCTTGTTTTGTTAAATTGCACTGTTTCTAAAATCAGCTTTAAATTAGTAGACGAGGAAAAAAAAATATGCATTTTGTTCTAATTTGAAACATAGATTATCACCTTTTAATAATACATTTATTATAACTCATGATGCCAGTGGTGTCAGGAGGTACTTGAGTGTTTGTATAATTTTTAAATTACGGGCTTTTGTAAGGAAATATCAGACATAAGAGGCGCTTTACTGAATATGTGTGTGTGTGTGTGTGTATATACACACATATACATATATATCACATTGCATTTTAACCTACAGAGACTCTCAAGCAAATGTAAAGCCTGGCTTGTGGGTTCCCATTTATTCCGCTCTTTAGAAAGCAGTATAGCCATGAAAAAATATATATGAATCACCAAATTTAAGGTACTTTGACTTAGTGGTGGGCTAAGAAATATAGTGGTGGGCTATAGTGGGGTGACAGAATCCCCAATATTTATGGCTTAGATGGGCGTTTTTTGAATAGTATTTGCTGGGTAAGGGCTGAATTCTTGCTTTTTTGCGTAATTATTATTGCTTGGTGCTATTTAAAATGTTTTTCTTTAAAAGAAAAAAAACACATTAGTGGAATAGTAAAACAGTATTTTACCTAACACACATGAATATGTATTTTAACATTTTTGGTATCTATTATGCAGTTAGTCAGCATATGTAATATAGAAACAAAAAACCCAATAGCCATTTTAAGGTTCCCCCTTAATTCATAATGAGCCTTACTTATAGATATGCCCCCCCCCCAGACTTATCAATGCACCCCCAGATTCCCTGGTGTCTAGCGGGGGCCAGCCGGTGCTTCTGTGGTGGAGCACTGGAAGGATATGTCACGCCGTTTCTCCACCATAGACGCCCCGGCGGAAAAAAAACCACGTGCCCGCAACTGCATGTCCGGGGTGTCTGGCGATACGAATTGTGCATCCCTGTGCTAAACCCTGATTATACAATAACTTACGGTGGGGGGGGTGCGGTCTATGTTCGTGCAAATACGTTGTGTGTGTATATATAAGTTTATAACCAGACACCCTACTTAAAATTTAATTTGGTGAAGATTTCATATACATGTAAATATCTTACACTCCCTGCTTGCCTTAGGCATTAAACATTTGTCTAGCGCTGACATGCTTTTCCAGTGAATGTAAATGTAGCCATGCATAACAGTGTGACTTCTGTTAAAGTATGCCAGCTCACGATAGGAAATTGGTGGGTTCTCTGTGTTTTCAGTAAGGCAAGCCGGGCCCTTGCTTATAGCTACATGTTTTCAGAGGCTTGGCAAAGTCTTAGCCCCCTTGGCTGAAAGTACTGGCCACTGGCTTTCATTTCTATCCCATTTTATTTTGACACTTTGCTTCCCAAGTACCATACACAAATTTCACAGGACATTTATACCGATACAAGAGATCAGGTCATATATACAGAATGTTTGTATAGTTTTTAGCCTTATAAAAAAAATGTTATGGAACAAAAAAAGAATTCGCACAATAAACATAGGTTTCTCAAATTGACATACACCAGCAAATAAAAACGTTCTTAATTGTTGTAAGTCCCAAAGACACCAGCAACAATTTGTGAATCTTATGAACCTGCTTTGTGGTGCTAGCCCTGTATTTGATGTATATACGGTTAGAAATGGTCTGTACCTACTAATCATTGTCTATTCCAGAACCACCGTGGTAGGTCCGCCATTTTATTTTTTTTTTTGCTTGGCCTAGAAAGTCGGCCTGGAAACAAATAAACTTATTTCACCAATTAATTTAAATATTTTAGCATCCTTTTCAGAGTCCAGGAACTAAATATCTGTTTATTTTTAGTCTTCAGTAAAGCAATTGTTTTCTAACTTCTTAAAGTAAACAATCTTTCTTTCATTTCTTTGTAATGAAAGGTTGTGCTCAGCGAAGGTTATTATTGCATTAGCACTGGGACTGCGCCCTATAATTAGCAGTGCACTGAATTTGGTATTTATATAGCTGTTCTGATATAACCTCCCTCATTCAATCTTTCTCCCAGAGCCCTCTAAAATTATAGCTTACATAATGACCTGTGAAAACATGCTGATTAGTCCCCGCTCAGTAGCGTAATATTATTTGTCTGTAAGCGATGCTTAAAGCATTCTTTGTCTAAGCACCTCTCATGTGGGCTATGTATGTGAGCAGCTAAATGCACCTAAAGTCTCGAGACCACCTCTCCAATCTTTCAACATACAAAGACTAGCAAAAAAAAATGATTTTTTAAAAATTGTTTTATTAAAGGTTTTTCAATTATACAGAAAAAAAGAAGAAAAGTGTAAAACTTTTCAGGTTGTACATAGCGTACAAAAGCAGCTACAGGGCCCTGTCTAAAGATCCAATTTCAGATGAGGAATGTTACCCAGGTCATTTCCTGAGATGCCTTCAGGCCTGTTGTGGCCTGAAGGCATCCAAAGTCCCCTCCATGCCAAACGATTGGAAGCTCCAGAGGGAGCCATTAGTAACAAAAAAATAAATACAAATTAAGATGAGGAAAAAAACATTATAAAACAGTTCTTACCAGATTTGGAAGCATTTTGTCACTAAACGCTACTTCTGCCCATAGACAATAACCGTAAAGTCATGACTCGCACGGAGTATGTAATATACGGTCCAAGATACATATTTATTAGTTATTTCTGTGTCATGTCATGAGCCAGGTAGCCATGGCTCCAATAATCTTACTGCGGCTACCCCTTTATGCTATTTCATTGATTGATCGCTATAGACACATCCATTCCCGCTGTTAAAACATTTTGTCTCTTGGGGCTAAATCTTACATAGCTGTTCTCCTATGTATATAATTGTAGGCCATTGGGTATCTCTATAACCTCAGATTTCCTTATATGAAGATGTCTGACATCATTTCCATTATCTTAGTCATGTTGGCCTTCTACTTGTATGTGTGTGACTACACAAGCGAACTATTTAGAAATCTAAATCAGAAGAAGGAGGCTTGACTGTGAACCCATCTGGGCGGCAGCACTGTGTGATACTGATCTAATTATAATTAGGTCTGCTAGAGTCAGCCTGAACCACATAATGTGCCTGCTGTTTGCTTGGACAATGCTGTTTAGTCTGTAAACACAGCAGTGTTTGTTATCTTTTTGATTTTTTTGACCTTGCAACCCACTCACAAAAAAGAAAGTGCAACATAAAAGCTTTAACATATCAAGTGGTACTTTGTTGGGGAAAGTGCGTTTTCAGCAACTTCAGACTGTTTAAGTGAGACGTTTTTTAACCCTATTCCAGCTTTCCTAGTAAGTGGTGGCAGAGGTTGATGTCTTTATAGATATGTGTATAGTGGGCTAAATAGGTTCTATGGTAATCTATATGCAGTCACTATAACTCAATGGAAAAACCAAGTAAGATTCAGATGACTCCTTTTTTTCCAGACGAATTCCGTTTTTGTAGACTGAATAATTACCTTGGCCAGGAGTACTAAAATATTGATCACTTTGGTTCACCAAAAAAATCGTTTTGGTTAACGTAACCAGTGGACTTCCTCATGCCTCTCTTATTCTGTTTAATGATCTCTTCTGCAGTATTGATCCTCATTGTTACTGTATTTCTTGCTTTTAGAGTGTGAACCAATTGAAGCCATTGCCAAATTTGACTATGTCGGAAGGTCTGCTCGAGAGCTGTCATTTAAGAAAGGAGCCTCCCTCTTACTGTACCACCGTGCATCAGAAGACTGGTGGGAAGGAAGGCACAATGGGATTGATGGTCTAGTGCCCCACCAGTACATTGTGGTCCAAGACATGTAAGGGATATGAATGGGTTTGGTTAAACCCATGCACACCACCACCTGCATCTCCTCATTCATTTTACAATGTAATGTCCAGAAACAGTCTACAATAATAATATTAATGAATATTATCTTGAAAGCATGTAGCACTGCGTAGCCAGCAGCCTCAGTCTTGATTGAAATAGGTTACGGTTTATCATTATAAACCAAAGAAATATCTAAATGCGCACTAAAGCAATGTTTTAATGCTGTGAGTCACCAGAACACAGTGTAGTAGAAAATCTTTTCACCTGTTGAAATTGTTAATGAATACAAAAATCCAAAAACAGGGCTATTTATCCATGTTTTTCCCTTTACAAAATGCAGCAATGGCTTGTACTAAGTGTACCTTACAGAATTGTTGTACTTTTTGTGTGTGATTTTTTAAAAAAAATGTATTTATAGGGATGACACATTTTCGGATAACCTGAGCCAGCAGGCAGACAGCGAAAGTAGCAGTGGGCAGGTGATGGAAGATAGGTCATCATCCAAAGATATGAACTCGCCAACAGACAGGCGCCCAGAGTTATATTTAGCCAGGTAAGCGTGCGTCATGGCTTTAAATAAATGTTGCTCCGAAATACAAAGAAACCAACCACTGAAAAATCATCAGAAAGATCCATCAGATCTGCCGCTTGGATTTAGGAATTATTTTTTTTAATAAATTGGTTTATTATACAGCGATTTTATTCTAAAGTAGTGTTTATCTAAAGCACACACATCTGAGTTTTAATTGGTGTTCCAGAGAATACCGGTAAGAATAATAGTTTGGAGCAGTAGTCTGAATCATGTGGGATATGTAATGCATGGTTTTTCACGGGTTTCAAAGATTATGTACCTAACTGTTAGAAGTAAAGTTTGTTATATTTAGGGTTTTTTTTCGAGAACCTTTGGATATGCTTTTTTATGAAACCACCACATACCTTGGATTACGTCATCGATTGGTGTGTTACATATATGTAAAATATTAGAGGTCTAGCAAAGGTGGGCAGAGGAGAAGTCAATCAACACTGTGGCCTGTCCTTATTTTAAGATTTGTTTGTATTTTGCTTAGGGAGTATTGAGTAAAGTGGAATTTAGGCAATATGTACACCAAAAATAAATCTTTTATGGATTTTAATACAGCCTCTTTTGGCAAATGTGTGCTGGAGAAGATGGTGTTCTTTCAATATTATGGATTTTGACCTATAACTGCTTGGTCTTTTGTATGGACCTGCCCCAGGATGAGAGTTTCCAGCCCTATGACAGGAGAGATTTTTATTCACCACATATTTTATGCTGTTACAGGCAAAGGCCAAGAGCTGATCCTCCGCCTCCTTCTCGACGTTCAGGCCGGACAAGTGACGGTCACTGCCCAGTGCATCTCTCTCAGACTGTAAACAATACATCAGTGGAAATCGGGTCTTCCAATATATCTAGCCATTGTAGTCCAAGAGCTCTTCTGCATAATCGAAACCTCAATACTGACAGCCCAGAACGGAGGAGAAAGCCAGGTCATGGAAGTCTGACCAACATCAGTAGACACGATTCTCTTAAAAAGATAGATAGCCCCCCTATAAGAAGATCCACTTCATCGGGGCAGTATACAAGTTTTAATGACCACAAACCACTTGACCCAGAAGGAATTGCTAAGGTATGTAGAGAGAGTTAATGTCCCACCTCTATGGTCCATAGAATACTGTCTATAACTGCCCTAATTTTACTGGGCACCAACCTACATCCATGTTCGTTTTATCGTCATTGTTCTTATTATTGTAGTATATTAGCTCTCCTTCCTTTCCATTACTTTCATAAATACATATGCCTTCTAAATTGCCATTAAGTTCTTGCGTGTTGCATTAAGTATAGCGACTGGGGGAGTTTTCAAATCTCTGAAACAAAATTGTTAGAATTTTTATTTTACTTTTGAGCATATATTGAGGTTGAGATTATACTGATTTTTTTTTTTCTAGTCACCGTCACAATAAGCCTGTGGTTTCTTGACTTTTAGAAACCTGTATTTTGAACAGGAGTCTAAAATTTCTAACCTCGACGTCAACCAGTGTCAAAAATGGAGGACTGGTTTTAGCTTAATGGCAGCAAAACCTTGCTTTTCACTGCCTTACAGTGTAAGCGAGCAATGCCAGAGAGATGTTTCAAATTGGAAAGTATTTCCTTAAAAAAAGGATCCTATGTTTCCTCTAGATATCTTTCTTTTGATGATCTGGTCTTTAACCCTGTTAAATTCATACTCATCACAAAATATTCTCTTTACTTTATGTTGCATCTAGGACTGTGGTCTAGTCTTGTTGTGTTTTCTTATCTTAAGCAGGATATTGAAGAGACAATGAACACAGCGCTGAACGAGCTTCGTGAGCTGGAACGTCAGAGTTCGGCAAAGCATGCCCCAGATGTTGTCCTGGATACTCTAGAACAAATGAAAAACTCTGCCACCCCAGCAACGTCAACAGAATCATTGAGTCCTCATCACAATGTGATACTGAAGAATACGGAGCCTCAAATCCGACGCAGTACCAGCACCTCTAGTGACACAATGAGTACGTTTAAGCCCATGGTGGCACCTAGAATGGGAGTCCAGCTGAAACCACCTGCGTTGAGGCCAAAGCCCATTGTTCTTCCAAAAACTAATCCTGGTATAGGAACATCTCAATCTTCCCAGGGGGCAGATAAATCGTGCACAATGTAACCTTGTTCTTAGCGTTATCTTTTTAGAAAAGAAAGGACACTCGTGGTCCCACAGTGTGCGTAGTGGAGATGCTAGGCTTTTGCATAAAGCGTGATGACTACACTAGCGCACTTTGAGGGGAAACCATAAACTGGACTATGTTATGTGTTATTTACAATAAGTAGGGACACGTCTTACTTGAAGATTTGATGCTGCACAATTTGTATAAATTATAACACAGATCACAAATGGCTTCCCTCTTACAAAATCAAAGACTTGCCATTTATTGTGCATACATTTTGCTCAGTTTGAAAACATATATGCCATTGTTTTCATTTACAACTCTTAGTGAGTACAGGGTATCTCCTCTTTAACAGCAACGTAACATTTGCTCCTTAAAATGTCTCAATGATATTGCATTGGGGCCTTACCATGTGCTCTGTAACACCTGGAGTTCCAGGGCATGAGCAACAAATCCAGACAGCCTAACATATTAGCAGTAGGACATACATCTCAAATAATGCTCTGGAACACCTTAAATCAATACAAACCACTATTAAAAGTTACTGTAACTATTTGTGTCCCCTAGTGGGCAAAAGCCGTGTTTGCTTCTAAATAGATTTTACGTGTACTGTATGCACCGCATGTGACCATTGTATAGGTATGTATGGACGTGTCATTACATATTTCTATGTATAGAGATACCTATATATGTAAATAGAGACCTATGCATATTGTGCGGTAAGGTGAGTAATTCTTCAGCGAGAGTTTATTGTGAGCACATACTGGCTTCTAGTTACTAAAACTAGAACATTTGCACCCAATTTATGGACTAGAATAGCAGAGGCCTGCTTTATAATGTACGGCAGTGCTAGCACAGTGTTAATAACCCAAGTCCTATTACAGAAGCAGCTAGTTTGTTGACCCCGTGTGAATGACCTATATATATATATTAAATCTATTTCCTCTTTTTTCCCACTCTTGATTAGTTTCTTTTTATAGTGTCTGCCTGTGGAAAGATCATTTTATTAGAGGAATGGGTTGAAATATATATTTTTGGTGTGGGTGTATTATGTGAGAATCGGCTTTATCAATGCCGAGTACATGCCCAAACCATCCCGCGTGGTTTCTGTTGTGCGTGACTGGTTGGAAAATGCCACTTCTTTTGAATCCTGTTCTGGGCAGAGAAACATATGCTGGTACTTTGTTTAATGATTGTTATTTTTTTATACAAGACATTAAGTTGTATATATGTGGTATAAATTTTGAGCCAGGCTATTAATTAGTATGGCATTTAGGGTAGTATAATGCAGTATATATTCTCCCTTTTTTTTTTTTTTTTTGGTTTCCTTATTTCTGGATTCTGATTTGTTTTGTTACAATGATCAGGGCATATTTGTTTAAGTGTTCTGGCCTAACTGGTAGCCGGATCTACAGCCTATTTACAGTTTGCTATCTATAGACTGCACCGGTTATTTTTAGTCTGCGTTTGTGTAGCATATGCCTTTGGGAGAATTTGTTTTAGATGCAGCCTGTTCTCCTCCATTCCTTTCAAAGCAGAACATCTGAAGATGCTACTGCAGCGGCTTATTTTTGCTAGTTAGTTCTCTTATCAGCCTTACGGTGTTAATAACTTTTAGGACCAAGTCCACTAGCACTGCTAAGCTGCCTGCATGGGCAAGGCAGTTATCTACAGTCACACGAGTTCAATACCTCCTCATTACAGCCTGAAGCCGAGCCTGATGGCTCCAAAATAGGACCTCACTTGGACACTGTAGTGGCGATATGTTAAAATGCTGATCTCAAAGGAACAAACTGGAATTATCCACTGTCTTTCAAGCACAGGGCAAGCCTGGTACACCTTTTTTTTCTCTCCATATGGTCAATGTGGCATAATAGAGTTAAATAAATGTGTGTTTTGAACGGAGTTGAAACTTGTAAATTTAATTAACTGTAATCGATTGCATAATTATATTAGAATTAGTGTAGTAAACAAAATGATATACTAGATTCTGTGCATCTGATGAATGTGCACTTAGCAAGTTCATGCAAGTTAAATGTGTTTGATGGTTCTAGGTATGTAGAAGGCCATTTAATACTAGAAGCTGATACAGCTGCAGATGTGTACGACCCACTCGCTAGGAACAGGTTTGTGCGTGGTGATCCTTTTCACCGGAAACGCAGAGCTTCGGGGTAAATTCTTCAAGCCTATTGTCAGTATTGTCCCTGAACTGTCTGTTTAATGAACTCTAGTACTGGTAGCGGTCTTTTTGTTAACTGTTTGTGTTGGTGTACATCTGTAGTATGTACATGTGAAAGTGCCTTTAAAATTTTAGAGGAACTTCAACTTTTTACTCTTCAGAGTATTACATTTCCATTGCATTCAATCCCATTGTATAGAATAAAAAAAAAGAAAAAAATGTAAAAAGTATACATTTCTTTTATAAAAAAAAATGCTGTTAATCTGTTGTGATGATGCACTTTTATGTATAGTACTGTAAATTTTGGCATGTACCATTACAGGCTTCAATATTCATCCAGGTTTGTTCCTCAGTAGACTTTCTTTATAATAAAAGATATAGTTCTGCCACCCTGCCATGTGTTTCTTATTTCCATCTACATTGTTATAACATAAGACACCAACATTCTCAAAGTGAATAATCAGAGTATCTCTTTTTAATGGGGCTGCCGCTCAGATAATTAAAGGTTTAATCCCGCTACCTTCGGTCTAGGTGGATCAACAAGCAGACAGTGGAAGTAGTGCTATTTGGATTAAAATCCATACATGAAAGTGTGGAAACTAACACATATCAGTGCGATTCAAGCAAAGCCAGGCTGGAGAGGCAACTGTTAACAGTGTTCCTTTCTGTTCAGAGGTCCTTCATCTGGTGAGAATGGCTGTGTAGGTGTGCTGTGGATCCAGCTGACTGTGAAATTGCTGCATGCACGGAGTAACCGAAGATAGTTGGGTGCTAAAAAATATTCCATAAAAGGCATAACTTTCATTGTGTAAATGCACATGACTCATGAAAGAACAAAGTCTGTGTCAGCTGCTCATGGCGTCAAACATAATGTAGCCCACCACCAACTGAGATAGCTCTTTATACTTTGTCTTAGTGGGAGCAATCTGGAACTCAGGGGGGAAATCCTATTTTTGGTATTGACTTGGGGGTGTTTCTAAGAAGACATTAGAATGGATTGACATCACTGTATTGCACAGTAGAATTTCTTATTGTGTGTATTAAGAGCTAAAATTAATCAATACAATTGTGTATGTAACATAAATAATAAAAATAACATTGCAGGCCTGATTTGGGACCACTCGGTGACAATACGTGTGGGGAAGAGACCAAGAAATAGTGTAGCAAGCTGAAACAATATACAATAAGAAGCTCACTTGCTTTGAACATTTAACCCCTAGCTTCTCCAAAGTGCAGTGTGTGGTATCAATTTCAACAGCTGTGGAACTTGGCCTGGAGTACCGAAGACGTCTCCATCTTTATATCCAAAGTCTTTCAATACTAGGTCTTCAAGGAGACATGCTTCATCATGTGTGATCATCCCAGAGTCTTACTACTTGTTTAATTACCTCGCTGTCGTACCTTAGTTAAGATGTTAGTCCCTCTCATTTCAATTCAAGTATATATATATATATATAATATATATATATATATCAATTAACCCCTTAGTAACCAAACCAACATTTCCCATCATTCAAAGCCCACATTTAATATAAATATATATGGTCCTGTTCTGGAAACACATTAGTTTTGTTTAGCTATGGTAATTATCATTAAGCACAGAGGGGAGCGCCTATTAGTTTTGTAGTGGCTAGGTCAAGGAATCTTATTAACATACAGTAAAGGAAAAAATGATTTGATCCCCTTGCTGATTTTGTACGCTTGCCCACTGACAAAGACATGATCAGTCCAATTTTAATGGTAGGTTTATTTGAACAGTGAGACACAGAATAACAACAAAAAATCCAGAATAACACATTTCAAATAAGTTATTTCAAGGAGTAAAATGCAAATCAATTTATAAGTATTTGACCCCTTTGCAAAACATGACTTAGTACTTGGTGGCAAAACCCTTGTTGGCAATCACAGAGGTCAGACGTTTCTTGTGGCCACCAGGTTTGCACATGTCTCAGGAGGGATTTTGTCCCACTCCTCTTTGCAGATCCTCTCCAAGTTCCTAACGTTTTGAGGCTGACGTTTGGTAGCTCGAACCTTCAGCTCCCTCCACATATTTTCTATGGGATTAAGGTCTGGAGACTGGCTAGGCCACTCCAGGACCTTAACGTGCTTCTTCTTGAGCCACTCCTTTGATGCTTTGGCCATGTGTTTTGGGTCATTGTCATGCTGGAATACCCACCCACGACCCATTTTCAATGCCCTGGCTGAGGGAAGGAGGTTCTCATCCAAAATTTGACGGTACATGGCCCCAAACTTCAGACGGGCCTGTACATGTGCTTTCGTGAGCAGGGGGACCTTGCGGGCGCTGCAGGATTTCAGTCCTTCACGGTGTAGTGTGTTACCAATTGTTTTCTTGGTAACTATGGTCCCAGCTGCCTTGAGATCATTGACAAGATCCTCCTGTGTAGTTCTGGGCTGGTTCCTCACCGTTCTCATGATCATTGAAACTCCACGAGGTGAGAACTTGCATGGAGCCCAAGACCAAGGGGGATTGACAGTTATTTTGTGTTTCTTTCATTTGCGAAAAATCGCACCAACTGTTGTCACCTTCTCACCAAGCTGCTTGGCAATGGTCTTGTAGCCCATTCCAGCCTTGTGTAGGTCTACGATCTTGTCCCTGGCATCTTTGGTCTTGGCCATGATGGAGAGTTTAGAATGTGATTGATTGCTTCTGTGGACAGGTGTCTTTTATACAGGTAACAAACTGAGATTAGGAGCATTCAATTTAAGTGAGGGCTCCTATTCTCAGCTTGTTACCCTTATAAAAGACACCTGGGAGCCAGACATCTTGCTGATTGATAAGGGATCAAATACTTATTCCACTGAGTAAAATGCTTTCTCTCACTACCTACCATTAAAATTATAGACTGATCATGTCTTTGTCAGTGGGTAAATGTATAAAATCAGCAGGGGATCAAATATTTTTTCTTTCGCTGTGAGATAGACAAAATGTGTAGCAAATGGCTATACTATTCAAGACAGATGTGGAAATTTAGACATATAATACATCTGGGTTCTTTGTTGAGATCAAGTGAGAATAACAAAGTCAGAGATTAATGTTTGGAGGAAGTATCAGGATTCTGGTGTAAATCAGGATGAAAGTAACAATAAGCGTCTCATGCTGTTACTTTATTTTGTGTATTCCCGTTGCATCTTAATATCTCATTGTGTAGAATATATACATCCTACAAATAGTATATATATAAGAGAGTAGAAGAACATAATTTCAAGGGGGAAAAGGGAATAAGTCTGAAACTCAGTATGCAGTGGACAAACTATTCAAATCAAGTGGAAATACAGAAACGGAGGTAGGTTGTTTGCATGTATTTTACATAAGATGTCCGCTGTGCAGTCATTGGTATGCAGACAGATTCGGTGCAGCTGTCAGATGAAAGGACAAAGGAAGACTAGCATTTGCTCGCGCTTGGAAGATGAGCTTTACACAGTGGGGAGTGGTGGAAATTTTACAATGTGAAGATGCCAGAATTTAAACTTCTTTGATATCTCTTCACGTTCTGGTTGCCAGCTAGCTATAATCATCATTCAAGCATGCAATACCTACAGAATTTTTGTTTTCCAAGTAATAATTTCTTCTTGATCTAGAGGAAGGTAGCAATGAAGAGGTGGCAGAAGATTACTACATGTGAACAGTTCAATATCATAGAACCAGCGGGAATACGGGCACATGACTCTCGACAGTCCTGCGTTTTCTACTTTATTTTACATATATACAAAAAATATAAATACCAACTAAGATTTATGAATGAAATTTAACAAATTAAGGTTTGAGAAAACTCCGATATTATCATAGGAAGTATACCTAAATGAAAAGGCCATTAATTGGGCAATGGAAGTATAGAGTAAAATGAACTAGCCTAAGGGTTGTTTCTACAAGAGGTCAAATGAGTAAAAGTAGCCTTTGCATTATGCGTAATCCAGCGACACGATATATCCTTGTGTTCCCAAGATTTTGCTTGTGAAAGGTAGAAAATGTCCTCTATTTCATACTGATAATTGTTTACCTTTAGTGAGCTGGTTACCACAGTGGTTTCCAATTCCTTGCTATACAGAGCCAAACTGCGAACAAGATATTAACATATACATTTTTTATCGTTTTAAAAAATCAATATGAAATAAAATTTGTTGGGGTTGAAAAATTATATTGATTTAAAAAAATCTTTCTAAACATATCAATCACTTTTTGCTTTAATGGGGTCAAACTCTCACAAGCCCAACAAATATGATATATAGAGCCTATCGCCAACAGCTTGCTAGGAACCGATCGATGAAATGTATACATTTTAATAGGCAACATACACCATCTATAGAGCAACTTTATGTATAAATCAACACAGTGCACAGCCTTCCTAGAGGTGGCCCAGACTCAAAACTATACTTCTATTGGGATATTTAATCCCATGTCTGATTCCCATTTCTTTACATAACTAGATTTATCTGGATCAGACTCATCAAATAACAATAAACCTAATCTAAATGTAAGATTATCATCTTTTATTTATACAGTGCCAACAATTTACGCAGCGCATAATACAATACATATATTCAAGGGGTATGACAAGACGAGAATTGACGGCCTAAGACAAACCAATACATTAGGTGGAGAGAGCCCTGCTTGCAATCTTGATTGGAACTATCATGATAATCAATTAAGATATCCAGTCTAGAGTGTCTTTTAAGGTTATGAGAGATATAGTTCCCAATTTTCTCAGCAGTTGGTAGTCTGAATTTAATTTGCAATTCATCAAAAGTCAAGAAGTGAAAACGAATATAAAAATCTATCTATTCCAAGAGACTTCTATTTTTCTAGATTCACATAACATAAGGAAAACTCGAGTACTTTGACTGGAGTGGCAGTAGTGAGTTAATCAGAAATCTGTATATGCTTTTTAAATTAATACATTGTTTTGAAGGTGTTAGAGGTTACTGGGGCTAGATTATCCCAATCTTTAATCCTGTCTCGATCTCCCTGTATTGTGCTGTTTTCCTCTATTATATCCAACACATACGGGATTGAGGACTTTGCCTCAATTAGTGTTAATAAAACATCGCTATCTTAAAAATCATATGTTCCAAAATCCAGACCTTTATCTTAAGAAGACGGTGCTGCTTTTTATCAATATATTAGACGTCGAAATGGGCCAAACACTACTTAGATTAATGTTTCTATTCATTTTTTCCCCCATTCATTTTCGGACAACAAATCCTGTTTCCTGCCCGTTCATTTTGGACGAAAATTTGAGGTCATTTAAAATTCAGGAACGAAGTTTGTTATCTCTCCAATTTTCACTCACTTCTCCACAGTATCATTTTCATTCACCCTCTTTTCATGCTTTCCGAATGTTTCCCTACCAAAATGGTGGAGCTTCTGGTGACCAGAACCTTTGTTATTTTGTCAGAAGTTCACACTAGGTTATCGTAGTGCAAAATGCCAGAGCTCCTGGTGAGGTCCTCTGCCGATTCTCCAAATAGGGTAGAGTAAGTTCTGTCATTTTGGAGTAAGTTCACAAAAGGTTATCATAACGCCAAATGGCAGAGCTTCCGGTGACGCCTTCTACCCAATTCTCCAATCCGAACAGAGGACGTCAACAGAAGCTCTACCATTTTGGCAGGAAGTTGACACAGGGTTATTTTAGGGAAGAACTGCAGAGCTTCTGGTAATGTGCTATGCCCATCTAGAAAATCGGGGTTGAGGACGTTACCGAAAGCTTCACCATTTTGAGAAGTTTTCCACGGGAGAGAAGGTAAGTTTATTTTAATGGAGTAAAAATGTTGAACAAGAGAACATAGTCGAAAACCTCCCATGAGAAGTGGTAAAGGCTAATACAGTGAGGAAATTCAAACATGAGATAGGCATAAAGCTATCCTGAATCTAAAACAAGACCAAGAAATGATTAAGGTCCGAGCCTTTACATCAGGAAAAATGGGCAGACTAGATGGGACAAATGGTTCATGTTTGCTGTCACAGTCTATGTTTCTAAGCACATGGACAGCCCAATATCCATTGTTTGTTGTAGTTTGCTGCCTACGGTAAATATTATAGATTATCTATCCAGCTTTACATAGGTCTTGATAAATGTTGCATTATTTCTAGGGTGAACAAGGGGAGGGTAGCTGGTGTTAAAGGTACAGTAGAACCGAGGGGAAGTAGTTATAGTGCATTTGAGCACCTTGCCTTTTCCTCTTCACTGTGAGAGTTCATTCTGTTAACTCATAATTTCCTGAAGGTGAGAAGCTTTAAAGGAGAAAACTCAGCTTCTAGACATAATATATATATATATATTGTTTATTTTACACTTGATGTGATATATTTTCCTTAAATTATAAAATTCATTCTGTAGATTATCTTCTTGAGACCCCCCCAACCTACACACTATAAACACAGAGCAACACTGCATCAATCCAAAGGAGAAAGATGTTTCATGTACCAAAAGTGTGCTCAAATTACAGACCGTATGTTTTAGCTCCAGTAACAATACTGAGTGTTTTGTACACACATAACAGCCTTTCTTTTTTTTCCAAGATCAAAGCGAAGACATGCCTGAACAGAGACCCCAGAGAATTGCAGTGAATCATTAAGGTTATGCACCCCACTAAAGCTCGTGTTCAAATAAACAACAACAGATTTGTGATAATCTACATTGGATTGTGTTATGCTGATCCATGTATGCCTCAATGTGTGTGTTGGTGTTTTTGTTCACACAAATTTGTGGGATGGGTGTTTCACCTTTTGACCCTAGGTGGTCTGCCGGCTAATTTCTATACATTAAACTAGGAAAATATAAGCACCAGGTGCATTCTACAAATGTGAGGAGTATACAATACTTCTGTAAATTCCAGCAAAGGACCCATAATCTTTTATGATATATTGTCCAATGACGAAGGAATTTCCAGCAGAATTAAATGGATTCAGGGGACTCAAGAGTCTATAATGTTAGATTGCCTTTAGTGGAGCCATTAGTTTATAATGTATGTGGCATATATGACAGATGCATACATGTTATCAATCACACTTTTTATTCTATAGTAAAAGGGGATTAAAACTCGTGTAGTTTGGATTGTTACTGGAGCATAAAAATGTTCGTATTCATGGAAGAATAGCATTTGGCGCTCATATTATTTTGGAATTTAAACATTTTGGTGATTTATTGTGAACTTTGAGCTGTTTAGCTCTTTCTGGTTTTGTATGTTTAGAACATGTTTGGAACATTTACCAAAAGGTCTGCTCTCAAGGATTTTTATGTTTATCCTGAATTGGAGAAATATGTAATTATTAAGGGCCCATACTTTTAAATATGCCTTCTGATGTATGTCAGTAGGGAAAATATTTGGAAGCGGTGGCCACATAAGCAATTTGTGCCAAGCAGGCATTAAAACACAAGAATAGGAAAACGTACATAAAGCTCTTAATGGGCAGAACTGTCTTTCTTTCTTCACTAGACAGGAATACTTGGCTTCTTAAACCGAACGACTTCAGTGGCGGATACCAAGCATTCACAATTGCATTTGTTTAGTGTCAATATAATCCTCTCGATTTACAAAGAACAGCCATTCACTTTATTAAATTATACTCTTCAGCAACGAGATTCAGGGAGCGACTGGCAAGTTTCCATGGCTGCTATCCAAGCAAGTTCACCTATTAAATATATGGGGAAGTGAACTCACTTCCTATACTAATCAATAAGTTGTTATCAATTATCGGGCTGGATCTGTAAAATCTCAAGTATAAAACAGTCACATTTATCTCCTTTGCCAGGGCATACCTATTACATACTATGTAAAATCATTATCCCCATTTAATGTCCTGCAATGGACACTATCACCTCCAGTATCCAGTCTTCACTTGGGTTTTGGGGGACAATGGGGTGGTACTGGGTCACATCTAGTGACAGGCCCAGTGAGCTCCATTCCAGGTAGATTCATGTTGATTCATTTATGTCTAATGGATTACATTTATCAACTTTATTTAATGAACAATGAATTGATCTTTCTCCAGTTATTATAATTACGAGTTATATAATATTTTACATTAAAAGGGACATATGATTGTGAAGCATTACCATAGAAGAGAAATATGACAGAAACATTGTTTTAATTTTCATATATTTAATTTGCTGGCTGGCTCCTACATCCGAACCAATTTTGTGTTGTACCCTAGTCTAAGATTATCTGTTTTGGACCTCCTGAACAAATCAGCATCTCCTTCCCATGTAACCTGATTTTCTGTAGAATTTTCGTAAAAATAAGCATGCATGTTACGACCATCTCCAAACCATGAGCCTTTCACACAGTGTATGCAGAATTTTGCTATATCATACACTTGGATGGCACTGGCTAGGGTGGTGTTGGCTGTTTCTCTGTTGAGCCCACAAACACCCCAAAATAACCAAACTAACTAAAACAAAACATGTAAAAGGGCACTCCAGTATCCCAAGCTGCCTGAAAACACTTTGCAAGCACCTAAATATGCATTCATTCATCCTGCCAAAAATACTTACCTTGAAGCTGCAGTGGATTGCCTCTTCCATGGTTCATCATTTTGCTCCAGTGATTGCTCTAAGTATACCATACATAGGATGGCAAATAGCTGGGGTGCCGAAAGAGAGACAAGTGCATATCCTCCCATTCTGCAGAATTATCTCATGCATTTGTAATAAAAGTGCATATGATGGCTACAGTGCACCCTTAATAATATCATCCTTTAAAAAAGGATAAGGATAAAGCTTAAAAGCTATGGTTTAGATACTTTTTGTGATATTAGAGGGTTCTTTCAAGGGATTCAGTTCCAAATGCTGTATGATAAGTCGAATAGTGCTTAAAAAAACCAGTATGCTCCTAGTTATAACATACAATGGGAATTTAGGCAAAAATCTTTACTCGCTACAGAAAGTGATGGCATGTATAACACTGTGCATCTAGCACCCCCTGTTGGCTGTTTGAAGAACATTCAGAATAATATTCCTAGTTCAACCAATGGTCTCTAGCACAAATTCTACAGCCATTCCCATCAATATAAAACAGCATTAAAACAGAAAGTAGAGCATGAGAAACAGTCCAAAAATGACTAGAAATGGGAAATCTGTGCTGTAGGAAAACAAAATGGTACCAATCAGGATCACAATCAAAGGATCGGCCTCCGACATCAATGTGTTTTGACTTCTGAAATTACCGCCTATGGGGCATTTCGCGAATTGTCTGTCACAAGGCATGTTGCTGCTTATCCCTGTTTGCCTGTATAGGCACATATATTTTTTGTATGGTAAACTGTGATGTACATATATGATAGCATCCCCTTTTTTTAGATTGAGTTCATTTTATTAACACATACAAAATATATGAGCAAAGCTAAACTTTACAAAGCTAAACATTAAGGGCTGCAATTTTTAAGACATATTACCAGGCTAAATGGTGTATGCTATAATAATAATAATAATAAATAAATAAAATTGTATATTTAGTGGTGTGAGGTCATTTTTACTCACTCTGCATAACTATGACTTAAGAATTGGGAACACATTAGTCCCAATACTTGAGTGCCTTGGTCGTTTCTTAGTTGTTTTTGCTTCTCATCCTATACTGCAAATAGTATTTTATTTAATATCCTTTATTATTTGTTATCTATGTATTCAATGCAAACAGCTGATAACAATAGTTATATGACATCATAATATCTGATAACTTAAAAAAAACTTGCCTGTAATGCCAAAAAAAGGTAAATAACTGTATGGGTATGTTTTTAACAGTGCCATGATTAACCCCTGAAACTCACAAATCACTGCAAACAGTTGGTATTCTGTCACTATACCCTGTCAGGTGAATAATAGAACAATGGAATAGGAAATGTATGATGCACACTAAAATCATGCAATTCGGCTATGTGTATATGGGTAACAAAGAACCACAACATCCATATTTAAGTAAAGCTTTGATGCAAAATAAAAACAAACAAAAAAAGAATTGCAATTAGATTTTAATTTAGCAGCCTGTGTTGTGACTTAAACACCCACCCATTAGTGCAGTCAGTATTTATACCCGTTAAGCCCAAAACATTTTTAATGTAAAGATATTGCAGTAATATATTTTAAACAAACGTTTTCAAAACCATTAAAAAAATCTCAAGTCTTAAGTTTTATGCAGTATTATAAAGAACCAAACCGTCAAGGTCAGTATGTAAAAATATACCGGTTTTTTTTTTTTTAATTTTTTTTTACAACTTCCATCTCTTTCTGTTTCTTTCTCTATCTATAATCTTAGGCGGCATGTTAACATCTACTCGGATTTTCATGAGCAATTACAACACACATTTACCATATTGACTGTAAGGCAATTTTAGATAATCATGAAAAGTCCTTATAGACATTAAGAACAACATAAAGGGGAAGGACTGCTGTTGTACCTGCTTTAAAGAAGATATACTTACGTACCCTCGGGCATTTGCATTACTATAAGTAGCTTGAGCCGGTCATGATGATACAAAACAGGATTTATTCTCAGCGCCGCTAGGAATCATTTATTTAGGAGCACCTCTAATTTGCCAAGTTTCTATAGCATAATACTGTGTATCAGCGCTGTTTACATATGTGAATAATACTGGGTTGTTAAGTTAGAAATCACAGTTGGACCATTTGCTACCAACGCATAGTAAAGATAAAAATGTCGGGGGGGGGGGGACACGTCTCCATCCTTGGTCCTGAGCTGTAAAATGTAGAAGGTGATCTCAGTCGTGTACAAGGTAAGAAACCATGAAAAATAATGGAGAATAAACCTAGAAAAATCATCCAAAGAAATCAGATCTACATTAAAGTAAGTCTTTTTGGTGACATCCAATGATAAGTTTCTTGGCTCTCCTAAATCTGTGCAGAGTGATTTTAGCCTTTGGAACCGGGCTTCAAGCTTGCAAATACTCTGGAGCTCTTCAGAGAGTGGGAGAGTTCATTGAGAAAAGAAATGAAATGGGAGTCTCTCTCTGACTTTTTTGACTCAAAAATCACCACAATTGTAAAATGTGGCTCAGGGCGTGTCATAAAGTATGTGCTTTGAACTTTTTCGTCATAGAAGTAGACAACCTTTTCCAAAGTATTGAGGTCAGAACTCTTGTCGCTCATTATCATGATGACATTAGGCCAGTGCATTACAGGTCTATCATTGGGCAAAGACACTATCGCTGGGTACTGGTCTACACCTTTGGGTGCTTCCCTGTACGAATCTGGATGGTGATAACCATGACCTTGAAAACTATCGGAGCCTCTATTGTCAAAAATTAAGGAGACATTGACAGCATCATATTTTCTAATAAAGCTTGAGATTTTACCAAAATAGTCTGGATTTGTTTTAGCTGTAAGTGTCTTCATCTCCGATGTCTGTCTACTAAGAGCCTCGTGGAAGTAAAAGCTAAACTTGGCCACAAGAAGATTTTTAAATTTCATAAGCCAAAGGAATAGATGTGGAGGCTGAACAGCCTTCTGAGATTGTCCTCCAAACAGATGTTTCCTTGTTTCTTTTTGTTTCTCAAATATTTGACCCAGAGTCTGTAGTTTTGTGTGGGCATTATGCAAGTTTACCAATGACAAGAGAAATTTCCACTCAAAAATCAAACACTGGGCTTTCAGAAGATGACCAAGAACATCCAATTCAAGCTGAAATACACTTTCTAGTGGAGACAATATAGGGTGGTGAAACCTGAAGAACCAAAAATATTACAAAAAAACAAGTAAACAATCCTTACATGAATGCACCCATCAGCTAAAAATCTGCCAATATGTCGTATGTAAACTGTTCATCCTTTAAAGATAAATACTTAATAATAGACTTCCCCCTGCCAGGAACTTATCCTTGCACAAATAGGGCTTTTATTTTGAGTTGTTTTTTTTTTTTCCCTTACAATTGTCTTAGAATTTCTTCTACACGTTAGATGCCACTGTTGAACAATGACCAAATATGTTCAGCACCATCCCTGACTACATATAGAACTAGGGCAATGGGATGCTTGTTTGTGTGTTTTTCTTTTAAATCTAATATTTCTTATTTTCTTTTAATCGGCCACGCAATTAGGCATTTCTTATGTATGGCTTACCGGTGCTCGCGCCAGCAGCCACTATAGACGATCTGTCAGCAGGAAGCCAGCGATGCTGTCAGTATAGGAGTTTTACATGTTCGTCCTAAAGGGCTTTATTGAATGCCTTTTTAGGACGTAAATGTATGTCCATAGGGGACGCTGCCTTACCTGGGACAGTAGAGAAAACAGGAAAAAAAATCTCCCACTTCTCATGAGCACACAGACACCATATATCACAAGAGACCCACAAACAATGAGAGTGCAAAGAGGTTTCAATTTTTTTTACAGTTGAATCAGGAAAGCACACTTCATGCTAAACGCCAATTAACCCATATATACTATATTCCTCCAAAAGCAGAAAGCCAGAGGACCTCAAGCACACCCCACTTACCATTCTAAGTGGACCACCACAATCACAAAGCTAACGGGTAATGGGGCAATTCTGTAAATGTTTTTTGGTGTCACTCCATCCCTAGGTTTTGGGGCATTTTAAAGAGCTTCTATGGTGTCACGCCTTCCCTGGCTTTGGGGCTAATTTTTGAAATGTGTTTTTCAGGTCTCAGAACCAACAAGCCCTCAAATAACTAATCTAACAGCTTAGTAAACACACCTAGTGGTTAGGGGACAGCATAAGAGGTAGTGTTGGGGTCCTATTTGTGGATTGTGGCAGTGGTTACTGTATAGTGATAGCGATAGGGATGATGATCAGATTAGGTCACTGGCTATTGAAAGGACTGATCAGTGACCCAAAGGATCAGTAAATCAGTTGTTGCATAGCATTTTATTGGGTTACAAAATCCTGAAAATTAGCAAAGTGACAGGTTGCGGCCACTGACATTGATCGGTGAGACCAATCAATAATCAGCTCAGGACAGCTATTCTGCACCCGTGCAGTCCAGAGCGCTGGGAAACGACTGCGTTCAGACTCAACGTGCTAAGGTGGACGTTGTACAGTTAACCAAGTTCTCCTCTGCAAACCCCCAGATGACAAGAAATAATTTTCTGGCATCATGGCGGCCTGGCATCTGGGGTTTGTCAAGCCCTATTCTAGAATATAAAAAACACTATGTATGTGAAGTAGTGCTGTAATCAGGGGATTTTGTTTTGGGCCATTGTTCCGCAATGACACTTACTGTGTAGAAGATATAGTGGGGGTTTTTTCTTTTTTAAATACTAACACTTTTTTGTTGAGGTCCTGGAAATGTTAAATTTGTGTAGGTACATCAAACAGAAAAGGGGAATGTTGATTAAACCAACATATGGTAAAAATGGCATGGTACTAAAAACCTCTCGCTACTGAAGGGGTTAACACGGACTAGTTTTAGTTATCCTAGTAACAGGTTTGTTAAACAGAATTGAAGTTATTATCAAAGTGGCCCTAACTTCATATAGTATACATTGCGGATTTTGGAGGTTTTTTGTTTATTCAACTGACCTTGCACTGTACTTTTTCAAGAGGGTATCCAAAATGCTGACCAACTCCTCTGAGTTGATGAACTTTTGGCTGCTCAAAGTATACATCTTCTCGTAGAAGTCAGCAATTTCCATTCGCGCCTGAACAAAGAAGCACAGCTGCTCTGAAATGTGGGACAGCAGTTCTTCCAAGTGAGGAGCTGTCCCTCCAACGGCATTCCTACCCGTGGTCACCACTTTCTTCAGTTCATTGTACAAGGAGGTATAATTGGTTCTGATGGAATCCTTTCTACTGAAGAATGACTGGCCACCTAACGCAAGGAACAAAAACTTTACATTAATATCCCCAACATAATCAGGGCTGGAAAAATCCACTCACCTGTGCCACATATAAAGGTGAGTGGACTGCAAGGTGTGATTAATTCCTTCCTATGATGGCAAGCATTAGTCTGTGCCCCAGCGGGCAAAAGACAGGCCTCTATGTGCCAGCAGGGGCGAGTGGCTTGGTATGCAAGAGGATTTACATGCTGCGTGTAAGGCTATGAGATGCCAGAAGGCAGCTCCTTGTTAATAAGAAGGAGCGTTATGCATGTCTCTAAGGGGTATCTGAGACATTAGAGAGCTTGATAATGCTACATTAATCCACGCCTTCACATCTGGGGCAAGCTTGTTTAAACTCTTCAAACTAAGCTAGTTGCCATTTTAAGAATGTACACATACGGGAATCGCTCCGCGATTTGAATTTATCAGTATTATAATACAAAAAAAGTTTTGACAAAACTTTGTGAAATACATGAACTGTTAAGAAGGGATCTTGCATCTTTAGTTATGGAGGGCTCAAGTCGTATTGGAATATCAAAGAAATCATAGTAAATGGGGGGAAAACACCTTATTGATGAAGTGAATGAAAATACATCAAAGGCAATTAATAGGGCAGTGGCTGTTGCTATCTATGTTCAACTTTGTATTAATAACAATAACAAGCAGCATGGACATGAGTAGTATAAAGGGTCCAGGTGAAGTAACCATTCACTGTTCACTAGCTTTAGGAGAAGCAGTGTGACACTGGGCACAATGGAGTGGGCTAAGAATGCTATCAATAGTAAATTCGAAATCTCTCCCGCGGATATAATGGGCTGGTGGGGTGGGGATCGGTACATTTAGTGTCACAGAAGAAGGGGACAGGTTACCCGGTTTCTGCCCCATAAAGCTCATGCTGTGATAAGCCTTCTCCGCTGCGGCCAGATGTGCCAGGGCTGCCAGCATGGAGCACCAGGAGGCGCCAGCATTCTTGTTGGCCTCCTTCTCCTTCTCCACGTGATCCTTGGCCTTGTCGTAAGAGAGGTTTCCCAAGTGAGTAAAAAAGGTCTGCAGCACACCCTGCTCCGCGGTGACCGGTGGGGACATAAGCGGAATCATCATAGAGGAAGTCATCAGGAGTAGCTCGTCGTCATCCTCGTCCTCCTGCAGCCCGGGGGCAGCCGGAGCATTGGGCACTACCATACAGTTCGCCGGAGTCCTGGAAACCAGGGTGATAGCCGGTAGGTTACGTCCAGTTGCCGAGAAAAAAAACAGCTTCCTGGAACCCTGAGATGTTTACTTTACGCATGTGACAAGACCGGAAGCGTGGCGACGGAAATTACGTCTCAATTCTCCTGTTATTCGGTAGAATAATAAACACAAGAGAAACACTTCCTATCCCGAATGTCTCCACTAAAGGGGCTTCGGACCACCATTGGCAAGCTGCGTGTGTGTCTGTTCGCGTTAGCTGCCCGGGTGTTTAGAATCCAATACCGCTTGCCCAACAACATTTGAGCATCAAGTCACAATCGCCAACCGAATCAACGACCCGGCAGCCTGGCGCTACGTGCCACCCTTTATACTTATCCGTGCAATATCATGGAAACAGACAGGCAGAGAAGAACCATTCCACCCGCCTAGTCTGCCCACTGTTCCTGATGTAAAGACTCCAATCTTAATGAGCCCTTAGGCTTGTCTCAGATTCGGAGCTATATGTTTATCCCATGCATGTTTAAATGATTTCATTGTATTACCACCTACCACATCTGCAGAGAGGCTGTTTCACTTATCTACCACCCTCTCAGTAAAGTCACTTTAGACTATGACATATTGTTCTATCATTTCTCCTCTTTTGAAATTAGCTTTTCGCCTGTACTTTGTAAAACCCTATGAAATGTTTCCATCACATCTCCTTTCCTCCAAGCCGTATGTATCGCCTGACCAGCGATCTGTAATGTGTTACAACCTCCACTCTCTCTGTTCTGTCTCTTAAATATATAATCATCAGAAAGAATGACTCCTATGCTAGTGATGGATGGTGTGGGTAACTGTGTATCACAGGCACAGAGAAGAATCCCAGCACCCCAAACAGCTTCCAATCCTTATGTTACTTTATTCAGAGAACGCAAAACAAAAAAGAAACATTTCGGCCAAACAGGGCCTTTGTCAATCTTTGTTTGGCCGAAACATTGCTTGTTTGTTTTGCTTTCTGAATAAAGTAACCCAAGGATTGGAAGCTGTTTGGAGTGCTGGGATTCTTTTCTGCGTCCGTATTCTTCAAGAGGGTTTATGCTGTCCCCTTTTTCCTGCTAGCACCCAGCTTCCTGGGAGTTGAGTGCCGAACCAGTTTTTCACGGGATGCGAAATTCTATAATGGCCAAGGTGCAAGCTGTTTAGGAGGCAAGGCTTTCGCATACACCTCAATTGTGTGAACGGCGCACACTTTGTATAACGTTACACACTATTAGTTTAAGTAGTTTAAGATAAATATTTGACTTGGTAAAAGTTCAGGAAATGGCGATTTAGCAGCATCTGGCCTCAGTAGCTTTGTTTTATGTTGTGACCTGCCGCCTTCACAAACAGGATAAGAGTTTACCGGCTATGAAATACTTCTATCACCGGTTTCATTATTAGTGGACACGCTACCATCCTTCAAAACACAGGCAAATCTGGCGTATCTTTCACTTAGCATGCATGTACATCAGTACTGTAGCTTATAAGGGACAATCCATCCTCCAACTGCACTTTCATGCATCTGCTGTATGGTCCCTGGACGTTTGTGTTGTCCATTTTATGTTTGCCCCTTTCCACACACCCTGAACATAACATACTTAACGGTAACCCATGCATGAAATGTGCTGCTATTAGTTTCAACGGGAGCACTTTCCCTGCCATGACAGATTGCAGCGGCAGGGCAGCCTCTTCTGCGTCAGGAAATATGCATTAGTCTTCAGAAAGTATTCAAAAAGCTACTGTGAGGCAAGTCTGACTGCCATAACTATCAGGTGCAAAACAAGAGACTCCCATCACCATAGGGATACCTTCCAATAATGGCTTGGCTTTCTGATAGGGCCCCTGCTGTTGATTATACATCAAGTTATTAGAAAACAGGGGTGCAGAGACGAGATTGTCAGCCAAGTCCTGTGACAAGAGACTATTATTGGCAGGGGTTAATTTGTTACACGATACCTCAAGTCTGCAATCCAGGCTAATAGATATTTCAGAAAGCGTTATCACTTGTTTTAAAAAAATTACTATGTAAAACCACACACGGATGGAGATTTGTGTAAATGGATTATTTTACATTTCATAACCAGTAACTCAGTTTCACTCCAAGAAAGTCAAACCCAAATGAGACCACTGGGATCCCAAGGATAGTAAATTAAGATCACTTCCCACTGATACTGAACTATAAAGTGAAAAGCTAAGACGACGGATTTAAGAAAATTCTGTTTAAAAAGTAATTTAAAACTAAGAATAATTTGTTGCCAAGTGTATTAGCATGTTTAAGTTTTTGTTTTTTTTAACAAAAATATGTAACTGTTGTAAACTCTTGCGTTACCCACCTCTGTACAAATTAAAGGAAATATCATGGCATTAGGCAGTTAGTCAAGTGAAATAACCTATTAATGTGAGCAGGCTGTAGTCCAAAACTAGAATACAAATGGACAAGACCATACAGATTACATTACATTAAAACAGAAGCAAACTAGGACACCTGCATTTCTACATAAAAGGTACTCCATTCTGATGACAGGTTGTTTTAGCCGGGTGGTGAACAGGTCAGAGCCATTATAATCACTGGACTAAGCATAATTTCTACCACTCAGTTTTACAAGTGTAAAAGGCACCCTGATCCACTCTGCAGAAAACCCAGGTCATTGTCTCTATAAGAAACCAATTCACATATACAAAAGAGTTTGAAACAAAAATTTATTAGACCACAGAACAAAGCTTGTTTCGCCTTGCTTAGAAGCAGGTGTTTGGTCTCTTGGTGGTGAAGCGGGGCTTGTGCTGGCGACGCAGAACTCTGTGAGGCAGAGGGAACTTAATCTTGGAGTCCTGGATGGGGGGGGGAAAAAGAATACAAGAATTTGTTAATCTCCAGATGTACCCAGGGTTTTTCTTTTCTTAAATCTTAACACCAGCCATCTATAGATGAACTAGGATATTGATTTAAAGTTATGCTATCAGCACTATTTTGACCTGTGTCTTTCACTGAGCGGTGTGTTTGAAACTGCAGAAGGTTTTGCATAGACTGATTGTAATAGACAGTTGTGCTTCAAATAGTTCAGTGTCTTATTTTTGTGAAGACCATTTTTGCGTTAACTGCATTAGATCAATTTTCAGTGAAAGTGCATATAATCAGTGTTAAGGCATCTTAAGAGGTAATCATTTTCCATTTTACAGAACACCGTTCAAACCCTTAAATTCATAAACCTGTAAAATACCATTCTGCCACAAAAATGTCAGTTATAAATGAAGCTGGAAAATGCTTTGTACGGTAGGGTGCTACTTTTTTCCATGCGACGCAGCAAACAGGCAGTTTCACCACACAGCACAGGTTGAAGTATAAAACAAATACATAGATGTGCAAAGAAAAAGAGTAACGTTGTACTTACATGGAACTGCTTAATAGCAGGTCTGCGACATTTGTTGGCAGGGATCACCTCAACCTTCATGATCTGAATAGCGTGAGCACGAGCGCGATGGCGTGCACCCATATCACGGTCTGTAAATGGGTAACAATTGTTAACATACCATGTAAACTGAAAAAAGTTGAACATTTTAGGGCTGAATTAAGCTAGAGCCAAGCATGGCAGAGTGTTTTCAGATAGCAATGACTTACAGCACTGGGTTACTGCAGCAGCAGTAGTCAGGTCTCTGTATTCCCTGTACATGTTGTGTGTTCCACTGCGAGAGTCATAACGCAGCCAGATACCAAAGTTCTTCACCTTCAGAGGAGATTTCTCAAACACCTGCAGAGTTGGAGAGAACAACAGTGAGAGAAGCCAAAAGCTACATCCATCAGACTTGTGTACACATCAATGGGTTTTTGTAAACTAGACTAACTGAATGATGTAATACCTTAATATTCACTGTCAGGAGCACATCAGCTCTTGAAAGGCGACAAGGTACAGATGCTATGTGCACATCAGACAAGGTCATTACACAGGAAAGAAAATGACCTTTGGGTTATATGTGCAAAGCTGTAACCAGCTCTAAAACCTAGACACAAGACAATGCTAACCTCATACAGAAGCAAAAGCTCTGTGCCTAAGGCTCAAACACACACCAATGCTCTAATAAAGGGACTGTTAGCAGTCAAACTAAGTGGAAACAGCAAGGAAGTTTCTATTCTCACTTTATGTAAAACAAAGCATTTCTGCAAACAAAAAGTTGTTTTGCACCCTTATAGCTCAAACCTAGACATGGAGGTACAGAGCAAGACAATGACAGTTTATGCTGTTCCTCCATACAGGTGTGCAGTGGACCATCAAGATGTAGCCAGCCTCTCAATTCGTCTGTTGCACAGATACATGCAGTTTAAGAGTATTAATATGTGCAAGTACAAAAGTAGTAATACCAAAAAGTACTTCTTACATGTATTGTGGCAGCAATAGCAATGTGTGCTGCATCTAAAAAGTAGTCTACATTGCTAGAATTGGCAGGCAAGCTGTTGTCCAACAAGTTGCCGTCAATGTCATGCACTGGTAGTGTACTTTCAGATTCCTACTAACGCACCACATATACGCACTTTTCTTTCCAGCAATCTGAAACCTATTCAGATTCCAGGAATTGAAGTAACCTGCGGTAGTCAGGCACTAATTTACATATTACTTAATACACGTTACAATGTATAGCAGAAGTTTACCTGTCCGCAGTAAACAATCTCTCCAGAGGCCTTCTTCATCTTCTTAAGCTGAGAGACAAAGTACCAGAAGCGAGACTTGGCAACAACATGGTTGGGTGCGAAGATTCGCATGCGGTATAGAGGTGGGGATGGAACCTTTGCGGTGGGCAGGCTGCGCCCGATGACCTTATACTCCCTCAGCTAAAAGGAAACAAAAAAAAGTTTATACAATAGCCTTAACGTCCATCATAGCTACTCATCAGAAATTGCTTCCATTGTAGTTCCTTCTGTTTCACTTTCAAGAACATACAAGCTCAAGAAAGGCGACAAGGTACCGTTCATTTCTGCACAACAGACAAGATCATCACAGTGCGATACAATGATCTTTGGGTTTTGTGTGCATTATTATAGAAGCATCCTTGGGGAGCAGGGCCCTCTCTACCCATTATATCCCCCTGATCATATGCATTCTAAGGAGCGCTGCATAAATTGATGCATCTATATAAATATAAATTTACTAGGCAATAAAATAGAGTATAATTTATATACTCAGGTAGAAGCACTTGAATGGCATGTGTCACGTTACAAGTTTACAGTTACATACATGGTAATAGGAATAAAATAATCTCCCCGACCGAAAGGTAGCTGTAGATGAAGCTCGCTGGGCATTAACCAACACTCCCAAAAAGTGTCTATTCCATGGGCTCGCCCTGAAAGAGCCTATCTCCTTATTACCAAGTATTTATGTCCCCTTAACACGAACGGAGCCCGCTTTTACGTTAAACCATGCATGTCTGACTCATTAATGGAATCCAGCGAGGTGACCCGCCAGCTATTACCCCCAAGTCTAGCACAGGAACGGCCCATGCACACTGACATACCGGGTCCCAAACCTCGCCTAGAAACTCGGATTCGGTCAGACCGTAAAATGTTAAATGCCCACCTTGTGCTTATCCTATACCCTCGCCCGTAAATGTCGTCCCATCCCAGCTCTATCAGGTTCCGGCCCGGAGCCGCATGGCCGTGCGAAATCCGCCATGATGAAGGCCGCAATCAGACAGCCCACTAAAAGCTTGCTAAAAACACAGATTACCCCTCCCTATGCAGCTCATGGATGACGGGCGCTTGTAAGGGAACCTTTGCCCCAACACTTATAAGCGAACAATGCCACTAGGCCCTCGGTAAAACCAATTTCTAGAGTTATTCTTACAGTGCCCGACGCCTTCATGCTGCCTCGATGCCTGCCAACAAGCGAAAGGAAGTGCTCCGGCAGGGGCCGCTAGACGTCACTCTTCTACTGACTTCCGATTGGATAACGCAGAAAGAGAGCCGCGTCTGAATTGGATAAAATAACTGTCCGTCAAACGCCCTCTAAGGCTGTGTAGGGACGTTAGACGGCGTTGTAGAGCGTAACGTGTGTCACTAAGCCTTCGGTAGACTGTGATTGGTGGAAAATACAGAATAGCAGTGAGGTTGTACAGGATGAACTATTATATATATACACATACAGTATAGGAAGAGGCTCCATTATATACAGGGTTATGCATCGTGCAAAGCAACATTGACATTATCTCACTGTTATAATGCGAACGGTAAATTATAAAAGGGTCTTGCGTCCGTGATGTATCTTTTGTAAATAATGTTAATCTTCTCACTATATTGTAGTATGCATTTTTCAAGTAGTACCTGTGGAATTGTTATACTAAACAGGCAGTGTTCAGAAAACATTATCCCCTGCTTTCTAAACTGCTACATAACTTTATACGTTACGACGCTAGCTACTGGGGATACTGAGAACAAACTGGGTATGCCCCGCTGGACCCTATGTGCGTATAATACGTAGCACCTGGCCACACACATCCAGCTCTCTGCCTCACTTATGTCATCAGGCGGTCACTGGCCCTAAGATGCCAGGGCCGCTTCATCATCGCCAGTACAGTCCTGAACCATAGTACTTATTTCAGGTATCTGGGTCCCACCCTAGTCAGGCGAGAGTACTTTCCAATGCAGTTTTGTTATGGTGAGATGGGCCAAATGGTTCTTGTCTGCCATCAAATTCTATATTAAATTCAACATACTCCAGTCACGTACAGGGGTCCTGTACGTGACTGGAGTATGTTGAATTTAATATAGAATTTGAAGGCAGACAAGAACCATTTGGCCCATCTTGTCATTTAGATGTAAACGTTGACATATTGTTCCTGGTTGTTGCCGTAGGGTTAACCTAGGGAACGCCCCAAGCACTCCACGACCACAGTCCTTACAGCGGAGCAAAGGACATCGTATCACATGCTCCATGTCTTAAAGGCTCACTCAGCACAGACTCCATATTGTTAATGGACAATATGACTGCCTGCTATCATGCCATTAAAAGTGTGCCAACAGATTGCCAGCAGATGTATAGCTAGATCAGCAGACTAGAACACAGAAAAAACTGTCTGATCCCTTCTGTGATGCAGGGCTCAGACATTATGCCATTAATACTAACTGATGCCAGAAGGACTTTATATTTGTAACATTAACAAGCTGCCACCATGCTCCTTGAATCTGTTTCAATGGTACATCTCATAGTTCTACAAGCCATTAACAACCATTAAATATATTATAATGCTCAAATAGAGGTCTGACTTAAAGACTAAGAGCCAGATCCCTTGCAGCACGGCAGGAGACCTGGATCCTCCTCTCTGGTAACCTCCACTGCTGCCGAGACTTCCTCTGGGGCTTCTATGACAGAGCGCTGGCGTGACATGACCTTCCAGTGCTCCATCGTAGAAGCTCCGGCGGAAGTGCCGGCAGCAGTGGAGGTTGCGCGCATAACGCATTCACCTGCTGACGGAGAGGAGGTTCCCTTGCAGCTCTGCACAGGGCGTGGATCCTCCTCCGTGGCAGCCGGTGAAAGTCTGTGCGATGCACACAGACAACCTCTGCTGCTGCCGGCACTTCCGCTGGCGACGGCCTTCCAGTGTTCAGTCATAAAAGCCCCAGCGGGACTAACGGGCAGCAGAGGTTGTCTACACGCATCGCACAGATGTCCACCAGTTGCCCCAACTCGACACCAGGGAGTCTGAAGTATAGGGGATGAGTCTGGGGAATCATTGGTAAGTCAGGGCATATACGGGGTTATAAGGCATTTCAGGGAGGGGCAGAGTGGCATATAGGCGGGTAGAAGGTATATCGGGGGACATAAAGCATATCTGGGCACAGATAAAAAAAAACATTCTCATAGTTTTTATTAAGAAAAAAATAATTTACATGTGAATTAATATTCTTCCTATAGGGTGGTCTTATATTCAGACTTTTTCTCCTAAATTAATATTCAAATTTTGAATCTCCTCAGTCACCAGAAGTCGGTCTGACAGCAAAATATGCCTTAGAGGGGACACCAGAAGTATTGTGGAAATGTCACAATTTTTATCAGGCCAGAAATTATTTATAGATGCTCTTTAATCAGTTTGGAGAAAGTTTAGCATTAAGGAACTATTTTTCCTCTGGGAAGCTGTAATCCATTGTAAGCGGAGGCAATCGCTGCAGAATCCTCCGTAACACAGCAAGGGATGCGTTCAGCCGCACGTCTCCGTGCAGTGATATACTGTACTTACCGCCAGAGCTGGGGGTCTGTGCAGACCGCCTGCGCACTAAGTTTTCCAACTGATTCATCTTATTAGTGTTAAGATTGGGAGGCTGTTTTGTTTGTTTCTTAGGAATACATATTGAAATAGTATTAAATATGCATTCTTCTATAGAAGGCCTGTCAGGGACACTAAACTGTTCCTTTATGTTTCCCTCTCTTACTATGGAAGGTTAGAACCACTCAGCTTTCACTAGTGATGACTAGCTTAACAAATGAGAAGGCACAATGCAAAAGCTCACATATTATATATAAAGGAATATACACTATAGGGACCTATAGCTTAATCAATACACGTTAATAAACTTATTGATGCCTGACTTGTGTAAAGTATCGATACATTGAAAGATCGTGACTGTATTTATCGGTATTCTGCCGGCCTCATATACGTTCGATCATTCATTCTACGGATTCTTGTCACGTGCGCAGACAGTGACGTTGAATTTCTGAGACGGAAGTCACTTCCGGCGTACAGGCTCTAGTTATGTTGAGGAGGTAGTGAGTGGGGTAAGATAGTGCTTGCGGGAAGTTAGCGTGTTATACTTAGGCGTGCGTGGAACTAGCTTTGCTGAAGAAAAAAAAAGCATTTTAATTAACCGTGTTCTTTTTCTGGAAGAAATAGCTGCAAGGGTTTCATTTAATTACAATAACAAAGAAAAAACTCGTGATACTCGCCGAGGAGATAACTAAAATTCGGAGTTAGAATATAGTATGAACGGCCATATGTATTCCACTGACTTTAAATATTCTACTAGATCTGTTACAAAGATGCCCACCCTTTACTACCCAGCCCCTGTATCGTATTCCTTTACAAACCCTGCATCAATATATTGGGGTCAACACCAAGAAGCAACCTTGTTCCATATATATGTATATATATATTGTAGCATCTCTAAATTAATGTAATGAGAAATAAAAGGAGAGTGAGCAGGGATTATATATTTTAGGTCAGCATATCAGTGGTGCAGAATAGCACAACGTTTCAGTCCCAATTTATTCATATTTCTGGTGTGCCTGGTTTCAATGTGTATGTGATATATATATGTATATATATATATACACAGTATATATAGCATATCATCTGCGTTTGTTCAACAGCCACAGCCTGGGTGCAGTGAGATCTGTAGCTATCATTCCAAAATCTCGCAGGACTTTGCAAATACATAGTCTACTCACCAAACCAATGGATGGTTCAGTGAATAAACTATTTCTTTGCATAGTCCTGTGTGACTATTTTGGACTTATATATATAATGAAGAGTGCAAACTACGAATCTCTTTCCAAACGCATATATACCCTTTTGTCTGATGTATTCATTTTTAATTTCTGATGCATGAGAACTTTTATTTGGTGATACATAGCTATAAGCCAAAGTTTACCGAAGTGCCATGCTAAAACCTTTGCCTTTTATCTATCCCATGTCTTACTATAGTCTGCTTGCTCTGCTGATCAACTAAATGCAAATAATGCAATGTGTTTCAGTGAATTGTGTTCCTTTTTGTCTCTCTCAAGGAAAAAGAAAATGCATCCTACTCCACTATATTCACATGTCGGTCGTGGTAATTTTAAGGATGTTTATGACCCAGCTGAAGACACATTTCTTTTAATTGATGCTCTAGAGAAAGATGCATTGGAGCTAAAGGATAGGTATGTTTCCCTACACAGATTCTCAATAAATACTTGTTAAGTGTTTATGATAAAAGTCATGCATAATCTTTAGGACCAGCAAGCACATGGAAATGTTTCATTTAAGCGACTAGATTTTCTAATTATTTGTCTGAGCAGTAGGTTTTATTTAATAAAAGTGAGTTTTAGATGTGTTGCCCAAAAAAGAATAACGCATTAGGGAGGGTCAGGTCAGCACCGCCTGCATAAAAATGGAGTGGTAAATCTCTGTTACATGTAAAATATTTAACCTCAACTAACACTTCTTTGTTATTATTTCACAGAGTTAATATCTGCCTTGAAGTGGGTTGTGGATCTGGTGTTGTGTCTGCATTTGTAGCATCTCTAGTTGGACCTACAGCTTTGTACCTGTAAGTATAAGTATACACTGGTATTCACTTACCTGCCATGCTGTGCTCTTTGCGAAGCAAGTTCTTGTGACTTTGAAGGGTCATGCGGAGAGCAACTAATCATCTGAAGTATTTACCACCTTTACACAAGCCACATAATTGTCTCAAATAGGGCAAACTATGTCTTTATTTACAGCCATACTGTGGCTTCATTTTCGGGGTGTCTGACGTTAGCCCAATTCCTCCCCTTACGCCCCCTTTAAGCAAGCCTTAATTGCTCTTTTGCAATTCTAAATAACCACTAAAGAAAATGATTACATTGGTCATTGAATGTGGTATATTGAAGGACACTTGAAGAGGATTAAGTTTTAAAGTTTGTTTATTTGTTTCTAGATGTACAGATATTAACCCACTGGCGGCTTTATGTACACTGGAGACTGCACAAGCCAATAGAGTACAAATTGAGCCAATAGTGACCAACTTGGTAAGATGCTTTTCTTTGCAACAATAGCCCAATATTGTTGAGGCAAATATCACAACCCCCGGCCCCAACCCCCCCCCAAAATAAAGAACAAAACAAAAGTGTCTTCTATTTGAGGTCCCAATTGTGTGTTTGATATATGTAGTCTATCTTTTTTTAATGGATCGGGCACGCCAGTTTCCAAGTTTAACCGTACATGATCTAGTGTCAAACAAACCTGCGGGATTTATTCATGTGTGGGTCTATTAAAAAAATCCAGGGATGATCTAGAACCTGGGACGATGTCTGAGAGATGTGTGTCCCTGCAGGATGTATATGATGGCAGACAAACCACATGAGAGATTTTGTTGGTATTGTCCAAAATGGTCTGCCATTGTTCATCAGATTACTTGTGATCTGAAGTATTCTTGAATTAAGTTTGTTTACATTTTTAATACATGAAAGTGTTATTGATATGTATTTGTATATTCCCTGGACAGGTTACAGGATTGCTGCCAAGATTACAGGGACAGGTTGATCTGCTTGTTTTTAACCCTCCCTATGTGGTAACCCCCTCTGAAGAGGTACATTTTATCAGCTGTTGCCCTTTTATAAGAGATGCATGTTTCAAACATCTGTGAGAAAGTAATTGTTTGTGAAGTTTGAAGTTCACTAGAGATACCTTAATGTCAATTTGCATTTGAGAAGCGGGTAGAGGGTATGATATAAGATCAGGGGAAGGGTATAAAAAAGAAAGTGCATTACATTACATTTATTTATTTAGTACCAGCAGATTCCATACTGGTGTTACAATCAGTGGTATAATTTAACAAACGTGTTAACCTGTATGATGTTCTGTTTGGCTTTAGAGTACATTGTAGTTACAATCTAATGTTTAGTACAACTTTATCACTGCAATCCTGCATGACATTCTCTGCTTCCTTCCGCTCCTAGGTCGGAAGTCATGGTATAGAAGCTGCATGGGCTGGGGGCAAGAATGGCCGTGAGGTCATGGATAAATTATTTCCTTTAGTTCCTAAACTACTTTCTGCTTCAGGAGTCTTTTATTTACTTGTTTTAAAAGAGAACAATCCTGGTAAGTTTGCTTGCTGTTATGTTTCAAAATCAAGAAGCAGTTGCTAATTGTGGACTGAGATGGCAGTATTTTTCCTGTAGGAAGGCCGACCTAGTTTAACTTAATAGCTTGTTATGCTGGTTAGCAGGCATGAGTGCCCTCTCTGGAGAAGTACTGGCAGGGTTCAGTCCTGGCACACTTTAAGTATGCCGCTAATGCACCCATGGCACCCAGTGCTGCTGCCTAACAGGAGAAACAAAGTGATTTCCCTTTCTGATTCATTCAACAAGATTGTATTATAAAGAGGCAATGAATTCCTCCATACTATTTAACAGAATTGCAAAAAATTTCCATGACTACTTTGGTACTTACAATATTATGTATCTTTCGGTCAGTGATAGTCTCTCTCTTTTTTTTCTCTTTTATTTGCAGATGAGATTGTAGAGAGAATGAATATGTATGAATTAGAAGGCTCCAAAGTGCTTGCTAGACAAGCAGGCAGAGAACATCTAACTATTTTAAAATTTAGGAAATTACTTGCATCACACTAAGCCGAATGTGTGCTGTGAAGAGCAAGACAAGGATCTCACGCTAAATGCTAGAAAAGCCAGAGATATTGTCGGCTAGCATTTGAAGATGCTGATTATTAGAATATTTATTCCTCTGTGAGGAAATGAAATAATGGTATGAAATGATACTAATTGAATAAGCATTTGGAAGTATTTTTATTTGTTCTTGTTGGGAACTGCAGTTTGTATGTACTTGTCTAAAATGTTACCTTACAATGGCATACAATGACCCTGCAGAACAGTCACTTAATGGCGGAGAATGTTAAATTATCTCCTGCGCTGTGAAAATCACGATTGCCTGCTTATGGAAACAAAATCTTCCAATTCCATGGAACATGGTAATTTCATAGCTGAAATTTCAAATAAAAATGGAAAGACAGCTTTATAAATCCTATTTTATTTCTGAAACAAAATCTAAGATATGGGATTCATGGCTAGTTAGGCTGGAGGAAATTATGAGTTAATGCCTGTGTGTGTTGACTGTTTGCTCTCATTCTTGTTATGATGAAGTGATCACTGGATAATGAATAGTTCGGGACCACTAGCCTACATGAATCCATAATGCAGCTTTTAGATTTTTTTTTCTGATTTTTTTTTCTTCTTTTGATGTCTTTTTTATTGTATAAATATATGTGTATGTTTGATTTGTATATCTTTGTATTTTTATAACGGAAAAAATCAAATAAAGAAATAAATTAAAAAATTATCTCCTGCGCTATTTCCTCCATCTTATTATCTTTTATTTATATAGCGCCAACAATCTATGCAGCACTTAATACAATACATAAATTCAAGGGGCATGACAAGATGAGAATTGACAAACCGATACATAAGGTGGAGAGAGCCCTGCTCCCAAGCTTACAATCTTGAGGGAATGGAGTGACAAACATAAGGCACAGAGAAAAGGTGAGAGGTAGTGTGGTGGTTGTATCAATGACAAGGAAGTTCTAGCAGCTAAGATGGTGCGGCTTCTCTGAAGAAGTGAGTGTTGAGATGTTTCTTGAATGTTGGGAGGGAGGGTGAATGCTGAAGGTTCGGTGGAAGTAGATTCCAGAGATATGGGGCAGGTCGAGTGAAATCTTGTAGACGGGAAAAGGAAGAGGTGATAAGTGAGAAGGAGAGCCTTAGCCCATGGGAAGAACGTAAGGATCGAGTAGGAGAGTATTTGCTTATGTGGGCATAAACGTATGGAGGGCCTTATATGTTAGTACCAGGAATTTAAATTTAATTCTAAAGCTAATTGGGAGCCAGTGGATGTTTTCACAGACTGGGGAAGCAGAAGAGGAGCGGAAGATAAGCCTAGCAGCAGCATTTAGGACAGACTGCAGATTAGAGAGTTGAGACAGTGGAATACCAACCAGAAGAGTGTTGCAGTAGTCAAGACGGGAAATGATAAGTAAAGAAGAAAAGAAAGATACAGCGCTGTTATATATATATATATATATATATAATATATATATATATATATATTATATATATAAAGTGTAATAGATGTGCTGAATATAATGTGTATTAAGTGAAAAGAAAAGGGGAAACCACCCTATTTTTCAAAAGCAAATCTATTAATAAAAAAATCAAGTGATAATTACCGATCTTATCATTGTTGGTAGAAAAAGTGTGGAGGGAGTAAATAATAATCAATATTTGAGTGTTTGTGAACAAAGCAGCTAATCCTTGGAAAAAAGTGGAATTCCTCCTGAAAAGGGAAGACCTATGGTTACAAAAAGTATAACTAAAAAGAAGACAGCACTCTGGCAAAATACTAATATAAAAATATATCATTTATTAAAAAAGTAAACAAACATTAGACAAGGAAAATGTTAAAAATACATATAAAAATAACAAGAAAGGCATACAATAATAATCAAAAAAAATAATAAACAATGAAAAGGAATCTAATAAAACTCACTGTAGAATAAGTATTGCCTGACCTGCCTGGGCACCAAAATGCAGGATGCGTTTCGTTTAGGAACTTCTTCAGCTGTAGGGTAACGGCGCATAATGTATAATGGGAAATAAGTGAATGAACCAGAGTTTTTGTGGATTCTTGGGTGAAGA
This sequence comes from Spea multiplicata, assembly GCA_009364415.1. NCBI lineage: Eukaryota > Metazoa > Chordata > Amphibia > Anura > Pelobatidae > Spea > Spea multiplicata. The sequence continues at coordinate 13,259,501 of VKOC01000003.1, read as the reverse complement.
ATGGGCAGATGCGAGCAGGGCCGGCCCCGGGCGCTCTTTTTTTTTTGAAGTGGAGGAGAGAGAGGGGCGCCGATTGGTTTTCGCTTACCCGCTCGCGCGCCCTCTCTCTCCTCTGCGAGCCCTCTATCTCGGTCTCGGTGCCGGCTTGTAATGCTGAGCGCCAGAAGTGAAGTCAATTTCCGGTGCTCAGCATTACAAGCCGGCACCATGGCAGAGCAGGGAGATGCCGCAGGACTGTTTAAACCCCGCTACACGGAGGATTCGCGTCTTGACCTGGAGAACCGGAGGAGCAGTGCTCACCCGGCAATCTCCCGGAGAGTTCCTAGGTATGGAGATAAGGGGTTAGTGGAGCAGATAGATAGTAAAATATAACACCATAGGTAGTGACAGGCATGACAAAAATGTTACCAAATAAAGTGAACAAATGCTACAGAAAACAATAACAGATAATTATGGAGATCTCTTATTATGTACTGTCCTGAATGGGTCTTAACAAACAAGATTACTATTGAAAATTAGATCCAATCTAAACTAAACTGGGAGGAAGTCGGAGGGTGTTATCCCAAAATGAAGCAAAGCCAAAATTGAGATTTTTGTTGTGGAAATGATGAATTTAGCACTAATGTGTATAAAGTAGTACAAATAAAACCAATTTGGGGTTAATCTGCAATGCGTTCAACGTTTACATTTTTTTTAATCAAGGCTATGAAATGGTTAATTGGTAAATAACTTACATCAGTAAATATTACTATGTTTGAAATATGAAAATCAAATTCCATTCGTCCCAAATACATATTAAGTGAGTTGACGGTGAAAATACTTGGTGCTAGTACCTTGTAACACATTTGCATCAGTTCCAGTATGACTAGCAGAGTGGCGCAGCGGAAGCGTGCTGGGCCCATAACCCAGAGGTCGATGGATCGAAACCATCCTCTGCTAAATATTTTTTTTCTATTTTTTCTGGACCGTTAAATTATTTTAATGACCGTTTATTGCACTCGCTTAGTAAACCATTTTACTGAGTAAATAAATTTTCTTTTACAAATGAACATGCCGGGCCCGGCAAATGAGCGTTATGCAATGACACGTAAGGCCACAGACGTGTCTCCTGGCAATGGAGCGCGTTCTCGCGTTACTGCTGTTGCTGTGCAGGCATAGTAACCGCGCGTTGTAGGTCTTTAGCCGTCTTTCAGCGGCGGTTGGTTTTAAATGCAATTGTTCCCGTCTTCTCTCTCTCTCTCTCTCGCTGTATCTATGACAATGCCAGGATTCTATATATCTTGGGTATCAAGCTCTGCTTGTGCCGAGCGATTTCTTTCTGGCGTCTTTTCACCGTGAATGTACCCCGTGTAGTGCGCCACGGAATGCGTATCCCACATGTCCTGCCTAGGCTGTGTGCCACAACACAGAGGATTCGAGAGCCTGAGAGGGATGCGGCGGTAACCGTTACTTTACGAGGCAGTATCGCTTATAACCCGGCGCTGCGGTTTCGATAGTCACCGCAGCGTTATTGCTGGAGAGATATTTGCACGGCTGTTGACGCGTATGAAAAAAAAATATATGCATCATTTCTCGCTGCACTGTGATATATATTATATATATAACTTTTAGTTTCGATATTAGATTGGTGTGGGTGCCCCCCGGGAGTGTAATGGAAGCTACCGTAATGTGTGGTGGACATGTGCAGGAGATGCATACCTTCGTTGCTATTGTAAATCTATCAAACACACGTGGGTGTCTTGCTGCTGCTGCTGCTGGGTGATAAAGAAGCTTCTTCCCTGACGCAGTACTTGGTCTGGAAGCGGCAGCGGGTGCTCCACAGCATTCAGCGTGCAGAATAAGCCAACCGCTTGTGCTCTTTTACTGTGATGCAGTAGGTATGGAGGGCTTTATGAGCGCACCAATTTGGATTTAGTGGAGTGTTACCGGATTGCAAGCTTTAGCATGGCCACTTCTGGAACGATTACGTTGTTCCGTGCTGGCACCGCTTCCAGGGTTGTAAGAGCAAGATGTATTTTTTCCTACCGATAGTCCCAATTTGAAGGCTGTCACGATCACTTCCGGGGCGCCCCCCCACCAACACAGGTGTCTAGATGTAAACGCTGCTATAAGAGACTACGATTTTAAAAAGTGCCAACAGTTTTTTAAATTTATTAATGCATATCAGTGTCCAGTGAAGGAAAAACAAAAACTTTATTATATTCTAATCAATGAAGACATTTTAAAGTTAGAGACTTCTGTCTCGTTTAGGGCCTCCCACCCCGGAACACCTCTGAATCTGGGAAGCGCAGGCGGGAAGCATATTTCTTGCGCCTGCTCTGCCGTTGAAATCAGTAGGAGAAGCAGCAGCCGTTTCCATGTAGGCAAGCAGGACGTCGGTGTTCAGCTGACGTGTATGTGACGGGCTGCAGCTGCACCGTTTGAGTAGAGCGGGAATATTACACAGCATGTGCTAGCGTACTTATGAACGTTTCCTTTTTAAATAGAGGCAGATGGGGGAGGAGTTAAATGACAATGGTTTAAGCCACTAAAATGCATCAGAATCATGTGCGAACACCATGTTTAAATAGGAACAGACCTTTAACGTTTGATCGCGCACGTTCTTTACTACGGACTTTTAACTTTAGTGGATGTTCCGGCCGGAATTTGCCTAGGCGTGGACACTGTGGCAAGTCACTGATCAAATGAATTATACCTTTTCCCGTTCACAAACTTCCGCTGTACCACCATCTGGTTGAGGTACGAGACACTGAAACTATGGAAGCAATAACACAGGCCGGGGAAAGCAAAGGGGGGAAAAAAAAAAATCACAGACGTGCATATGACAATTATTTATTGTTTTATATAGCGCCATCAAATTCCATAGCGCTGTACAATTACACAGGTGGTGTGACATTGTGTCTCCGTAATGGGAGTTACTATCCATTTTTTCTTTTTTTTTACTATTTGATTATGAATTTTCAATAAAATTGTGTTTTTAACTTAAATTGGCTTTACGTGTCCCTATGTGTAATTGCATCAAAAACAACAACTCCAAATACTTGGATCAGACTACATAAAATTTATTGTTTTCTTCACATATAAAAATCACATAGGACTAGATGTTGCTATTTTTAATTATTTTTTTTAAACACATGCCAATCCCCCCACTTTATAATATAAGTGGTTGCATGATTTAATCCTGCATTTAATCAGACTTGGCATACAGACTCGGCGAGATACAGAGCAGTTCAGGAAAAAAAGTTCTGCGGAGGCATGATGTTGTAGTTTACTTAAAGTGAACAAAGTGTGCATTATATTACAGAAATAGAAACCAGTGGTGAAGCTATGCCGTTTGACGCATTTATAATAAAATGTCATGACTATGTACAAAATTAATTTGATTGTTTTTATTAGTCCACATTATGAGATTAATGTCTTCAACTAAATTAGAATTTTAAAAAAAAATGTACATAAAGACTCTCCAGCATGGTAATACTATTTTACAGATTTTCAAATTCCCAAATAAAAAGAAAATTAAATTTCAATTTGACATTGAAAAGGGCAAAAAGCTTGAATTGTATGGCAAAAGAGTCCAGGATCTCCTGTCCTAAGCATGTATCTCCACCGAACCAGCAATACATAGCAGTTATTTTTCTTTTAAATATATCATTAATGTTTTATTGCAGGATGCAACTTCTGTGCGAACATCAGTGGAAATCACAAGTAAAAAAAATAAATTGTGTAAATCTACATAAATAACTGAAGTTCATGAGTAGCCAATGCATAGGATTTCCAGTTTATTTCTTAGGGTCTTGCTCTTTGAAAAAAAATCTGGGGGGAAAAAAAAAATCATTAAGATATTAAAAGGGGAGGGGGTGCTCTACAGTCATTCAATCCAATAACATAAAATCCAATACATACCTTTAGGTAGTTCTTAAAAAATTTAGCGTCTGGTTGTTGAAGAGCTTGACAAAACTCCTACGGTAATAGGAAGAAATATAGAAACAGACTACATTAGCATTGCCGTAAAGAATCAGCTAAGTGTGATGTCTGACCCAAAAAATATCAGATAATGGCAAAAGTAGCAAGTTTATTGCAACACAATGAGAATGCACACAGCATGCCGAAATCGATTTTTCCATGGGATTTTTCCTTTAAGTTTACATGCACTATTGTAAGGGTTTATATGGTGCTGAATAGAACTAATTACATTCATTTAATTTCTGTCATTATGCATTTATCACTAATCTACATGTTGGGCAATATAAAATAATGTAGATAAATGCATGAATAGCAAAATCACCTGTATAATTTCTGGTGCAACTTGCAACGAGGGTAGATATTCTTGCTGTAAATATTGGATAAATTCCGGCCCCTGAAAAGAAAAAAAAAAAATCACATTCATTATTATAGGTGGTACCCAAGGACATAGAAATCACTCTGCACTATGTTGTGAAGGAATATTATCCCCTGCCGAGCAGAGTTTGGAGGAAACGTTCAGGTTGTCTGAGCCTCCAGATAAACATTTCTGACAGGAATGCTACCGAGTCCCTTAGACAGGAATAAAATAGAGAAATTTTGGATAAAGCTTGGGTACACCAACTTGTTCTACTAGAATGTAGAAATTGGGTTTTTAGGTATAGTGAGCTGAATGTTATATACATGAAAAACTGTTAAGGTGATAAAATGAAAGATACATGTACATTATTGTTGACAGCACATAAGGTAGTTGAACAGAATGTGCACTTACAATCTCAACATTTTGCTTTTATATATATTTTACATTTGTTTACTGTAGGAAAATAGCGACACCTTGCAGCTTTCTTGAATGTGCACAATAGGACAGCACCTTCAATACTTATACAGGGCATGTATGAAATTATATATATATATATATATATATATATATATATATATATACACACATACATATATATATATATACACATATATACACATACACACAGTCTATGGATAGTTACCAGCACTCTAGGTCTTTTTCCAATAAATACAGATTCCTCTTTTGCAGGTCAAAAGAGGAAAAAGAACTAGAGTGCTGGTAACTATCCATAGACTGTGTATATTACTTTGCCTTGTTACCTAGCACCAGGCTACTACAGAATTGGTTTGGAGTGCAATAGCATATTATTGGTCTTTCGAGAGTATTGCTTCGGACCTGATGAAGGGAGAATAACTCTCGAAAGCTTTTAAATATTATGTTAGTCCAATAAAAAAGGTATCACCGCATCCTCTGCAATACTGTTTTTTTTACATATATATAATATATATATATATATATATATATCTAAAGGCAATTGTCTTTTTTGATGGCTTTCATTTAAGATAGGCTTTATAAGTGGTAACAAATCAGGTAAAAGCAGGAAAGCTCCATGTTATATGTCTAAAAAGCATGTCTTTCCCACAATAATATTTCAATGATATTATTCACATTGGAAACAGTTCACTGTGATATTAACTACTTGCTAGTGAGAAATCAACCTTGTAGCACAGAAATAGTTACAATGGACTAAGCAGAAGCCTTACCCTTTTGAGATAAATGGTTTTAATAGTAACGGCACATTCTGATAAAGCCTGTGGTTGAGGGAAAAACAAAAAAGCATTGAATAAGATCAAGAACAGAAAATAGTAATATACAAGGATTGTTTGTTGTACCATGTTGTAGAACCATGCTAAAAGTAAGTCAACTAATTGACTTAAAGGACAGTTTAATGCATTACAAAGTAAATTTTTTATTATTCTTTTATTTATATAGCGCTAACAAGTTACGCAGCACTTAATACAATACATATATTCTAGGGATACGACAAGACAAGAATTGACAGACTAACCGATACATTCGATGGAGTGTCCTGCTCACAAGCTTTAATTTGGTGAGCTTTCTTCAACGTTATAAACTATATATAATGAACAATGTTGGATTGGCTTAATGTTTAGAGATAATAAAATGTAACATGTCATGGTTTGGAGAATAAAACCCCAAGTTGTATCTTAATAAAGGAAATCACTAAAATAAAATTGTTACTGATGAAGTCCATAAATCAGACAACCTTTGTTTGCTTGCGACTGAAAGTAGTAAAATTATTTTCATGGCGCTGGTCACGCTACGCTAACAACCCAGTTCCTCTGAGGGACAACTTGGCAGCAAGGGTTGTAAGCGGTCAGTTTTTCCCTTGCAATAGGGAAACCAACCATCTGTCCAAAAGTAAGTCTAAACTTACCAATACTGTCTGAGCATCTGCAAGGTCAAATGTCGGCTTCAAAGGTGCAAGAAAACATGCAGGAACAATGTGCTTGTAAACAAAATCCGCAAAGCCCACCAATCCATCTTTGCCACCTGGAGGAAAAGAGAAAAATCATTCAACTCAAGTATAAAGCCCAATGGTGGTTTTTTTTTTAAAGTGACATTGGACTTACCCCAAAGCTCTACTAGTTTTGAAAGGATAATGAAGCAAGTCTTCTGCGCGATTGGATCAGGATATTCCACAGCCCCTTGAATCACTGTGAATAATACGCGTTCCACATTCTCTGCACCTATTTTCATGGAAAACAGTTTTTGTTTAAAGAATCTTCAGAAAAACTCTAAGGCATTACGCAGCACTAGCGAATTTTATTTTTAACAAATTCTAACACATTAAATTATTCTGCTTGGTCAACCCAGCCCATCCCACCAGAGAAACTTGCTAGCATAGGCCCTTTATAACAAATAATGAAGTGAGAGTTAAAGCCACAACTTTCATTTCAGTGAAATGAACCTTCTTTTAGCTGGAAAATGCACAAATGTGATCTATTACTGTGCACATAGGAAATATTGACAGTGCTTAAACCCCAAAAACAGAGATACAAGTGCCTCATAGTTTGACATTTGTGCACTGACTCACTTTGATTGGCTATCACCTCATTCAATCCACTACCAGTAACTGTTTGAAGGAAGGCAAAATAACTTCTCCGTAACATCTGCTTGTCTAGAGCAGCAGACTGATCGTTTTCTTCTGCTGGACGGACCAACATCTCAAATATGGCGTGGAGAAGTGGCATGAAGACTTGTTGCAAAAATGGAGACACTTGTGCCTAGGGAATGTTTAGGACAAATAATTTATGAGAAAGAATATTGCTACAAAACTAGCTGTTACAAAGAACAAAACATTGAAATTAGGCTTCTAAACGAATAATTATAAAAACACTGAGCCAAACACTCTTCACTCATCTTGATGCAACACAACATCAAGGGTGCCCAGCGAGTTTTGAAATTGCATATCTCGATAAACAGTATTTTCTATTACACTATGTTGACATAGGGTCCTTATCGCCAGGGTCTGCACAGATGGGACTAGTTTAACACTAGTTTAAGTGTCATGGGACACTTAAAACATACACTGTAACATACCTTAAACTTAGCGGTGATCTGGTTTATTAAAGGAATGAATTCTTGCAGGTCCTTTGCTTCACAGTCTTTCAGCATGTGCTCTGAAGCTGTTGGGATGAATGGAAGGACCTCCTCCTCCAAACAGATGATCATTCGGTGAAGGAAAGTCCGCACACCACCTCTTAAGATTTCTTTCTGAACGGGGCAGTTGAGGGCCGGCAAAAATGTTCTTAAACAGTCCAAGTAGACTTCTGAGCAGCCACACTGCTTTACTGTTTGTTTGTTACTGAAGGCTTTACTTGTACGGCTGCATTGTAAATAAATTAAATTCAACATTGGCACATTCCTTACATTAAAGAATGAGTGACATTACCTAGGCTAGTGAAGAACAATGAAACTGTGCGGGGGAAAAAAGTAAAGGATAATAAGGAAACAAATCCGACCACCTAACAGTTTGTGCTTTATAGAAAATTAAGATTACTACATTAGAATCACCGCACAAGTTTCACATGTAAACATTTGGAGCCTAGTTGGTACCTACCTAGCAAATCCCACAGCATGATTAAGGCAATCTGCCAATACTGTCTGTCTCTCTTCAACTTGCTCCATCATCAATTTTTCCAACAAAATTTTGAATTTTTCCATCAACGGAGCCAGTAGATTTCTCATTAGAATATTCTTCCGATCTGCTGGGTAGTCACTATTAACAATAAGTACACCAGCAGCTTCATATATGAAAAGCTGGTCATCGCTGCTGAGCAAGGTCTGAAAGCCATTTTCCTGAAATTAAAAACAAGAAAAGCTGGGAAACAATTTCTCAAAACATCCATAATGTGGTTACATACAACTGATTATGCAGTAGTAAAAAATATTTAAAAAGGATCATTTGTGTGGCCTACAAGAATCACTTAAGGCAGCATACGTAATTATTCATTAGAGTTTAATGTCACTGCTGCCGGATCCATATTAACAGATCCCACTCTATACAACTTGGGAGCTTATCTCTTACCCATTACTAACAAAAGTTGAAATCAGTGGGATAGCCTTCTATGCATGCAGTCCTGTCAGACCCCCCCCCCCTGGAAATCCCGTTCTGAAAGGATCATAGTGGGTATGTGCTTTTCCAAGTGACAGATGTATTTGCTGGATGTTTTTACTGCAAGTGAAGCAGCTGGGTTTAGGGAAAAGGACAAACTCAGAAGGAATCTGGAAGGTGTGTGTGGATGGTATTACATGTATGAAAGTGCATATGATGGCTGGAAAGTGAAATGAAAGCACCATGGGTTAACTAGAATTTACAGCATAGGGTAGCTAGTAGGGGGTGGATTACATCAGCAAAGGGGAGGAAATCCCTTTATGTGCAGGTAGGCGACAATAGATACAACCACTACTTAAATGGAATATACATGAACTGCTAGAATCATTATGCATCAATTGTCACAATCTCGCAGTCAGCCTTTGTAGTTGTGATTCTACATACATGTAAAGGTTTAATTTTTTTTACATTTGTACCAAGCACACAAACCACTTATAAATGTATTTTAGCCTTTGTAGTTGGGCTGCCCAGGGCCTTACCTGTTCCAATCTCTTGATGAGTAAAAAAAAAAAAAAAAAAAAAAAAAGGAATACACGCTTTACCATATAGATTATAATAGATTTACAGTATATCTGCAAAGAAAATACTCACGGGTGGAGACAATTGTAGTAGGTCTTGAATCCTACTCAGAATGTCTTCAACATACGCATTCATCTGTTTACTATATGAAAAGAGAACACATTAGGCAGGCCTATCAAAGCCACTATTTGTAATGAAGCCAGATCACTGAAAGGGTTTGTGGGGAGATCACGCCGAACTTACGTTTCACTGATGCAGTTAGGTATAAGGCAAAAATAATGAGTATCTAGCTTTAAGATGCACCAAATGCGATTTTGCAATATTGATTTTATATAATAAACCTTTTGGAAGCTTTGCAAATGAATGAATACGTTCAACTGGCAATAGAAATAGCATAAAGCAATAGCCCACTATAAAAAGACTGCTTCTCAACTAAACCTTATTTTGTTGATACACATATAAAAATGAACACATCGAAGACCAAAAGAAATTATATACTATACATTGTTTAATGACAATTACAACCAACTTAATGCTGGGGCACAATTAATCAACACCAATTAATGCAAATAAAATACAAAACTAAATGTTTGTATATAAGAAACGCATACTTACTGAAGAGACTTTACAAATCGTGAAAAAAGATATGTTGTTCTGCTGCGAACTTTAGGACTAGAATGTCTCAGTCCTCTATGATCCAAGAATGCCATCTGCCGAAAGTAAACAAAAAGAATACCTTTCAGCTAAGGTTTTCTCAGCTTTACTCTTAATGACAATGCATTGTGAGCCAATACATGTACAGGCTTTGTCACAAAGGGGTTAATTAAAGCAATCCAGGCAACTTTAAATCATTACGCAATAGTCAAACTAAATTGGACACACATTAAAGCATAATGGCACAGAAGAAGCTTACAATGATGTAAATGTTCTCAAAGTCCATTACTGTGCGTAATTACTGCTAATGATTTAATAGTATAGTTCCCCCACCCCAAAGAAAGGGCCTTTTTCTGCTGTACACTATGGTATACAAATGTTTTGATTTAAGACTAACATGACTGTATTTGTTTCTATAGTCATACTCATCTGGCTTGAAAAAGGTTAAAAAAAAAGCTCAAAATAATCAGGGAAATATGTTGCTGACTTGACTCACAATAGAGCATTTTTTATGAAATGTAGTAAAAAAAAAAAACCAAAAACATTCCATTTCTACGACAACACAGACTCAGGTATGTAAGCATTGTGCTTTCTAGGGCAAAACAAGAATTTAGCTTATAAATGAAACAGATGCAATCTTAAAAATATGACCAGTGCAAACTCAAGTACGAAAAGAAATCTATTGTACAGAATGCATAAAATTGTACAGTGAAGAAGAAAAAACAAAAAAAACAAACTTACCAGAACATTCGGAATGTGAACAGGCTCAACAGCAAAGAACTTCTCATATCTCACCACAGTCTCAAAGAACTCCAATGCAACAGATGTGTGATTATAAGAACTCACGCCAGATGTTACAAGCTGAAAAAAATAAACGTTAACTCATGTTAAAGACACTGTATAGCCAATGGGAAAACCTATACTATACCTATATAACCTAATTATTTGTGTTGTGCTGTACATAATGCTATTTTTCCTTTTAACATTTATTTTAAATTAAGGAGATTTAGTTGAGTTTAAATCTACTCCACACTTCACGGACAGAGTAAAAAGCGTAAGACTTACAGTTCTCATCATGTCTTGTAAAGCACTTGCTTTTGCAATATCGCCACAGAAGTGAGCACCGTGGGATGCTGGGATCGCTTCTCCCAACATATACAGCAACCTTATCGCAACTTCCACTTCCATAAAGGGTGAAGACTGCCAATTCCTAAAAAGAAAAGAAAACCCAAACAATTAGCCTGTTCTAGAGCAGATATAGTAGACAAAGCCATGGCGGATTTTTTTTATGGTCATTCACCAAAACTAGGTAAGCATCTACCTGTTATGAACAGAGTTGCACGCAAACACATCACAAACACTTACTGTAGCGTACTGTTAAAGATTCTCCGAACGGAGGCCAACAACAACTCTGGTGAGACTTGTGCAAGACGATCCAGTAATAATTTTAACTGTTTTCTGTATTCTACAAACATTGCTTCATCTTCCCCCTGTGGACACAAATATTTTTAAACCTCTAGCAAAGGATTCAAAACCGTTCCTTGTAGAAGCAGTAAATGTATACAAGTTCTATCACAGAACATCGCCATCAATATTATGGTCCATTATCTACAAACCGCTCTCCGAAATAATTGATCTATCATAATTCTGAGGGTAATGATTGGATTTGCAGAAATCATCAACTCAATAAGCATGGGGTGTTTTTTTTTGTTTTTTTTTTACATACCTCATTTTCAAAATTATATTCTTCATCATACGTTAACTTCTTCATAACAGCCAGCATTACCGCCTAAAATACGGAAACCATATTAGGACAAGTATAAGGGAACCATAAATTGAGATAAAAACCAAATCATGTCTCAGGTTTTCCTACAAAAATATGAAGACTGGATGGTCTGGATGGTTCCTATATCTTGACAAGCCACAGTATCTATAAAGAAGGGAGACAACTTACTGCAGCTACTGCAGTTTTCTGTCTTATACGATTAGTAAATACTGATGTCGCAGGAGGCATTTGAAACCACATTTTGTCCACATACACAACAGGACAAACACTATTGATACACGATACTAAGGTTACAAATTATATAGCAATGAATAAAAATTGCACAAATAAGGACAGCTCTGATGTTTGTTACATTTGAATGCATGAATGTACATTTAGGTCATAAAATTCCAGGCTGAACAATATGTCAGGAAATTAAATGTCAACAAAAGCACAATGGACTTTAATCAGTTACCTGGTCAACGATTTACCCATTACTGTAAAAGCTGAACCTTTCTTGGTTTTAATGTTCAGAATAGCATTATATATTTCTCATTCATGCGCTTGCCATAGTATCCTTTAATATTTCTACTGTTGGGCAATTCCACTGCGGTAGTATTTGTGTGAAAGAGTGGCGAGATGGAGGAAAAGCACTGACTTAACAGGAGCTATGTCTTGTTGGATAAGACAAGGAATACTTAAAATAACAACCTACCTCAACATTCGTTTTCTGCTGATCCGAAAGCATAACAAGCTGTAAGAAAGATAGTAGGTTAAATGTACTATACTAACTGCAAGATTAATACCCAATACAGAATAATACCCATATACATGTATGGATAGCAAACAAAACAGTTATTTAAACCTAAACAGTTGACTTGTGGAATATGGTGTTTACCAAGTATGTGGACACCACACTTAATTTAGTTTTAGCCACGCTCATCAGATAAGTATATAAAATGAAGCACATCCATCTTTAATAGACAACCATTGGCAGTAGGATAGGTCATGAAGTAGTTTTATGCCTATTCCAGGCATGTTTAAATCCTTCAATGTATTAGCCTCTACAGAAAAAATCTGTCACCAATACAGCTTCCTACTAATTGGCGCCTCCCTTCCACCAATCAAGCGTTTCATTCAGTACCCCTCAATTTTATTTTTTTTAAGTAATTCTACAGCAATCAACACTTCAGCATTGACTTGCTTCTTATCTGAGCCCTTGACCCCTTCCCATTTGTGTCTGCAAGATTTCACTAATGCTATACTTATTCTTTGAAATTCCAAAAGACTATCTCCCATCTGCTAATTTTAAACTGTGTTCTTCATACCCACAGTAGACATTATAAAATGTATTTGCTCCCACTTTCAAGATCTCCAATTGATTTCTGCCCAAACAGCCCTTACCTTCTATCTCATTCCCTCTCCGCATCCTCATACATTTGTACACATAAAATGAAAAGTCACTCATTTCCCCCCTACCTGTTTCAGGATGTGTAAATACTCATAACAAAATCCAATAATGTTGGAAGAGATGTCATCATCTTCATGAACAAGCAACTGTAACATCAGAGGCACTTTGGATTCAATGGACTGTAGTGTGTCTTGGGCACTCTTCATGTCGCCACACTTAACAAGCTTAGTCCAGCTTACAATAAGAGATTGGCCCATTCCATTAACAAGTTTCGAGAATCTGGCAAGGAAATCCACATCTTCCTCCTGCAGCAATTGTTTAACAAAATTGTTACTAGTGGACGGACAGGAAGCGGATGAAACAAAGAGGGGGGGGGGGACTAACTCTTTAAAACAGAAGTAATATGCAGCTTCCCAAACCTCAACCATATTGAGAGAAACATAACTTTCATTGATTAATACACCGTGCACATTCCAAAAAATATCAAACCAAAGCACTTAACATTCAATAAGTTACATAAACATAAAATACAAGAAGGAACAGTAACCTTTAGAGCGCTTATTGAAACAAAACAGAGCTTTTTGGTCCATGTTACTGTGTTAAATAAATCTACAGCCTAGAGACATTTTACAAGAGATATTTTATACAGACACGTTTCTTACTTGGTGCGGGCACAGCATGTAGAGCTATGCCAGCACTAGGTGGTGCATGGTAACACCCTAGAGGCTGATGTGGGGTCTTTAGTAGCCGTGTGGGGATGCCACGTGCATTACCTTTTGGTTGGCGGGCAGTAACAAATGTGCTGGTTGGGAGACAAGAAGTGTTCTGTAAATTAACTGGCTTACACACCTGATCGATTCTGAAAAATCCTGCGGACTGTAACACTTGACACAAAGATTCAACTAATTTGGTTTTATCAATTGGATCCATTCCTTTATTTACAATTTCATACAAACAGTCACAAGCTTCCTCCCGAAGAACCTCTACAGACATATGACTTAGCAGCATATTGATAAACCTGAAGGAAAAAAAAAAACAGGAAAAGGTGAGACTGTACATGACAAATACACCAACACAAAATGTGAAACAAATCAATTACAAAGTACCTGTCATTAGCAATTAAGGTTAAGTCAATCCAAGAGACATAAGCTCCAATCACTTCAAGGCACTGGCATGTCAATTCTGAATGACTCTGCTGATAAGTCTGAAGGATCTGGTACCATGATTCTACCAGACTTGGAATACACTGTTCCCTCATTGTGTCCTTTAGTAATGTATTCCTCCGGGCTTCCTAAAATAAAATAAGAAAAAAAACAGGAAAGTTATTCAATTTAGGAAGATCCGAATAAATAAAGCTGATGTAATATATTCAAAATGGTCAAAACGTTAGGTAAGAGGCTCGTTTAGACTAGTACTGAGAAAGAAGTACTTCTTACCTCTGGACTATGGATTATATCCCTGTCCACTACCTCTGCATCAATTGCCATTAGGATTCGGAGGTAGAGGTCCACGCCTCTTGGATTAAGGCCAACTACAGACAAAATATCGAAGAAGAACTTGGGCCATGTTGTGAGGTACTCTGTCACAAAGACCAAGGCAAACACTTGGGCTGCTTTGTTACGGATAAATGTTTTTTCTGGTTGTGCGTTAAGCATCTGCAGAGAAAATAAAAATGTTAAGTAAAATATGAAGCTTATCTATATCCATTAATTCCAAACTTGCATTACCACTATATACTTTTTTTTTTTAACAAATATCAATGCAAAGTATTATTATTAAGTTAACAGAGAAGTATTTATGGGTCAGCACAACTTATTTATTTATAGGACATGTGCAAATGGACCAAAAATGTATTGACAAGTCTTTCAGTTTGTTTTTGCCCATTTGCTCTCTAAATGTTTCCCTACTTTCTGTGGCGACCACTTCATGTTCCTTATCTTCTCTGTTCTATCTTAGTCGCCATCTCTGCGGACATAACCTGGGACGAACGTCCGCCAAAATGGCGGCTCTTCCGTTGAAGTCCTCTACCCAATCCTTCAATCAGGGGAGAGGATGTGATTGAAAGTGGCACTATTTTGGTGGAATCTTAGGGCAAACTAGTGGTAGTTTAGGCAATGTCCTCTTCCCCTATCCTCCAGTCACCAGAAATGCTATTTTGGCATTAGTTTGCACCGGGTTACATCCACAGCGATGTGAAAGGCAAAAGATAGAAAAGAGAAGATAAATGATGAGAGAAGTTGAACAAGAAGATGTGGAATAAGAAAACAATTACATGAATGAACATGTATATACCTGAGATTGAAGCCATGTCATAAGAGTTTCCCTTATTAGTTGTTGTTGTAAACTCGTCAATTCTGAATACCTGCAACAGAAAGAGGGCATTGGACACTACCACTCAAAATCATTCTTCTCAAACGGTTCATAATGCCTTCTTATACAAGGGTTTTAGATAAAATAGTACAGATAAGCAAAAAGCTGTAGAAATGGAATTCAGGTCTCACTGTACATTTGTGCCGCTTTTTTTTTTTTTTTTTTTTTAAACTAAAGTATAAGAAGATGCTACCACACCATATCTTTGGCGCAGTCAACTGAAATTTAGCAATACTCATTTGTGATCGATTAGTTTAGCAATATCATATTTGACTGTAGCGGGCCCTGTCATACACATTATATGGACAGGGGAAATTTAAAGGCAGCATCAAAGCATCGTATAAAGCCAAAAAAATACAGCCCTTCTCATGTTTCTCTGGATCCAGTTGTGTTTTAGGGACTTAGTCAGAGACTGGCTCTTTACAGGAACAGCAGCGAGAAGGCATTGACAGGGATTGTGGGGTCTCAATCTCTTCAGAGAATTATTGTGCCTTGCTTATTGTTAACATAAGGTCAGTTGCGTTCTTAAGAAGAAGAAAAAAAAAACCCACCAAATTGCCAATTTAACAAATACTATCTCTGTTCTAGAAACAGTAATATTATATGACATGTGAACACATTTCCAATACGTTTTGTTCCATGAAGGAATACCGTATTGGCTCGAATATAGGCCGCACTCCCCCCCCCCACCCTTTAAGTTATTAAAGTGGGGGTGCGGCCTATATTCGGGTCTACCCCCGACGCCCGGGACATGCCAGTCCGGGGTGCCGGGCAGGCAGCGGGGTTAGGATACAGATCCCCCGCAGCGGTGCATCCTCTCTCTGATACACTCAGACAGCCTCCCCTGCCAGCACTTCCCATGGGGGGGGGGCGTGCCGGCACAGGAGATTGTCTAAGCGCATCGCGCAGACTTTCACCGGCAGCGGCGATGCGCGTAAACAACCTCCGCTGCCGGCACGTCTGCACGATGTGCTTTAACAATCTCCCACGGGGGGAGTCCCGGCAAGGGACCGGCAGCGGAGGTTGTTTATGCTCGCATCGCCGCTGCACATCTGCGCACACATTTTTCCTTTCCAGTACTTCCCACGGTTGCATCGCCGCAGCCGGTGAATGTCTGCGCGATGTACGCTAACAATCTTCCTTGCTGGCACGTCCCACGGCGGAAGTGCCAGCACCGGAAGTTGAATAGCTGTCCCCTGCCGGCCCTGCAAGACCCTGGGAGTCTGCACCGGTAAGTCTAGGGGAGGACCTCTTGGGGGCAGAGTGGCAGCATATCTCAGGGGGGGGGCAGAGAGGCAGCATATCTTGCGGGGGGGGCAGAGTGGCAGCATACTCGGGGGGGGCAGAGTCAACATCTCGCGGGGGGGCAAGTGGCAGCATATGTAAGTGGGTTTTTTTTTAGTAAGAATTTTTTTCTTTAAAAAAAAGCACCTAACTTTTAGGGTGCGGCCTATATTCAGGTGCGGCCTATATCCGAGCCAATACGGTAGCTTCTCTTAAAAAAAAAAGTTTCAAATCTAACAGGCACAACAGACACTTACTTGAATTTAATTTGGTGTTCCAGGACCTGAAAACAAAAGAACTTGACATGATCGTCGCTGAAACAAAGAAAATAGATGTACGCCATTACTCATTGTTCCAGATCTGTAGTAGTTGCATGCAAACGCAACAAACTGAATCAACTTAAAGGGGCAACCACAACCATTTCAGAAATGAGTGAAGAAAACAGTTTAGTATTTGAGAAATGTAAGCAGCATTTTCTTCAGAAATATTTCAATATATATGTCACTTTCCACAGCAACTGCCTCATTAAGCCAGTAAATAGTAGCAGAGCACAAGTATAACATTTATTTGCCTTGTTTGTGGGTTGAGCATTAAACAAAGTATATATAAATAAATGATCTTTAATAGAAGAAGAAGGAAACAAAACTAATTTCAAAAGGGCATCTCAGAGAGGGAACACTATCTTTAAGTGCTCAGCTTTTTTATGAGAATTCCAATGATTGCTTTAGGGGGGGGATGTGCAATTATTGGCACAACATGGATAAGTTATTAACTTTAAATATGAGCAGCTATTCTCACTTATTTAACACCACAACAGAAATCACAAGATTTATAATTTTGTTTAAACAACTAAAAGTGTGAGTGCAGCAGCAATAGGAAAAAAAAATTATATAATGCTAAGGAGAGGTGTATTTAACCAACACAAGGACAAATAAGAGTACAGAGAATGATCTCCATTCACAGGGAAACAAGTTGTGACTGTGTCCCAAAACACCACTTAATACACTATGTGCTGTAACACTAAACAATATCCCTGTTACTTGAGTGCTTGGTGAACTGGCTCTCACAAATACCAAGCCATGGTTTCAGTGACAAATTAAAAGAAGTGAGCTCTATGCGTATCCCGAGCACGATTAAATTGTCTCACTGTTTTAGCCGTTAACATACCTGAATTAAAATTCTGTTTGATGCTTTAAATTATTTACATTTTCCTGGGAGGTCCCCTTTAAGTCGTGCAAACAAAGATGTAAAATTAAAGGGGGGGGGGGAGTTCAGCCACCACATGAACTTTTATAATAGCTGCGTCACCCCTTTAATTTTGTGTTGTCCTTTTTGAAAATGCCCCCCCACATTCATTTGTTTCTTAATCCACCCCTGAGCTTAATGCTGTGCAGGAGTTGTCTTTGGCTAGTGTACTCCCCCCTCCAGTGCTGGCTTGGGGTAAACTGCGGGAGGGGGTCGCTGTGATGTCACTGATTTCAATGGGGGCACCTTTCTGCCACGCATTGGCTGCTTACTAAGATTCGTTGGACCACTGAGGAGGTGGGCAACTGCAGCGACAGGGCTGAATCTTCAGTGTCAGGTAAGTGCCTTTTTCCCTTTTTTGGAAGAATTCATATTCAACTACTCATTCGTACTTTAATATGCATTCTTCTGTATTAGGGGTGCCAGGGATATTAAACTGTCTCAGGTCTGGAAACAGGACACCATCACAAATGGAACACATGACACACTGTAGGAGTGTAACAGGAAAAATGACGACCAGCAAAGTTATTACTCTCCCAGCCAGTGTGAGGTATTAATAGCCAAGTATTAAGAGACTTGCCCCAACCACAACTCAAAGTAAAACAGCATTAAATGCACTGGACAATAATGAGAAAAAAGTATTTTGAAGCTTTTAAATGACACTAGTCTTGCAAGAAATTCCGAACAGAGGTAATAATGCCTATTAAAAGCTATTATACGTGCTTTTCATAAATTATTGGAAATAACGACACTATTATTTTAATCTTGTAAACCAAAATGTTGCAAAAAAAACCCCAAATACTTACCTATACACGCGCTGGGCTAATGCTTCTGCACAGACCTGCCATGCATCATGGGAAACCTTTAGTTGCTCAAAATAGGCCAAAGCCTGCAATAAAGTAATTTAAAAAAAGTATAGAAGATATTAATGCATTAACAAATTAATAGTCAATATTTATAATAGGAAAACCTACAGTTTTTGTGGCACAAAGTGGGAAATGTGGGGTAATGACCATTTGAATGCTCCTGAGTTGCTGCTTTGCACTGGAGCAGTTTCAATTCTGGGCCCAGATATACTTACAAGGCACCAAGATGATGTATCTTATTAAACCCTCTGAGGTCCCAAAAGCTACTGCAATTTTACACCATATGAGGGCAAAATAAAAGGTATCAACATCAACTACAGTACCAAATGATTTATTAGAGATATTACAACTGGGAGAAAATTAACATTGATATGCGAAATTGGTAACACCACCAATTATTTACTCTTGTGAACAATTTATTAACTAATATGCTGAAACAAATGCGCACTCAAAAGAGGGATTACAGGACACGAACAAGAACACCATGTTAAAGAGAGTCCTTACAAAATAAATTGAAATAACTAAAGAACAGCCAGAAGATCTGAAGAGACGTGATGACGTTAAGGGGAAGGAGCTGGCGTACGACGAGATACACGGAAGTCACTATAAAAGAACCGTTAGAGGGAACAATGTCACCTACGGATTATCGGATTTTTGCTTTTAATTCACGGATATTTCTTTTGACTCCCTGAAGAAGCCCAACGGGCGAAACGCGTCGGAATCAGATTCAATTGGGACTTAATTTTATCCTTAATCAGATGGACTTCATCTAACATACACACATGCAATTTTGATGCATGACCAACTGTGAGTGCATTTGCAATTTAATATTATATTTTTTGTACTTTTTTGCATTTTAAACTACCATAATGGAATATTAAAATCTCTATATTGTCCAATGAGTTGGAGTTATCTCCTTTGTTTATTATAATTTACACTACTTTAGTGTTACTATCTGGGTACACTGTTTTCATATTTCTTCCCTTGTATGTTCCTGCGCCCCAATTTAGTTCAATTAAAGAGAGTCTTTAACTTCAACTTGGGTATACACGGACAGAACATGGACAAAGAAGATCAAGTGGACTGGTGCATTGCATATATGCCCTGTATATAATTACATATTAACAAGGATTGGCCCTCTGGGGATTCCACTGCCCTGAGAAGAGGGCCCTAGACAGGAAAAGTAGAGAGTCTTTCAGACTGTGCCTCATATTCTATTGAACAATACTCAACTATGATAAAATATTAACTTTTAAGCAAACTATTGCTTAAATAATTCCATGTGTAGTATGCAATTAAGGAGACATTTAATATACACTCAATATTTTTTATTTTGTTAAGGCTACTTTTTCTCCCAAAATATGAGTCAAAAAGTGTCCATACTCGTTCTCTGAAGTCAGCATTGGCATTTGGGTTTAGTCCAAGCAGTGCCTGTTCATCCATGTCTGCTGCTATACTCCCAGCTCCCTAATTCTGACAATAGGTTTGCCCCTTTCTGGTACAGCAGAATCAACCAACATCTGCCAAAGAATGAAAAAAGCAAAGTTAGGAGAAACATGGCATTTGCAAAAAACAATAGTGCTGCTTGTCTCAGCAAAAAACAGGACACGATAATCATCATGGCCGGACACATCTAAGCTAGTAGGGTAAATCTGCCAAGCTTGTTCGACATCAAGAGCATTTTGGATCCCAGAAAGCTTGGCAACATTGTGTCTTACAATAACATTCACCAAACAAAGGAAACAATGTATAACTCTCCATCTATAGCTTAAAGACGCATTCAGTTACACAGGAGTAAACATTAAAATCACACAGATCTGATAAATGAGTGGGAGACTAAGGCACAGCGGCCATGATGAATAATTACACTTATATGTAGAGAAAATGTCAACAGAAATGGGATGACTGTCACACTTACATTCCAATGCTTAGTATGGGAAACTAGGGGAGAAAAAGCACATCTGATGTGAAAATCCACCAATGGGAAGAGGTTCCCTACTGGAGATAGCAACCATAACACGCAAGCAGGTGACATGTTAGCGAATGTACACATGCATACATACATATAACAAAGTATGAAGGTGTATAGTCAGTAACATATACACATAGCCAGAGTGACACGACACACAAGTGGAATAAACTGGTATGAGCTGATCAGCTGCACGCACATGTGCTTTAGTACAGACAGGACACGAGCTGCAAGCACCGGGCTTTCACAGGTTAATATATATTTGACCCTTTATTAGCCCAAAGCAGGAAGATGTAACGTCTGGGGCAGTGAAAGTCGCACTGTGTCTGACACGTTGCTTTCAACTGGGCTGTGTGACACGTAGGACCACGAGTCAGCGTGTGTGACAAACTCGCGACAAAAGCTGTCTCGCCGACCAAGCAGGGTATCCCAGGCCAGCTCCATGTGCTGCTCCCGGGACCTGCGTGTCCCCTACAGCGAGGTCGCCTCCCACAAGCGGAGGACCACATGGCGCCAATGATGCTAAAACGGACCGCTGCTCTCTTCTTCTTTCACCACCTTCTTACCTTTCTCTAACCGCTTACTGCTCCATGCGAGGGAGGCTCCACCTCCCGGCCACCGTTCCGTTACACCGGCGCAGCGAACGTAGTCTCTGCAAAACCGCGTATGACGTCACAGCGTCGGCGAGCGAGGACGAGTTGAAAACCGGGACCTAGAATTACACGTCCTGCCTCCACGCGCTTAGGGTGTGTGTCGTCAAGACGCACAGGCGCGCGCGTACGCGCGACTGTGTAACACGCCGACTTCCGCCCGTATGTCACGTGTATTATAGACGCAAGGTGCTGCGTTGTACTTTCACGTGGATTACACTAAATACCCTCTCAGGCCTACGCTATACAGAAAAAAGTATTGAGAAACACCTTTCAGGGGCTTAACTATTAACCATAGGGCCCGGTCTGAAAATTGCCCTCCCCAACTTCACGAAGAAACATGTCCCACAGTGCCCCAAACAGCTAGTCTGTGCCAGCATTGCACCCCAACAACTTGTCTGTGTCTTCTTTGCCCCTTCTCTCATATATATATATGACGACACACACACTCATACTAACACAAATGTACACTTGCACACCACTCATGCTAACACCCACTCCATCTCACATCACTTATACATCCATGCCCACACACACTTTTACATAGACATCCATGCTCACATACATACAAACATACTCCCTACCCCCCACCTCTACTGCAGCTTTATGTTCGGCTGCTCGCACACTTTGCCAGAAGCCTTGGTTTTACCACGGGGTCACATGTTATAACATGACCCCGATACATTCCGGGTTCTCCATGCCTGTTCACAATAGTTTAGAAAGGGCACTTGCGACCTGAACTGGTCCCTTTCTAAATTAGTATGAGGAGACAAGAATAAGTGGTCACGCTACCCTGCAGTTACACCGCTGACAATTATTAATTATTGAATTCAGGATATATGCGTTGTCACAGGCGTATAAAACACCGAGCCGTGTAGTCTGCATTTAGAAACATTTGTGAAAAAAATAAAACAGAGAGCTCGGTGAATTCCAGCGTGGTACTGTGATCGGATAAGTCAGTTCATTAAATTGCATCCCTGCTACGTATTACACGGTCAACTGTAAGTGCTATTATTGGAAAGTGGAAGCATTCAGGAACAGCAGCAACTCAGCCTGGAAGCAGAAGACCACTTAAAGTCACAGAGTGGGGTCACAGAGTGCTGAGGCCAACACTCCGCTGATTCCATAGCTGAAGACTTCCAAACTTTCACTGGCATTAATATCGTTGCACAAAGCAAGGCCAATAAAGACAGAGTTGGATGAGTTTGGTCTGGAAGAACTTGACTGACCTCGACATCACAGAAACACTCCAAAATCTTTCGGAAAGCTTTCCGAGAAGACTGGAAGCTGCTATAGCTACCAACTACAATGCAATGTCATGAAAGTCCCTATTATTAGTATTCTGCCATCTCAGAGACCTCTTCACACATAATGAAATACGAGTCATGTATTGAGAAAGTGTGAGCATTTACTTCAATTTATTATGCTTGGTTGTTGTATGAGCCAAATACATCGTGATGTCATATTATGTCATTAATGAATTCAGTAGTAGTAATTTTACACTGACCACCATTAACACATTGTACAAAGCTGTATTGTTGGCACTCACTATATATATCAATAAATAATACATTAATGACTGGTAACCAATGATTTATAAACATATGCCCATCTCTTGGTGGCTGCTGTTACGACCAATGCCAGAGAGAGAGAGACCACAGTTTGAAACTTTTCCTCCATTACGGCAGAACCAGACCGACTATATACTGGCCTGTCTAGCCATATCATGTACAAACATATTGATTTATGAAAACACATAAGGACAATTAACAAACACCATACGGGTTTTAATTTGCGTGTGTGTATGGGGGGGGGGGGGGCATTCAGTTTCCGTACAATGATTGGAAACCGAAACAGTTAAATACCAATAAAAACAAATAAGATGTTTTTTATTGACATTTGCCAAGATGGGAGTTTTTGCCTTAAAATTTGGTTGAAACCCATGTTTTCTAGTGTAAGAGCCAAAATCCTACAACAACTCACATTTTTAACAACAAATGATCCCTATATTTTTTATTATTTATAATGAACTTTTATTCATCCTGATTCTGTTAATTACCTCCCAAGAGACAGGTCTCTTTACTTCTTAATCCCGAACAATGTGTACCATATGGGTTTGTAAAGGGAAACCACATACTTTGGAACTCTATTCCTCTGCCTTCCCCCCTCTACCTGTGCTGTGAGATTGGGGCTAAATAATGGGCATGAGTTCAAAAAAATATATCTAATAGGATGTGGATACTAACCCCTGCGATTAGACAACCACCCCAGAGTACGGGGTGATGGGCAGGAGGCACTCAGGAGTCCCCTGAACGTTAGATCTACCCCATAAGTCTGGATCCATTATAAACTCACCCCTTATCATTCCACAGCATGGTAGACTGGGGCATTTAGGTTCTGCCCTAAGTATTATGCCCTCTAACCTTACTTGCTGCTTCTTCCCCCTCAAACTCAGTTGTTGGCCTGAATCCTACTCACCAACAGAACAGCAAACTGTAACTTTAGTAAAATATCAGCCTCACTGAGTTGACATTTGTGCTTTAAATACTGATTTCCACCTAAAAAGTTTAGATTAAGTAAATTCAAATGGTTTTTTAAAGTACAGATAGAAAAAAAGTTATTCAAAATTATTACAGGTCACTTACCATATACCGATTGGATTGTGTTTCTGTTAAATAGCATTGTTTATTATTGTTTATTGTCACCACAGACCAAATTGTTGGTTGGGGATTTTTCCTACAAACGACCGCCTGGTGGTTAGAAATCCTTTGTTTTGTTAAAAGTCTCTTTAAATATACACTAGGGGTTCATAATTTTACAAACCAGCCATGACTGCACTCCATGACGACACTGCATTCACGTGCACATAACGCGTACAAAGGCCAGTAGAGTGTGTGTGTGCGTTGGAGCAGAAACGCTAACAGAAATTCTTTACCGATAAAAGTCAGTTTATTGCAAAATTAAGATGGTTGAACTAATTTAATTATAATTAATTTATTTCAGTCCTTCTCCAGAGACATAAAAGCAAATATTTCCTTTTGGCAATTAAAAATACTGTAGATTATTTCCTGTTGAAAGCTTCCAGCAAACGAAGAAGGTGCAGAAAAAGGTTAATGATGTCAAGATAAAGGTTGATTGAAGCCAGGATGTGTTCTTCTGGTGACAGTTTGTGCATCAACAAATGAGTGTCATAGATGATGAATCCACAGAAAAGGAGCGCTCCGGCAGCAGCAATCACCACCTCAGCTGTCTCACTGAAAAAGAATAGCTGGCAGGGAAAGAAAAGGTTACCTTTTTTTAATTTAGTAAACATACACAGTATAGAAATTGGATCCATGGAATCCCTGCTGATGCATGGAGGGATTCTGCGAAATCCCCCATTTGCCCCTTGAACCCCCCCCAAGCTATTTTCTGTGCAGTAGACACGCTTGGTCACAGACACCTCCTTACACGTGGGATACTTAATACCAGCCCTTGGAGCTGGCGTGCGTATGGGCGGAAATCGCTGCCATAAAATAGTCATACAAATGTCATACATGATTACATAATTAAATGTTTTGGTGAATGAGTTTGATTTTCTCAAAGGCTTCTTATTGGTTTTAGGGATTAAACAATGACGTGCATTTTAGACTTTGTTATTTAACTCCATGTCAACACCCTTGAAGTTAGCGAAAGCATTATGGCTGATGAAATACATGATAATACAGCTAATAGAAAGGTAAACGTGTCCGTGCACCTGATATGGGTTTCAGGCATGATGCGTACCCATTACCAAGTGAACTCATAAGTACACCGTATGAGAATCGCTTACCCTCAGAAAGCCAGCAATAATCAAGATCCAAAGGCCGGCAAAAAGACTGAAAAAAAGAGGAGGTCATGGATTATTGTTACATATAACAATTGATACAATCTTTAAACAATGTGTAAGTTATTTCCAGCATGGTTAGTTGACATGTAAGGGTAAGTAACAAAATATCATAGAATCTAGCAGGATAACCGACTGACTGGTTGGGTATGCTAACGTTTTAAGAAGAGATCACTAGTAATGTGGAGGCATCATGTTTCACATCGAGAGACATAAGGCTTTTCACACTAAAAGTAAGATTAAACATTTCAAGTCTGGGGCAAATGTATCCTAATTCAATAAAAAAGGCCTTCAGTCCTGCATAATACATGAGATGACATTCAAACCCTCTCGCTGCATTATCTCTGTATTATGCAGGGACCTCACCTTGTACAGGTCACCAATTATAATGCTTGGAGAAGTCAGCGAGATGAATTATGCCAACTCACACTCACTGTTTGATTCCTTCAAAACAGACAAAAAAAAACATACCCAGCTCCAAGCTTGCTGAAGTCTCTCTTAGACTGGAAAGTGAAAACGGTCAGCCCGAAGAACACGGCCGCGGTCAATACGAAGGCCTGGATAACCACTGCCACTTCATAGAAAGTCACTGAAATGGAAACAAGGATAGTCGTCGAAAATCCTTCTCTACGCAAGTGAGAAAATAACGTGACCAATGCCGCTGTAAGTTGGTTAACATGTTTATTTCTACCGTGATAAACACAATCAAAATATCTACCTGCAATACCAACTGTTATCGCCTCCAAGAGAGTCTGTAAAACAAAAAGGAATGGGAAATAAATGCAAAAATTAGAGTTACAGAACCATGCGTCGTGTAATATATCAGCAGTGGACTGTATACACTGCATTTAGGTTTAGTTCAAGGTAACTACAAATTCAGCCATCACTTGGTTCAATATGTACCAAAGAATCACTTCAGGTGTTCAAAGATATATTAGCATGGATTCTTAACAGTGTTATTAGCCATACATTATATATGGAAGTATCCGTTTCTACTAATTGTTAATGCAAGCCCTGCCACGGTAGCTAAATGCGAGGAATATGCATGGTCCCACTGCTGAACTAGACATATTACATACCAGTAGTCAGTGAAGAAGGAAAAGACAAATCTGTGTGTTCTAACTAGTAATCAAGCAATATCGCCATGGGGCATGGAGAAAAGGGCATTAGATCGGACGTATGCAAGAGCCATTATCAGCAGTTGAACATTCGAGGACATCATTCCAGGGAATTACTGAAGTCTAAATGGATTTTGGTGGGCCTGCAGCTTTCACACAGCTAGTGATGGACATTTCTGGTTTAGAGATAACAGTGCTGGCTGTTTTAATTCACATTGGAAAAATGAGGAAGAAGAAAGGAGGTTTGGTAAGTTATTATTATTATTATTAACTATTATTATTAATTGTAAGTGGTAATTTATATGGCTGAAAATTCATCAGAAATGTTGTACTGTCAGAATTTGTGGCCAATGCAGATGTTCCTATTGACCCTATGAACAATGGGTACATGACATGTCCACACTTCTTTGAGTACCATTCTCATATAGCACAGCAGTAACCAAATCTGCCTAGATAGAAACGATGGAAAATATCCGATTCCAGAGCTGCCAGGTTTAGAGACACCAACATGTAACTATGGGTGGCGTATCCAATAGAACAATACAAATCCACGTCAATCACAAACTAATCTACACATTAACAAATACTTCTTAAAACAAAGCTTTATATAATTAGAGAAAGATGCTTACGAATCCAAACAACAAGTACAGGTTCGCTGGATACTGATGCCTATAAATTGTCAGGGCGACTATTGTGACGAGTGATCCAATGGCAGAAATCAGAAGCAGAGCAGGACTGGAAAACAAGGGCAAAATAGGAAACAGTCCTTAGAAAAGAGCCCACCCAACACAGTATATGTTAATGTTAAAAATAAATACATTCTATACTTACACAGAAACATATATATTATTAAAACTTATTGAACTTATATGAACCAAATTATGTTAGCTTCTTGTATAAGAGCAAGTTAACTCAGACTAGAACTTGGCTTGACATTTCCCAGAAAATTGTACTGCTGGCTGCTATATTATATATAAGATTTTGCAAAACCCCGGACAAGATAGAATAATCTACAAGCAAGTTTGCTATTACTAAGCAATGTGAATTGTGTCAATCGGTTTACTTTATAATGCCATAAATCAATGTGTGGAATTTAGACAGCACAAACTGAGATGATCTGAAAGATAATGAACAATGTTGTCTATGGATAAACACCGGGTTAACTCAAAAGGCTGAAGCATTGTCTTCGACGATCCTCCTCCAAAACATGAGATCCGACACATGTATGCAATTTGTATTCAAGTCCAAGACACACGCACTTTACAAACTTTTCATCCAACTGTCAGTGAGCATTCGTACCAATACACCCCACCTGGAACACCCTCACAACTACTACGGCACACCAGTCAACTCATTACTCTTACACACCTATATCAAACACCAGCACTTAACCCGAACCCACATTTATTTTCTCTCCTTTGCCTACCTTTCATGCACAAAACTGCGAATGGAATCAAAATAGAGGAACACCGCAGAGGTTACAGCTGTTAGGAGAACTTGGACAAATAAGGTGCTGTAGACCTTTCGCAGGAAACCTAAGGGGGGAAAAAAGATCATACTGTTGCTGTTGGTTTATACAATAAACAACAGGTTGGGGTGAGAAAATACCATCTTACTATATCACTTATGCATTTAGAAAGACCAAATCAGCCAGACTTGGAGAAGGAACTTGCTGGGGTTTGCCCTTTGTAATTGTTAAATGCATCTATTACGTTTATAATTTTTTATGTTAATTATTTTATACATAATGTTATTATTAATATTAATAATAACTCTATCCATGATCAAACCTAAGCCTTGACCAGTGTATAGGGATTGATTGCAATGCCAAGTTATCATGTTGCACTCAGGATGATTAGGGGTTAATAGGTATTTTAATCATCCAATGACAGATCTGCTTTAATTCAGGGATTTTTATTTTACGGCAACCTACAGGCATCATATAATCACTAACCCTCTATTATTAACAAGACAATTGTTACAACAATTAACAAGGGGCAAATTTCAGAAGAGAACAATTATCAAGGAAACCGTATGCATGATTATTCCTCCCCAGTACTTGCTCATTGTTGAGTAGGAGAAGGCAGGGAACTCGGTTTCCGTAAGGAGATTAGGCAATGTCGTAGATTGCGTATGAAGTATGTTTCAATACGAGGTGTGACGTCAAAGACAGGGCGCATAACCGTTTTTTCATCGTACGGGGTCACCCAGTAACACATACTCTACACCATCGGTTATCCGTTTTACGGTAAAGCAGATACAGTTGTTAAACGCTTGGATTATCGACTCTTCTATGGGTGAGAATTGAAAATCGGGCATAACCGATCACACGGAGTGTACTTACCCATGCGGATGTAAGTACTGGCCGAGGCCACGTTAGTGCCATAATTAAAGTCATCCTCGATGGAGGACATGGGGTAATGGTCCGTCCCTGTCATCGTCAAAACCAGATTACCCTTTCCATCCACAGTCCTTCCTGTTGACGACTCGTCAGCTGTGGGCAGGCACTGCGCGTTCCACACCTCACTTTCATTCATGAAACGCCCATACGTTTCTCTGTTTTTTTTTCTCGTCATCGACTCTCCAAGTTCTAAACACGAAAGACACAACATTGTTGCGCTGACGTTTTCTGTAGCACACTGCTTTTGAAACCAGGTGCTTGTCCTGTTAACTACTTCAAAATAAACTTTAAAATATAATGTGCCGAGAATAGTGCTACACCACAGCAAACATTTATTCGGATCACCGTTTGGCTCCAGGAAGGCGACACAGTGAGTTCTTTTCATAGAGCTCTATAACCCAGATAGGATGCCGTTTGCGTCCTTCCGTTACAGGGAAGTGCGTGTTGCGCTACAAAGTGGTTTTGTATTTCCGGTTCAGTAGCCGCATGGTGAGTAACGTAAAGGAGGTTGTGGGAATTAATCTAACGTGTTTACTCTTAGATTTAAGATTCTACCTGTAAATGCGCGACGATACTCATATTCTGTAATGCGATGTGAAGTGCACATGTGTAAAATAGGGTGACGCTACGTTACGGGGAGTCTTGGTTTAAGCTTAGAATATGGCTAATGTCACATCGTCTTTTCGTTTTATAAAGAGAATGGTTTTAGGAACTGACAGCCCTTTCCCAGTGTTGGGAGTAACACGTATAAAGTTACGCTACAGATCGCTATATGAACACAGATAAAGCGTTAGTGGGCAGATCATTACTGCCAAGTGCGGTGCATTTGTTGGTTACGAGTCTGTTCCATCCTCTCCTAAAGTAAAGTACCAGCAGCATCTTCTCACTGACCTGTTAGCTGCTTCCTAAAGACAAGGGTTCAGGGCGTGATAATCTAAACCCTCATTCAGGACCAGGATTAACGCGTGCTAACCCCATTACACAAAGGCTTCCTGTTATCATTGCTGTAATAGCGCTATGGAATCGGCTGGTGGGGTTTTTGCACCACCGGTACCTGTGCACGTCAGTATAGATTGCTAGGCATGATGTTTCTTTAATGAACTTACAGTATTTTTCTCACTGGCAGCTGGTTCAGTGTCATTGCATTCCGTGCAGATGTCTTAAAAAATGATGTCGCCAGTGGAAACCACAGGGGAGAGACATAGGTTGGGTTGGACGGGTGTAGTTTGCAAGGTCCTGGGTCTGATCAAATGTTGATGTAGTTGCAAAGCATCGCTACACCCGAGAACGCCATTGCTCAATCTTTCTTGATCTTCCATTTTTTTGGTGTCTAGTTATACATCATATAAAGGCTCTACCCTCACTCGCTGTTTCCTCCTGTGTACTCTAACAGTTACCTTATATGAGACAGCTTAGCTTCCATACAGCTGCAGTGAGGTGCTGTTGATATGGGCTTTCTATTCTACATGTCTGTATCCAGTCACAGGCAGTCTCATAGACAGTCCACTTGTTGGCTACGGCTCTAGGTAGCGTAACAGGCGATTTAAAAAGAAAAAGAAAAAAAAAGAGAGAGATTTTCCTATATATATTAAACATAATTATTCATTTTGGATTATTAAGTGCCATCATATTCTACATATTATGAATATTACTAATTTAGTGGGGTCTGGGGTAACAGAAGGGCCCATCCTTTGTGTTGCTATGGACAGGCTGTGCGTGGCATGTAACAACCTATGAGTCCATTTTCTGCCTGTCCAACTGACTGATTGTACTCATAGTAGTTTAGGTGTAAATTTTTGTTATACAAAGCCGTTGGCTGCAGACATCCCGTCAAATTGTGTCGATGTCCGGCGTGGGTTACATTTACATGAGATACATTCTTTGAAGCATTGATAGGAGGGATTATTATTTATTAAAATTATAAATAATTATTTCTGTAGAGCCATCATATTCTGCAGCATTGTATATTGGGTAAAGAAGACATAAGTAGCAACGTATATTGCTAGTTTGGATGGGAGGTATCATTGGAAGTAAAAAAAAATATATACCGGTAACTTATTTCTGTTTAATGAGACTGCACTAGTGTTTAATGATTGATTTGTTTTTTTCTTACCTTTCCATCTCCCTGTCTTCAGTAATATAATTGCCGGGCTTTGCAAGAAAAATGGCAAAAAGTTTACGCAGCAAGTGGAAGAGGAAAATGCGGGCCGAAAAGAGGAAGAAAAATGCCCCTAAAGAGCTCACCCGTTTAAAGAATGTTCTGTCAAAAGTCAATGCCGATGTCTTGATGGAAGATGTAAAAGAGGTTGCGACTGTTGTGACTGCTGAGGAAGTTAAGGAAAAATCAGAAATGCTGGCGAATACGCCTGAAGGTGAATGTTCTTAACATCTGATCTGTATATATATATATATATATACCTAAAAAAATTCTCTAAACGTTTTTAGAAACACCCATACTTTAACTATTTCCTATATGCATTTTATCACCAAAAATCCATGTTAGCATACTTTTTTAAATATTTTAATAGCTTAAGGGGCCAATAAATGACCCTGACAGCCCCAGTCTAGAAGAATGCATAATACAGTACTTGTAGAGAGACACCTGGGGTAGAAACTGCACTCCTCCTCCGTAGTCCAATTCAGTGGGATCTGAATTGATCCCCGCTCACAGCGTTAGCTTTTGATACCACGGAAATTTAAAAGGGCTTTCATTATATGCCACTGCAGAGCTATTTTCATGATAAATTCATATTTGAGTCCGTTTTGGATGGATTCCACTACATTTAACTGCATGTACACTATCTTTTGCTTTGTACATGACCCCCCACCCCTAAAAACACTATTATCGCTGCATTCTGTTAATTTTACAGAGTTGGGGACAAATTACAATTTTGTAAAACATTGATAAAATGTTGGCTGGTCCTGTATTAGGTTGCTGGGCCCTAATATGGCCATGGGCCATATATTGAAGATCCCGGTTCTAGGCATACCTCCAAACTGTCCCTATTTATTCAGGACAGTCCTGTTTGTTGCATGGACAGTTGTGCATACTGATAGAGTACTCGCCCTGAGTAGTGTGTAGTACATGGGGATAGTACCTTGGCGTTTTGGAAAGTATCTATAATATATATGTCCTTTTCATCAATGTGTTTTTAATCTTGAAAAAATTCCAGGCTCCCTGGTGTGTACTGGGGGCAGCCGTTGGACGTCTGCGCTATGCGCATAGACACCCTCTGCTGCTGCCCGGAACTTCCGCCGGGGCTTCTATGACAGATGGCTGGAAGGACATGTCACGCCGATGCTCCGTCATAGAAGCCCCAGCAGAAGTGCCGGCAGCAGCGGAGGTTGTCTACATGCATTGTGCAGAGGTTCACCGGCTGCCAGAGAGGAGGATCCATGTCTCCTGCAGCGCTGCGGGGGATCTGGAACTTAGTCTTATAGGCAGACCTTTATTACAGGTCGGATTATAAAACGACCTTGAATATAAGACAAGGGATATTTTTCAGAGCATTTGCTCTGAAAAGAACCTCTTCTTATATTACAGCAAATACGGTAACAAAACAAATATTTTATAGTATAATGTGTTTTCTTTTCCTGAAACAATAGAATTTGGCTGAGCACTGATTAGTTGGACGCGGTTCTCTGTTAAGTTGGATGAGAACGTAGCGTATGAAAGATTGGAAAGGCTGTCTCATGGAGATCATAATTATGATTGTTGTGGGATACCATGTAAAGGAAAACAGCAGTATACCTTAGGTTCTGTTTTTTCCTGTAATTACATTATTGTGCATAAAAAGGCACAGCTCATTTTATAGTTACAGCGATAGTGGGAAGCTCTGTTCTCCCTGTTCGCTTTAATAGCAGTGAGTATACTAGAACACTGAAGACCATTTCCCATCGGTCCATAACTGAAGTGTGTTGGGTTTCTATGGGTATGGTATAGTATGTGACAAATAACTGAAGCAAAGCCAGTGTGAATTTTCTTCTCCCATACTAATAAAGCCAATTATTATTTCTGGACAGATGCCTTTTATAATCCCACGTGTAAAATACACAAACACCGCAACTTAAGTATTTGAAGGCAAGATGCCAAAGAACATTCTTCTTAGATGGAGGTGTGAAAAATTAAAAATCCCTTGAGTGTCATTTTTCTTTTAAAATATTAACAGCTCTGCTTTTAAATGCAATTTCTTCTGCCCTGTGGTGTTTTTTATATATATATATATATATATATATATATATATATATATAAATTGTTTACAAAATGAACAATTGAGTGTGCGATAAATTGTTAGAGGGGAAACACATATTCTACATTATGGTACATTCATTATGGTAAACATATTTTTATCTTTTTACATTTTGCAGGTGACTCCTGTACCATGGATATGGATGTAAAACGGAACAAAAGAAGCCTTCTTAACGAGCACGGTCAGTATCCTGTATGGATGAATCAGAGGCAACAAAAGAAGCTGAGGGTGCAGCGTGGAAAGAAGAAAGGCAAAGCCAAATCTCCCAAAGGACTGGCGTGGTAGAAATCAGGAGTATACTGTCTGTCTACACTTTTACTATATGGATGTTTGTCGAATGACCTGAATAAATGAGACTAAGCAAACAGCCCTGTCTAGCCACAGGAGAAGATATTAAATATATAATATTGTGTTTTATGTTTCGATAATCCTGGCTTGTTTGATGCCTTGATGTAAGACGCTAATCCAGCAACCACTTTTTATATGATATCTCTCTTGAATGCACCGCGAATGGTGAGATGAATAAATGTTCTATTTACCATAATGGAGCAGACCGTCTCGGTTCCTTCTGCTGTATTCTGTTCAGTTGTATACTTTGTGCCACCTGTTGGAGATGACCTTCAAACAAGTAAACATTGTACATACATTTTTTCACTAGTCCTTAATTATTTCAATGCCTTCTCCTTACGCCACACTTACAAAGGCCTGATGGAACAAACAATAGTTTGGTATGCATAAGGTGGACTTTTAAGACAAATGGCTTTTTTTAAAAACCAGGACACCGTATGTCTGTGCTCGGTTTTTGTTTTCTAGTAGGTAGCAGCAATATATTAAATAGGCAAAAAATAAGAAGAGCGCATTGCCAGCACTCAAATCTAAACATGCAAATTCATAAAAATCATTTTTTCTAGTAACTACTATGGAAATTGTTTCTAAGCCAGTTAAGTTTAGCAAAATAACACAAAACTATATTAATGTAGTGTTTTGAATGTTTTGAAAGTGGGGGCACAAAAAATGGAACATTCCCATACCCTAACTTTAAAGGTTTTTTTTTCTGAAGCCTGTCTTATTAGTGACTGTTTAGCAGCCCACCAGCTAAAAATACCCCCACAAAGTATATAATGATTGCAAGAGAAGACAACTTATGCATCCAGTTGGTCACCTGGCAAAGGCAGCCGTAGTGTGAATGTTCATTGCTTTTTCCCCCACTAAATTTTTCACGTTTTTAAAGATCATTTCTTGAGGTTAAGCACGACATACCTGTTCTTTTTTCCAAACTTGAAATGTTCCAATTTTTGAGGCCTATGTCTCAGTTGGGACTGTTTAGCAGCACACCAACTCAAAATAACAAGCCAGGGAATGACACGAGGAGCATTTGGACATTTAGCATGAAACTAGTTGGTCACCAATGCCAGACAAAGGGAGCCAGGATGTTGAATTTCCTTTGAACTTTGTTTAGTACATGTTTGTGTGTTTTATATGTTAACACTGTTTTTTGTTTGTCACTGAAAACCATCACCACCACCACCACGGGGGCAGCGTGTCCTTGAAAACGGCTTTGGTGTGTGGAGCTGGGGTGTGCCTTTTGGCTGTGACCTTGAAGAGTTCAATGTGTCAACATTTTCTTGATATCTAGCCCCAGAAGATGATTGATGATAGTTCACTTGTTTCATCGAAGATAGGCCACATGAGTACCTCAGAGTTCAAAGAAAGAAAATAAATTAATGCATTCTCTGGCCAAATGGATTCTGCACTCCCAAAGTAAACAGTGCTCAAATATGTAGTCTTTCTTCTAACCATTATACATACACTGAGGACTTCAGCTGACATCTTGGGAAGTAGGACTAAATGCTAATTTCAGGCAATTACAAGTCAGAAGTCTCATCCCAATGAAATGTAGACTTGCTAAAACCCCCCCACTAAATGTAGTAATAGATAATACTACAAGTACCATCACTGGTCACAAACACGCTCACACTTGAGTATGTATGTCCACAAAACATGTAGTTCTAGAGAAGAAGCATATAAGGTTTGGAAGAAAGGATTGACTCTTCTAAATAAAAAAAAAAAGAAATAATAAAAAAAGAGGATAGGATAGTGGGGAGGAATGCCAGTATATCCACCCACAGACCGCCCAAAAATATTTTGAGTGTGGCTTGCTGTCTGATTTTTACTAACATCCCATGTTCCTCTGGCGTCATTTTGTTGCTGTGGGTCTCACCTCCTCGTAGGTCACCTTGGAAACCTGGTTGAACTATATCGGCCCAGGAGGCTTAAGGTAACACAACTGCAATCAAGTGTGATTGGCCACATTTATGTAATTCATGTTTGCAAATAGTGAGTTCTACAAACTCAAATGATGACACGTCTTTAACCCCTTAATGACAAAGACCGCCCATTGTCCTTAAGGGGTCCATATTTCCAGTATCTCAGTTCCCCACCAGATTCAGTCTTCCTATATTCTGGGCTCATTTTATATGGTTTTTCATTTTCCACGTACCAAATCTCATCCTAATATTTGTATAACTTTATATACGATAGATGACAGCTACTATATGTCCCAATGTAAGCTATCCTGGGGCTCAGCGTTAGGGAGGAATGGAGCTGCTGTAGATTGGAAGGTGAAACCAGGTTACTAGGACTGTGAGTCCACTCCCTTAACAGAATCATTACAAGCGGCTACACGTGTCATGGGCCTGATGCATATAGCTTTAGTTCCCGGTTCAGCCACTATTATATTGAACCATTTTGTGTTTTTTTGGTGGGTGGATAGAGGCACCTCAAGAAAAAGCTTATAGATCACATTTTTGATCTTTGTTCTTGACGCAAACATGTAAGATTTAGGTGACAGATTCTCAGTAAACGAAATAACCTAAACATCTGTTGCATGTCTGGAGGTGGTTAAACATTTGTCTAGGAGGGCATTGCCTTGGCCAACAGGAGTACATAATTACAAAGGGAAAACATTCATTTTAAAATGGTATAAAAAGCCCTTGCAGGACCACAAAACTAGCCCTGCTTTCTTGTTTTAAAAAGTGTTTCACCCATATTTACCATTATTTTTTATGGAATTTTTTTATATAGTACTAGCTACAAATCTAATGAAAATACAGAACCAAAAAAAAAGTTTATGGACATACCAGACCCCTCTTAAATGTACACTTTAGTAAAAGACAATCTCTCCTGTTACATGTGGTCTTAGTCATTTGTATTGAAGTAGGACAAATAAGAAAATATGTTAATACTGTTCAGATGTTTTGATTCACTGTCTTGAATTTTCATTACTTTTCTCAGCATGGTCATGACATTTTTATTGATCTTTTCTAGAGATAGTGTGTTACGTAATGTTTATACGCCGAGGTTCCAGATGCTTCGTATTTTCAATTCCATTCATGCAGGATGCTTTCAATCAATTCAATATTTCTCTTTCTGTGCATGGCTTCCCTGTTTTAGGCTCCTTCATCTGCTGTGACCAAAGGTCCTTCTATAAAAACTTTTTTGTTATTTCTTTTTCTTTTGGGTCCAACATTTTAACCTTACATTTTATGTGAATTAAAAAAAAAATCTTCGGAGCATTATGTATGTAATGCCTTTGCACTTATCTTAAAGACACTTAATATCCCACTTTTGTTATAAACCACATAAGATGTTGGCCTTAGGCCCTAGCCAATGCCCTAGACACTGGGCAACACTCAGAACATACTTAACACTTTAAAATCCAGATCATATATTCATGGACTTTGTTATGGATTCACGTGTTGTCGTGGACATTCAGGATACACTGATTAATAGTCAAAGAATCTTAACATTAGCAGAATGTTTGTTTAATCTACTTTTATATGCTATTTGCAGGTCTTCAAAATTGTTTTGCTGTAACATAACACAGCATCATTTCTTGTTCTCCTGTATCTCATTATTCATCGTTACTGGTATAATTTGTGATGAGGAGGTTTTTGTTGCTGTGTTTGCCACCTAGAAAAATGGAAACCGCTCATAATCATGTAATTGTGGCTACCGTTATTTGCACAGAAGACATTTTCTATCTTAGGATCCAGAGTTCACTGGCAGAACTACATATGGAGATAAGCAAACACAGGAGAACAAGATATCCTATTCTTCCTGTTGTCAGTTTGCATAATGGATGAAGACGGTAGACTTAACCAGTGCATTTCTTCTTTGCTATACATAAGAAAAATGGCCAAATAGTGGGACAGAATCCCCAATATTTAAGATTAGATAGGTGCTTTTTGAAATGTATACACAGGGTAGGTACTGAATTCTTGCTTTGTTTTGTATTTATTGGTCATTATTATTCTAGCAGCAACCAGGGATTCTGAATTTTCCCATTGATTCAGAATTATAGCCATACCTGGGAACGTCTGGGCTCTGGGTACCCGGAGACTTCCCTTGCGGGACGCGTCCAGGACTGCACACTGACGTCAGCGGGCAGTCCCGCCGATGACAGTGGGGAATCCCGTGAAAAAATTGGTGGGGAGCGGGGCGTGTCAAGACCCCATGACCCGGAGTATTCTAGTCTTGACCCGGAGAACCGGAGGAGCGGCGCTCACCCGGCAATCTCCGGGTCAAACCCGGAGAGTTCCCAGGTATGATTATAGCCATTAAAAGTTTAGATAGGACTCACCAAACTTGGCAGGCTAAGAAATATATGGCCATATAGTGTGATGGAATCCCCAACATGTATGCCTTATAGGTGTTTTTGAATGGTATTTGCTGGGTATGCGCGGAATTCTTGCTTTGTTTTGTTTACAGAAAAGAAAAGAACATTAATGGTTGGACAATCTCACCTCTTCTCTTTTCTAAATACTAAGTCATATGGAGGTTTTTGTCCCGTCCCTTACTGTCTTACTTGTCTGTAAAGCAGAAATGATATTAGTACTGTAATTTACTGTATCTTAACACAGATCAGGAAATACCATTTGTTAAAGCACAATGAATTTTCATTTTAACTTTCAAATTAACAGTTTTCCATTTTCCATAATGATAATAATGTAATGTGAACAGATGTGCATTATTTCACATTTCAGAGAATTCCAGTAGGTGTCGCCCCTGACTTAATGAACAGCATTTTTCTTCAAAAACATGTCGCACACTGTCTAATCTAATTGAACCATAGGCACGTTTTATAAAGCAAACCAATTAATCTAATAATAATGTTCTTAAATGTGTTTATTTCAGTATGCATTAGTATATCTAATGTATTCCCAAAATTAGGATTGAAAGTATTATTTGATTTTTGCAGGATGCAAAACTCCATCTAATCTTTCAAAAGTAAGTTATAAATCGGCATGCATTTTGTGATCCAAAATATTAGCAAAAACATCAGTTTTATGAAAGCATGAGTAGCATCTTATTTTAGTGGAAATATTTCTATCAAAAAGTCAATTATATATCGGTGGTATTTACATATATTAATGCAAACAGTTTGATTTCATAATGCGCTGGTAAAAAATCTTCTTTAATAAAGCAAGAAATCAGTGCACATCCAACAAATATACCGCAAACTAGGGCTGCAACTAACGATTATTTTCATAATCGATTAGTTGGTCGATTATTTTTTCGATTAATCGGATAAAAAAAATGAATGTACATTTTTCATTTATTTAAAATAATTTAATAAACAAATGATGTTAAATACAAACAGCAGAATAAAAAAAACTTTGATAAAATGCATTTCTTGTCTTTATTTCCCAACCAGCCTCCCCAATTTATGCACATTTGAGCCCAGGCTTGCCACGCTGCCTCCCGGACATTCCACGCCACGCTGCCTCCCACATATGCCACGCTGCCTACCACATATGCCACGCCACCTCCCACATCTGCCACGCCACCCTGCGTCCCACATCTGCCACTCCACTCTACCCCCCACATGCCACTGTGCCTGATACGCCTTATACCCCCTGATACACCACTCCATCCTTCCCAGACATGCCACACTGCCCTCCCCACATATGCCTTATACCCCCAGATATGTCACTTCACTGCCCCCAGGATTTAGATTCCCCTCCCCCTTTATCTCTAACTGCACATTAAATTAACTTTATTAAATTAATTAAATTAACCCTCAGTTCTCATCATTAAATTAACCCTAAACACCCCATTAACCATAACTACCCTTAAATTAACTCTAAATACCCCATCAAAACAGCTACCCTAAATTAACCCTAAACTCCCATCAACCACAGCATCCCCTAAATTAACCCTAAACTCCCCATTAACCACAACTGGCTCAAATTAACCCCCAAACACCCCATTAACCACAGCTGCTCCTAAATTAACTCTAAACACCCCATTAACCATAACTGCCCCTAAATTAACCCCAACCTCGTTGAACGGGCAAGGAAACACAGGACCAGGAAGTTTAAATAGGGCCAGTGGCGGGAGAACAGGTACGATGACGTCATCGCGACCGGCGCAATTATAGCGCCGTCGCGATGGCAACAAAAACAAAACAAACCCTCCTGCCTGTGGTACCTCCGCGACACAGGCAGGAGAGGAAGAAAGACAGCCACCGTGAACATGCCTGCGGCGACTCAACCGCAACGTCCTCTCTGCCTGTGTTGCCGCCACGAGCGACACAGGCAGAAGAGGTACTGGTCGGGTGCCGCGAACATGTAGCGGCAGATCGTCTCTCCGATCGCCGCTGACATGCTGCGGCACCACGATCAGGACTGCCAGTGGCAGGGAGGTGTGCCTGCCCGACGCGCACGCCCCCCCGTGTGCGTGCCTGCTCGACACGCACACCCCCTCTTGTGCGTGCCGTGCCGTGTGCACGGCGGCAGACGAGGAGGACGTGCGCGAGGAACGCCGTGGGACCCCGGCTGGACAGGTAGGTATAACACCTGGGAAAGAATTCAGCTCATACTTATCCTCAAATTACCATGAAAACGTTGAGGGGAAAATATCCACTGTTCTTACCCTGCATTTAAACCTCAGGCACCTGTGTAAATTGGACCAGCACTTAACCTATTAGTCACAAGGAAAAACTGTTCTTTCCAATCTCCTGGTTACATAGAAACCATCTTTCACACTGTCACCGTACATTTTGTTATACATACATGATCTGTACCCATTGTGTTTGTTGAAGTGGGGTGTACTTCTATATAGTTTGTGTAACCACTTTGCACACGCATGCTTTGGAGGCATGTTGTGACACAGTGATTATGTAATGTAACACACATTTGGCATTGAGACTTTTCAGATTTACATGTAATATTCTTTTCTTTTATTTTAATTTTTTCCTAACATCTTAGAAATTCCTAATCATATGATCATGCTCTATTTGTTATATAACAAAAAGAACAAATGCAGGCTAAAAAAACGCTTTAAAGTGGTTTGTTGCTTACTATGTTGCCCCCAGGGAGTTGTCCCTGGGGATTGGAAAGTAGCAAATGTTGTGCCCATTCACAAAAAGGCAGTAGGGAGGAGTCGGGCAACTACAGGCCAGTTAGTCTTACATCTGTAGTGGGGAAATTAATGGAAACAATGTTAAAGGAAAGGATTGTTGAACATCTGAAGTCACATGGGTTTCAAGATCAAAAACATGGGTTTTCCTCAGGAAGATCTTGCCAAACAAATCTTATTGATTTTTTTTGATTGGGTGACTAAAGTAATTGATCAAGGGTGTGCAGTAGACATTGCGTATCTGGATTTCAGTAAGGCCTTTGACACATTTGTCCCACATAGAAGACTTATAAATAAACTGCAATCTCTGGGTTTAGATCCCAATGTTGTTGAATGGATTAGGGAGTGGCTGAGTGACAGACAACAGAGGGTTGTAGTCAATGGCGTATATTCAGAACAAGGTCTTGTTACCAGGGGGATACTTCAGGGATCTGTACTTGGACCCATTCTCTTTAATATTTGTATTAGTGATATTGCAGATGGACTTTATGGAAAGGTATGTTTATTTGCTGACGACACAAAAATTTGCAACAGGGTTGATGTTCTTGGAGGAAGAAGCTAAATGGCAAACGATCCAGGTAAACTGGAAAAATGGTCAGAGCTGTGGCAATTGGCATTTAATGTAGATAAATGCACCTGGGGCATAAAAACCCAAGGGCATAATATTTGGTACTGTCCTAACCTCAACGTGTGAGGAAAGGGATTTAGGGGTAATTATTTCTGAGGCTTTAAAGGTAGGCAGACAATGCAGTAGAGCAGCAGGTAATGCTAGCAGAATGGCTTGGTTGTATAGGGAGAGGTATTAGCAGTAGAAAGAGGGAAGTGCTCATGCCATTGTACAGATCACTGGTGAGACCTCACTTGGAGTATTGTGTACAGTACTGGAGACCGTATCTCCAGAAGGATATAGAAATGTTGGAGAAAGTGCAGAGAAGGGCTACTAAAATGGTTTATGGATTACAAGATAAACCTTACCAGGACAGGTTAAAGGATCTTAACCTATATAGCCTGGAAAAAAGACGGGACAGGGGGGATATGATAGAAACATTTAAATACTTAAAGGGAATCAACAAGGTAAAGGAAGAGAGTTTATTTAAAAGGAGAAATAAAACCGCAACAAGAGGACACAAGCATAAACTAGAGGGGCAAAGGTTTAATGGTAACATCAGAAAATATTACTTTACGGAAAGGGTAGTGGACGCATGGAATAGCCTCCCAGTGGAAGTGGTAGATGTTAATACAGTAAAGTTATTTAAGCAAGCATGGGATAGGCATAATGCCAAGCTAGATATGGGATAAGGGCAAGTACTAAAGGAAAGTACTCAGAGGTTGGGCAGACTGGATGGGCCTACTGGTTCTTATCTGCCGTCACTTTCTATGTTTCTATGTTAAAAGTAGATAATCAGGGGCATGTGTGTCCTTGTATTTAAGAAATAAATACTTTTGTTTATTTTCACACTATACCATTTTCACTGTGGAATTCATCACTTGTACCTTGAAAAAAATAGAAGACAATTAGTGTTATCAATTTACAAAAATATACTTAAATCTATACATTAAATAGAAATATAAATATTCTCAGTGGATACTCTAGTTAAACATTCATTTCAACCAGTCTCATGCATTTTGGTAGCAGTGTGTTGCATCAAAATACAATTTTGTTTTTTCCTTTTGTACTTTAGACTCCAAATATTGTCCCACCAGGCAAAATTCAACTCAAGTCAGCTACCAAGGAAAAGTAAACTTTAGAAAAATGGATTTGTTTTCTATAGGTAAAGTGAAACCTTTTCCAGGGAATAACAGTTTTACCCCTTAACAACCTATGGCCAGGCACATTACACTGGTCAGTTAACACTCAATGACAAGCCTGACACATCATGGCAATAAACAAGCTTAGAAAGTGATCTATGATCGTTTAAATGGTGTTGCCGTAATGCTTCGATTTCAAGGCATTCAGCAACACTGTGATTGGCATCAGGGGCCATGGTCGCGAGGTATTCAGCGACACCCAACTGTGACAGGCCGGGCTAGCTGGCTCATATGTTCGTATGAAGTGTAGCTAGGTCATGGAGCACTTTTGTGTCAAGTTCCTGATACCGTGACCTGGTGATATTTTATATTGTGTTTTATTGTATAACCGGCCCAGAGATTGCATGTGGCTGCAGCTCCAGCCTTCAAAGAAACAATCAGGTAACCTGGCTGGGGCTCTTAATCAGCCAGCACAGCCCATTTTGTCCAGACGCCACCTGCGCTACAGGGGGGATAACACAGGTGGCGGAACCAATTGTATCCCTTAATCCCCTCACCTGATACATCCCCTGTATACTGATGGGATGTGGCCGATGGGATTGGGGGTTGGGTTTGGCGAACATTGAATTGAGATTATATATAAATTCTGTGTGTTTGTAATAAAAGAGTTCTTGTTTTTACTACGAATGGTGGTCTGACTGATCCTTGGATAGCTGAGTGCTATCCAGATGAGGGACTGACTGGTGATTCCTCAGCTCTCAAACAGGGGTACCCAGCCTTGGGTACGGTGACCCTGTAACACCTACACCCTCCCCAGGAGGCGCTGTGACCGCTCCAGAGAGCTGTACTTTGTTTAAGTGTGTTTGACTATGTTCTATGCTGTAAGGGGGGGGGGCAAAGAAGGCAAAGACCAGTTGTGTGTAGGCAATGATGGCACAGACTAGCTGTTGAAGTTAGGGGGCCTGGGGTAATTTTTTGCACCGGGGCCTGATGGTTTCTATTTACGCCCCTGACTGCAGCCCTTGCATCAGATTTTAATTCCAGGACTGTTCTGCCATTTTTTACGTTTGTCAGAGGGGCTTAAAGACATAAAAAAAAGAAAAAAAAATTGTCAACAAAACTTTTTAAACACTGTTCTATTTTGTCAAACTAAATTAGTATTATGGAGCTTGTAAAAATGTTTTTCTCTAGTATAGTTTACGTCGGTATATACTGTATTATCTATAATTCTCTGTATTCTCTATAATCCCCTGAGCAAACTCAACACAATATTTTTTTTTGTGTGTTTACAGCTGTCCTTTGTAATCTTATTGCAACATGCAATATCTTAAAAATTCAATCCAAAGCAAAATGTTGGCACCAAAAAGATTTTGTCACACTTTTATTAGTATAGGGAATTTCAAAACAAGCAAACAGTTGAATTTGTATAAGCAGAATTCTGAACATTGAGAATTTGTTAACTTAACAGAGTTAAGTGTGTATGTATATATACATATACATATATATATATATATACACACACATACCGTATTGGCTCGAATAT
This sequence comes from Spea multiplicata, assembly GCA_009364415.1. Taxonomy (NCBI): domain Eukaryota; kingdom Metazoa; phylum Chordata; class Amphibia; order Anura; family Pelobatidae; genus Spea; species Spea multiplicata. The sequence continues at coordinate 13,215,958 of VKOC01000003.1, read as the reverse complement.
AGGCCGCATTTCCCCCCCCACTTTAAGTCTTTAAAGTGGGGGTGCGGCCTATATTCGGGGTCTAGTGCCCGCCGCCCGGGACATGCAGTTCCGGGCGCCGGGCAGGCAGCAGGGTTAGCATACAGACCTGCATCCTACTCTCTGATACGCTCAGACAGCCTCTCCTGCCAGCACTTACCACGGGGGGAGTGCCGGCACAGTTGTCTAATCGCATTGTGTAGACGTTCACCGGCAGCGGCAATGCGAGCATAAACAACCTCCGCTGCCAGCACGTCTGCACGATGTGCTTTAACAAGCTCCCTTGCCGGGAATTCCCAGCGGGGGAGTCCCGGCAAGGGAGATTGTTAAAGCACATCGTGCAGACGTGCCGGCAGCGGATGTTGTTTACGCGCATCGCCGCAGCCGGTGAACGTCGGCGCGATGCATTTTACCCCTGCCCCCAAGACTTACCAGAGCAGACTCCCGACTGTCTTGAGGGGCCGGCGGGGGACATCTACGCAATATGCGTATGCAATTTCCGGTGCTGGCACATCCGCTGAGTGTCCCCCGCCGGCCCCGCAAGACACCTAGGAGTCTGCTCTGGTAAGCCGGGGGGGCACAGTGGCAGCATATATCTGGGGGGGGGCAGTGGCAGCATATATCGGGGGGGGAACAGAGTCGGCAGCATGTCTATTAAGAAAACTTTTCTTTAAAAAAGCACCAAACTTTTAGGGTGCGGCCTTTATATACGGGGGGCAGCTATATCCGAGCCAATACGGTATATATATATAATGTAATTGGGTTAAGCCGTATTAGTCCAGTGGACACACTATGAAAAATAGGGCTGCAACACCTAATCGATATAATCGATAATGAAAATTGTTGCCAACGAATTTCATTATCAATTAGTTGAATCGATTTTATCAATTATAAGATGAGCAAATGCTCTGAAAAATACCCCTCATATTATAATATGGTTAATGTTTCTTTATAGCAGTAACTACTTACAGTCCCTCCCTGCAGTCACTCTGATTGGCCCCACCCCTTTCTGCTCCAGTCACTCCCTGCAGTCACACTGATGATTGGCACTGCCCCTTTCCTTATAGCATCCACACTGCTCATACAGTAAGTATAAAGTTAATAGGGGAGGTAGGGGTTCATTTAGGGGCAGTTATGGTTAATGGGATCTTTAGGGTTAATTTAAGGGCAGTTATGGTTAATGGGGCCTTTAGGGTTAATTTGGGGCAGTTATGGTTAATGGGGTTGTGACGGGACCGACCTGTACCCCGACTGGGTACTCCCGCCAAACGTTGCTTCCTCCTGCCGGGACACCAACAAGTAAGCCCTTCAGCGCCGGGCAGAACCAGCGTTGTAGATATAAGGAGGGACGTCGCTGCACCGAAGCCGCATTGGCACTGTGGCTATCCGAAGCTTAGCTACACAGCGTGGCTACAACCCACCCCAAACATGAGGCAACACTCATGTTGAGGTGAAAACAGGATTCATTTATTAAAACCAAAGACAGAGCTATATATACACAAGTAAGAAAAGGGGCAAGACAAATATCACATGATCTAATTACCATGGCAGGAAGGAAGTAATTAGATCAAATCCTGCAACACAATATCCGGGGGAAGGACAGGATGTCACGAGACATAAATAATTACATTAACTGGGGATGTAGACGTGGAATGACGATAGACATATAATTGGCTTGAGACAGACAATGGCCAGGACACAGGGATAACAGGAGCTCACAGGATAAACAGCTACCTGTTATGTAATTGATAATTAGGTATGCAGCAGTGACACCTAGTCATACCTACAGGGGGTCTTAAGACAAGGGCTAACTCACACAATAACAGGGGAAACACTTCACACCGATACAATTAACAATGCTAAGACAATCAGCCTTCTTCCTACCACAGGATGTCCAGCAGACGTTACAGTTCTGAGACTCTGAGTGCTAAAACATGGGGTACATCAGCAGACTGAACCCCTGTATCCACACACAGAAGTTTCTACAAGGCCTGGGCCCATAGTCGATAGGGAGGAGGCTGGCTCTCAGGCCTCTCCAGGGGCCCCAGTGATGGAGGGTTCTGTCACAGGGGTCTTTAGGGTTAATTTAATGTTGAGGACTGAGTTAAAGTGCAGTTAGAGGTAAAGGCGTGCAAACTAAGGGGGATCTAAATCCTGGGGGCAGTGAAGATTAATCCTGCATTTATTTATAATAGTATTGGGTCAGGGTGCTGTGAACGATTCTCTGAACGATACTCTAAATGAGTCTGTGGATCTATGCGGGCAATATGCCATATTGGGGGTATAAGGCCTTTCTGGGGAGGACGGAGTAGCATATCTGGGGGTATAAGGCATACTGGGGCACATTGCCATATCTGGGGGTATAAGGCATATAAGGTATATATGGCATATGTGGGGAGGGCAAAGTGGCATATCTGTGAGGCATGTGGCATATCTGGGAGACAGTGTGGCAAGCCTGGGCTCAAATGTGCATAAGTGGGTGGGGGGTAGGTTGGGAAATAAAAACAAGAAATGCATTTTTATCAATTTTTTTATTCTGCTGTTGTTTTTATATTTTGTTTTTATTTCCTTTTATTTTCCAACTTGCCCCCCAGTTATGCACATCTGCCCCCAGGCTTGCCACATTGCCCCATAAATGCCTCATACCCCCTATATGCCACTGTGCCCCATGATATGCCTTTTAACCCTCTATATGCCACAGTGCCCCATGATATGCCTTTTGACCCCCTATGTGCCAGTCTGCCTCCAGAAATGCCTTACACCCCTATATGCCACTCTGGCATTTAGGGGGTTAAAAGGCATAGTATGAGGCAGAGTGGCATATAGGGAGGTATAAGGCATTTCAGGAGGCAGAGTGGCGTATAGAGGGTTAAAAGGCATTTCTGGAGGCAGAGTGGCATTAAGGGGGTTAAAGGGCATTTCATAGAGCACTCTGCTTACAGATATGCCTTATGCCCCCCATTTAACACTCCCCCCTCCCCAAACTTACCGGTGCTTCTGATTTCCTGGTGTGTTGTCCGGGCAACGTGTAGACATCTTCTGCTGCAGCCAGAAGGAGGTGTGGTTAGCAGCGGGGGTTGTCTGCGTCCATCAGGCAGACCTTCCCCGGCTGTCCGTGAGAATTCCCCGCACCGGAACTCTCCTCACTGACAGGTGGGGAAGGTCTGCGCGATGGACGCAGACAACCCCCGCTGCTAACCGCACTTCCTTCTGGCTGCAGTGGAAGTTGTCTACGCGAATTGCGTAGGAGGTCTACGCGCTGCCCCGGCTACACACCGGGGAATCAGAAGCATCAGTAATTTGGGGGGGAGTCAGGAGGATGCAGGTCCCCTACAGCGTTGCAGGGGATCTGGATCTTAGTCTCATAGCCAGACCTATTTGAGGTCTGATTATAAGACGACCCAAATTATAAGACGAGGAGTATTTTTCAGAGCGTTTGCTCTGGAAAAATACTCGTCTTATAATCAAATACAGTATTTGCTTGATTATAAGACGACCCCCCAAAATCTGAATATTAATTTAGGAAAAAACAAAAAGCCTGACTATAAGACGACCCTATAGTAAAAAAAGTTTACTAGTTTTATTAGTAAATATAAATTCATGTAAAGTGTACTTTTTCATATTTAATAAAAGCTATGATGGAGAAAAATTATTTATATGTTTTTATTTCCTTTTATTTGCCAACCTGCCCCCCAGTTATGCACATCTGCCCCCAGGCTTGCCACTCCCTGATATGCCTTATACCCCCTATATGCCTCCCTATATGCCCCTCCTTATGCACTCTGCCCCATGATCATGCCTTTTAACCCCCTATATGCCACTCTGCCTTCAGAAATGCCTTATACCCCTATATGCTACTAGGGCTGCAACAACTAATCGATAAAATCGATAATCGATTATGAAAATCGTTGCCAACGAATTTCATTATCGATTAGTTGAATCGATTTTTATCGATTATAAAATGAGGCTCTGAAAAATACCCCTCATTATATAATCCGTTTCAGTGACTCACAGCAGCAGGTCCTACTTACCAGTCCCTCCCTGTAATCACTGTGACATCTGGCCCCGCCCCTTCCTTCTCCAGGCCAGAACC